>CP053139.2:7512500-8762500 GCA_022674325.2 Grapholita molesta
TAAGTTTCAATAGCTTAAAATATCTTGTAATGTACACAGTACATAACTGCTCAGAAATTTAATAAAAATGAATTCTGAAAATGTGTACCTATAATAAGTACAATAAAAGTAAAACCTTTTAGTTAATTAGTAAATCTTACGTCTGGTCTGGTTTTCTGGTATTAGATTTACACACAGTATAATGTACAAATAAATTATTTACCAAAATACCATAATTAAATATCGGTTAATTTGTACGATAATAATACCGGTATTATTCGACCCTGGTGGTAAAGTATGTTACCGGTTATCAAAAGAGCCGTCGCGATCACATTATGCCTGTACTTGACACTTAAATAGTCTTATTAACGGTTGATCAATTCAACTACTTAATTGGACATTTCAGTAGTTTTATTAACAGTTGATCAGCTCAACTAGTTAATTAATCAGCTAGACACGGCGATATGACGTGCATTAATTTGAGCTGTCAATACATTGATACTAGCGTAGCGGTTCGTTCCGGATTCGGCTCTTAAATAGTTCCTCTTTATTATAGCCCTCGCTTTTTTTCTTCGAAGTAAAAAACTAAATCCATCTATCAATCAAACCTTACGTACCATATCAGCCTCGGTTGTCCACTAGTGGACATAGCGCTCCCCCGTAGGCCGCCTCAGGGAGCGATGCCGTTGATAATGGAAACTATTATTAACTTTCAATTTTTTTTTCTGTTTGTTAGAAAATGACAAAATATATCTGACGCTCTAGTGTTCTAGTTTCTTTTGACGTAAAAAAACGTTTACGAAAGCGTAAGTTATAATGTTATTTATACGGGAAATGCAAACGCGTTCGTGACGTAAAGTTACGTTAAAAACTTACACTGGGCTCTGACGTAGATATTCAAATTTTATCAATTAGGGAATGACTTTTAAACAACTGGAAAGTAATTTATTAATTAGATGTTTCAGATATGAAATAATAGTATATAACGTAATAGAAGAGGTATCAAAAAACTGTAAATTTAATAATAATAGAAAGAGGTATCATCTCTTTACGGTTTTTAATTTCAGTGTAATTGGGTTTACGCCGCCTTAGATTTCTAGATCTAATCTAATGAGAAATATGTTGTTTTCTGCTTATGTTTGAATATATACCTAAATTAATGGATCATAAAGATTGATTAAAACAAAACTCGTCTTTTCTGTGGTCAATAGTTAACGGCTTATGTGAGTTTTAGTATTATGTAAGAGGGGGCGCGGTTTAAATAAAAAGATAGTTCAAGAGTCAAAAATTTTGCTTTAGAACCCTTAACTTTCACAATGTCCACAGGAAAGATGCGAACATTGATCTGTATGACCCTAATATTAGGAGTAATAAAGGCCTCCTCTTGTCTCACTTTGCGATAATTACTAAATACTCGCGCTTCGTACGAGTATATTTAACATCTCATTCCACCTAAAAATCCACCTTGAACAATTTACCCGACAAAGACAAAACCTATTCTAACTGAAGTAGGTTTTGGTAAACTGGTAAAGTAGCAAATGTGAGTGATACCTATACAATTCCTCCCCTTCGTCCGTATGACAATATAATTAGATTTCAACCGGCAATCATTGCTTACTTTTCAAAGCTGTCAACGGCACGCGACTTTAAAAACGTCTCTTGGTAGTTTGGCGTACCGTTTGGTGTGTGGCGTTTTACGAATTAATGTCGAGATGACTGATAGTTTAATTAGTTAGGATTATTATACTTAAGTCATGCCCAAGAACGTACGAACGTACAATATGAGTTCGTTGTGTTTGGTGTCAAGACTCTCGGCTCGTGGGGCAAAGGTGGATCCCTGAGCCAGCGGCTAAGGGAGGCAAGAGGCTATCCTGGCGCAGACAGCTTTCTCGCACAACGGATCGCCAAGCGCGGGAACGCTGCCTGCGTGATGGGGACCCTATCTAAGGGTCCACAATTAGGTTATTTAAGTTTAGTTTTAAGTGTTTCTAGCGGTTTCCCCGTCAGTTTTGTTACTCTTTGTTACATGTTTTATTATTATTTTTTGTATGTTTTTTTCCGTACACAGAACAATGGTGATCCGGACATTTGGGAGGCGTACGCGGAGCCAGATCGAGCCAACGCGCAGAGGCCCTTTCGACAATTTAATGACATGTAAGGGATACCTACACTAAACGGATGTTGCCCCTGTCCGTATCATGGGACGCGCACAGAGACAACACCCGCCATGGTGTAAGGACTATTGAGTTTTAATGGAATCTAGAATGTACCAGGCTATTGGGTGGAAAGGAAGGACTAGCTACTGGGCTATTGGATAAAAAACCATAAATTATTTTAATTATTATAATTAATCAATAAAAAGGTTATAAGAGTATGACCATAAAGATTAAGCGTATAATGTAGCCCCCATGTACTGCACTGCAATGTAATAGTACCTAAATATTGAAAGACTGAGATACTGTACCTATCAGCGGCGGCAAATTATTTTTTCTATGGCAACATGATTTTGATTTTTCTTAATGAACAAAAGGAGAACTGTTGAACACTAGAAAATTAGTGAAGCCGGGTGGAAACCGCGGGGGCGGGACAGTATCTATAGCCGATACAGACCAGTTCCCCTTTATTTATTACTAGCTGTGCCCACAACACCACAAGCGCGTTACTGGCCTTTAAGGGGGGTTGGAGCTTGGACGTATATGACATTTGCTTTCCTACCCCAGAGATTATAAGTTATAAGTACTTATAGGAACTATGAGGTATGTATCGGAATGTGCTCAGCTAATTACCATGTAGGTTGTAGGTACGTGTTGAGTCGGCCATCATTATCATGTGTTTGCATCATTGATTAACATTTTAACAGCTCTGGTCGGCTATTAGTAATATTTTGCGGTTAAATGTATTTAGGGATACAAATGATACAATCCTGGAAGATTGTA
Organism: Grapholita molesta; assembly: GCA_022674325.2. Lineage (NCBI taxonomy): Eukaryota > Metazoa > Arthropoda > Insecta > Lepidoptera > Tortricidae > Grapholita > Grapholita molesta. Next base: position 7,515,416 of record CP053139.2, read on the forward strand.
ACAGGGTATAATTACATAGGCTCTAGTGTAAGTTTCTTTTGACGTAAAGAACATTTACGAACGCATAAATGACAATGTTATTTATATGGGAAACGCAAACGCCTTCGTTACGTAAAGTTACGTTAAAACTTACACTCAGGGCTCAGAAATGATCCTCAAATACTAGATGACAAAAGTGTGGAGTACAAAATATAAATGTAAATATGTAAGATACCTATTTATTTTAAATCGTAAATAAAGTTTAAGCCTTGAGCACCGAAGGAAAGTCGCATGCCTACCGGTATTTATAGGATACCATATCGGCGAGTGTGCGAGCGGTTTGCATGAACTCATTCCACCATCTCCATTTACATATTATGGGACGAGGCGTGGGTTGAGATTCCATCCCTATGATGTGGATATTCCTTTAACCAGAAAAAGCGCTTTGTTTTTACTTTTCTGATCCAGGAGTGGAATTATCTTCCAGCTGATTTTTTCCCGGAACAATACAACCTTCAAGTCGAGAGTGAACAAGCACTTGCTAGGTAAGCATGCTCCATCATATCACTCATCGTCACTTACCATCAGGCGAGATTGGGGCCAAATGCTAACCTATCACTTATTAAAAAAAAACATCTTTATTTTCAAATAAAATACAGCTAAGCTGGCCATTAACTGTTTGTGGGACTTTATTATTGAGTAAGCTTTATTATTTATTAATATAGGTAAACAAGGTTACTTGTTTATATATTAACTAATAATAAAAGCTTTTGTGATAGTTATAAAAAATTGATATGTAACTATATCATAGTCATACGTTTTGAAGCCGAGATCTCGAATCCACGACCTATGGGCACTTTGAATATCTTACACTTATCCGACAGTAGCCATCTGTATGATTGTTATTAGGTCCCGTCCGTAGACGTACGGTATGACACCCGTAAATACAAAGGCTATATAATATAATTTTTATGAGATCCATTCTGATCTACTACGCTGTGAATGTTTTGATACTTGAATTTCGCAGTTCACTATACGAGCATATACTCGATATGAGCATTTTCACTGAACACATTAAGTGCCTACGGGCTCCCACTATTGTGGAGTCAAAACGAACGTGCCGGCCGGGCCATAAATCTCCGGGCCAGCCACGTGCCCTTTCTACCTGCTTGTAGGGATGCGTGCCGCAATTTTACTTACCATGCACGTGCATAGTACTGTTTCATAGAACAAGCTTGATTCATCGATAAGAAATATCGACTTTAGCCGCATCCTTGCTGACAGCTCGTTTTATTGCCCGGCCGGCACGTTGGTTTTGACTCCACTATAGAGCTCCGGTATGTTTACCATGAGTTGTGACTTTGAGGATAACGAGTATCGAGTTTACTATCTGTGCATCTCGCTTGTACCAGTTTAGTGCGAACGAGATGCACAGATAGTAAACTCGATAGTCGTTATCGAAAACCTCAATGTCACAACTCATGGTAAGGGTACAGGTGTAGAGAGAGCCTGTACAAAGCGGGAAAACACTGGAATACCAAACTGCAGCCCAGCCGCCACACACACATAGGAACCACAAAGATGATGGTCCATGTGACATAATTTGTGTTTATATTGTAGTATAAAGTAAACTTTATGTCACACTAGCTGTGCCTCGCGGTGTTACCCGCGGTTTATTTGGGAAAAAACGTAGCTTATGTGTTAATCCAGGGTGTCAGCAAGCTCCATACCAAATTTTATTAAAATCGCCCCAGCCGTTTAGACGTGAATAAGTAACAAACATACACACTCACAAACTTTCGCCTTTGTAATATTAGTGACAGTATATATAACTGACAATATGAAATTATTTTAATACTATTAATAAAAATATATATCGTCTCTGTTCATTACGGATAACGTAAAATTCTAATGGTATAAGAACATTTCAATTTGGATACTTTCATGGAACTGAGTGGTGCGGTGTGGTGCCGTTTGAGAATGGTACCATACCGTTTCCTCCCGCTTTCGTAAGAGGCGACAAATGATAAAATCCGATGGATTGGCAGCAGCGTCCGCCGAAACCGAATCAACAGCTACTGCGGCCGCCAACCCGCCTGCCTGGCGACTATGTCATCTCATCCCAGGGATCATACAAGGTCTGTTTGAGGGAGAACTATGTCCAGCTGTAGACTTACAGCTAAAATGATGATGACTGTTAAAATGAAGTTAGACATTCATATTATCACTCAAGCATACGCTGATCTAGGATCAAGACCTCTCGTTCCAACCTACACGATCCGGGTTTCAGCCAAAAACGTTATTGGGACGTGACCAGTTTGCAAAGAACGTGTGCTCACCCTACTAAACTCCCTTGTTATTGTTATGTAATTTGAAGGGGACGTTTACGACGCTGCGGTGACCATACTTCTTGGATACGTGTTGAGGATAGTACGCATTAGGTTAGCGGAGTTTGTGGTTGGGAACTTTTGTATTCCAAATATTAAATTATTAATGATAATATATATTGGCATAGAGATGCTAGGTCCATGGGGTCATAGCGCGCACAAAGTGTTTGCAGAAATCGCGAAGCGTCTGGTTGATATAACTGGTATCAGCATTGCGATACAACGAGGAAATGCCGCCAGCATCCTTGGTACAATGCCTCAAGGGCCTTTTTTTAGATTAAATAACTAGTTCATTACTTACGTATTATAACGAATGTAATTATTGGAAAAATAAAGATTTCATATCTATATTTATTTGAGTTTCTCTCGAGAACTCTTTTAAGTTATACGTAGTCGTCATCAGATATATTGGAGCTGCAGAGGTGGTCACAAATATCTGAGCATGCACTTATCGCCAAGAAGGCGTTGTTCACATATTTGTGACCACCTCCACAGCTCCGATATATCTAATGGCGACTGTACAACACTTTGCTTCTGAAGATTTTTTAATGAGAAGTTTTAATGAAAGCAAATCTTTATTGCCCATTACAAGATAGTGTCACCATGTCCACAAAATAATGTCACCGTGTCCCTATCCCCCTCTTGCTCACAGTGAACAACCCGCCTAACCAATCAAGCATCCGTGTTTGATATTCGCATGATGTCCGCCTCAAACATTGATGGTGCACTGATTTCTATTGGTTCCGTACGTGCAACCCGACGCTTCTATAAGAATCTATGATCGTCCACAGTTACGGGAATCTATGATTTTCCAAACGCGATGAGGGAGTTGGTGTTGCGCTTCTCAAACTTACGTAACCCTTTATTTTCTGTGATAACTGTATAGCAAGATTTAAGTTTTTTATTACGTTTCTTTTATGACATAGAGCAGACGGATTGCCTGATGGTAAGCAATTACCGTCGCCCATGGGCAACCGCAACACCAGGGGAGTGACAGGCGCGTTGCCGGCCTTTAAGAGGGATTGGAGCTCTGTGGACCTTACTCACCATCAGGAACACAACACTACATATCTGAAAGGTAGCAGTGCTATTATGGCTGTGGTCTTCTGTAAGGAGGTACTTCACCTTTTTTGTTATAACGGCTATGCTGGGAGTGTCTCTCTGCGATCGTGACAGAAATTATGTCATTCGCAGCAGAACCGAAGTAATCGATATAGCCCTCTGGATCGCTAATCTTAAGTGGCAGGGCATTGTACGTTGAACTTTAGTAGGCTCTGATCCAAAAACATACCACCAATGCGTACCTACCTTTATATTTTGCCGCGAGATGCCGGCTGACTAGAATAGCACCGCCATATCTCTCCCGCGGGTGTCGTAAGAGGCGACAAAGGGAAAAATCCTACGGACGGGTAGCAGCTTCTGTCGAAACCCAATCTACAGCTGCTGTGCTGCCAACCCGCCTACCAAGCCTGGCGACTATGGCAACTACCCACAAGATGTTACAAGTCATATTTGTGGGAGGCCTATGTCCAGCATACGACTGAAATGTATGATGTATGTATGTATGTAACTAGGCATCTTCTCTAACCCCACATGTTGATTTTTTGTGAATCAACTGTCCGAAAACATTAAGTTGTATGCAATGGCATGTGCCCGGATCGAAGCATGTCTGTAACAAGAACTTGTCTGTCTGTTAAGTTGACCATCACCAAACCGGGGCATCTTTGTTGGTCGCGTATCTCGTATCTCGCCACGAGATACTTAACATGCTAAGCCTATGATACCTAGGTATCATATACATACTAACAATATCTTCCTACTATCTAGTCGCAATCAAACGATATCTCACATACATTGTCACCAATTTATTATTTTACTATTATCTGCGCCGCATCGACCAGTTATGATCTATTGTGGCAGCCCTTTTTAGAACTCTTTGCTTTTTAGAAAGCTCCAGATTCTTTGGGCTGTAATGTTGTGTGCCTCATAAGGTTTCAGTACCTGCCGGCCTAGGTGGATACTTCTTTTATGCATTAGTGGTGCGGAGGAGCAGAGGATGTCACCAATTTACATAAAACCTTTACAATACTCTGAAAAACTCCTTCCTCAGGTCAAGTTGGTATTTAAAAACACGCTAACATAAAGACAAACATTCGGAAATGGGGAACTTCATTTTACAATATGTACTTACAAGTTTAAAACGGTTTTGTGGCGTTACACTTTTTTTTCAACGCATTAAATTATTAATTAAAATACTCCTCAACCCAGGAGCAAAATAGGGATGCCAGCTTCGCAGGCAGAGTTACTAAAAACTAGACTAAGAAGCCGTTGTATAAAGGCAGAAACTCCTTGGGGGTTCGCGTGTCACAGTTTGAGAAACACTGGAGTAGGAAATATTTGGCTAGTTGTCTCGTAAGTTCCTGGAGTCCCAGTGCTTGTAGATCTAGAGTCCGTGAGGGTTTGCAAAGTATTTCAAAGTATAGTGTGCTACAAAGTTTGTTCTAGATATTTTAACACAGTTTCATATACCATCGTCAGAGCGATTTTAAAACACAATTGGGACAAAATAGTATATTATGATGACAGTGTGAAGACGGTAAGAGCGTGCGACTTGCAATCCGGAGGTCGCAGGTTCGAACCCCGTCTTGTACCAATGAGTTTTTCGGAACTTTTGTACGAATTATCATTTGATATTAACCAGTCGCTTTTCGATGAAGGAACACATCCTAAGGAATCCGGATTAATCCCAATAAGGCCTAGTTGATTCTCTGGGTTGGAAGGTCAGATGGCAGTCGCTTTCGTAAACTAGTGCCTACGCCAAATCCTGGGATCAGTTGCCAAGCGGTCCTCAGGCTCCCATAAGCCGTGGCAAAATGCTGGGACAACGTGAGGAAGATGATGAGTACATTATGAAGACAACGAAAGATGTTTTGGACCCGGGTATGTCCTTAAACTACGTCCAACAATGAGAGGTAGGGCACAGCGAAGTACCGTCACGCTTGAGCCTGGAGAAGCCCAACTGGGGAAGTACCTCCTCCTTACAGAAGACACAGCAATAATAGCACTGCTACCTTTCAGGTATGTAGTGTTGTGTTCCTGATGGTGAGTAAGGTTCCCAGAGGTCCAACCTCCCTTAAAGATCGGCAACACATTTGTTACTCCCCTGATGTTGCCCATAGACGACGGTAATTGCTTACCATCAGGTAATCCGGTCTGCTCGTTTGCCGCCTGTCATAAAAAAAGACATTGGTAGTGTTCACGCTGAAAATAGACGAAGTCGCAGACCGAAGCCTAAAAACATTTTAAAACCACATTATTGAACAGATATTTAAACAGTCGTCACATGTTTTAATGTTCAATTACAAAACCTTTTAAAATAAATCATATCGCGTCACGTGCGAGTTTCAAAAATCCCAAACCAAAAACGTCGCAACCGCCTATGAAGTCTATATGCACTTACTACGGTTAGTTTAGAGAGGGCTGTATTAATATGGTGGATTAATTATCACTTTATGTGTGTTATCGCTCGCTTGAGACTAAAAGGTTTTAGGGCAAGAGGCGAATATACACAAATCACTGGTAGAGATTAAAAAACTAGCGTCCGAGTTGGTTTGGGTTCAGTATGTTTCTTCTACTTCTGCCGGGGATCACAATCCATGTTTTTATACTAAAACGGTGGTAAACAAGCATACGGCCCGCCTGATGGTAAACAGTCCCCGTAGCCTATGGACAACTCTAACTCGGGATTTAGAAGCGTCCTTTGAGACTCTTTGCCACAGATTAGTAAATAGTTATCTGTGCTCTATGGCGACTTTAGTATGGAATTTTATGGGACATTTTGGGAAATATGGTAGATCTTGCTCAGCATCATTTACTTTATCAGTCTACCGCTTTTAATCAAAATCGAAGACGTGATCCAAATGTACAAATTTTTTGAGAAATGCTCAAATAATGCTACACAATAATGCTTTGTACCGTTTGGCGTAAAGACGGGACTAGGTCCATGGGGTCCCAGCACGCACAAACTTTTTGCAGAAATCGCGAAGCGTATGCTTGATGTAATTGGTGACCGAAGAGCTGGCGGTTTCCTCGCACAACGTATCAGCTTTGCGATACAACGAGGAAATGCCGCTAGCATCCTTGGTACAATGCCTCAAGGGCCTTTTTTAGATTTTATACTGTAACTAGTTAAGTACTTGTAGTTATCATAACACGATTGTAATTTCTGTAAATAAATATATTTATAAAAAAAAACTATATTACCGAATCACCAAGTATTGCTATGATTTGTCATTCATTTGAAAAAATATATTAATACCAATTTGCAAAAACCAACAAATTTCCAAAAATATTAAATTACGGAGCTCTAAAAAGGGGCATGGTAAAAAACCGATAAAGAGCAGAAAGGTAAACATTGGACACGTATGGGCTAAATATAAATGTCTCGGCGACGAGATAGCGCCAGGAATGTTAAAAGCTATTTAATATTATGTTCTGTTCAAACTTTATTACCGGACCTGGCGCAGGCCGGTGTGAAGTACAGATTAAAAATAATATAACTCAAATTATTGTTCGAGTATCAGTGTCAATTTGGTTTTTATTTAGATTTTTTGGCAAATTTTCACTATTTTATTAGTTATTACTTACATTTATTATTTTAAGTATGACTTAAAATATTTACTTGCATGAGAAGCTTTGACATAGCTGACTTCATATTTTACCAATTTTCTTTAATGACGTAGGAAAATACTAATTAAAAAAAAAAGAATGAGTGACCTATTTTTTTTTTCATTTCAATTTTTGTAACAACTAAGAGCGAAACAGAGTATTGGTTTATTATTAAATATTTTGATCTGCGTTAATTTTTAAGTAGTAATACTATGAAATACACATGAATAATGACACATAAATAAAACAAACAAATAAATAATAAATACATATTACAGGACATTTTTACACAAATTGACTGAGCCCCACGTTAGGCTCAAGAAGACTTGTGTTGTGGGTACTCAGCCAGATTTGAACCCAAGACCAGGGTTATAAATAACAAATAAATAAAATAGTGCCTAGTAAGTTGAATTTACCATCATTTATTCTTTACCGCTACCATGAGTTGACAGTGACGGTACTCGATAGCGACTGCGTAAATGTTTTGTATGGAGTTTAGTACAGCGCCGTCAGCGGTCACTTCTAGAACTAAAATCGGTAGTATGAGTTCAACGTTACCGACTACTATTCGATAGGTATTTTACCTGACTCGCTATCGAGTAACGTTTGTGGCTGTTGCCTATAGAAATCGATACCATTTTTGACATATGCTATCGAGCAATACCTTATCGACTGTAGTAAACTATCTCACTGGCTTATTGGAGCGTGAAAACGTAATAGAATTCGCGTTTTATTGTATTTTCTCATCACTTTATAAGTAAATAATGTCAGTAAAGCATTATTAGCACGGGATAAGTTAGCGAAGACTGCATATGAAGACTTGATGTCGAATGTCAGTTTACTGTACAACTCATGGTAGCGGTATATAGGTTATTCGACACGTTAAAAAACAGGTACCGTACTTTCGTTGGTCGCGCACTCGGCCGTAGTTTACAAGACGAAGGCATTTAAATGAAAGCGCGATAAGGCTGTATTAATGAACGTCTGGCCGATGTACGACACGCGGGGACTTGGCCCGGCTCTACCCGCCCACCCGGCTTGCCAATGTTTCTCGTACAGTCAGCAGCAGAAGTTGCTAAGCGATTGAACTGTTCAAATTGAGGTCAACTCATCTCTATTGTCAAGAGAATAAGAGCGCGTGTAAGTAATTTTGAACACTTCAACGTGTACGCAACGTAAACTCAATTTTGCCGTGTGATGCCGGCTGACTAGAATACCATCACCTCATCTCCTCCCGCGGTTGTTGTAAGAGGCGAAGAAGGGAAAAATCCTACGGACAGGCAGCAGCGTCCGTCGAAACCCAATCTACAGCTACTGCGGTCGCCAACCCGCCTGCCAAACGTGGCGACTATGGCAACTACCCCCAAAATGATACAAGTCATATTTATGGAAGGCATATGTCCAGCAGTGGACTGCATAAGGCTGAAATGAAAGCTCAGTAGGTAGGTACAGTCAACCAATTTGATTAATAGGTCACTTCGTTCCTTGTGTCCACAGTCAAAATTTATATGAAAGACGCGAGACTTCTTTTTAACGTCACTGTGACAAGGTTCGAAGTCGCCTAGAAATCAAATTGGTTGACTATAAATACCTTGTGCATTTTACTTCATAATCCCTTGTGCATTTGACGACTGGTCTGACCTAGTGGTAGTGGGTATGGCCTAGTCGATGGACCTGGGTTCAAATCCCAGTCAGCGCATTTATTTGTGTGACGAGCACAGATTTGTTCCTGTTCATGGGTGTTTTCTATGTATTTAAGTATTTATATATGTACGAGCATGTATGACATGTATCTATCTATCCACAGCTATCGAGCATGGTAATGCAGCGAGTGTTATGGGCACTTTTGCATCTGAAACGACGAAGAATGGTAGTGTTTAGTGTTTAAGGTTAAAAATATATTTATAAATCTATCTATCATACATATATCATCGTCTAGTACCTACAACACAAGCCTTACTGAGCTTACCATACATATAGGACTAGGTCTATTTGTATAAGATTGTCCCGAAATATTTATTTATTTATTTAATCCTACCAATAGCATTAGTAGGATTTATATGGCCTGAGCAGGCCCGAGTGAAACGAGGGTGACAATCACCCGAGTCTTAAAGAAGTTTTTACACGTGTATCGAACCCAATTTTTCATAACAAGTGCCTTAAAAAGTGAAATTTAAGCAAAGTGCGCAAAGTGCACTTTTTACGCACTAGTTAGGAAAACTCATTAATACGATCCGAGATTTGAACCTGCGATCTCCGGATAGCAAGTCGCACGCCCTTACCGCTAGGCCACCAGCGCTTTTCCACTGCAATTGTGCTATATGCTGCCTTGTTTCTTCTACAGATACCCCTATTTCTAATTTTCACGTAGATCGACTCCGAGCAAAACCCTTGCGCATTATAAGTGATTTAATTGTTAGTTAAGTGACTTTAACCACGTCAACTGATTTGAAACTACCTGAAAGGCCCATTCAAATATCCAATAACATCATAATATATATAAATACTAGATGATGCCCGCGGCTTCGCCCGCATGGCTAGAGGAAAATGTAACATATTGAGTCTTCCCGTGGAAATGAGGTGTTTTCCCGCTGGAAAAAGTAGCCTATGTCACGTTCCATCCCTTCATCTACCTCCATTTAGAAAATCACGTCAATTCATCGCTCCGTGTTGCCGTGAAAGACGGACAAACAAACAGACATAGTTTCGCATTTATATTAGTAAGGATTAGATTTACGTTGTTGTTGCGACTAGAAATAGCCACGAAACAATACATTGGAGTCGCAATCGCAAGCGCACGCATAAATCGGCGCGTCGGAATAAAGTCGTCACGATATCGCGCCCGAGACGGTCGCGCGACGCAGGCGCATGCCTGGGGTACACTGGGCCACAGAATAAAGTATACTACTTATACATTATAATCCGTATCACCGTATTTATGCACTCAAGCCCGATTCCTCCGAGGCTAGTTGTCCCTATAATTATAGTAAAAAAAAAAAAAAAACAAAAAAAAACACAAAGAGACGACATTATACGTTCCCCTCTGAACGGTGTAATGTTGCTTAATAGGAAATACTTTACAGTTATACGTTATACGTCGTATATTGGGTAAATTGTATTTTTTTGTACGCAAACTAGTCTTGGGCACTGGTCCCACCGCGAGCTAGAAAGCTATGAGCTATCAGGTATTTCAAGGGACAAAAGATAATCGCTCCCGTGTAAATAAAAGAGAGAAATATATTTATATAGCTCAAAGCTTCCTAGCTCGCGGTGGGACCAGTGCCTTGATTATTATTTTTTAATTTTTATTTTGGTTTTGATAATCGACTATATCGGTAAAAGAAATGAATTGATTTAGGTACAAAAATTCTGTGCAATAGCTCATTAGGTACCAATTTCTTTACAAATGAAGTGTGTAAGCAAGAAAAAATATATAAAAATATATGCGAAGGATTTAAATGACATAATGAAGCCCATAGATGCAGTGTCCGAGACAGGTAAGTGCTGTGAGGCAGATAAAGAGAATATTCTAAAGATAATTCCGAGTGAAGTTTACACTTGCAAGTTTTCTTGCAGCAAGTAGCGACGCAGCTATATGCACAAATGAAATAGTGATAATCATCTCTCATTCTTGCTCTCTATAGCTGCGTTCCTACTTGCTGCAAGAAAACTTGCAAGTGTAAACCGACCTTAGATTGACCGAAAATAACTTACATGAAAAGTTGTGCAAGTCTAATAACTCGGCATATTGCTGTGCCCTTGCAGGTTGTTACTATACCTTATAACCTGAACCTTTATACTTGTATGGTCCTTTTTGGATCCGGGTATGTCCTTAAACTACGTCCAACAATGAGAGGTAGGGCACAGCGAAATACCATCACCCTTGAGTCTGGAGAAGCCCAACTGGGGAAGTACCGCCTCCTTACAAAAGACCACAGCCATAATGGCACTACTACCTTTCAGGTATGTAGTGTTGTGTTCCTGATGGTGAATAGGTTCCCAGAGCTCCAACAACTTTTAGGGTCGGCAACGCGCATATGAATCCTCTGGAGTTGCAGGCGTCCATAGGCTACATATATAAAGGCCGGCAACGCTCGTGACTCCCTTGGTGTCGTGGGTGCCCATGGGCGACGGTAATTGCTTACCATCAGGCAATCCGTCTGCTCGTTTGTAGCCTCTGTCATAAAAAAAAATAATAATGTGATTTCCAATAAATGATCCTTTGATCCCAGGTGTGCCCCGACCACGGGGGATCAAGTCGTCTCCACCAGTCGCTATCAGCAAAGTAAACCAACGGCGCGTGGGCAGCAGATGTGGCTCATAACTTACTATAATGTTGACTATCTCCTGTTCTATTGTTTGTTTCCTTGTACTGTTTATGCTTGGTAAGATTGGTAGGCGGGTTGGCGACATCAGTATGTTCCTCTCCAAAGGGTCGGTGCCCCTGCCCGTCGTTCGGTGATTTCTGTGCCCTGGGTGTAAGTTTTTAACGTAACAAAACGTCACCATCGCGTTAGAGTTACCCATATAAATAACATTATCAGTTATCCTTACGCATTCGAAACGTTCTTTACGTCAAAAGAAATTTACGCTAGAGCCAGTCTTAACGTATGTAGGTAGGTGTTTGGTTATTAACAGAAAAAGTCAAATCGAGGCTCAAGTCGGGTGATGATGATGATGAACTAGCCTTGACTTATCCCCACTAATACAAGTCGAATGAGACGTGTTTTAATAAGGCCTAATATTTTTACATATATCTACGAGAGACAATTGTATTTTCCACTGATGAAGGAGACATATTTCAAAAGGATGTTTTTTATGGATTTTCTGAAATCAATTGTATAAATTATGTCCATTTGAAAATCAACACGGAAATAAGTACCTAATTTGACGGACATGCAAAATAAACGTCCAAACGGAATAATCAAATCAAATAAAACAAAAATAGCACAAGCGAGGCTCAGAGTGAAATATAAAAGCAAATCGAAATATTTTTAAATGTGCACTCGTCTTCCTATCAATTTAAATTTCCGTGAACAATAAAAGTCAATCTATGTCTACTGTCCACTCTACAGATAACTAACTCAGGCAACACATTTATAAAAATAAAAACTCCGAATTCAAAAACGCCGTACAAAATCAAAAGTCATTAACGTCCAATAAGTTAAAAAGTTAAGCGACTCACGTAATAAATCATTTTTTATTTCATCTCGGTACCAATTTTTCCAAGTCTTTTTTTTTCATCAATTTAACACGAACAAAAAATGGCACTCAATTGTAAGGTTTACGCGTTGATGTTTTTTTTTTATTATGGGCAACCCTGTTTAACGTTTTGGCCAATGAGGGGGCTCGATTGGCCGTCGCGCGCCGCCCTCCTGCCCTCTGATTGGTTGGTTGCGTCGTACAGATTGCGCGATGGCGGGAAACGGATTTGAACAAGTTTAGGGCATCTCATTCTTTGTGTGGCAAAGGGACGTGAGAGATTTTATTTCTGAACGATATCGATAATCATTGAAAGATTTATGAAAATTAAATGTACTGGGTCTGATGGACAACATATGGATGGATAATATATCTAATGGTTACAGAGCGGAATCCACGATACACCGGTGGAGGATGCAAGCTATGGTGCATGTAGTTGCAGACTAAGATGGCGAAACGATTTGGACGCATTTTTCACATAGTGGCAACACAAATGTCAGGGTATTGGGTGGCGAAAAAGAGGGGAGGCTTTGCCCAGAAGCACCCAAGCTACAAACAAATACTTTTAATGAATTTTGCATGGTTCTTTCTAAATATAAGCGAGGAGGTATTTCGCATAAGTTATAAATAGTGTTTAATTAGCAATAACAATACATTTCTTAAAAACCTTTTGCAAATCATAATGCCTCTGGTCTGCCAGTAATATCATCTTATCAGCCAAACGACGTCTACTGCTGGACATAAGCTTCTATCAAAGCGACCCACAATGATACGCCGCATCCAATGTATTCCCTCGATCTTTATAGGGGATTGGTGCAACTTGTGGGAGGTCTACCCGGCCACGCTACGCCTTAATAAACAAATTATCTTTATATTTTAACTACCTCTACTTGGAATTTATATGAATGATGTAAGCATTTTTCATACCAAGACTGTGTCATAGAAATTTGATAATTAGGTAGGTACCTAATTATCAAATCACAGTCTTGGCTTAAACTAGTAGTTAGACCAGGTGGTCTAACTGCTAGTTTAAGTCTCACATGTAAGACTTGTTTCTGTTAAAATAACTACAATAGTATAAACACACCTGCAGTGGTTAGCTGCTGTATCACTCCATAACTACTACGGATTTTAATGAAACCTTTACCTACAGTAAATAAAGATATTAATGAACAGCTAGCTGGATATATATAATAGGCTTCTCGAAGTACTAACCTTGCGCAATCGAAGTCGCCGGCAGAAGGGTATCGATATCGATATAAAAATCGACAGCTCCCCATCACTAGCAAGTTAATTTGATACGAGCAGAACCCGAGCAAAGTTACTAAACGATGTTGAGTCTCGGGTCGTTTGCCATCGTCGTTTAAGACTGTTTCAGCTATTTCGCTCAGTGTTGTTGTGTTGGTCTTAGTTTCGGTACATTTGCTCAACATTAAGATGGGGTTTAGTTTTAGTACTTTTAGTTATTGTAAAGTTTAGTTAGGTATATTCTTAATGCTAAATATTTAGAGCTTAGAAAACTTAAACTAAGATAAAGAAGCATTACAACTAAATACTTAGATATTAGTTAATTACTTAAAGATATGGAACAGTTAAGTAGGTAATTAAAAATTTAAGTTTACTTTTATTAAGTTTACTTAATTGCTAGTAATTAAGTAATAAATACAAGATATTTAAATACAGGTTCAATTTCTGCAGTTATTTTTATAGAGCAATAAACAGCATTAAACAGTAAAACTCAAAGCAAAAGAACAAGTTATATTACATTATTTTATATCAGAATTTAACATGTATTCACGTACAGTGACATCTTTTGAGGGTGCTAAAAACTAAACTGAAGATTTGAAATCAGCGCCAGCTGTCGGCGAGTAGCGGCAACACTTAAAACTATAGCTTGAAAGAAGACGTGTCACCAACTCTTTTCTAAGCTTGATAGGTTATCGTTTAATACGCCATTTGCTTGATAGAGGGCGTAGAATACTGCATGGAAATTGTAATTTTCCTTTTATATTTTACTAAATAAGACCGGTAAAAAGGGCTACTGATTTATTACTGTTTTGTTTTGTACTATATTACTAATGTATTCTCAGGTCAGAGGTGTAGATTTTTTTTGATCATCTTTTTGTAGATTTTTTTCGCATTGTAATATTGCTTATTAGTTTATGAAACAGGCACCAAATCTAAGTATTTATTGAAGTTAAATGCATAATTATCGTCACAACTCACAAGTCTGGCACACGCCAGTTAAGTACCTACACTATTTTCTGAAATCACGTGAGCCAGTCCAAGCTAGAATAGTTATAAATTGTTACCATGCATGCCTATCTATTAGCAATATCTTTTAAACGGCCATCACGCTTGAATCTGGGGCAGCCCAACTGGGGAAGTACCTCCTCCTTACAGAAGACCACAGCCATAATAGCACTGCCACCTTTCAGGTATGTAGTGTTGTGTTCCTGATGGTGAGTAAGGTTCCCAGAGCTCCAACCCCCCTTAAAGGCCGGCAACGCGCTTGTGACTCCCCTGGTGTTGCGAGTGCCCATGGGCGACGGTAATTGCTTAACACCAGGCAATCCGTCTGCTCGTTTGCCGCCTATGTCAAAAAAAAAAAAACATTATTTTTATACCAAGTCTAGCACCTTGGTTTAGTTTAGTTAAGTATAGTAAATAGTGATGGCTTAGCTTTTTCAACGCTATTGTATCTAAGTCTTGTCAGTCTTGGTTACCATTTTTAAACCATAGTTACCTTATCCTGACGTTACCACTTCTGTAATTAACTCCTTATCTGTCACTTTGACGTCTTTGACAGTTGTGTTTGTTTGAAAAAAAAAACAAAACATAATCTAACTAATTAAACACGTTGGCTGCCAATGAGCATTACGGGTGGGATCACGATATCTAGACACGTGGCAGCGTGTCAAGCCAAGTTCAAGCAAAGGAACTGGCCAGCCAGCGCCGTGTGTAGGTAATATTACACAAACCGCTTGGTGCTAATTTTGATCTTCTTTACGTGGCCATGAGCATTATATGGTAGGATCACGTTGCCTTCTCTGTATGGCCATGGGCATCACGTTGTCTTCTCTGTGTGGCATCACCGGTAGGATCAAAAGCTTATGTCTTTGGGTATTTGGGCGTGGGATTAATGCTGTAGGTAGTATAGTGGGCAGCCAACGTATTAAGCCTGCTACACCTTTGTGAATAAGGCGTGTATGTAGGGTTACTATTGACCCGAGGAACTGGGTATTGCCAGGAAAAATTGTTCCTGATTAACACATAAATAAACTCTCTAGCCAGAATTCGAACCTGAGACGAGCGTAAGCTTTGATTTTTCAATATAACTTGACAAAATGATGTAGGTTAGATGACGGAAAAACGTTTACGAACGCGTTAGTGTTAATGTTATTTATATGAAACGCGTTCGTGACGTAAAGTTACGTTAAAAACTTAAACTCAGGGCTCAGACGTCACGTTTAGATATTCTTGGCGTTCAGAGAGATTAGGTGGTCACAAATATCTGAACATGCACTTTATCCCCGAGACTCCGAGACAAATAGAGGTTTGTTCAGATAATTGTGAACACCTCCACAGCTCCCATCTGATGGCAACTGCAGGTACCTATAGGTATTATTTTCTTTAGAATGTATGTATGTTTAGGTACATTTCAAGCATTTGTATAGATACATTCTCAAGAAACTTCATTGATCAAAAGAGAAAGAAAAGTTCGTTTATTAATAGAGGACAGAAAAAGGCAAAATAATCAACACATCTTTTAATGTGAAATATTGTTATCAACACTTTTAAAATATTTATTTGCCTACGATAAACTTATTTTCATATAATAATAAATATTTTTTAAATTTCCTTTCAAACGTAGACTTATCATTAATAAAATAATATCATTAATAACAGAACAATTTTATTTCAAATAGAGCTATTAAATAGTTTAATAATTATTATATATTAGCATCCATATATCCAGCCCTACATGGAATACTATAAGTTCTTATAAAGTATTATAATTTATAAAATTTGAGATCTTAGGGACACGGTAGTGTACAAGCCAAGCTCGAACCTAACTTATACTATATCGGCCAAATTACAATTATTAAGAATTAAGTACAATCTAGAAACTTTGAAGTGTATAGTAAGTTTGTATTTTCTTTACATAAAAAATGCATTATTATTTAATATGAGGTAATTAAATTATACATTTGTGGTACTTATAAAAATCAACCGATCATATTTTTGTAATAGATTCCAATACACCTTTACCATGGCAGATGTCTTAGAGTAAATTGTTTGTATTTACTTTACATAAAAATAGATCTTGAAGTACTTAAAAAAAACTTTCATAAAATATGACTAGTTTTAATACTATAGGTTTAACAGTGACGTATGAAATTTTGCTTTGCAGGTACATACATTTTTGGCAATATACGATTTCTATCAAAAAGTCTTAAGCCTGTAAAAATAACATTACTTTGTAGCTAATCCATCTGCTTGCATTTTCTCTGTTTGGTATCTTCAAAGAAAGCTGTCAAAAAGTGGATCTTGGCGTTCGTTCTTGTAACGTTTGGGGGCTTCGTCCTCTTCCGAGTAGTCACATGGTAGAAGTAACTGAGGAAAAAACATATAAAACTATTAAACATAAAATAATGTGAGATCTGGTATTCTGCTTCAACTGCACAGATGTAAGAATAAAGTAGACGGTTGTGTTCCTAAGACAGCACACTTTCCAAAATTATATACTTGAAACTGTTCGAATGAATTTAAATTCCGTGCTCATTTTCGATACATGAGTACATTTGGACCTACTAATTCATAATACACGTAATTAAAAAATAGGGAATTGTCACATTTATGTTTTGTTTGGATTTAAAATAAAGATAAAAAAACTTGGCGGCAACATTACCGACTTTCCAAAGCAACTTTTTAATAAATTGTGTACTTCAATGAAACTGTATCAACTTTTGGATAGGTTAATGTGGGTAAGACCGACCGTCTACCTGGACAGACCGTCTACCTGGAAAGACCGTCTACCAACCAATTTCCTACATAATAGCATAGGTAATTAGTGTCATATGACGGACTTTCCTTAAAAATATAGTATGCCGGTCTTACCCACATTGACTTATCGCTTTCTCAATTCTACGATAAAATTAGATTAGGCCTTTATAGCATAGGAATTACGAAGCAATTTATAGCAGTCACAATTTTCAACTCTATTGAAATCGTGTTAAAGTTCAAATTCAGACAAACATGTTTTACGTCATGCCGTAAAATAACGAATCTAAACGAAAATAAGGTGTGAAAAAAATCACTTGACTCTTCGTTTTCATCATTCCAAAATATTATTTATTTCGTTTCGACTGCCTTTCTATATAAGAGTCCCCCTACCAGCCCTGGCTACAGACTGGCTAACTCAGCGTCCGTTGAACCGAAGTGACGAAGATAGGAAATGGAACTAAGACAAACGCTGAGCTCGCACGTTGAATTGCCAGCAATAAATTGTTGCTAACCCGATTGCTAACATCAAAAACTGACAGCTTCCTTCGATTTTTTATCTCTACTCACTAGGCCAGACCTGTTATCAAACAAGCTCGTATTTCCTTATAACGAGATCAGTGTATAAACAAATTAATAAAAAAATAAAGTGAAATAAAATCCATTTATTTCTGACCAATTTTGTCTACATTTTGTCGATACAACGCCAAAGTTTGCCCCTGTCCGAGTAAAACTTACCCGCTCGCTTGAAGGCTTCCCTTCCAGCACATACTTAAGCTTGCTCATCTGGCATGGGCTCAAGATCCGCTCCAGGTTACCAGCCACCCCAGCCACAGCCTCGTCCCTCTTGTGGGCCCTCTTGCCGTTGGTCCATCCCCGGGAGTACTGGAAGGTCTGGGCAGCCACGGTGGTGAAGGTCACGAAGATTAGGAGCAGAGTTGAGGCCTTGATGTTGGACCCCATGGTTGACTGTAAAACATAATATTGTCAAAAAAAAAAACGCTTATTTTTTTAGTCTCACACCATACACCAGACACCAGAAAGAGGGAGCTCAACATATAAAATAAATTAAATAAATATTTCGGGACAATTTACACAAATCCACCTAGCTCAATAAGGCTTGTGTTGTAGGTACTAGACGACGATATATATAATAAATAAATACATATAAATACTTAAATACATTGACAAAACACCCATGACTCTGTGCTCATCACACAAATAAATGCCCTGACTGGGATTTGAACCCAGGACCATCGGCTTCATAGGCTGGGTCACCTAGGCCAGACCGGTCGTCAAATCAAATATGCATCTAAAATGGGATCCCTGGATGCATTGCAGCTTTCATAAAACCTTAGCCTCCGAGCTTATCAGCAGAAATTACGAGTATAAAATCCATACTAATATTTTAAATTTGTCATTATCTAGGAAAAGGGACCTTATTGTCGATGGCGCTTACGTCGAATTGCGTTGCGTTTGTATTGTTTCGTCTTGAACAACGACATAAGCACCATCGACAATAAGGTCCCTTTTCATAGATAATGTCACATTAATGCGAAAGTAACTCTGTATGTCTGTCTGTTACCTCTTCACAAATTGGGGTGAAATTTGGTATGGATAGAGTTTGTGTTACGGGATAGGATAATTTTTATCTGGCAACTATATTTTAAAGACAGGCATGGCTGGCTGATGAAGTCACGAGGAAAAGCTAGGAATCATATAAAACTATACTAAGACCTATTTTTATTTATGGCTGTAAGGCTGGGACACTAAACACTGAAATAAGAGTCAGGTCCAAATTCCGGAAAGAAAGGTTTTACGGAAGAATGGGACCTGTCAAGAGAGAAGACGGGATCTGCAGGATCCGGAAAAATGCCGAGATCGAGGAGTTAGTGGTCGACCACGTTTCATTGGCGAGACAAAATCCAACAGGTTTGGTCACTTACTGTGGATGGGTGAGTATCGAGCTTTTAAGAGATGCTATGACTAAAATGCAAGTCCAGTGGAGCGGCCCAGATATAGTTGAAGTTCGGGGGGGCGTAGTGGTAGAAGTGCTAACACGACCCCATCACGCCCCCCTTAACGACAGAGACGGAAAACGCCGCAGAGGTTTTAGTGGGTCGGCTCCTCTCCCCCTTCTGGCTAGCAGAAGGCGCTGAAGAGGAGAGAGTCCCACATACCCCCTGTAAGACCCCTCCTCTGGGCTTGGGGGATGAGTAAAGCATTTCCTCGTATAGTTGAAGCTACAGGGTAAATATGATAACGACTTTACGAGACAGATTACATTCTCTTGTTTCAGAGGCCAAGATTCTCTTGGGGTCACTATGCCACGATAGTTAGTTAGTTTTTATCATAAAACTGGTTTTTGTGACATTATAGGAACATCAACATCAAATTGTATATGTGAAAAACTTAGCTAATGGACGGTCTATGTAGTAGTAAGGTGTGTACATGTACTCGCATGTCGGCGTTCTATTTTCAAACT
Source organism: Grapholita molesta (assembly GCA_022674325.2). Taxonomy (NCBI): domain Eukaryota; kingdom Metazoa; phylum Arthropoda; class Insecta; order Lepidoptera; family Tortricidae; genus Grapholita; species Grapholita molesta. Next base: position 7,535,141 of record CP053139.2, read on the forward strand.
TTGACGTAATCTCCACATTCATTCTCAGCACAAATATAGGTGAAAAACTTAAGAAAGTCACCATGTCGATGTAGTTGTGCGAAGAATTAATATGGAACTTACGTCAAAACTTGAATATAGAACGCCGAAATGCGTGTACAAGTCTTTTTTGTGTTTTTTTCTTTTTCAAAGCACAGGTACTATTAAAATTTTGGTCAAGACGACCACAACGAAACGAACCCAAAATCGTTCAAATCGGTTCTGCCGTTTTCGAGTCATTATAAAAGCTGGAACTAACGTAACTTTTTATAGAGATATAAACGTTAACTAATTTGATTATTAGTCACTTGTCACACACATTCATTTGTCATCTATAACGGCTTTCATACAGATTTTTCCCTGTGACAAGATACGAAGTAGCCCAAGATCAAATTGGTTTTGAATTCAAGCACTTAAATGTGTCCGAGACATCCATCGAAAACCAGTTCACCTATTAGCTTACTACCCTTTTCTCGTTTTAGAAAAATACTTTAAAATAACACTAGCACTGCCAACCCAAAGGAGAATCGACGTCTAAAGATACTAATTGAGTAATTAGCCGACCCCGTGTTTAGTAGTGCCTATAATTATGGCAATTAAGTTGGCTTTTTACCTCGGTGCAGGCTCGGGAGTGCTTTGTTATTTGATAACTGGATGCAGAGGTTATTAGTCAGTATCACATTTTGTGTCAGCGGTTTTACTGAACTCCGTATAATTTCAAACATTTTTGTGAGCGTTTTTGTGTTTTCGTTACTCGGAAGAATTACTATGTATTTTTTTTTTATTATGTTTATTTCTACTCAAAACTGAAAAGCGGAAAACTGCCCTCTAAAAGTTATGTTTATATTCAGAATCACAAAAGAGGTTGTGATTTCCATAGAATAAAATATTGTCCCAGAAAATTTTATTCACTTATTTTGAAAGCTTCTTGTGTTATTTACATTGGAAACAATAGGTAATAGAAAAAAACTTTGGAAAAATGTTTTTTCATTTGTATTATTAATAGCGTGTTAAAATTAAAAGCATAAAAATGACGATTTCGTAAGAAATACATTCTTCTATTTTGTGTTTTTATTGAAGAAGGCATTACTTCGCTGAAGTCCATATTATTAGCGATAATTATATTGCTTAGCTGTTCCGCTAATTAATTAGGTGTTAGTGGATTAGTGCTGACCGTCATACCGTTCCCACCCTCCCGTCGGTAAGATGAATACAAGCTGATTTAATGAATGAAAAGTTCATAGGTGAGGCTAATTATGTAAAAAATTTTTGTATTGCTTGGCGTATGCCTAAGAGCCTCCCTTGAGACCGCCACTGGCAGCATTTCTAGCACACTGCAGACAGCAACCCGTACAAGCTCTAATCTCTATCTCTTAATCCAGTTTGTTTCACTTCATCCGACATTATTTTCTAATTCATGGCTGTCCAGTCGCCATCAGATATATCGGAGCTGTTGACGTGGTCACAAATATCGGAACATGCACTTTATCGCCTTTACAATAGAGGCGTTGTTCCGATATTTGTGACCACCTCCACAGCTCCGATATATCTGATGGCGACTGTCCTAGGACTTTTCAAAAACTAACATGAAATATATCAAGGTGAGGCAGGTAAAAAGGTTTTGAACAACACAACATCACCGAAAACTATGTACTTGTTTGCAACCATCCTTGTATAAAATGTGTTTACAACGTCAGTATATGTCCCGTGTGATCTACGGGCGGTTACAGTATCAAACTGTCATGTCGTAATTCAAGATGGCTCCCTAAATTTTATGACAGAGGTAAACGCAGTAAACATTCAGATAATACAAGAAATAAAAGGTAGCAGGCTACAGTACAATTCGACATTAGAGCAAGCTACCAATAAAAGTAAAAACGTTATATTGATGCGTTCGCCCCCGTTTTACTAGAATAGCACCACCCCATCTCCTCCCGCGGGTGTCGTAAGAGGCGACAAAAGGAAAAATCCTACGGACGGGCAGCAGCGTCCGTCGAAACCCAATCTACAGCTACTGCGGTCGCCAACTGCATAGGGCTAAGGATAGAGAGGTGTCACTGGACTTTAAACATGTAGAGTATTATGTAAATATTGCGTACCTACATATCGTTGTCTAGTAATTACATCCAAAGCCTAACTATAGGGCTATCCCTTATTATTTTTATTTTTCTATGACATACGGTGCCAAATTTTACACGTTCAACCTGATGACACTACGTCTGTGATCAAAAATTTCGAACTCCTATGCCAGTGACACGTATTTGTGTCTAAAAAGGTTGTTCTCCAATGCTGGTATCACGTAAATGTGTTCAAATAATTGTGTTAAGGACGAAGAAATTTTTTATACAGCCGATGACATGCTTTGAGATGATTTCTACCGGCATGCATTTCAGCCGTTATCGCGTATGTGAAATATGGAGAATATGGCATTTCACGAAAGTGACATTACACGTATTTGACAATCTGCGAAGATATGTCATTATCCGTGTGGCATATCGCGTAAACGAATTTTACACATGTGGCATATCGCGTAAGTGAAATATAGAGTATACGGTATTTTACGAAAGTGGCATTTCGCGTAAATGTCAATCTGCGGAGATGTGTCATTATGCGTGTAATATGACTTGTATCCATCTTGGGGTAGTTGCCATAGTCGCCACACTTGGCAGATGGGTTGGCGATCGCAGTATGTCCCACCGCTGGTGTATGGTCACAATAGCTAAAACTACTACTGTATTGTGGGTCATTGTGGGTCACTTTAGGGGGGATCTATGTTCAGCTGTTGACGTCCTTTGGTTATAATGATGGTGATTATGATGATGATGATGATGATGAGAAAGTCGTTACCAAAGAGCATCACATGACAACTCCATTAAGCCCAAAAACGGTTACCTTACACTTTTATATCACTTGGTTCCGCTGCCAGAAGGTGGTACTTTCTGAACTCTGAACATAAATGGTTGATCTATCGCCGAAAAATATAATTCGTCATACGTTTTTACGGCATTAGTGAGTCCCGATTGACGAAGTTCAGGGATAATACACTAAAAAAGAACATGCAACCGAATTAATAACTTGCTACTTTTTACTATTGTTAATACCAGTACGTGTTACTGCTAATACCTGGGTCAATGTCTGGTTGTTTTGTCTACTTCAATAAAAAAAATCCGGAATTCTGAAATGGTCCACTGGATGCGGGTGACGCAAAACCAACCAACGTGGATCACTTCCGGTCCTCCGGCTGATATGATGATTATAAAAATAATTTATAATTTAATACGGTTTTCCCCCTTTCTGTGGACAAAAATAGATCTTCCACTGTTTATCTGACAGTACATTTTTATTAAAGAATGTCAAGATGAATATTAAAAGTATACCTACCCGTTTTTTCACCGTACCTAATTATTTTCTTAGGGATGCGTATAAAAATGTACCCCCCGGCCCTTTTCGCAACTGCAATTCGCAACCCAAAGTGGTGGCTTTAGAGTTTTCACTCTGTTTTCACAACCAATTTTCATTTCTTTGTACAGAACCAGTTGCGATCATATTTCGCATTGGATATCTACCTACTTGTCCTCGGTTAGCCTTTGGGGCATTAAAAGCTACCTAACGAACCTCTACACTCTTGTTTTGACTATATGTACTTGCATGGGTTTCCTCCAAAGAATATAAGTTCTTCGTTCGCAACTGGTTACGAAAAACGAGTCAAAGTTCTTAAGTTGAACTGGTTGCAAATCGCAGTTGCGATAATGGCCGGAGAGAAATGTTTCCATTTCTCGATAATCACTAACATTTTAATTTGGAATGTAACAATGTTTTTTAATATAAATCGAACGACATTTGAACTACAATGACAATAGAATAGAGAGTTCATTCGCTTGTCTATGGTTTAAAAAATATTTGACTTCTAAATTCGAAACGCCGCCATTCCAAGCTGTCGTTTGTTTTGTTCGTTGACTTTTTAATGTTTACAAGTAGCACTAGTAATAATGCAGACCATTTCCCTACGGTTCCTTACCCACATTAAAACACTTATGATATGTGTGTAGATAAAGTAGTGTATGCAACTATACATAATTATTAGGCATTACAAAAGTTGTGTGATGCCCTTCATTATGCACAGATACATAAACTACTATAAGGAAGAATCCGTTGTGCGGAACCGTGTTTTGTTTTAAAAATTACGGGCGTTTTTCCGAGCCTTGAATTTATGCCATACGATTAAATAAAAAAAATGTCGTCAAATCCTGAAGAGGTACCTAATCGTAACAGCGTAACGGGACCCTCCAAATAGCAGGTACTGAATTAATTTAATATCATCTCACTCATTAATAAAACAAAGAGGGCAATAAATTGGCGCGATGCAGAGCATACAAATGTACTTGGATATCATTTTTACGTTTATTTATTTTATCATACAAAAATCGGTAATCTCTACCAAAAACAACAAACTATAATTATATATAGTAAAAAAAAACATGTCCGAAGCTGATACAAGTTATGTTTGATGATGGCATATGTCCAGCAGTAGACAACTTACGGCTGAAACGATGATGATGATCTATACATATAAAATAAATAAATAAATATTTCGGGACAATCTTACACAAATCGACCTAGTCCTACGGTAAGCTCAGTAAGGCTTGTGTTGTAGGTACTAGATGACGATATATATAATAGATAGATACATATAAATACTTAAATACATAGAAAACACCCATGACTCAGGAACAAATATCTGTGCTCATCACACAAATAAATGCCCTGACTGAGAATCGAACCCAGGACCATGGCCTTCATAGGTAGGGTCACTACCCACTAGGCCAGACCGGTCGTCAATAGTAGTGACCGGTAGTCAACATATAGGCCTCGGATGTCTCATGATGTTTTCCATCTCAACTAAAACTTATTGATAAAATTAAATTGTCTAGACGGCTTCCAATAGGAACCGCCGATGGCGGGTAAGCAAGTAGGCCTACGCTTTATGACCCGGACACACTGGCGGCGGCCAATCGAAGTTTTCCTAGCGATTCTCTAGTAGTCGACACACGCGATGTCTCCGCGGTTGCAATATTATATGAGAACGGCGATAAAACGCAGGACATACGCTAGTGTCCCCTCCCCACGCTGGAGCAGTGGGACCTGCCAAGCTTGGCATTATGATATTGAACTCCCCAATCCCTTCATGTTCAGACGTCGCTGGCTATGGAGGGTGTCTCTATACATTTCATCTTCATGTGAAACTTATGCCAGTCAACAGAGGGCCGACCGCAAAAATCGACGTTCGCACTCGAACTTGTCTCTGTTACTTTTTATGGAGTGAAAAAGACAGATGATATTTTTGAACTTCGAAATTTTTATATCCTCCCGACGACTAAGTTTCAAAATTTGCCAGCGTAATTTACACTTTGGCAGATTGACAAAGAGTCATCATTTAATTAGAGCTTATGTACTATATGTAGGACACCAGTTTTCAGAAGGATATATAAACAATATTATTATTGGATAAATAAATAAATATTAGGACATACTATAACAATTTGAGATCTATAGAGGAGGAGAAATATCTGTAACCAGCATCATAATCATTTATTCTTTTCTATCGTATTATTTCTGTCTTTGCATTTATGAATAAGAGAATAAAATCAGAGAAGGGAACATTATTAAGCTACATGATTTTTAATAATTCATAGTTTTAATGAAAGCTGCACACATTCCGACATTTCTGAGACCGTGGGTCCATGGGGATAGGAAGCAATTAAGCTTTTTAAAAAGTTAACTTACTGTATGATTCTGACCGCTTGCCTAGTTCAGGCGATTTCAATGTGCAGATAAACCAGTAGAACTATTACTAAAATATCTAAAGTAAAATTGATTTTAGTTTTTTCAAAACTTTTTTGTCATTCCTTACTCCTTTAAGAATAGTTTATTAATAATGAAGCCTAAACTCACTCCGATTTCATACTATTCTGGAGCGGTACCACGAAAATCAAAAATCGTATATTTCGGGCATCTTTCTCTTTTATTCCAATTAAGGTGTAATGAGAGTGACAGAAACAATAGTCCGAAATTTACGAATATTATTATTCGCGGTAGCTCTACTGACTCTTATTAGCTCCTGCCTCCTAACATACGTAGTTTCTATTAATTTAAAATATCAAAATAATTTACAAATATTTCCACTTAATATTGTCTTTGGTTGCCGCCATAATTATTCATGAAATAAAACAACTAAAAACGGATTATATTAAAAAGAGGATTCGACACAGTGTACTAAAAACTTAAAAAAAAACTTTTTTTTTTTATATTTTAAGTTCAACCTAAGACAAAGAACGACTGCAAAATCTAGCAGTTTCTTGAGACCTGATTATGCATTTATACCCTGATTCTTATGACTTTTGGAATCTGACACCAACGCAAGAACTTGTTAACACATTCGCTGCCACCCCTCAAAAATGTATGGAAATGAAAGCACATGTGCGTCGGTGGCAGTGAATGCGTTAATGTACGGTTTAGCAAACCAAAATCTGACCTTTGGTTACGCGTAGTTAGCAATGTAAAGGTCAAATAATTTGCAAGGTCCCTTATTACGGAGTCATTTACAACTTAACTGTAGATAAGATAGTCCTATAAAATCCCTTCGACAAAGAGTAAATTCCTATTATAATAGATAAAATCGCAGGTCTCCTTAGCTGGCAGTTTTTGATTTCCTTCTTAAGTTTTTCTTATTCCTTTTATCACATAGGGCGCGTTTTGTGGCGTGGCGCAGCGGGGCGCGACGCTGCCGTCCGAATGTGTGACTTAATTCTTTACATTAGCCCCGATGCGCCACGCTCTCAAAACGCACCGCACCTATCTGCCCAAGCCTTTACCCATTTGACATCACATGTTCACTTGTGGCAAGTTTTTTAAGAAAAAAAAACAACTGACATTTGTTTTGACGTTTGTAGTGTTGACGCTAATAAGTAGGTATCGATTGTTAACATCAGCGATCATTAACAAAAGGATGATTTAATTAATTAAATCTTTTTGTTTTATGTATACATTATTTATTACAAATGTATGACAGTATTTTAATAAAAACATCACTTCTAATTTAATTTTATTTATATTTGGATCTAACTAACTATGTAAGTACAATCGTTTCTAGGGTTCCGTAGTCAACACCCTTATTGTTTCGCCATGTCTTTCTGTAAGGTCTGTACGGTGTCATGGTCAGCGCCAAAAAAAAAAAAAATTTTACAAACTGTTTAGGTGACGTTTTTTGAAAAAGAATAGGGGTTTTTCTTAAAAATTATTTGACAAAGTGAAAACTTTTATAAATGATCGCGCTGGATGTTAAAAAAAATTGGTTCAACCGCGATTCCAAAAATATGAAAAAAATCATGAAAGTAGAACTTGCCGTGTGATGCCGGCTGACTAGAATAGCACCACCCCATCTCCTCCCGCGGGTGTCGTAAGAGGCGACAAAGGGAAAAATCCTACGGACGGGCAGCAGCGTCCATCGAAACCTAATCTACAGCTACTGCGGTCGCCAACCCGCCTGCCTAGCGTGGCGACTATGGCAACTACCCCCAAGATGATACAAGTCATATTTGTGAGAGGCCTAAGTCCAGCAGTGGACTGTATATGGCTGAAATGTGTATGTGTGTAAAGTTTAACAAAGACTTTAATGGAAAATATTTTTATACTTGATCCGTAAGGCCGTTTTTGAGATACGAATATAAAAGTACGGATTACACTGAGCATGGCCTAACATCATACCGACGTTCCGAACGCTGCTAAAGGGTTCAAACCGTCGGTATGAAGTTTAAATTAGTATGACGCGATATAATGCGTTTCAGTTGTTTTATTTCATTAATATAGCCAGCTCAAATATAGTTGAGGCCACGCACACATTCGACATCGCATGTAATGATAGCGAGGTTTAGAAATTAGTCTTCTTTATTCGTAACGATAGCAAAATAGCAAACTGCAAGATTTACTAAAGATTTTTCCAATTTATTTAGTTACAATTATTTTTTGAGACAAAAATATCCAATTGAATTAAAACAGATCATAATCCTACTAATATTATAAAGGCGAAAGTTTATGAGTGTGTATTTTTGTTACCTCTTCACGTCTAAACGGCTAGAACGATTTTAATAAAACTTTACAATAATGTAGCTTATACATCAGAATACAGGTCAATGGAACCTAATATTGATATTTTGTCCGAAAACCATACCCTTGAAATACATCTAAATGAATCGGAAGAAGATATGTCAAGTCAAACTATAAAACCTAATTTTTTATTTTCTGGCTGATTGTTTACCTATTTTTCGAAAATATATAATTCGATCGTGCACGTAAATTTCATTCACTCATTCGTTCATTCGCTACCTTTTTTGCTATTAGTACTCTATGTAGCAGTGTGTGTATACGCGGTTAAGTCCTGTCAGTTTAATATCGTCGGTAGGTACATACTACCTAAATATAGAATAAACTAAGCATGCAATTTTTCATAAGAATCATAAGGTTTAAATTACTTGAACAAAATGTAGAGAGAAAATAGGAAATTGTTTTTTTATATATTTTTAGAAACACGGTTTTTTCTTAATCATTATCCTCTTTGCGGCGCTTGGCAAATTATATGTGGGCAAGATTTTTCATGAACGGAATTTGACAAAACAAAGAATTATCAAAATCGGACTACTGTGTAAATAGCTATGCGTGGTCATACATAATATATATATACTCGTCGACTTGAGAACCTCTTCCGTTTTTTCGTCGGTTAATTTTTTGTCAGTAATATGAACCTGGGGTTCAAATCCACAAAGCTCGTCTTGTCTCTATTTTTTTAACATAATTCCTATTCCTTTTTATTTTTGTTTGAAATAGCGTTTCCTTGCTCCCGTTCATGATTGTCCTATTTTTTCGACAGTTGAGTTAAATCTATATTAGTAACTTATACGGATTTTATAACTCGAGAACGCCTGAACCAATTTGAACGATTTTGGGTCCATTGTGATTGTCTCGGCCAAAAGTATCCTTTAAAATTAAGTATGCTTTAAAAATATCAAATCAGTCAATCAAAAGACCCCTTTTATAGACTTTCAGGCGGTACGAAGTTCGCCGGGACAGTTAGTTTGGTATAAAATAAGATTGTAATACTTTAAACTTTCGCTTTACTACACATATTTACTAGATACTATTAAAATTTAGATCATGATTTGACACTTGCTGTGACGTCAGTTATCCGCGAGAACGACCGGTGCAACCCACGTCGAGACGTCGATACTCGTGGTAATTAATTAAATTCGTGAAAGACCCGTTCTATACTTTTTAGTAAATATAATAGTAGTTTATGCACGTGGTGCATAATGAAGAGCCTTAATACATGAGCGTGTTTTTGCCAGGGAGTTTGAAAATACCTTGTACCTTGGGCAACACTTTGTAAATGTCTCGATATTCGTTATTTACGTTTATTTATTACAGAATCTTGTAAATTGAAGGTGTTGTCATAACCAATTACAACACCCTTAATTTACTAGATTCTCTAAATAAACGTAAATAGCGAATATCGAGACATTTACAAAGTGGTGCCCAAGCCTCCCTGACTGCCCAATAGACCCCTACCTCCCCTATCTCACTAATATAGACAGACATAACCCCGAATGTATTTTTCTCTGGATGGCGGGACGTTTGCTGCCCTTTCACGCAAGAACTACACAGATTTTAGTGAAATTTTTACAATCAGAGAGCTCATATATCAATACAATATACATAGGCTATAATATGCTACCTATCAAAATTGCGATACAACGAGGAAATTCTGCCAGCAGCTTTGGTACAATGCCCAAGGGTTTTTAGATTTAATGTTACAATATTAAAGTGGACGACCGATCTACCCTCGTGCACCGGTCTGCCCTGGTGCGTAGTGACCCTGCCTATGAAGCCAATGGTCCTGGGTTCGATTCCCAGTCAGGGCATTATTTGTGTGATGAGCACAGCCATGGGTGTTTTCTATGTATTTAAGTATTTATATGTATCTATCTATGATATATATCGCCATCTACCTACAACACAAGCCTTACTGAGCTTGCCGTAGGACTGGGTCGATTTGTGTCAGATTGTCCCGAAAATATAAATTTTATTTTAATTTTATTATTTTAATGTTGTATATAATAAATAAGGTTCTAGTTATAAAGGTATTGTGTGCCAATTTACACACACACTTTAATAATAGGTCTCTAGCACTCGAAGTATTAATTTTCAGGAGGCGAACTTGGGGGCAGAAGCTATAGTATTAAAATAGTTTTAGGACGAGTTTTCCCACATACAATTAATTATATGGAAAACACCCAAACTTTTCAAAATCTTAACGAAATTTGGTGCAACCGGCCCTAATTTAAAACTTTATTAAAAAAAAACTACAATTTAACTCACCCGTTCTAAATCCAGTAATCCGAACACTATCAGAAATATAAAAAAAAATGTTCAATTTTAAATTTGGAAGTATTTCGCACGACGGTTGGCAAGACTGTGCTGGCTGGATAGAGTTCGCTGCCTTTTATATGACGGACGCGGGACGCGGGCGTGTCACAGTGGAGCCGGGATAATTCCGGTAAACCACGTTTAAAATTAAACTATAATAAATCCTAAGGTTGTCTGGAAGTAATGGCTATAAGATGTTTGCCTCTTCTTTTTTATCTTTTATGTTCCACTGTTTTGTAATTTTAGTAATTTCTTACCTGGTTCAGCGCATTTCACTGGCCATACAGCGTGGAAATTCGGCCAGTGTATTTGAGACGTTTGCACCGAGTACTTGCACGGTGCATTGGGCCAGGGTTTAGACTGGGGTTTATTTACGTGATTTTAGTTTTTACCAGTTTGTGTTTTTTTTTATGACGATGCGTGTTGCGGATGACTTTTGTTTTAATATAATTAAGCATAACGAAACCTGTGGTGGATGCATTTTCTATGGAACGACGAAATATGCGCTGTGGATGTGATGGCGTGATTTTTTTAATATTTTAAATTATTATTATTAAGAAAAATATAATTTTTCTTACTACATCATAAATCATTCATTACTAGGTACACTTTTGAGCCCTACTGTAAATTGTAATTTCGACAGTCATTCTCACTGATTGATTGATTTTAGGCTGAAACGTCGGAAGTAAAAATAAAATAAACGCGGTATATATAATTTAAAGTTTATAAACGCGGTTATAAAAGTCTCGATAATTTATAATGTAACGTAATGTATAAGTTCAAATCTTTATTTTTACTAATTTAAACTGTAAATTCTAAAGCTCCTATCTCTGGGCGTGTTTTTAGCCTACCTATTAACCTGTATGTAGGTCTATTGACATTGTTGTCACGTATACAAAAAAAACGTGCATAAAAATATAAAATTTTATTCTAAACAAATTAGAGCGCATTATGGAAGCTCCACTGCTTTACACCTCCCTTACTCGGAGCCGGGGGTGATCGAGAGCCGGTAGAATGAGACCTAAACTCTAGTTAAGCAATGCATTTTTTGTTCAAATCCCAGTCAAGGTATTTATTTGTGTGATGAACGCAGATATTTGTGCCTGAGTGACGGGTGTTTTCTATGCATTTAAGTATTTATATGTATCTATCTATTATATGTATCGTCGTCTAGTACCTACAAAACAAACCTTTTTGAGCTTACCGTAGGACTAGGTCGATTTATGTAAGAATGTCCCGATTTTTTTGTGACTAGATATCACATTTTATGAGGTATTGACATAGATCTAGAGTTTTACCGCATACGTCGCAAATGTATAGTGTTGTTTTAATTTAACCTTAAGTACTAAAATCTTTGGTAAATTTTTTCTGACATCTGTTTCAGTTAATCTCTTAACCAAAAGGGAAAGCAGTAACTTTTACAGCTTTGAATAGTTCGTTATGTAGATACATGGATGATACTAGTTATCGCTTAGCCGAATCGTCATTTGTAAGTTTGATTTATTAATAAATACATTAGTTAATTTTCGATGCAATCACCAGTCACTGCAACGATCAATACCTAATCAATTTAATTTAATTAATAAATTTCCAATAAGTTACTTCGTTGTAGATCCGAATCCTTGGTGCTTTTGTTTTCAGTTAATATTGCATCTCCATTTTAATTTTTTTTTAACTGATTGTGAAATATTTAGACGATTTAAAGTACTCAGCATGACATGCACAAGGAAAAATGTCTTAATCAGACCTATAACCTTGTCACGCGTTACTGTTTTACTTGATAAGTTTTAAATTTAAAAGTCACATATTTGTATACCTTTTTCATAATGTAACAACTGACAAACAACAAGTACCTATTAATCAATGCTTTTGTCTCCAACTTGACGGAACATTGTAAATACCAGTCGCAATTATTTGACCCAAAACCAACGTAGCAGATCCTTCTTAATCGAATGTTGTCACCAATTTTTTTATATAGTCCAAACTCCTTCAAAATTCGACATATTAACAAAACGGCAGAGTTTTCTTTTAACCAACATTTAACCTCTGGGTTCTACTAGTCCTCCTGTTTAGTAACATTGAATTTTATACAACGAAACATATTCCAGCCATTTTGCGATCCGTCAGCCAAGCAATTTAAAACATGGTATCGCATTTTTACACGGGTATAACGTGCATTTTGCTTTGAACTAATTATGACCACAAATGAAAGCAATTAGTTCATAAGTATCATAAGTATACTTGTTATTGGTATTTAAGTTCGTTTTGTTCGTTCGAAGCAGTAAAATTCGTTAGGTATTCGATATGGATATAGGAGGCATAATGACTGGAGCACGCATCCGCGAGCGCCAGTAAGGGCCAAAAGATATTCTAGCTTTTGCAGCTCAAAATGTGACAATTCACTATGGTTTTGTTTTATAGGCCACTCTTTATGACAAAAATATTAGCTTAATCTCTATTAATTTACCGCAACTTCGGTTGAAAACACAAGAAAACTCCAGTTGAATTTGTTTGTATCTCTCCAACTTTGACAGTTCTGAAGGGTTCAGTTTGGAGGAACAAGAATATGTGAGACTATGACAAGGATCCGTCCCTCATACCTATGGAAAGTTACATAAGACCATCCATTTCGATCGTGGTATTATTATTAGCCCGCTCCATCTAGTTAAATGGTATATCTATGGATATGGAGCATCTAACGCGTGTGTCCCTGCGCTGCGTGAGAGTGGGACATCGCTATATAAATATATAGCGCTATATCACTTTCACAATCCACGTACTTACTTCAGTGTGTACTGGGGTATATATGTATGTAGGTATTTGCATTTCCATTCTTTAAAAGGGTTTTTAGAACAATTTAACATCGCTTTTGTTCAACCATACAGTCAAAATTGTATGGTAGTCAAAGTATATACAGTAGATACCATTTTGACGCAACTCGCAAAAGTTTTTTGCAGAAATCACGAAGCGTCTGTGGTTGATGTAACCGGTAACCGATGAGCTGGCGGTTTTCTCGCACTATATCTACCAACATTCCGGTACAGCGAGGAAATGCCGCCAGCATCCTTGGTACAATGCTTCATGGGCCTTTTTATTTAAACTAGTTCAGATTTTATAGATACTACTTAGAAATATATTTTGTATTTTATTTGAAAATAAAATTCAATAAGGCTATAATAGATATATAAATAAAAACTTAAATACGTACGTACATAGGAAGTGTCCATAACCCAGTCCACCACACGGCAAGGGATGTTGTTTTATTGTGCCTTTGTAGTATCTGGAATAATCTAGAAGCACGCAAGCTATAAAGCTTTAGTAATGTCGCTGTATTAGAAAGAGACGAGACGACAACTTTTATATCTATTGCAGGTCTAAAAAGACAATGTTATGTAGCTATGAGAGCAGTGACGTCTTCAAAGGCTCTAGTGTAAGTTTCTTTTGACGTAAAAAACGTTTACGAACGCGTAAGTGATAATGTTATTTATATGAGAAACGCAAACGTTCGTGACGTAAAGTTACCTTAAAACTTACACTCAGGGCTCTGATGAGAGGCTTTTCTTCAAAACAAGTTCTAAACGGTATGGTGTTTCGATAAATTTAGGTTAGGTTTCGATAGCACAACCGCTTTTTCGGTGTTGTAATATAACGGTACAGCATTTTTTCATTATCGATAAGTTCTGGAACTTTTTGAGATTTATGTCCGGCGATAATAGTATTTGTTATTATAGTTAAGATATATAACACAAACAGCTGGGTTAAAGATTAACATGGTTCTACTCACGTTTATGTTATTTACTTACATGTCGCGCGAGTGACTAAATAAACGTGAGTAGAGCCGTGTTAATATTTAATTTATATAATATGTCTCACGAACGTTTGAATACAAAAACATCTGTGTTTTTTTATGACATAGGCGGCAAACGAGCAGACGGATTGCCTGGTGGTAAGCAATTACCGTCGCCCATGGGCACCCGCAACACCAGATGAGTCACAAGCGCGTTGCCGGCCTTTAAGGGGGGTTGGAGCTCTGGGAACCTTACTCACCATCAGGAACACAGCACTACATACCTGAAAGGTAGCAGTGCTATTATGGCCGTGGTCTTCTGTAAGGAGGAAGTATTTCCCAGTTGGGCTGCCCCAGATTCAAGCGTGATGGTCATCGCTGTGCCCTACCTCTCATAAATATGTTATGTATTTGTATGTTGGGTTTTGTATTTTAGGATTTATACTCTTCTATTTTATTTTTCATCGTCTAATACTGTACAACCCTAGCCTTACGGAGCTTACTGTAGACCTAGGTGTATTTGTTTATTTTTCCCAGAATAACTATTTTATAAGGTATACTTTGGTTGTATAGGGTTATCATTTGTCTACGGATGTAAACGAAATAATACCGGTAGACGACAGAAATAATAAAGGTTTAAGAGAAATAACGATACGTTTGTTTAATACTGGTAACCATTGTATCAAAGCGGTATCATTATATTACTGCGCTATAGAATAATTATTATTATAGTGCCACAAAACGCTCCCAGTGTCACAGACGTCTTTACATTTTTTTTGTATTGATCAAAATCATGGCAATACTCAGCTGTTATTTATAGGATATTTAATTATACAAAATTCCGAATATCAAGGTCAAATGTCAATTAGAAACATGCCTTTTAATTATTGTTAAATATAATTATAGATAGTTCTGAAGGATCCAAATTTACTGGAAGAGGTATGTACGTTCCAAAATGAATCGTAAATAGGATTAAAAGTAAACTATCCAAGTAATGAGAAAGGAAAAATATGAAAAATTTATGGACCAACCCAAAAAATTTTTGGGATTGTCCATCAATTTGAACAACTTAAACGGGTCATACGTTGTATGTAGTATATTCAGCCACGGCTGTGCACTGCTGGACATGACAGTATTGCCTTGATTGGTAGGGGGGTTGGCGATCAAGAGGCAAGCGACGCTGGATGCCAGTCCTCCGGTGTTAACGATATAATACGTTTTTGGTTGTTTTATTTTCCGCTTTCACATTCACATTTCAGCCGTATGCAGTCCACTGCTGGACATAGGCCTCCCACAGATATGACTGTATCATCTTGGGGTAGTTGCCATAGTCGCCACGCTTGGTAGGCGGGTTGGCGACCGCAGTAGCTGATTGGATTTCGACGGACGCTGCTGCCCGTCAGTAGGATTTTTCCCTTTGTCGCCTATTACGACACCCGCGGGAGGAGATAAAGTGGTGCTATTCTAGTCAGCCGGCATCACACGGCATAGCCGGCATCATACGGCATAGCCGGCATCACACGGCATACCCGGCATCACACGGCATTTTCCGCTTTATTTACTGTTAATAGTATCTGTACATACTCGTTATTAGGAAAATACTTATTTTGCCTAATTATATAGGTACACTATTATATCTACGTACACAAATATTATAAAGTAGCTTTTCCTCGCGACTTAGTCGGCCAGCCATACAGGTCTTTAAGGTAAAGTTTGTGTCCTATTGTTTGTGTACTGTTTATGTCCTTTCTCGTAGCTCAAATCTCCATGCAATATTTCACCCCAATTTGGTTCAGCGGTTTAAGAGGTAACAGACAGACAGAGTTACTTTCGCATTTATAATAAGTATGGATAAGCTTTCAATAATAAATTCCATGAACCGCATATGAAAGTCAAATCGAATTAAACGAAAGTTAATTGCTAATGAAAACTTTTTCCAAGCAACGGTAGTTTTTTTTAATTCAAAGACAAACTAGAGTCAGTCCCAATTCTCATTTTTGAGAGACCCAATTCTCAAAACGTTCCTCGCCTTCGCCTACCGATACACGCACTAATTTCTATAGGAAAAATTCTGCCGTTTTCACCGGGGGTGGGGGTTTCAGGTAACACACATAAATAATGTTAAAACTAATGCATTTTTACGTGCGTCGCTACACACGCAAAATTATTAAACACTAGCATAAACTATATTCACACAAGTTCAAGAATTATGACCGGCGGCCGAGTAATTTTGGCAGAGGAACAGGCGTTCCCTCTGCCTGGCTAATGGCTACTCTATATTGGTTATATCCTCTTAGTGTTTTACAAAGACGTTCGAAATTTAAATATATTTTTTCTTAAGATGTTCGAAATTTGAATGACATTATTATATCGAAAGCAATTATAACACAGATACGAAATATGTTGTAACATGCACTATGCAGTGTATGTTTATGGGGGTTGTTATTTGTTGTTTTTGAACGAATCATAGAGGGTTTATGGAGTGTGATATAAGCTCAGCACATCAGCTCTTCCAACCCCCTATGTCTGTGGAGGCGCCAAAGATCTCCAGTGATAGCTTGTAATTATTCCCATGATTATTAAGAGACTGAATAGATCGCTAATTAACACCTAGTTGGCGGACTTTGTTAGTACACTTTAATACGCACCGATTTGACTAGCTGCGCGACCCTACTTTGAAGTATAGTAAAACTTATGAATGAAACAAATAAAACTATTCTTACTGAAATAGAAGAATATATAACCCCGTCATTTTGCGGAAAATTACGGAAACTTATGCGGTGCCGATGCCGGCTGACTAGAATAGCACCACCCCATCTCCTCCCGCGGGTGTCGTAAAATGCGACAAAGGGACAAAACTAACGGATGGGCAGCAGCGTCCGTCGAAACCGAATCTACAGCTACTACGGTCGCCAACCGCACGATTGCAGGCAGAACCATGTCCATTGGGGCGTAACAGGTTCTCGAGTGGCGACTACGTACAGGAAGGCGCAGCATTTTCTACCACTCTAAAAGACCCGCCTGCTGACCGTCTTCCGGTGGATTCTGGTCGCAGCTATGTCTGGTCGTGGATATCCGAGCTAGGACGACACCTATATTGAAAAGGTCCAAAGCGCTAAGACTCTTCTTCTAAAATATGGCTTCCATCATTATATTAAACGATTTTGCCAATGTCAAGTAAAGTACCAAATAAGTAAAATAACATATGATGTTGTTCGGTAGTAGGCCTTGCGTTTTGTAAAGTGGTAGCTAGACTTTACAGAAAGCCAAGAGGCGGTCGAGACCCCGGGACTGCTGGGTGATCACCAAAATAGTGGTGAAACACGTTTTGAAGTCAATTCTTCATTAGCTGCAAAATTCTGTGTTACATCACTGCATAATAAGCTATCAATATTAAGGTAACGGCACCTATAATTAAGAACGTTAACTCTTATTATACAGAAATAAGGTCCATACGTCAACTGTCAACCATATATTTGTCTTAAGAATGAAGTGTCCATCACTGGTGCCTCTACCTCTACACACTAAACTACGTTAATGAACAAAAAACAAAAAATATTCAAGACGACTTCGCCATTTTGAGGTTCAACCGGAAATTCCCGTTAAGATCCTAAAAAACTTCGCTTTCTCGTTGGAAATCTTAAAACATCCATAGGCAAGAAATATCAGTCTAAAATATTTTCAAAATTCTATTCTAAATTTGTCCATTCGCGTATTTTAACCCATCGATTGGCTTTTATTTAATTATCATGGAAATTAATTTCATTCCGGTTGTTGTTTTAATTTTGAGGGCTTCTTGCGGACGAAGCCGAGGTAATACTGGCTACTGTGACATAAGAGAGATATTTAAATTTTAAAATACAACTAACATTGCATAGAATACTTGAGTTTTGAGAAAAATAAGCTCAGAGTTTTTACCGGTAACAATCTTTTGGGTCAGAGGTGTAAGGGTTAGAACCGGTAAATGAATTTTGACTCTGAATTCATTGCGGGCGAATAAAATTGTATTTGTTAATTATTAAAACGTTTTTATTTTTTATTTTCTCGCAATCGAAGTGAAAACTAGTATGTATAACTCTGGTTTAAACGCCATATTACCCCTCGAACAATTTTCCCTCACTTCGGGAAAATAACCATCTCGTGGTACTATGGCCTACTTTAGCCCTTGTCAAACAATCTACAATTTTTATTGACATTCATAAGTGCATTGTATGTAAACTGCCTAAATTGAAAAATAAAGATCTTTTATCTTTATTTCATCAGCCATGAAAGCTGCCATTGATATTTCATCATCATCATTATGTCAGCCGAAAGACGTCCGTTGCCTCCCCAGAACGACCCAAGAAGACCGATCCTGCGCCTTCCACATTCAGCGGCATACTGCGACTCTAACTAGGTCGTCGGTCCACCTTGTGGGAGGCCTACCTACGCTGCGTCTTCCAGTTCGTGGTCGCCAGTCCAGAACCTTTCCGCCATTGATATTTATTTACCGTGAAACGTGGTCAGTAGGTACAAAACTGACATTCATAAAACTAGGGATGAAAAATTTTTTACATTTTATGTAAACTTTATTTAAATTAATAAGTGTTAGCGGTAGCCTATAAAAACCTTCTCACCTCTCTTTCTTCCCACACTCGCCATTCATAACGCAACTGCCCTCGCAATACCTACTCACGCCATTTTACGGTACGGACTTATTAAATTCATTAAAATCTATTCTTAATATGTCTAGTCTATTCCTAATATGTGATTCTAATTGTAATTTCTTGCAAACAACTATATGTTTAATCAATACCCTCTGCTATGCTTTTGCAAACTTTGCATAGTATATATTTCATAGTATATGTATATCATATATTTACTATAGGTAAGTTTGCGAAAACATGCCATGAAAATAATATGACAGAGAAAACATTTATGTTTGACAGTCAAATAGTTTCTAAACAAAAATAATCAAACGGCGTAGTTTAAGAAATTATTTTGTAAAAACATAAAAACGCATGTTATTTATTTACTTGACAGTAACAATATTTATTTTTCCTAACTAGTGCGTAAAAGTGCAGCTAATAAATTTCACTTTTTAAGGCATTTGCTATGAAAATTAGGTTCGATACTCGTGTAAAAACTTCTTTAAGACTCGGGTGATTGTCACCCTCGTTTCACTTGGGCTCCTACTTTCACCCTCGTCGAAAAAATTTTTGTTCACTAGTATCGAGATGTACTATTTAATCGACTTCAAAAAATAAGTAGGTTATCAATTCAGTTGTGTGTTCCTTTTTTATATGCTCAACAAATACATTATGTTAACAGAATTACTTTTCACGGCTTGAGTCTTCGCTGCGGGCTAGGACAAAGCGACATAACTCCCATTAGTTCGACACCATCTCACATTACTAAGATTCGGTTGAGACCGCCTTAACCAATCTCGCTGGAAGCGTAAACTCAATAGGAGTATCCCAGTAGTACAAATCAAGTCTGATGCGGAAGAATCCTGGGTTTTCCCCAGGCTAGTCCCCCAAAACACATGCACAGTCCAATCGCACTAATAAACCGAATAGATTATAGAGCCTAAGTCAAATAAAAAATAATAGAGTACATATGTGAGGATACGACTATATAAGGCCTTAAAATCCGCCTTTCAAGAAAAGTTTTGCATTTTTGATAAGCTATTTCAACGTTATAGATTTTTCCGCAAACAACCGTTAGCTTAGATTGGATGTTAAATACTAGTGGAAAGAATATTGTAACATTTCTTTCCTGATTTTATGTTTTCCGGCAAGAAAGAACGCAACGTAATATAAAAAGAAGGCAATATAAAGGTTTTTAATAATTTATTACCGGCCGTGTGATACCAAAATGATACCTAGTTTTATTTGGGGAAGGCCTATGTCTAGTAGTGGAACGACTTACGGCTTAAATGATAATAACTTATTTATTAATGATAAAGGATAACTAAAAAAAATAACGCGCATCTCATACAACTATACAATTAGTTAAGCCAGTGGCAAATTCACAAAAATAAATTATATGTGCGCAGTGAGTGCAGAATTGAAATCAATTTCTATTATTAACACCATATTAGAAAATACATATAGATCTAGGATCGGATATAGGATAGGATAGGATATACATCTAATCCAAGATGGCGACAACCAGGTACCGGACTTGCGGCGTGGGCCGCCCACAAGGTGGACCGACGACCTGGTAAATATCGCGGGACTCCACTGCACGGGGGTGGCAAAAAACCGGTAATTGTGGGTAGCTTTGGGGAAGAATATTATCCAGCAATGAACACTCTTCGGATGATGATGATGATAATCCTAGACGAGTGTAGAAATATGTAAAAGTTTTCATATTCTTCGAGATTTTTGTTTATCTTGCAACATTATACTAATTGCCATGTCAAAGGCAATTAACACAGCTGACTAATTAAACTACATACATACTTATAATGTTGTTTTTTAAGGAAACGAGTACTTAAAGATTATTAAAGAAATCGTCAGTTTCTGAATGAGAATATAGTCCATAGGCTAAGGTTAATGCTTACCATCAGACGGGTCGTATGCTTGTTTGCCACCGATGCTGTATAAAAAAGAATATATATATATCTATTTTTTTTTTACGTAGCCTATGTTGTGTCCCACTGCTGGGCAAAGGCCTCCCCTCGCTTTAACCGAGCAATGGAGCGCAGTATCCTAGGGGTCCGCAGAATCGATCGTATTAGAAATACAGAACTGCGCTCCAGGACAGGCATCTCGGATGTCGGCGTCAAGGCTGCCATGCTCAAGTGGAACTGGGCTGGACACGTCTGCCGCATGCACCCGGACCGATGGGCTAAATTAACCACTGACTGGACCGAACAAGTCGGCCGGGGCAGAGGCAGACCTAAAAGGAGATGGCGGGATGACCTGGATGGTTTCTGTCGCGATTGGCGGGAGCATGCACTAGACCGCGACGAGTGGTTAAATATATATTTATGACTGTACAAAATTATCCTCTTTTTTTAAAAGGTATTTTTTTATAGAGACAGACATAATCACACTGTTGTATTTTTATTTTCAACATTTGACGACAGATTTGGCCTAGTGGGTAGTGACCCTGCCTACGAAGCCCATGGTCCTGGGTTTAAATCCCAGGAAGGCCATTTATTTGTGTGATGAGCACAGATATTTGTTCCTGAGTCACGGGTGTCTATACATATATGTATTTAAGTATTTGTATCTTTATATATGTCGTTGGCTGAGTACCCACAACACAAGCCTTCTTGAGCTTACCGTGGGACTCAGTCGATTTGTGTAAGAATGTCCTGTAATATTTTATTTATTTGGTATTGCAATAATCGTAGCAATAGTTCCTAAAGTTACAATTGTTACAACGCCAATTAATGCAAATTGTTTTATTTTCAATAGTTCAACTTTATTTTGGACGACAGACAATATTAACCCCAACAATATTGCAATTCACAAAATCAATAAAACTAACATCAATCGAAATAAAAAAATATGTTCTGCGAAGTAAAAATATTTAATGATATTGAAGTTAACCATTTAACATAAGGAAGTCAAAAATTACGCGAAACTGAACCCTATTACTTTGGAATAAAGTTCAAATAATGGTGGGAAATATATTGCCTACGCCTTAAAAGGCTTAAGGCTGCGTTGTCTTGAAACGACCTTGCCTTATCCAAGGTTAACCTTCATGTCATATTATGTAGAATCCTCATAAATTCATATTTACTGGATAATCCGTAACTGAAATATGTTATATTGATATAAATCGCTATCATTATTTACCTAGTATAGTAGGTAAATTATAGACATGATATGATATATCGCGGAGATATGTACATTTTTTGCCAAAAATGTAACTTCATCAGTGTTTATATTTTAGTTTTTTTATGATTTTAGGTAGTTCCATATCATAAGTATTGTAACTTTAAAGATAAATAGAATAGTAGGACATCCCATCTCACCCCGTGGTTTGGATGAGGTGGGATATCATACAAGCGAAATTTTGTAATACGAATAATTATGTTATTTAGCTAGCCATTAAAAACCTTCTCACCCTTCTGTCATACCTCATGTACTCTCCATTTATAACCTAACTGCCTTCGTAATCCTTACTCACCCCATTTTACGGTACCAAATATAATGCGTTCTTTGTTGATTTCAAGAATACATTATTTATTATTTTTGTATGTCTTTTCCGTACAATGGTGTTCCGGACATTTGGGAGGCGTATCGTACGCGGAGCCAGATCGAGCCAACGCACAGAGGCCCTTTCGACAATTTAATGAAATGTAAGGGTGGATTAATTATTATTATTACCTAGCAATTAATTATGAATTTATCATAATTACCAGTAACTAGGCACACTAGACTATATTTGTAATGCATTGTAAATTTCTAAGTAATTTAATAGAAATAACTTGCAGTTACACATATTCAAACAGTTGAGAAGTCCCATAATTAATTGAAACTGTGTTTCAGTCGGGCATATAAATGTACCCAATAACGAAAATGAAGCGAATCTCACGCTTAAAGCACAACATTATATAGAGGTATTTTCAATAACATGTTAATTACACTTAAGCTTTATGTATTTCGAAAAATATAATCAACTTGCATAGGAAACGAAGTTATTTAAGTGAGTACGTAATGTCAATTAAAATCGCTAATATAATCACGTAGCACGTACCCAATTAGGTTTTTTTTTGTAAGAAGTGCAGGTAGTGTAAATTCAAATTATTTTTGATATTTTTTTTTATGACAAAGGCCACAAACGAGCAGACGGATTGCCTGATGGTAAGCAATTACCGTCGCTCATGGGCACCCGCAACACCAGGGCAGTCACAAGCGTGTTGCCGGCTTTTAAGGGGGGTTGGAGCTCTGGGAACCTTACTCACCATCAGGAACACAATACTACATACCTGAAAGGTAGCAGTGCTATTATGGCTGTGGTCTTCTGTATGGAGGAGGTACTTCTCCAGTTGGGCTTCTTCAGATATGGATAAAAACATCTTGGGGGATTTACCAATTTACCATAGTAGCCGTGTTTGGCAGGCGAGCTGGCAACCGCAGTAGCAGTTGATTCAGTTTCGACGGACGCTGCTGTCCATCTGTCGGTTTTTCCCTTTGTCGCTTCTTATGTTACCCGCGGGAGATGGGATGGTGCTATTCTCAGCCGTCCCCACACGGCTAACGGTTTTGTATATATCCTTCAAAGCTTGAACTGTAGTAGCTAAATGGGAGTCGCATTATAAATATGCCTGGTATCGTATGCCTGATGGTCTTTACCACAGACCCTGCTCCGAGAATGTGTGCGCTCCCTGTGGGAGTCTGTGGGAATGATACGCCATCGCCATCTTAAAGCGTGTGACATTCAGAGTTTTGAGAAGAGTTTTTGTGCCCGGGCCCGGGTTCTTTGGACCCGGTATGTCCTTTAACTACGTCCAACAATGAGAGGTAGGGCACAGCGATGACCATCACGCTTGAATCTGGGGCAGCCCAACTGGGGAAGTACCTCCTCCTTACAGAAGACCACAGCCATAATACCACTGCTACCTTTCAGGTATGTAGTGTTGTGTTCCTGATGGTGAGTAGGGTTCCCAGAGCTCCAACCCCCCTTAAAGGCCGGCAACGCGCTTGTGACTCCCCTGGTGTTGCGGGTGCCCATGGGCGACGGTAATTGCTTACCAGCAGGCAATCCGTCTGCTCGTTTGCCGCCTATGTCATAAAAAAAAAAAAGAGTTAGCATCCATGAGATTGGAATGGCGTAAAATGCTCAGAGAAGGTGTAGCTTCATTCGAAGAAGCTCGTCTCAGACACCTGGACGAAAAGCGCCATCTACGGAAGACCCGACCTAAATCCTCCTTCATATCACGGTAAACGACCAGGGTCAGTTCCACTGCGAGCAGTGCGCCCGAATATTTAAGACCAAATTCGGTTTTGCGAGCCATATACGTGCTCATCAGAAAAAAAATTGGGATCGTCGTCGGATACGATGAGGACGACTATATGTATACATATATATAGTCTATGGACTTGTGTCCTGCGGCGCTACCGCGAAACACGATTTCCGTAAATTTCGGACGATTGTCTCTGTCACTCTCATGGTGGATCATTAATTGGAGTAAAAGAGAAATATGCTCGAAATATACGAACTTCGATGTTCGCGGGCCAGCAGTGGTAAGAAACTTAAGATTAAGGCTCAGTAGATACGGGTCTGGGATCCCAAACGTTTGAGATCCTTTTCTTTCTTTTACAGATAGTAAACACTATTATATTACAACACCAAATGGCGCATAGTTACAAAGCTATAACAAACAGATGTAACAAAACACAAAAATTTCATCAAAAGATATAAAAATAAGCTATGAAATGAATACCTTTGTATTCCCGCGGTTGTAAGGCTATTATGTATATTTGCATCATTACGCTATACAATCATATCACCTCGGTGACACACGGCTGTCTCAGTTACACAGTAATTTGAGCTTTTTGACTTTTTATTTGATCCCACATATTAAAGACAAATAATAGTTATTTTTAACATCGTAGATACAACTGTCTAAGATGGTGATAGGCCTGTGGGGGGTATTTTATTTATGCAACTTTTCGTAAACTAAATCCTTTCGCTGCCATTGACTTGATATGAGGTCCGAAGATTTTGTGCCGCACACGCCACGAATTGATATCAAGTCGAGGTCTTGGACCTACGTACTAAGAGGTAAAGATTATTTTCGCTTGATTGTAAAAACCTACCTGCCTGCCTACCTGGTACCTTTCAGGTAGGTACTTATGTAGTGATGTGTTCCTGATTGTGGGTAAGGTTCCCAGAGCTCCAACCCCCCTTAAAGGCCCGCAACGCGCTTGTGACTCCCCTGGTGTTACCACCAGGCAATCCGTCTGCTCGTTTGCCGCCTATGTCATAAAAAAAACCTTTGGCGCAGATTTTTTTGAGGTGGCGGCGAAAACGTTATGCTAAAGCGAATTAAGAATAGGGTTTACCCTATAAATAGTGCTTCGATTCGAAATTTCGCCTGCATTCCTTGAATATTTTAAATATAAAAAAAAAGTCTGTATAATTTCAGCTTTCAGCTATTCAGCGCGGGAATGTTGCTAGCCTTCTGGGTACCCTTCCATGCGGTCCTGAGTTGGCTCCTATTTTTTATATTTGTGAATATCTGTTTATACCTTGTTTTAGTTTTTTTTTGTCTTGTCTTGAGTTAAAAATAAATTCTAGTTTTTTTATGTTTATTTGTATTGTTTTATTTATTATAATTATTTCGTAATTAAAAAAATAGTACTTTTTGTATTTTAATACAAAAAGCATTTTCTATTTTTCCTTCACATTTTATTTTTATTTCACGGTTGTCATGATAAAAATTCTAAGTTCTTATCCATATTGGGATATTTGTTTTATTTAAGGCATATTTCAAACAATATTGTCTCTGTTGTATTTTTTATAATTTTGTATTATTTACATACTTCATACAAACAGGCTGAGTAGAATAGCACCACCCCTTCTCCTCTCGCAGATGTCGTAAGTCCAAAGACAAAGGAAAAAAAACGACGGATGGGCAGCAGCGTCCGTCGAAACCCAATCTGCAGCTTCTGCCAACCCGCCTACCAAGCGTGGCGAATATGGCAACAACAACAACGAGTCATATTTGGAGAGGCTTTACTAACAGTGGACGACTTACGGCTGAAATGATGATAATGATGATATAAACAAAAGGTATAAAACTAGAAAATACAAGATCTTCTTACTCGTATGTCGTTTATTCTAAAAATCCCCGACAACCTTGTTAGTGGAAATAGTAGCGATACAACTAACAATATAACACCCGCTTGGAACGTGTGGGTGGAAAGTTATTTAATATAGAAACAAACAAGTTTAAAGAACTACAAGTAGAATATAAAACCTACGCATTAACTGTTCATGAAAAGTCATATTAGCAGAAAATTTGTTCCTGATGAGACTTCCGGTTGAAATCCAAGATGGAGTCGCCTCGAGAATAGTTGTTATTTGCTCATTAGCTGTTGTTAAATGTGTTTCTGAAACAGCGATGTAAGTAATAAAGTAACGTGTAGCTAAGGAAGAATAAATTTTTAAGCATGTTTATCCATTGCTTTTAAACATCTGGTTTTAATAAAAGTTTATGTTAATTTTAGCTGAAAAGGCTACAGTTAAAAGTAAAACCAGTATTATATTATATTTAGAAAATGATAGATTCAATAAAAGAACATGGCCAAACCTGCCTTTTTATTTTAAAATGTAAATATTATTGGCTTCTCATACCTGACTTTTTCGATCTAAATAATGGTTTTGTTTGATTGACTGATTATAAAAATAAACATTAAAAATTTATTTATTTAAATAGGGAACTCAGTATTTTAAATCAAATAATGCTCGACATGTTTTGCTTTGGAACGTGAAGCATAATCCTGCGGCGCGCGATAAACCATATTCGTAAACGGATGATTATCTCTATTACTCTGATGATGCCTATATTGGAGCAAAAGAGAAAGATGCTCGAATTACACTAACTTCGATGTTCGCGGTATCAGGCCTGAGCCGTTCGCGCCCACAATACTATTAATATGGTTAAGACTCGAGATAGTTTTTGTATTTATAAACATTAAATACTTGGTGGTGTGGCATACCTACCCTTTGGGGTTTCAATCTAGCAGATTAAAATGATTCACTTAATCCAAATAAATAAAGTCAAAATTCTGAAATTTCATTTTACTTTTCTACCCAGTAAAGCCCAGTACACACCATACACACTAACATTGGTTTTAAATTTCGCGCTTCAATTTAAATGACAGTAGTTAACAGATTACGAACGCATCCAAATCGATACCGTTTGAGACACTGTTAAAAATGTTCTATAGATCAAATTAAAAGGAACTGTGTTGCTAACAATAAAAATAAACTGTGAATGAATGGTACAAAAATGTCTTCCCATTTCAATTTTCATTGACACATTCATTCGATTCAGTCTGCATGAGTGAACGTGAACGCGAATCGTGGAAACATGTCCGCCGTTTATGTTGTTTGACGTAAATATTGGCAAATAAATAATAGTTTTGCATCCGCGTAGTGATTTTCGGTGCTAAAATAAGTTATAATAATGTGTGTGTTCGTGTTGTGATTTGTTCTTATGCGGCTGTTGTACAAAACTGGCCCAATGGATTCTCTCAGAAAATGGTTCTACAAACCAAAGGTATGTCAAAACAAATTTCTACTCTAATTCCCATAGTTTGCTTCAACGACCTTTAAAATAATCCCTTTCGATTTGTTTTGCGTAGCTAAAGAGTTTTTAATCTTAGTATTTGTGTACAGAAAAAACGTTCAGGTATAAATTTGAATTAAATGTTTGGCCTTTGTTGTCACAGATGGGTATGATTCAGACGTTGTTTCTCTTTAATTTCATACGTACGTACCATTGTTCTGATTGTTAGTAAATTCGAGAGTCGTTTCACAACCTTTTAGGTCGCATAAACTTTATTGTAAATCTTTGTGAGGTCTTTTAAGCTGAATATATAACATTTCTTACGTCATTCTACTTGACTGGAACAATTTGCCGTCTACATTGCTCATTTCTTGATCTTAGCCAGGTATTACGCCTTCAACTAGTATAAATCAACATTTAAGTTTACTCTAGCATGTAAAAGTAATAGTTATTATCCTGTTTTGTACTTACATCTTCCATTTAGTCAAGTATTCAAGGCACTATAAACAATTTAGATAACATTGTTTAAGTTAATGAACCAGTCCATTAGAAAGGGCATCTTTATTTCTTTGTTTACATTGATATCTTAAATAGTTACTATGAATAAATTAGCTATTACAATTAGCATGTTATATATTTAACTTATAGTTGTAGGACTGGTCTGCCATTAACTCCAAAAGATTGACATATAAATGAAAAATATAATCCTTATAATGACAGTTCTTGGCAGAATCAACAATATTGTCCCCAAAAAGGCACTGCAATTTTTTGCACTTAGTTGGTTTTTCTTTGGAGAATTGCTAGTGATAGTAACATAATGTGTCTTCTAGGAGCACAGAACACCATTCTTTGATGTGACTGTCTTAATTTGACCACCATAAAGAATGGGATCAAAAATTCACAAAAAATTATATTTAGCAAGTCATCCTAACCCACTGACTTCAATTATTAGATAATTATGGACCAAAATTGTACACAGACTTATCACCTTCGCTGCGGCAGTTAGTTAAGTTAACCATACTTGTGTAGGGGTCGATCGACTTAATGACGCAGTGAATGTGTTAAAAGGAAGCACAGGATGAAAAATCAATGTGGTTAAATGAGACAATGGTCTTGAAAACCTAAATACCATTTCCTACATCACCCTGGCAGTTCCCAATCAGAAAAAAAAGTTGGTTTTGCCTGATCCTAACTAATTTTCAATATTTAAGAACCGTTGGTGTACCCTTGTTTGTTGTCTGACAATTCCCAACAACTACAACTAATTTGGACAACACTACAATATACATTAATATTTGTTTTTCTCGGGTCAGAGGTGTAGGGTTCGAACCCGTGTAGATTTTTCTTTGATGTTCATAAGTGCATGTAATGTGCCTAAATTGAAAAAATAATGATCTTTTATCTTTTTTTTTGTTTATACACTCTCCATTGGTATCTTAACACTTTCATGTGATGTCATATGTCATATGCCAAAGGAAACAAACAACTATGCCATGTCTCTTGATTGTCTGTGAACATGTTAATAATTTCTTTATCCAAAATTGTCTATTTTAATAAAAATATGCTTCTCGAATATGCCTATACTCAATATGTACAAGCTTTCAAATATAATTTTCTGATATTTGTTTATTTATAATTAAAAAATATCCGTTTTACTATGTTTGGGCCCTTGTCCTAAATACTAGATTTCATGTACATATCATGTTGGCACTAGCCTGACAACTGGAAAACCAAACATTAGGTTGCAAAAGCAAATGGTCAAAAGATATTATTGCTTGGTACCTCTGCGATGGGAAACGAAAGAAAGGAAGACAGAGGAAAAGATGGGAAGACGAAATAAGACAGATAGCAGGAACAGCATGGAGAAGGACGGCAATGGACAGACAGGAATGGAGAACTCTAGGGGAGGCCTTTGCCAAAGGGCAAATTGATATCTAAAGGCTTGGTCACATGGGGCGCGTTTTGTGGCATGGCGCAGCGGGGCGCAACGCTGCCGTCCGAATGTGTGCCTTAATTCGTTACATTAGCCACACCGGTGTGACGCTGCGCTACCGCCACGCTCACAAAACGCGCCCATCTGCGCAAGCCTTAAGAGTTATAATGTAAAACTTTTGTAAAACTAAAGTCAGTAATAAAGGCTTATTTTATTTTATTTATTTATTTATTGTCTGGCTTTGAGAAATATTATCTTTAACATTAAGGTCATCAAGTGGTGGAATAAAATACATTCATTAAAACAATTAAACTACAAATACATAACTAGTTATTGGATTAAATCTAAAAATTAAAATGGAGAAAAATGAATGGAATGCCCTTGAGGCATTGTACCAAGGATGCCGGCATTTCCTCGTTGTATCGCAATGCTGATACATTGTGCGACGAAGTTGCCAGCTCTTCAGTCACCAGGGATCACTTTGAACTGTGAGTTCTTAAGTGATGCATCACTGCCGCCTCTAAGCTTTCTGTAAAGTCCAGCTACCACTTTACAAAACACAAGGCCTACTACCGAACAACGTCATGCTCTAAGGGCAAACTTATATGTTATTATACTTATTTGTTATTCTACTTGACACTGGCGAAATCATCGATTGATTTATTGATGGAAGCCATATTTTTTTAAAAGAAGAAGAAGAAGTGATGCATCCACACACTGGGCTATGGTAGCTTGTATTTTCATATTATTTCCTTATAATCAGGGGTTTATTGCAAAACAACTTGCAATATTAGCGGAAGTCTCTTTCCAATTCCTTTTATTAGAAAGAGAGTTCTGCTAATAGTATTATTCGTAAATTGTTTTGCTATAGGCCCCAGTTGGGTATGAGTTCTATATGAGTTGGGTTCAGCTATTTCTATAATGTTGTCTGCACTTGTGTGTTAAGTTGTAGTTCTTGTACAGAAATTTGACATTCAAATATTCAAATAAATAAAATTACATATTAAAAATCATATACAACTATAATTTTAATCTAATAATGAATTTCTTTTTACAATGTAAACTAAACTTATAGGTATTAATAAAAATACAACAAATTTAACTAAAGAAAATTCGCCCTGTGGCACATAGTACCGTACATGCTGGCAGCATTACCCGGCTGAATTGCAATACCAATTCACTGCGCTAGAAAGCTGAAAATAGTTAATAAATAAATATACATGTAGGTATACGGGAGTTTTCCGAAAAGAGTGTCCCCAATGAACGTGACGTGAAAAACGTTGATTTATGTCAGTTTTGTGACAAAAATTTAGAATGAACTGTATGGAAATATTTTTTCCTCTGTATTATTACTGCTGAAATTTTACGAAACAAGCACCAAATCTACGTATTTATAGAAACTACATAATTATTCAATTATTATTGTTTTATTTCATACTTAATTATCGTCACACTGACATAGTTAACTTTTGTACAAGTCACTTTAATTGCTGACATTCTGTTCTCAAAACTCCCATACAGGACTCCAATACAACATTGTTACAAATACAAGGTTTAGACAATCGCGCAATCCATAAAGATGCTCTTATCAATGAATCACACATTGCGCAGTGTACATTTCCATTACAAAGTAATTTAGTATTAAAATGTTTGGTGCATGTTATGAGCGAAAGTGGATTTCAGATTATTTAGATTAAAAATAGGTATTAAAAAAGAAATGAGTACTAAATGATTTCTGTAATATTATTACGCTAAAAAAGTTAAGACGATTTTTTATCCTGGTATTTTATCGGTCACTCAATTACTGCCAGGTATTGAGTATGTATTTAACTTCTTATTCGGCAGTCGGTGTACTTACATCATAGGTACATACATTTCAGCCGTATGCAGTCCACTGCTGGACATAGACCTCCCACAAATATGACTTGTATCATCATGTAGTTGCCATAGTCGCCACGCTTGGCAGGCGGGGTAGCGACCGCAGTAGCTGTAGATTGGATTTCGACGGACGCTGCTGCCCGTCCGTAGGATTTTTCCCTTTGTTGCCTCATACGACACCCGCGGGAGGAGATGGGGTGGTGCTATTCTAGTCAGCCGCCATCACACCGCAACCCATATACCTGCTACGAAATTGAAAACGAATTCGCGGGCCAAAACAAGTGTTCCATATATATAATTTACACCATAATTCCACTGCTACCTGGACCCCGTTGACTAATATCATAATGAAGACGCAAGCAAAGTAAAAGGAAGAAAAATGAATCCTTATACGTAAATAAATACGAGTTTTTGATATAAAATGTAACCTCTGCAAACGATTAGTGAAATTTCTAGCTGCTAAGTAAATTTGTATAATGGAACTGAGGTCCCAATTGGATGTGAATTATCATGAAACTTAGTATACTTGGCCTCAAACTAATATTATCGCTGTCGCTTATCGCTGTCGCCTCCGCGTTCCCCCTGTATCTTGCACCACTAATTGTTTACATAGCTACTAATTACTTCTAATTAGTTTTGTATAAATCTTCGACTCACTCCGATTTCAACTGTCTAAATGTTTTGATGAATTGTTTGCGTTTATGTAATTGAAAATTGTTATGATAGGTTATGTTAACGATTATTTAATAGGATGTATGACGGTATCTACCTACTTGACTCGAGTGTCAGTTTAAGCTAATTCTGTTCTGTCAACGTTTGTTTTGCTGAAGTGGTAGGATAACAACATTACTGCCTTCATAAACCAAGTAGGTAACACATGTACCTAATGGGTGTAAATTTTGTAATGATATAGCGCTAATTAGATTAGTAGGTACATTAAAATGTTTAAAAAAATCTTTGAACGTTGTATAAGGTCAATGTGGGTAAGACCGCCATACGTTATTTATAAGGGAAGTCCGTCATATCATATGACACTAAATACCTAGGAAATAATGTAGGCAATTGATTGGTAAACGGTCTTTCCTGATAGACGGTCTTACCCACATTGACCTTACTCTTTTTACTTACTCGATTATGATAGAGTCTATATCGTGAACACACAAATAAATGCCCTTACTGGGATTTGAACCCAGGACCGTTCGGCTTCATAGGCACGGTCACTACACATTAGGCCGGACCTGTCATATCGTTCACATGTCATTATTCAGTCATGTCGTTATAATATGTATATTACAGTCAGTAATTAGTTTCTATTTTTTTTATTAACGTGTTCGTGGATTAGATTACATTTAGAGTTATACAATAAGGTATCTAATTAAGTTTCAATTTCACTTAATTCAAATATGAATATCGGTAAAGTCATTCATTTGATTTAATATCCTCGAAGGCAATCAAAACTACATTTCGGCAGCCTTCCTTCTCTGACGCGTCACTTGTAACATCTCGCCATCTCGTTCGCAGCTTTCACTTTTTTTGTCGCTTTCCCAACAGCGAAACTCGGTCGTCATGCCAAATGTTTTGCGAATGTTGCCAGGGCTTGTTAATTTCGTTGCTTACTAAACATTGTCTCAAACATTTCAACCTATTTTTGAGCTATTTGAGTTCGTAATTTCGTCGCATAATGATTATCCGATGTCTCCTGATGTTACGTCTCGCCCGATTTACATTACACGGCTAAGTTAAGAACGTAGGCAATTAGTTCAACAATCCCTATAGTTGGCAGTCCGCGTTAAATAGTAGCAAGTTCGTAAATATTAACCAAATTAAATGTAGCCAAATATCTTTGGTACAGATCTTTATTGTACAGGAACTTGTTATGGTATACTTGATCACTTTGACTGCCGACTGACTTTGATGCCGGCTATACTGTCAAGGAAATATTAATGACGGTCGAAGTCCTAAATAATTTAGGTATCATTTCAGGCGAAAGTTGTCCACTGCTGGACATAGGCCGCCTCCAAATATGACTTGTATCATCTAGGAAGGTTGTTGCCGTAGGGGACACGGCAGGCGGGTTGGCGACTGCAGTAACTAGATTGGGTTTCGACGGACGCTGCTGCTTTTTCCCTTTGTCGCCTATTACGACACCCGCGGGATAAGATGGGGTGGTGGTATTCTACATTCTAGTCAGCCGGCTCCACACGGCACATATTCAAATATATATGTACAGTCAACCACTTCGCTCATTGTCACAGTGAAAATCTAAATGAAAGACGCAAAAGATCTCTTATATTAACGTCACTGTGACAAGGTTCGAAGTGGCCTAGAAATCAAATTGTTTAACTATACCTTAATATTGCGACAATGGTATATGCATACGGATTTTGGCATCTGGGTCGTGTACATATATTTGAAGTTGATTGTACTCGTACGTGGTTAATACCCCGATCGATGTTAATGATAGTTCTAAAGTGCGTTATGACGTTATGCGTTATGAATGTTACGATTATTACACTTATCTAAAGACCTATGCAAGGACATTGACAGGGGCATAAAAAAAAGAAGAAAAAATCGTCTTATCGGCTCACGTCCTTTACATTTCATTAAAATCAATGATAACATTGTAATAACTTAGTGCCTCACGTCAATAGATTAGATATAACTTGTCTTGCCTTTGAAACGGTTAGATAAATTGGTCTGATGTCCCCTCTACATGATGATGATGACCCATCATGCTGGCCCACTAACAGCCCGGCCACGACAATGCGCGACTTGCGGCGCGGTAAGCCTTTTATTTGTTCGTTGCGCGGTGGACACGCGCAATGCACTGCAATTAGTTGGGATCACACGCAATGAACAGATAAAACGCTTGCCGCGTGGCAATTCGCGCAATGTCGTGGCCGGGCCGTGGATGGGCCAGTGTGTAGAGACTATAGAGAGTATTGGTGAAGTATCGGATGGCTTATGGCGCGCCGGGATGGCCATGGGATGGCCACGCTGTGGAATTTTTGGCCGCATATAGCGAGTGGGTCAAAACGATTAGATCACAAGTGAATGCCGCCATCTTGTAGTGGCGTTTCAACCAACGAATGGCTATCTCGCTGGGCCATCATGTAGATTAGTGGAGCCATGAGACATTGTCTTTGCTGTAGTAGGTACCCACTGTTCTAACTAAGAACAAATCAAAGTAAATATTTTCATTTGCTTTGGGCTCATTTAAAAATCTTGTCATCGTTTTTAGGGGGAGGGCGGAGTCCAAGACCACATCACGTGTATTTTAGTCTAGTTTTAGTAGTACTGTTTTCGGTGTGATGTTGATGTAACATAATTTCGTTGACTTTGTAGTGAAATGTGTGGTAGTAACACTGGTAGTAAAAATTGAAATAGATGACACATATATATACGGGCAGCGCCTCGCGCGTTAGTGCGCGACGGGCCGGTGACGCGAACGGCGAACCGAACGGACACTCTTAGTGCTTGAAAATGGAGGCCTATGTTCTCCGAAACATGTCGCGCGAGTGACTAAATAAACGTGAGTAGTACCGTATTAATCGTTAATTATTAAATATGTCTCATGTAAGTTTTAATACAAACATATATATTCAGTTAAATTATATAGGAGGCGTAACTAGCGGAAGCACGTAGTGTTTCACCTTATAGTTCATAAACGATGCGCAAAAATAAACAAAATTACATACACTTGACAAATTTCGAAGGGTTCCGCTGTGTTCTGGTGGCCAATTGGTTAAAGGCTGGGCCACATAGGGCGCGTTTTGTGGCGTCAGATGCCAGTTTAAATCCTGTCTAGGATGCCGGAGGTCCTCTTCACTTATTCTTCAGTATCTGTCATATATTTCCATTTTTTCCACCTACTATTCTAATTAACAATTAACACGGTTCTACTAAATAAACGTGAGTAGAACCGTGTTAATTGTTAATTAATGTACTATGTCTCACGAAAGTTTAAATACAAACACCTACTATTCTATTTATTATATTACTATCTTGCCTCTACCAAATGAGTTTCACGTGATGTCTCAACTCCGCATCATATCACAATAACGTGAGAGAAAAGGATGTCAAAAGTTATTTTAATTAGCATGTCCATACAGTTCGCTTTTTAGCTCTAAAATTGACTTGATCGCTTAAGGCGTTTGAAATTGTCAATTGCCTAATTTAGTTACAAAGCATTATTGCCAGTCAAAATATCTACGTGTGGTAATCCTTTGTCAGAATCTGTGATAACTGATAAGATAAGCATTCAGTTTTCATTGACATTTCGTTTAGATCGAATTTGTATTTAGTGTTTTTCACTCTAGCATGTATTTAGAGTAGAGGAGCCATTATTTTGCTCGTATGATGGTCAGACTATAGTTATCTTTCAAGTATGTAGCTATAGTCAGTAAGCCATTATACAGTACCATTACCATGAGTTGTTACATTGACGTTTTAGATAACGAGTATCGAGTTTACTATCTGTGCATCTCGCTTGTCTATTTTAGTGCGATCGAGATGCAATAGTAAACTCGATACTCGTTATCGAAAACGTCAATGTCACAACTCATGGTAAGGGTACAGGCATCTACTAGTTTTGACTATATAGAAACGTCCCCTTGCCTTTGATGTTCAAAAGCTATTGTCTGGTATTCTATAGGCCGAATACACGTGTAATAACAGTAACAGTACTGACCTAAAATAGATCTTATGAACTTCGTAATAAGGTTTAACAATGTATAGGTAATAAACTGAACGATTATACGATATATAGTCAGCGTTCGTATGTAATATTTTGATGGTAGACAGGTAGGTTAGGTTGGATAAATAACCAGCAATAGGAGGCCGAAGGGTAAATAACCAGCAATAGGAGGCCCGCACAGCGGAACTCCGTCGAATCTGGGAGTGAAATACTGTTTTTCACTTCTCATGCTCTAAAAGTGTGTCATATTATGCTTGCCAAGGCGGACTAAAGTAATACATTTAGCCTCTTGGGAAAATATGTATACATAATTATGATATACAAAACATTTTAAATTGACCAATCAGAACACTTTACCTTATGAAATCCACCAATCACGACACATATCGAAGTTAATCGCAACTTTAGATTCTTTTTTGGTGCGAATACTGTTTAAAAATGTGAAATCTTTAAACAAAACTTTGTGTAAAGTAATAACCAATCAGAATACCGCAATATTAAAATCGACCAATGAGGACACGCAATCAAATTCTCAAAGCATTAGGTGCTTTTTAGTTCCTACTTCACAAGCATTAAAAAAACTTTAAATCGTTGGCAAACTCTTTGAAGCCACAATTATACGTTGTCTATGGCATTTATTCACGGCGTAGATATATCCTATCTGTATCAAAGTACTGAAAAAACTACAAAGATTGCCAAATTAAATATTTTTGACTCAGAATTCATTACGGGTGAATAAAATTGTAGTTGTTAATTGTTGAAATGTTATTTTATCTTATTTTCTCCCAATCGAAGTGAAAACTAGTTTGCATAACTCGGGTCTAAACGGCATAATTATTACCCCTTGAACAATTTTCCCTCTCTTCGTTCGGGAAAATAACCATCTCGTGGTACTATGGCCTACTTTAGCCCCTTGTCAAACAATGTACTATTCACGTTTTACGATATGCCTAGGCTAGGCATGTCATGATATGTCGGATATTACGATCCGCAGCCGACATATATATTCTATTATCTCGGATAATATGCTTGTTGGATTAATTAATTGTGATATAGCTCTATTGTCATTCTAGTGGTTAAGGCTCATTAGAACAATTAAGTTGTTATTATTGTCGTTGATTATTAAAATAACTTTCTTTATACGTAATAGTTTTTATTTGTTTAATTCCTTAGTAAGGTATTCTTTTATTATGATTTTTCAATGAAAGTACGCGCTACATATAATAATATAAACTTCAAATTCCTTTTGCTCTTAAGAACCTACTACACGATCACTATACGGTTACTAAATTGTATGAAACATTCATCAAAAATTCAAGATCAAATTGACGGAAAAAATAACAGCGACCTTACAAAATGTATTAGGCTCTTACGAATCGTGCGGAGTTCAGTAATTTGATAACTATATGAATGGATAGCACATTACATTACATGGTAACAGAACATTATACGTCTCGGATGCAATCATAACGCATGACAAACAAACCACATAATTATTACACAGTAATGTTGACTTGGACCCGTCTTTATCTACGTTTAGGAAATCAAACATATACTCAGTCTTATGCAGATATACTATGTATTGGCTGAGATAGCCGTCTACGAAAACCATATTGTATTTGCTTTGATAACTAGTTTTTTTCTCAGCTACGGAGGTCCACCGCTGGACATAGATCTCCCCCATACACCGCCACAAATTACTACCGATTCACTCAGATTCACTCGTCCTAGTTTGTGGACGTACGACTCTGCACTTTCCTATCCATACTGCCAATTTGTTTTGCCAGATACATCGCATGGCCAGCAGATGTATGGTGAAAGTTATTTAACGATTAGATAATGCATAAAATGTTTTAAATAGCCCATTCATGGCTAAGCCTAGTTATCAAACAGACTGGATCGATCGGACATTGTGACAATAGAATCAGCTTCCGGCAGTTTACTAAAATAAGCGTTTCCCGGCCTGTCTGACTCAGTTCTATATCTTTAGGTTACGAGAAAGTGTATCCGTAAAGGAATTGTTTAAGTCCTAAGAAGATAATTGGAGATCTTGGTCAGAACTGACTGAAGAGTTGACGGTCACCTGTGTTTTAGGGTTCCGTAGACGAAAGAGCAAAAAAAGGGACTCTCACAGTTTTGTGATGTCCTTTTGTCACAAGCCCTCTAAAAACTGTTTGTAGACATTTCTTAGGTACAATTTTTTTTCTCAAACATGAACTACAATGTTGACATTATGTTTCTTATAATAGGCTTCAAAGTATGCGGTTGCAGGTTTGGCTAGACGAGAGGCACGAGAGGTCTTTAAGGTTGACATTGCCGGCCTAAGGCCGGTAAGGTCCTTTTTTTTTAAATTACATTTAACATAGATTTGTGACACAGCATCTTGGAGATTGGACATTAAAAATATATAGGTGATTTTATGACATTCTGCACCTACGCCTATTAAAAAACAATAATCAAATTATCGTTCATTTTGCTGTTTCTTTTATTTGGCTTGTTTACTTTAGTTTTTACTGAAAAATAAACTTTTATTCCTTGGAGTAGTTTTTAATTACTGTATTGCATTTTTAAGAAAAGCATTATACATACCTCGGCGTGAAAAGGGGTTGTCGTCCTCACTGCGTTCGGTCGTCTACATACACTTGGCCGGCAACCCCTTACTTGCCGGCCTCTGTAGTAATGTAATAATATAACATGTAGTTTTTAACCTCATTCAGGACATACATCTAAGAATGCTCTGAGCTAGCCAATAAGGAAAACGCAACGCCCGCGCTCTCAGCTTTTCTAGCATTCATTACCTACAGGGATTCCCGTATCTTATACATGAATAATCATGCGAATTTTACCTTATTTGGTTCTATAGGGGCCAATGCACACTAAGGTAATTTGGGGTTGAATTGATGGTGGTCGTTTATTACGTGGGTTTATATTGCGCGTTACCTAGATACAGATAGAGATACGCATAGCATAGCTAAACCGTTGAAAAGAAAACCTTTGAAGATGAAAATTATTCTTTAAACGAGTTCCATATATATTATTCGAAAATCAAATAAGGGTGTGAAATGGTAGGTAAAATGGCTCCTGCGTTATATACAATCAAACGAAAAATCAACTTCCAAGCATCTTAAATTGTTATGTAAATAGCACACTGAGGGATTCAGGTTGAAGGTAAACATGATAATTGATAACCCAAATAGAAATATGTAACCTAAATATGATAGCTAGCATACTAACCCAGATTTACTTACCAAAACATGTCCAAGTTAGTATGTTGGTGAGTCACCAAAGGCGTAGCTTAAGTGAATGGCGATCAAGGTCTTCACACTTGGCTGATTTCATGTCTTTACTATTAGAATAACTACAAAATCTTTCCACCTGCTTATAATGAGGAAGGAGGTAGGAATTATTTTTACTGAAAAACCTTTTTTTATGACAAAGAAAGGTGGCAAACGAGCAGACGGATTGCCTGATGGTAAGCAATTACCGTCGCCCGTGGGCACCCGCAACACCAGGGGAGTCACAAGCGCGTTGCCATACTTAAAGGGGGGTTGGAGCTCTGGGAACCTTACTCACCATCAGGAACATAACACTACATACCTATAAGGTAGCAGTGCTAATATGGTTGTGGTTTTCTGTAAAGAGGAGGTACTTCCCAGTTGGGCTTCTCCAGACTCAAGCGTGATGGTACTTCGCTGTGCCCTATCTCTTGTTGTTTTTGTAAAATGTGTACTTCAAATTATGTTATTGCCAACAATCTTGAATTTCCGTTAATCGTGGTGCGCCTTCTCTGATCGTTACAGCATTTCAGAGATCCTTGCTAGCTAACTGTGGTTCGTTAATTCTCAACACAACGGATTTACGGTATACTTAGATTTCTACAGTGTGTAATTCTTATACGGGCGAATCTCTTAACGGAGGGTAGAATAACATAAGAAATATATTTAGATAACTTTTGCTTAGAAGTACAATTAAATTTTTATCCATATAAAAAATTGATGTAGCAATGTAATGCAACACACTCGAGTTACACACTCGTTGACAAAGATATTCGTTTAGCCCAAAAGCTCATATCGCGTAATGTTCGCAGTACATTACTGCTCAGATTTTTTACAAAAATTAATTACATATGTATAATAGGTATAATCAAAGAAAAAACTTTTGATTAATGATAATACTGGTAAATCCTATGCCTGGTTTAATTATTCGCCCGTATTAGACTTACACACAGTATATCGCACTGTTTGTGAATATCATTAGTGTAATAACTACCACTTTTTATTAGTAATTGATTCCAGTTTTTTCAGCCACTATTAAAACCATTTGACCAGCATTATCAATACAATAGATCCAAAATGTGATGTAGTTGACTAAACATGGATTCCTTTTTCAGAGGGACGACCGGTCACTGCTCGCGCAGTTCTTCTTCGCAGACGATGCTCTCAACATGGTCGCCGCGGAGCTCGACTCTTTCGACGGGAGGAAAGACCCGGAGCGGTGTTCCACCCTCGTCAACCAGCTCAGGCACGCTCAGGTGAGACTCCCCGCAGTCCTTGGTTGTGTGACGAGGACGGTGGCGAGAGTAACATGGTCGCCGTGGACCTGCACTCGTTTGGTGGCCGACACTTGGTGGTCGACACAATGGTGTAGGACACAACTGACACAAGATAATATTAATTAGAAAAGTTCAAACGCTCTTGAGAAACTCGAGCTTGATTTTTTTATAGCTGAAACTAAGAACAAATCAAATTATTTTTTATGAAATATTTTTTGATTTGCTTTGATTTTTAAGTAGTATACCATCCCGTCTCGAACACCGGAGGTCCTCGTCGTTTTTTCTTAAGTATATGTTATCTATTTCAACTTTTTTATAGCTCTTAACGAATCTGTATTTATGGCTAGTTGGAATGTAGCAGGTATATTCTATTCTGCGGCCCCTTATATCCTTCTGGATTACCCCGTCAGTAGGTCTTTTAGGAGGCTGTCAAGAAGACAGCTGAAAACCCGCGAATAATTCTCACACTTTCCAGATTTCGAGTCATAACTATCACGAAAATTCTAAATCTAATGACCTCCAGATGGAATGATTCCACACTAAAGAGGTGCTAAAACACCAACATAGCTTTCTACTTTTGGGTCGTCACTTTCAATGAACTAAAAAAAAACTGATTAAACTTTCACGGTTTTTACACATTGTTACAAAATACAAACAAACAACGTACAAAACAAATACAGACGTCGGAGGTAATTTTCAGAGTTATTATACGCGGTTAAGTAAGTCCCGTTTATTTTGTAATAAATTATAAAATTAATAATGAACTAAAAGTAATTTTGAAGATTTATATTTACTCAGGTATATCTAGGCTAAGCACATCAGAGGCTCATTTCTTGATAATAAAACATTCTATTGCGCATGATTTCACGGGAACCATAGGTGACTTCACGAGAACCGTAGGTGACTTCACTAGAACCGTAGGTGACTTCATGAGAACCGTAGGATTTGACAATGCGGGGGTTCTGAACTCTGTGCCTGATGTTTCCACTAACGGTTAGAAATTACAACTGGTGATTTGATAGTCGTTGTTTTACACATGTGGAATACACTGTATTCCACGAAGAGAAACCATTTTTTATACCACAAAGGTGGTAAACAGGCATGCGGCCCGCTTGTTAGTAGGCGGTCACCACAGCCTATGGACGTTTATAAATTTTATAATACCGAGGCATCATTCACGCGTTGCCGACCCAGTAAAAACATCTTTACACTCTTTTTGAACCCCATAATGTAGTCCTTTGGGATGACGTCCGCAGGAAGCTCATTCCACAACCTTAGCGTACGTGGTACGGGACCATTTTTGGTTTTAAAGTGTGTGTTACACCCTGACGGTGGCAGGCGGATGCGATGATAAAATTGTCTTGCTTCAGTTTTTGTCATACTTATATTTAGTATTCCAAGGACTACTGAACCCCTGGTTGTTCCAAGTGGTTGATCGCATTGAAGGCTACGAAACCTTGCGACGCGCTGTGTGTACAATGCAAATGCGTAAAAGGAAGTATATGTTCGTCTTGCATTCGTTTAACCTTGCTTTAACAAAGGTTGCGAAGAAAATTCCTCTTTTCATCGGAGATGTCTTCCTGGTAGAAGGTGAGAGTTAAGATGTGCGTCTTTCAATCCGAATCAATAAAAAAAAAATGTCCCAACATTTTCATACATTTTTTATTACTTTGGTTCCGTTAACGTCATATGAAATATTTATATGAAAAATGGCAACGGAATAATAGAAAAAGGCTTGGTCCACTTTTTTGGATCAAAAAGCTGGCAATTTTGAGTCTACTCAATGGATTCTTATTGTGTATTTTCAAAAATACACAAAAATCCCAAATAACACAAACAAATGATTAGGTATCTAAAATGGCTCATTTACTCGTCGCGTCGTCGCTGTACCTAATAATTAACTTGGTCGTAATATTAAGCTATGCTATAAGTATTAATTTGGAACTGTACTGTGTCTTTTATACCTTAAGGCATTGGCATAGGGTATAAAATTGTTACCATATTTATGAATTTGACTCTTCATACCTTTAGCATGTTGTTTTTGGTGGACTTGAATGTACATATGTGTGTGATTCCTTGAAACATTAAGTGTAAAGTGCTATGATTACAGTTATTATGCTATTGAATGAGTCTTGCGATTTATGACTCATAATATCGCGTTGCGTTCTAAAGGATACCTATTCTAATTGTTTTACAGCTGACTAAGTATTATGGGTAATTTCTTGACTGATATGAAACAAAAAACATTTTAGTAAAATGGACCTTATGACGAATGATTTAATGTACATATTCATTAGCCAGCCTTATTTATAGTGTCGATAAAGATGAAGATCGCCTCAACTCCCAACCAACCTTGCTAAAAACAAAGTCAATCAAGTCTGCTGTGGAGGCGTTCTGGATTTTTCCGAAGCTACTTTCCCTCCACACTGTGCCTTCGATCTAATGTTACAGTAAAGATACTGTAACACTAGGCACACACACTGACATTGTAGATTCTAGACCCCAGTGTAGAAAGATAAAAAGCACGCAAGAAAGATCGTAGCGAAGATGACAATAACAGAAAATGGAGAGATGGAATGAAACGTCTTGTCTGAATTCTGGGAGAAATTGTTGTTGTAAAAGATTTCGTCACTCCACTAAAACAGATTAGGCAACATCACAATTACCATTACAATTAATTTCGGATGTAGGTACAATTAACTACATTTATATAAACCTTAACAGAAGTACAGAAGTACGTAAATACTTTGTTTACAATAGAGATTACCTTGCATGATGGCTTATCAAGTCATGACGCGGACGGAAAAATATTACCAAGAGTTGTAATGAAGAAATATATATTTAGAATTGTTCTGCAGTATGGAGTTTGGATATCATGAAATAAAAGAAGCTAAAAGCGGATTATATTTCGTAACCTGAGTTTAAATTACGAGTATATCACGAAGGTTCAAACACTTTATAGTAACCGTGGAGCTTAAGCAAGTTCGCCCTGGCCAGCGATATCAGACCTCACAGAAGGATAAATCCTTGACTGCTATCATCATCCACCTATCGCAGTCCACTGCTAGACATAGGCCTCCCTAATTTCACGATCGTGATCGATCTTCGGCTGTTCGCATCCAGTTCTTGCCAGCTATCTTGCGCGAGTCGTCACTCCACCTTACCTGAGGGGGTTCTACACTACGCTTGCCGAGACGCGGCATCCACTCAAGAACTCGTTTATCCCAACGGTTATCGGTTCTACGGCTAATATGGCCAGCCCAATGCCACTTCAACTTGCTACTACGGTGCTATTTGCTAGGATCGCCGTCATGGAAATCGATGAGGAGGAGGACTATAGTAACCGTGGGCAATGGGTAGACCCTCCTGGTTGTAATTTAAGTTCAGTATACCTACCCGAAGAGTTCTCGAGTGGCGACCATGTACTGGAAGGCGTAGCGTGAGCAGACAAGGTGGACCGACGATAAAAATCTCAGGAATCCATTTCATGCGAGTGGCGAAAAACCGGTAGGTATTTATTGGTGGGTAATCAATGAGTGTGCTCACAAGGCTCAGGCCAGAAGAAATTGGAGGAATATTGTGCAACGTGCCACCGGATACCGCATGA
Source organism: Grapholita molesta (assembly GCA_022674325.2). Classification (NCBI taxonomy): domain Eukaryota; kingdom Metazoa; phylum Arthropoda; class Insecta; order Lepidoptera; family Tortricidae; genus Grapholita; species Grapholita molesta. Next base: position 7,579,328 of record CP053139.2, read on the forward strand.
GTGACCAAGACTGTTGTGCCAAGAGCATACGCTTAAGAAGAATTTATTGGTGGAGGAGGTCTTTGTCCAGCAGTGGGCATTCCTCAGCTGATTTGATGATGATATGGACTCGATATATTCTGTTTTTACCAGTTAGTTTAGTGTATTCAACTTTAAAGGCCAAAAATATTACCAAAGTGTTACCAAAACGTTAGTTAATTAGTTAGAAGGACGGCCAAGGTTGAATTGAAGTAACGACTTATCGATTTTAGAATTGGTAACGTGTGTAGCAAATAGGCTTATTTAACTTAAAGGCATATGGCAAAATTGCGGGGATTTTTTTAAAGTTTGAAGTTATCAATAATACTGTAATAAGACAGAGGATTCAGAGGTGACTCATCCATACAAGCTAATTCCCGCGAACTAACATCATTCTCGGAGTTCAGTTGTGGGGGGTCTGACCACGCTGCACCTTCCGGTACGTGGTCGCCACTCGAGAACCTTTACGCCACAACGGCCATCGGTTCTACGTGCAATTTACAAAGAGCGCTGGTAGCCTAGCGGTAAGGGCGTGCGACTTGCAATCCAGAGGTCGCAGGCTCGAACCCCGGCTCGTACCAATGAGTTTTTCGAAATTTATGTATGAAATATCATTTAATATTTACCAGTCGCTTTTCGGTGAAGGAAAACATCTTGAGGAAACCGGACTAATCCCAATAAGGCCTAGTTTACCCTGTGGGTTGGAAGGTCAGATGGCAGTCGCTTTCGTAAACCTAGTGCCTACGCCAAATCCTGGGATTAGTTGACAAGCGGACCCCAGGGTGGCGTGAGCCGTGGCAAATGCCGGGATAACGCAAGGAAGATGATGATGGATTGAAGAACTTGTGCATAAGCTTGTTTTACTTTCATCATCATCATCATCATGTCAGCCAAAAGACGTCCACTGCTGGAGCTGGACATAGGCCTCCCCCAAAACGACCCAAGAAAACCGATTCGATTTCTTTTACTTTAATCGATCTTTAAATTTCTAGCTATATTTACTTATTTACTGTACTGACAATCGCACAGATATGCTGTACCCTTACCAGAGTTAGATATTGACGTTTTCGATAACGAGTATCGAGTTTACTATCTGTGCATCTCGCTTTTACTATTTTAGTGCGAACGAGATGTACAGATAGTAAACTCGATACTCGTGATCGAAAAACGTCAATGTCACAACTCATGGTAAGGGTACTGGTTACGTTACAGGTTTAGTTTAACACGTTTAAAAATGCTTCAAAAGATTAAAACTTTAAAAATTACCACAGATGTAATTTAAATTACACTCAAGGTATTTTAGGTATTTCCAATTCCTAAAGGGAATCGGGAAAACCTCCAATTCTGTGCTGCGAATTAAATTACTGGATCAATTAATTACGTGGAATTGGCCACGACCTTGTCTTCATTTTTTAAGTAATGTCTGGTTTGTCCCACGTAGGTATGTGTGTAGCAGGTATAGGTAGGTTACAAACAAATGTAACCTTAGGCAACAAAAAAAAATATGCGTTGTATTTCTATCTTATGCATGAAAACGTTGAAGAACTTCACTTCTTATGTCTGTGCCATATTTAGTGTTGTATTATCTCGAAGATATTCTTCCGTTTTTACGGTGAATATGGATTTTTCGACAGTCACCGGCAATAATATCTCACGATATCAAGGCCGCAAAAATATCTGACATAAGGTGTTATGGCCTTGAAATAGGGAGATGTCACATATTTTTGAGGTTTTGAGATTCAAAATATTATTGCCTGCCGGTCACACCAATATTATAGAAAAAAGCCACATCTAATTATAGAAAATCCTTACTCTTGAAAACAGGCGTTTGAATACCTTATACAACACTTGTTAAGGCCGTGCCACTATCAGATATTTTTCATCATTTTACACCGCGAAGGAGGCCAGCCGGTACCGCAAACATCGAAGTTCGTATGTTTTCAGCATCTTTCTTTTTTATTCCAATTAAGGCGTCATGAGAGTGACAGAGACAAAGCGTCCGTTTACGTATATAGCTTTTCGCGGTAGCGCTGCAGGAAGTGCACGCCAAAATGGAAGAAACAAAAACACCAGTGACATTTCAATAACCCCTGTAGAATAGCGTGTTTCAAACACTAAAGAGATAACAGGAGTGGCAATGCTAATGTCGAAATGATAAACTATGTCTGGTATACTAATTCGCAATTTAACCTTCGAATCTTCAAGTGTAAATTGTTCTTCTGCACAATTCACACGAGGCATTTTTGGCTACTTTTTCCCTCTTCGTTTTGATGAGGTTGTTTGACCTATTTTTTGCTCAACTCAAAAGACGTAATTTTTCCCGATGACCTTAAATATGTACGTGATTAATCAGAAACTTGAGTGAATAATGACAATGCATTGATATGATGATAACTAGCTGATTAAAGGTTTTCTCATAATACAACACATCATTAAATTCAGGCTAATTTAGAATTCAATCGTTAAACAGTGGATGAGCCGGATATAAGATATTATGTGTAATATTAATGTTTACCTAACCTACTTATACACACCTAAGGTTAGCAAAAACTGCGCCCAAAAAAGAAGTCGAAGGGTGAGGACACTACCTCTCGTTATGAATTAGAGAGTAATGTAATGACATCATAAGACCATAACAGCTGACTAAGTTACTGTTACAAGTGCGAGTGAGAAACTACACTGCCCCCTCCATCATCCTACATCAGTCAGTCTTGGTATAGCTCTGCCAATACACGAAGGCATGTGGAATTTTCTTATTCGTGTATCCAGAAAGTCTAAATTTAATTGATTCAGACCTTCGTGAATTCCAAAATCTATAGGAGGAAGGAGGATAGTTATTTTCAGATAAATGTTCAGTTAATGACATGTTCTACATAAGCAAAATGTTCCCAAACATATATTAATACAAGTTAAGTTTGTGACAATACGGCGCGTTTTTACAATACATTCAATTTGTTATTAGTCTATACAACTTCTCATTCAAATATGTTACGCGGACGCTAGCGAGTACGAGTATGTACGTTTTTGCCAACTAGTGGCACAGTACCATGATTTGTGACTTTGACGTTTTCGATAACGAGTATTCAGTTTACTATCTGTGCATCTCGTTCGCACTAAAATGGTACAAGCGAGATGCACAGATAGTAAACTCGATACTCGTTATCGAAAACTTCAATGTCACAACTCATGGTAAGGGTACAGGTACAAGTTTTGAAACTTTTGAATACTAATGTGTCATCACGGAAACGTGTTCCGACCTCCTATGTAAATAAACAATTGATGCAAGCGATCTCGTAATCCTTGAGCATGAGCGGTTCGCGTATTTTCGTTTTAAACGTCGAAGGAGGTCGTATTGACGTAATGATAAAGATGGTATTGTGATTACTGAGCCCTGAGTGTAAGTTTTTAACGTAACTTTACGTCACGAATGCGTTTGCGTTTCCCATATAAATAACATTATCACTACGCGTTCGTAAACGTTTTTTTACTTCAAAAGAAACTTATACTAGAGCCTCTGAGTTTTACTCGATTAGAGTGTGAGGGGGATTCTTCTAGAGTAGAATCGCTCTTGGTTTAGATTAGGCTCAACTACGGAAGCCAGGTAAACTTATGCTATCAAATATAAAAATAAACATGTTTTCAAAACATGTTAGTTTGAGAGGAGTTTTATTTACGAACTGCTCATATTGTTGAAATACCTGTTTTAATATAAGTGTTTTGTATTTATTTTTGACATACTTATTCTGTTTACGTTTATGAATAAGTTGTTCCACTTGTGTTGTCGTACGGATATGACATGACATTGACAGACATACTGTCAAAATGTACGTTATATTGTCGTAATTTTTGGGTATTCAAGTAGGTAGGCTGTGTAGGCTGAGCTGTAGGCTGCTACTGGAGTTCACGGGGGGTGGATAAAGGAGGAAGGGAGAGGAAGGATTGTGTAATCGTAAAACGAACAAAACTAAAAAGGATGCATATATATCAGCACATCAGCTGTAGAATCAGTACGCTGATGTAGGAAGTGGAATGGTGCTCAATACTTGTGGAAAAAGCGGGGTTTAATTGTTTATAACTAGTGAAATAACTGTTCTATTTGTTGATACCGCACAGGTAATCTTGAGCCGATTCTCATAATAACGATGTTAGCAGAACTTTAGTTTGACCTATATTCCTCTCCTGTTCTTGTATGTCCTTACGTAGATACCTTTACATACAAACCTTTAGTATATTTCCTCAGTTCTTAGTTTAGAATGTAATTATAAATTAGCGATCCGGTAGTCCTTGAGCAGCCGTTTGCGTATTTTAGTTTCAACCGTTTATGGAAATTAGTAAGGCGCGAGCGCAGGTGACATCATCGTATCATGTTTTAAATGCAAAAGAGAGTTTGTTTTGTTTTAGTTATGTATATCATAACAAGACTTGGTATTCCGATGGTTTATGGGATTTAACATTTGACATCATGGTTTGTGTTTATATTTATATCGTCATTAAAATGCGCGTGCGTTTGACAGTAATCGCGTGTCATTCACTTTTCTCTGTATTGCAAAAGCATATGCTAGCGACTTAGTGACACCATATATATAATTAGCAAGGAACGGACAAACGCCCGTCATTTTAAAATATAACCCTGTTCCGTACAGCTGAGACTTCCTTATGTTAATAAAAAAATAGTATTTTATACATTTATTGGACCGTAATTTATATCCAGTGACAAATTAATTTATGATTGAAATTCCGTAATTTACTTTTGCTAATAAAATAGAATGACCAAATATTTTCCTAAATTTTCAGTTGTAAGCCTATAACGATATGAATTTAGGACCCATTTATGCGTTGAGTAAGTCCGTTCACAGTCTACGGACGTCAAAATTTTAACATCATAAAATAATGAAGTCTCTGCTGTACGGAACAGGGTTATATTTTTGAAATGACGGGCGTTTGTCCGATCCTTGATAATTAGCAATAAAAATATTTTTACGTATTAATTTAAAGATGCCATGCAGTTTGCAACATGCCTCACTCTCCTTGGACGGCTGAGTGCTTGTGAATTGAAGTTACTAAACGACTGTTGCGAAGGTCAGTGTCTGTGACGTCATAATGATGGACGGTGTTGCCAGTACCATCATTGGTTACATGAGCTTGAGTATTGATTAACCTTATTGCGACGTCATAAGATCTAAAATAGAACGGAGTTCCCTATACAAAAATACCGGTATTGTAAGACCTACTAACAATGATTTACCCACTTATTTATAAACGTTTCTTTAGTTAAATTATGTTTTGTCCTTATCTGTCATTTTGACAATTGTATTTGTAAGATACAGACAAGGTACATTTGCGAGTAAGCGGGTTAGTGTTTTGCTTGCACCTAGCCTTGGTTAGTTTCAACAAATCGTACGAAGGCGTTGAAATTTACTTGTATGAATAGATGACAGTTCCCTATGGCACAGTTGCCATATTTAACACTTTGGCTGCGGCAATTAGTTAACATCGCAATTTACCGGGCCTGTACAAGACGAATTAGCCTCGTACCGCAGTCAACGTGTTAAGGACAATGTAAGCCATGTGTAAGTGTAACGCATGTCTAGATTTTATTTAAATTTGTACCGTTAAGGTCAAATATGTAGATGCGGTCAAAGCGCCATAATTTGTATAGGTACATGCACCTTATTGTTTTTTATATTACGGTACCTACATAATATGTGTATAATGTATACACATATATGTGCCACTTTGGTTGGGTCGATATTTTTGACCTCGACTGTACGACTATAAACGCCATCGGCATCGGCCGCTTTAAGCGTCTGAACATGCTTTCTATTAGGGCTTCTGATATCCGTGATACACGCCGATCCGTAGCTACGGGTGTTTAAGCCCGGCGGTACTAATATCACGAATTTCACGAACACGGCAAGGTACGTACTACCTCGTACCTACATACGTTCGCATCCGGATTCACGTGACACGCCGTGACACGCAATGATACGTAGCCCGTACCTGCGTCCGTGTGTGGAGCTTCGGGCTCGGTTTCGTTGGATACTTATCGCACGTTTCGTAATTTCGCCACGCCCGGGAGAAAAATAAATAAGGACTAAGTTTTATTGAATTGAGTTACCACTTAGTATATATTACGGGCGGACCGAAACGGCGTGTTCTTAAGATACGTGAAGGCGTGATCACGCCTACACGGATCTATTCCGCGTCGACTGATGGCAAGCCATAGCAAAACTTTTTTAGGAAACTTGGTATGCTCAACAAATTTCACGTTCTCATCAGTTGGACCATTGGTGTTCTCAAAATAGTAATTGCCTTGCCACTCGTTTCCATCTAACGTGAAATATGACTCGTCATCCATGACGCAAGTCACATTGTTTTTGGCGTAAAATATTTCTTTGACCATTTTACGCAGCCGTATTTTCTGAGTGGATTTTTGATTTTCGGAGACGGTGGATTTAACTTTTCCACACCGCTTATTGATGCCCATGTCTTCAAGATATTTTTTGACAGTTTTGCCGTCACATTTAAATTTTCTTCCGAGCTGTCTGTAAGATTTAGCAACACGGCCGGCGGTAATTTTCTTTAGTCGACCTCTCTCAGAAAACTTGCTCTAGCTGGAATAATTTCCAGAACCAGGCTTTCTAGCAGTGGTTGTTTTTAAGGTAAAAGACGCTAAAATATTATAAATGGTGCTTCGACTCTCACCTATTTGTACAAAATGTTCCACCACCTTCGATTTCGGCCATAGGGGATGTATACTGTAGAAATTACATACAGTTTTACGACGGCGTTCTTGGTTATTTACCATAATTACAAAATCAAACATCCAATCCTTATGAAACTCAGATTGATTGACAGATATATAGACGTAACATTGACATACACATATATATATTTTAGATTTTTGTTTTTTACATTTTATATATTCAAACTTTGTCCAAATTTCACTCCGCATACGTTATATTGGCACTTTGACTTTATCGATATGTTTTTCCTTGACTGTGTCCTATTCATCATATTTACGCATGTATATTTTTCCCGTAGGCTAGTCATTTGAATAATCGACGCATAAAATGAGAATATTTTTTCCTTAGACGCTACACCTCATTTTAAATACGTCATACGCTTTTGCAAGAATATATTATTATAATGTATATCCTTAAGATGCAACTAAAGTATAAGTATTCTAGTGGAAAAATACTTCACGGCAGCGGCGGCCCGTCCATACAAGTCGACTAGCGACTCCTGCCGGCTTAACTAACTCTCCCACAGTTCAACAATTTTTATTGGGCACATAAAGAAAAGGCGAAGCCATGTCAGCTCCTCTTGCCTAAGAAAAAATAAATAGCTGCCGCCACTGCTTCACGGTTTCCGTCTCTCTCTTGCTTCTTGTCTCTTTTTACTGACGTTTGAAGTTCAGACAACCCACATCATCATGCAGATAACCTAGTTTAACCAATAAACAATGAATACATTTCAGCCGTATGCAGTCCACTGCTGGACATAGGCCTCCCACAAATATCACTTATATTGTCATAGTCGCCAGGCTTAGCAGGCGGGTTGGCGACCGCAGTAGCTGTGGATTGGGTTTCTGCTGTCCGTCCGTAGGTTTTTCCCTTTGTCGCCTCTTACGACGGAGGAGATGGGTGGTGTTATTCTAGTCAGCCGGCGTCACACGCCATAAACAAACTCGATAAAATCCTTTTTCAACGTCATTTGTAAGAAAGAGACTTAGCTTTTATTTCAAGTCGGTGAACGCTGGAGTGACACAATTAAGCCCTTCGGTAGGCCCTTCTGGTTTTTTTTTTTTTTATGACAAAGGTGGCAAACGAGCAGACGGATTGCCTGATGGTAAACAATTACCGTCGCCCATGGGCACTCGCAACACCAAGGGAGTCACAAGCGCGTTGTCGACCTATAAGTGGGTTGGAGTTCTGGGAATCTTATTCACCATCAGGAACACAACACTACATACCTGAAAGGTAGCAGTGCTATTATGGCTGTGGTCTTCTGTAAGGAGGAGGTACTTCCCCAGTTGGGCTTCTCCAGATTCAAGCGTGATGGTACTTCGCTGTGCCCTACCTCTCATTGTTGGACGTAGTTTAAGGACATACCCGGGTCCAAAAGTCCCGAGTATTTAGTAGAGTATATATGAATTCTTGTTTTTCCTTATGGATTAAATTTAAGTATGAAAACGTGTCTCCTAATAAATTATCTGGATAGTCCTAATCATTTCCATGTATAGCCTCGTGTGTTTACATTGTAATTTATCGAGTCCATTATTGCTGACTTGTTTATTAGAACACGTTTTTTATCGCATGGTAGCAGACCACATCAAACTAGATTCAGATAAAGCGGCGGTAGCTGAGTGGTTTAGACATGCAACTTTCAAAGGTCAGGGGTTCAAATTTAACCAATGATGTTCTAGGAACAACGTACATTTTACTTTCGCATTTGTTCTTTCCCAAAGTTAAAATTATAATGACGCCGACAAAAAAATAAATAACAGAAAAGGCTATTTCACTTAGGTGTTGGAAATATTTCTGTTTTTTTTTTATATATATATATACGACGTCGGTGGCAAACAAGCATTCGGCCTGCCTGATGGTAAGCAGTTACCGCAGCCTATGGACGCCTGTAACTCCAGAGGTGTCACGTGCGCGTTGATAAATCTGTACACTCGTTTTTTGAAGAGCCCCATACTGTAATCCCTCGGGAAAACTGTGAAAATTGTTAGATACATTGCACCCTTTAGCTTTTGTAATTAGCTTTTCAGATATTAAAGTAACTTCCTTTAATATGTATACGAACTTATTCATACACTGAATAGTTTCTATAAGACTTTTATAAAGCGATATTGGAATTGTCATTGTGAAAGCAACAAATTGACTTTCATGTCGTTTATTATAAAGGCCTGTTTCACCTATTTATAGGTGAAGAATAGAAATATTCTGATTGTTAGATACATTTCACCCTATAGCCCATGTACAGTCAGCAGTAAAAGTGGCTAAGCGTTTGAAGTGTTCAAAATGAGCTACACGCGCTCTTATTCTCTTGACAATAGAGATGTGCTGACCTCATTTTGAACACCTCAAACGCTTAGCCACTTCTGCTGCTGACTGTATATGTAATCCTCTTTTCAAATACATATAATAGTAACTTCTTAAGTTAATGTTGATACGAACTTATCCATACACTGTATAATTTATATATGAAACTAATGAAGTACTAATTGGAATTGCTGTTGTGAAAGTGACTAATTAATAAAGCGAATAACTAATTTCTTATCGTTTATTGATAGCAAACTTAAAGTCTAGCCACTCTAAGTTTTCACGGCAATAGCGCATACATTGTCGCTGTCAAGTCTGTGCACACTTAGATACTCAATCAGACGTTACTAAAGGAAATCTGGCGTGTTTGAAGCTTATCATTGTCAGACAAACATTTTGGACCCGGGTATGTCCTTAAACTACGTCCAACAATGAGAGGTAGGGCACAGCGAAGTACCATCACGCTTGAGTCTGGAGAAGCCCAACTGGGGAAGTACCTTACAGAAGACCACAGCCGTAACTGCACTGCTACGTTTCAGGTATGTAGTGTTGTGTTCCTGATGGTAGGTAAGGTTCCCCGAGCTCCAACCCCTCTTAAAGGTCAGCAACGCGCTTGTTAGTTACGGGTGCCCATGGGCGACATTAATTGCTTACCATTAGCCAATCCGTCTGCTCGTTTACCATCTTTGTCATAAAAAAACATATCCATTTTCCTATTAGAGAATATAAATTATATACATTTTCCGAAAACGTTGTAAAGTTATATGAAGACTTGAGACTTTTGGATGCTCGGTGTGGTTCTAGAATCCATGGAGTTGACATATGTTACAATATTTTCGCAGCATCTACACGTTTATTCAGACACTTTTTCTCAAAAGTAGACAGTTTCGATGCCTTCTCAACTCATTTGTAGTTTGGTTAAAAAGATTCGCATTTATAAATAAGGATTATAGGACATCCTTAAACAATTTGATTGAAACCCACGGTAAGGTCAAAAGGCTTGCTTCTGTTGTAGGTAATCAGCCAACGAAGTATAGAAAAGAAAAATACTTAAATACACAGAACCAGAGTAAGAAATACTTGTGCTCATCACGCAAATATATTCCCTTACTGGCATTTAAACCCAGGTCCATAGGCAGGGTTACTCACTACTAAATAAATAAATAAATAATAAATAATTATTAGGGACAATCTTACACAAATCGACCTAGTCCTACGGTAAGCTCAATAACGCTTGTGTTGTAGGTACTAGACGACGATATAAATAATAAATAGATACATATAAATACTTATATACATACAAAACCCCCATGACCCAGGAACAAATATCTGTGCTCATCACACAAATAAATGCCCTGACTGGGAATCGAACCCAGGACCATCGGCTTCATAGGCAGGGTCACTGCCCACTAGGCCAGACCGGTCGTCACTACTATGTCAGCCCTGCCATTTATAGCATTGATAAGGACTAAGAAGAATTATTCTCTGTGTAGTCATGATATCACTGTTATGGCATTTATTGTTTTCAATCCCAAGAATTCGCTGAACAATCAAGCCCTATGCTGAATGCGCTTATTGTAGAAGTAGGTACCGGAGTGCGACCTATTGGCACAGCGTTGGACGGCGGCAGTATGTCAAGAACGCTTGTGATTTTGTGAGGTGGTTTCTGAATGTATTATCTATACTACTACTTAGTTACAAACGAATAAACTCACTGACTTATATCATAATAGGCGACATGTTTTGGCTATAAGCTCTGCGGCGCTACCGCGAAATACGATATTCGTAAATTTCGGACGATGGTTTCTGACACTCTCATTACGCAGTAATTGGAGTAAAAGAGAAAGATGCTCGTAATATATGAACTTCGACATTCGCGGTACCAGACCTGGTAGCTATTCCTACCCCTAGTGGAGTGTAACTAACTGGGTACCAAAACTTACCTGAACATGTCGCCTGTGTCGCGAGTGCGTTAGTACACGTGAGTTTATTCGTTTGTAAGTAGTTGTACCATGACTCATAACAGTTTTAATAATAGTATTAACTGTACCTACCTTTGAAAAACACCTTTTAATAGCAATAAACTTAATGTTTGCTATATTAAAACAACATTGTCTGGCTTGATATATAGCTTGACAAATAGAAGAAATTCTGGTTTGTCAATATTATCTTCATAGGAAATGGACATCGGTCTCAGAAGTGCACAACTTTGTGGCTGTCAATAATAAATCTTATTCAAATTTGTAATTATCGCATTTTTAAATTTTAACACATCGTCGGCTAAATTTGCAATCCTCATAACTCCACTCATAGCTTTTAGACTTTCGTGAGTCATTGTAATATTTTATAAATGTAAATAATATATATAAATATTTATGAGAAAATAAATTGTATGTATGTCGTGCGAGTGACTAAATATAAGTGAGGAGAGCCGTTATTTTCATTTATACATAGAATTCCACTCAAAGCTGTTAAGATATTTGGCTATTTATAAACACATAAGATTGTAAACCTAAATGAGTCCTTCGAATAGAGTTAAAAGAGATTTGCGACTATAGCCGACGACATTAGAAATGTAACTAAATATTTGGTAGAAAACCACGTTTTACATTCCCGGCACGTAGTTTACGGTAATAACTGGTAATTGGTTATAGCCCATTACCATGACTAGTGACACCTCTAAAGTTACCTTCACTTGTTTTATACAATGTACTGTCTGGAGATAAATGGAACATTGAACGAATACAAAATGCACCTGTTTCGCAGCTTTCCATTGCTGCTTGGACACAATCTGTGCTTATAGAAAGTTCGCACTAGCTTTACGTTATACTTAACTATTCTAGTTATAAGAATTGGAAACTAAGGTTAATAGTAAAGTCCAAAAAAAAAAAAGGTAACTTTACCGAAAACCGGAATCTAATCTAACACACATTCTTTTATTAACAAATTAACATGTGTTAGGTACCTACTCGTAATGGTGCACAAATGTACAAACAGTACTCCTTGAAAAAACGTCTCGAACACAGTGATAAATTTATATGGGAAACACTAAGGTAAAGTAATTAAAAACTTAATTTAAACTATTTAGTTAAATACAATACATATTTGTGTCATTATCTAGCAAAAGGTACCTTATTGTCGATGGCACTTACGCCGTTGTTCAAGATGCCGCAATACAAATGCAACGCGGTTCGACGTAAGCGCCATCGACAATAAGGTCGCCTTTGCTAGATAATGCCACATATTTATCGTGTTGATAGATATACAAAATATTACCCAACTTTAAAGTTTTGACGACTGGTCTGGCCTAGTGGGTAGTGACCCTGCCTATGAAGCCGAGGGTCCTGGGTTCGATTCCTAGTCGGGGCATTTATTTGTGTGATGAACACAAATATTTATTCCTGAATCATGGATGTTTTCTAAGTATTTAAGTATTTATATGTATCTATCTAACAATACATATTTATCGTTAATACAAATATTACCCAACTTTAAAGTTGGGAAAATATCCATCGAGTAATTAAGTTCCTAGCCTGTTAAACTTATGTTTATTTATGATACCGACAACAGTGTGGCCAATTAAAAATGGCGTGTGTCGTACTTGACATTCAACATTTATAATTAATTTATACCACTTATCTATTTATCGTGTGTCTTGCATAACAAACATTTTTTTGTGCACATCAAGATGTACAACTTTATTCTCATTGGCATACGGTTGACTTTACGTTGTAGGCACGCTTTATTTATATCCAATCGTAATGTTATTGTTTTCTGAACTGACTTTTAATTTGGATCATTCCGTCGACTTAGAGACTGTGGAGCTATGGGCTTTTACGGTTTGTAGTTATAGTTAATAATTACGTATATGTAAATGAGTCTTGGAAATAATTTAATAAGTAAATATTACACTACATTCTTACACAAATTGACCGAGCCCCAGGGTAAGCTCAGGAAGGCTTGTGTTGTGGGGACTCAAAGATATATAATATACAAATACTTAAGTACTGGGATAGGCAGGGTCACTACCCAGTAGGACAAACCTAGTAATTGTGTTTTAGCCATTAAGACGCAGGGGGGCAGCAGCCTTACCTACAAAGGGAAATCCATCGTTACAAATAAATAAGGGAAAACATCTTGACATTGGGATGAGTTACTCATATCATGAAATTTTTCTAAGGGATTACCGAGACTAAGATCTTGGTAAATCTAAGAATGTAACATCTGTTTTTACAATTCTACTATATTGTAGTAGTAGTAGTAGTAGTAGTAACGTGACTATATAAGTAGTCACGTTAAGCATATATTGATCTTAATCTATTTATGGGGTGAAGTTGAATCCGGGCCACAACAAAAGTAAATAATCCGTTTGCGTGCTTTTGTAAACGAATAAATACGTAAAAGTTAAGTAAAAGATCTCCAGTATTTATACCCTTGACCTCGTCGACACTTAACATCAGGTGCGACTGAGGTCAAACGCTTGTCAGACTTGTTTAAAAAAAAAGTTATATCAATTCAGTTACCTAAATATCTGACTGAAAAATGTTTTCATTCAACTAAATATAATAATATTACCTATTATAGTTATATAGTATTGAGTTCAAATTTAAAAACCGAGGCTTAAAAAGCGACTAAGGAGACCGAAGCCTTTGGCTGTAAGTGGCAAGAAACAGTTGATCGAACTTGATTGCAGTTTTTGTGACTATTTTAGGTGAAATAATTAATCTGTTTTAAAATCCTTCTTATACAGAAAGACGCATTAGTATATATCTATTATAAACTAGACTAATTTACAAGTCTTCATCGCACACATTACGAGGAGAGAGAACTCTAACGTCATGGAGCAGAGTAGAATTTGCTATAATTTGATTACAACGTTGGGTTACGATATATATATGATTGATATACTCTGCCCGTCCGAAAGGGATTATGTCTCCTGTTTTTTAATACTGTAAGGTACATTTTTCAACTGACATATACACTGACATTGTGATTGTACACGTGGTAGTATGGAATGGTATGACTCATGGCAACAGAGGCAACTATGTGCTGTATCTCTGTTGTAACGATTATTGTTCATAATTAAAGATTGATGCAGTACGAGTAGTTCTGTTGTATGACTATGTATAAGAGTGTAGTTTTATGATGTCACTTCAATTACAAAGTAAAGTATTGTCAGCTCGTCGTTTTATCATTTCTTATTCATTTGTTTTAAGATGTACAATTATACCCTTATTTTATGACTAATTTTAAAACCCAAATTAAGCAGTTAAAAAGGTTAATATCGGAAATTTTAAGTTAGATATACGGATCGTCCATCTAGTTTGTGGACGTCTGATATTGCTTTCTTATCAGTGGTCGCCACTTTTAGGACTATTCTGTCCCAACGGCTATCGACCCTTCGGGCTATGTGGCCTTCCCATTGACACTTCAACTGTAATCCTGCGCTATCGATTAGTAATTCGCTTCTCTCTCTTTCGATAAAGCTTGGCGCGTTTATCATAATTATAATGTAATATACTTACGTTTTAATGTGTCTAAGTCTCACAATAGTTTTCCATTATTAAATAATCAAAAGCATTCCATAGCTATATACACATGTTATATCTCATAAAATCACCCCTAAAGGTTGTGCGTGCCGTGGCATTTCGCCAACCACCCCACGTCCGCTAACGAGGTCGCGGCTTGAGACTTCGTTGTCGGTTAGTAATAAAACTAATATGAATCCTTACTATTTTCTGAAACGTGGAATACAAAAATCTTGTGAAATTTGAGGGAAAATTATGACATTTTTCAATAAAAGATTTGATTTATTGAATGCCTCCACATCTCCGCTATATCGGATGACTGAACATTTAGGATCCCATTATTCGAACATAGTAAATACGATACCAATTTAAAAAATGACGAGTAAAAATGTTTCATTTCAGGATCGAGTTCTGAACATCATCAGCCAAATCATGGATCAGCTCCTCGGCGACGAGCGAGTGGCGAGAGGCTTTCGCGTCAAGTTTCCAGAAGACGTACTCCAGGACAACTTGGCCGGCCAACTGTGGTTTGGCGCAGAGGTTAGTACAGTTATAAAATAAGTGAACATCATGAAAAAAAACCTCTACAACCTCGACCTCGTCGACACATACTATCAGGTGCGACTGAGGTCAAACGCTGGTCAGTCTTGTTTAAAAAAAACCCATACACAATTACACATGGTTGATGATGATAGGCTTTCGTGTAAAGTTCCTAGAAGACGTTTTAAAGGACAACTTGTGTGGCGTGTGTGGTGACAAACTTTTTCCTCAAGTTTCAAGGTTACTTCGCTGAGGTTAGTAGGTACAGCATTCAAGAAATATGTGGACTTCATCAACCAAATAATAAACCAGCAACGAAGGTGTGGCGAGACGCTTTCTTAGACTTCCAATGGACATGTTAGAGTACCCTTACCATGAGTTGTGACTTTGACGTTTTCGATAACGAGTATCGAGTTTACTATCTGTGCATCTCGCTTGTACTATTTTAGTGCGAACGAGATGCGCTGATAGTAAACTCGATACTCGTTATCGAAAACGTCAATGTTACAACTCATGGTAAGGGTACAGAACAACTTGGCGGGCAGTTGTGGTTCAATGCAGATGTACATGTACAACTTCTCATTTAATATTAGACGGTCGCACGCTTAAATTATTCTATTTGAGAGTAAAATTGTCAAGCATTCTAATAGACAAGAGAAATGTTGTCCATTTCCAGTGTCTAGCCGCCGGTTCGTCCATAATGAATCGCGAGGAGGAATCAGCCGCCATGCGCCCCCTGGCCAAAGCCCTCACCAGGAGCTTGGAAACCGTCCGATCCTTGCTCAGAGAACAATGCTTGCGACCCAGAGGTCTGGCCCTATCGCAGCACGATGATATGCTGCATGAGAGTCTTAGGATATTTGACAAGTAAGTGGTTCCGATAATTCTTGAAGAAACGGCTGCCATGAGCATATTCAGCGGAATTACTCAACGACTATGGCACTGGTCCCACCGCGAGCTAGTAGGCTATGAGCTATCAGCTTTTTCAAGGGACAAAAGATAATCGATCCCGTGTAAATAAAAGAGACATGTCATAGTCGGGCGATCGTAGTTCATCGCCAGGCGATGAGCTATTAATATATATCTCTCTCTTTTATTTACACGGGATCGATTATCTTTTGTCCTTTGAAATAGCTGATAGTTTACTAGCTTCCGATGGGACCAGTTCCTATTAATGGTCTGATTTTACGTGAAAATTGAAATAATCATGTCAGCCGCAAGGACACACCCAAATGTGACTTGTATTATCTTGGGGGTAACCGCAGTGGCTGTGGATTAGCGATGTGATGAGTTCACTTTTTCCAAATCGAATAACTCGAGTTGATTCGGTCGCTCATTCGAGTTGACTCGACTCGATGACCGACCCGAACACACGGATAGGCGCGGCGCACAACACTCGACTCGAATTGAATTGCAATGGCGATTGGCGAGTCCGAGTTAAATGGCGATTTAAAGGGAGTTAAGCTTTGTGACATTGGATAAAGGTTTATTTTTGTCTGCCCTGCGGTAAAATTCGAGTGCTAGCCTACCAAGCCGCCGCACGCCGAGCTAGGCCGAGTTGATTAGAATCACATCAGCGAACTTTGATTCGAGTTATTCGAATCAGACAACTCGACTCGCTAATCGCTACTGTTGATTCGGTCACGACGGACGCTGCTACCCATCCGTCAGTTTTTTCCGTTTATCGCCTTTAACGACACCCGCAGGATGAGATGGGTTACTGCTATTCACAACCACCACCAGACGGCAAATTTGAAAAAATAAACCACTATTACTATTTACAGGTTGTTCGCCGAATTTGAGCTCTGCTACGTAAGCGCCATGGTTAACGTGAAAACCCCCCACGAGTTCGAAGCGCAGCAGCTCATATGTGTGCTGTTCTCTGAGAGCTTACGGAGGGCTTTGAAACAATCCCTGCTGACACAGGAACAGGTTAGTGGAGCCAACAAACTATTTGGTGCCTAGTGCCTAGTGTCTTAACTCATAAACAGAGGCCGGAATTGCTCATGGCAAAAATCTAATGTCAATAGAGCCGGAATCTTGAATTATATCCGTCATCTGCTCATAAAAGCCTTAATGCCTTATGTCCAGGTTTAGTGTACGATTGTCCTAATTTTTTTTTATCGAACACAGTCCGTTCTTACTAGGGCTCGCGGTCGTGTCCGTGATTCGTGAACCCGTAGCACGGCTACGGTTTCGTGAATCACGGCAACGGTTTTCTGGTCCGTTCCGCACGTGACATTCGGTTACGTGAAATTAGGGTACGTGAATCCGTGTAGATCCGTGTAGGCGTGATCACGCCTTCACGTATCTTAAGAATAAAACTTAGTCCTTATTTATTATATTCCCGGGCGTGGCGAAATTACGAAACGTGCGATAAGTATCCAACGGAATCGAGCTCGAAGCTCTACACACGGACGCAGGTACTGGCTACGTGTCACGGCGTGTCACGTGAATCCGGATGAGAACGCAGGTACGTGACACGTACCTGGCCGTGTTCGTGAAATTCGTGATCTTAGTACCGGCGGTGTTAAGAACACGTAGCTACGGGTCGGCGTACATCACGGATACCAGGAGCCGTAGTTCTTACAAAAGTTGTGTTGTGTTCTAGGTGGACTCTTACGACCCAGCACTAATGTTCGCCGTGCCGCGTCTTGCGATCGTCAGCGGGCTACTCATATATTCCAGCGGGCCTTTGAGCATAGACAAGTCGCCAGGTAAGTGTAGAATGTAGAATGTCTTTTCCTTTTTTTTTTTATGACAGGCGGCAAACGAGCAGACGGATTGCTTGATGGTAAGCAATTACCGTCGCCCACGGGCACCCGCGCAACCAGGGGAGCCACAAGCGCGTTGCTGGCCTTTAAAGGTTGGAGCTCTGGGAACCTTATTCACCATTAGGAACACAACACTACATACCTGAAAGGTAGCAGTGCTATTATGGCTGTGGTCTTCTGTAAGGAGGAGGTACTTCCCCAGTTGGGCTGCCCCAAATTCAAGCGTGATGGTCATCGCTGTGCCTTACCTCTCATAACTTTATTAACTTTATTTTATTGACTATGGCTCTATATTCCGTTCGTGTGGAGGGAAGGTAGCGTCGGGAAAATTCAGGGCCCTTACCATGAGTTGTGACATTGACGTTTTCGATTACGAGTATCTAGTTTTACTATCTGTGCATCTCGCTTGTACTATTTTAGTGATGCACAGATAGTAAACTCGATACTCGTTATCGAAAACTTCAAAGTCACAACTCATGGTAACGGTACTGGGCCCTTCCGCACCAGACTTGATTGTACGACTCAAGACGTTTACGCTTCCAAGCTGTAGCCAATTAGTTGGGGTGATCACAACCGAATCTAAGTGGTGTGTCATTTTAAACACAAAACTATCGTGAGATTCAAACATATTTCTGTATAGATGCGGGGAAGTCACGTTTTACAAGTCGAGTAGGTGTGTGGCAGTATCGGGCTATTAGGAGTAGAATGTCAACAATAGACCATTTTTACTAACAATAAATACTAGTATAAAAGAAATAGGTATATAGAATGTTTCAAGACTGTAAATATTAGCACAAGTGATCCGAAAATTAAATAATTTTACCTACATCAGTTTTACGAAAACATGAAATATAGCTATATTATACTTTATAATATCGGGAACTACATAACGCCAAACAGTATTTTTTTTACATATTCTAACCTTTTGGACGCCCATGACTAATATATCGGCACCCAGGCCTAACGCAAATGACAATGACTGATAGCCAGTCTCAGTAGTCAAGAACCACAGAGCCTAATATGTACATCTACATGTATGTGAATAAAGTTCAACTTCAGTTATGACTAATCAGTGACTTGGTATCTGAGTGGTATAGCCTAGGTCAAAGATATCCACTCAACCTAAGTGCCAAAATATGTATACATGTACTTTACGCGCGGCACACCTTGCTGCGACCTGGGGCCTATTAACCCCTTACAAAGTATGGTTAACTGCGATGTTAACTAAGGCCGGGCGCCCACGGCTAACGTGTTTTAGTCGCATTTGCAACGCGCTACTAACGCGCTACTGCATCGATTCAAACGCCCGATCATGTTGGACGACGTCGGGGGAAGAAGGTGGGGGGGCGTGAGTGGAGAACAGAGCAACTGCGTTTGCATCGCGACAGAAGCGCGACTGTATCGCGTTTGCATGGCGACTGCATCGTGGTTCGTGGGCGAGGGTATACAGCCAGCGACCGCATCGCGACTGTATCGATTCGAACGCGCGATTGTATGGCGATTGCATCGCTGCAAAAAGTCGCCATGGACGCGGGCCCTAACTGCCGTAGCGAAGGTGTTAATAATAGTGAGCAGTAAGGTATAGGTGAGCTAAGGTTACTTTGACCGCATCTATATCTTTGACCTCGGCTGTACCTTTTGTGTTTGACATGGAGTTTGAAAATGTTAAAATTTAAGTTATAAACGAATCGAATGGGACAAATGGAAAGCGGTCCGTAACTATGGCAACGGCTGTCAGAATAAGCGATTGAGTCATCTATCTAAGTTTGATAGTTATACTTATAACAATGTAACTTTTCCATCTTTTTTTCATCTTTCCAGAGGAGATGTCAGACATGTTCCGTCCATTCCGCACGCTGCTCCACAAGATACGGTCGCTCCTGTGGACTCTGGACCGGCGGGAGCTTGTGGCTCTAGAGCGATTGCTGTGTACCAACGAAGACGTCTCTAGCTTGGCCGGCTTGGAGTTGCCGCAAGGTAAGCTAGTATAAAATGATAAATATAACCTTGTCAATCTTTCGCGTAAGGGAAAATCAGTCCAATCAACCATCTGGAACAAGACATATTTCTTCGCTTAAAAATCTCCAGACTTAATTCAATCTCAGCACGAGGTCATTGTTCCGAGCAGCTGTTTCAATAGTAAAGATAGCCCTGACGATAGCCAACCTCCTAGGAGACGGCAGAAGGTCATCAAAGGTCCGAGCAACGAACCTTGAGGGACACCACTATCACCACCAGAATATAACTACCCAACTAGAATATACTTGTTGAGTATAGTAAAGGTTCTTTCTTTCCAAGGGTTACTTAATATGTCAATGTGGGTAAGATCGTCTATCTGGAAAGACCGTCTACCAAACAATTTCCTACATTATCTCATAGGTATTAAGTGTCATATGACGGACTTCCCTTAAAAATATAGTATGCCGGTCTTATACACATTGACTTATTAGTTATTATAGTACATTACTACATAGGCCAATTATATGTAGATAATCAATTTATGGTACATTTTGCCGTTATGTTCGGCATGTTTACTTTCAGTATTTCTAAAATACAAACTTTTATTTCTTGAATTTTTTTTTTTAAACTATTCTATTTCATATTTGGGAAAAACACAGGTCATACAGGTTGATTCACGAGAGTGGGCACGAATGGATTGAACGAAACTTTCATTGTATGAGTGACACTTGTATCGGTATACAATCGAGCCACTATTTTATTGGTTAATGTGACACACACATAGACACTTTCATTCGGTCAATCATTCCATTCGTGCCAACTCTCGTGAATCGACCTGTACAGTCGCCAACATGTACTTTACCGCCTTGACAATAGAGGCGCTGTTCCGATATTTGTGACTAACTCCACAGCTCCGATATATCTGATGGCGACTATCTTGCCGTGAAAGGGGTTGCCGGGTTCGTAACTATCCGCGCTTCACAACGTTCGGCCGGCCACCCCTTACTTCCCGGCCTCTATAGTAATGTACTATTATAATTGATAAATAATATTTACAGGTGCCGAACCGTCGGAGGATCCGTCGTGCCAGTACCCGGATATCGGCGAGTTTGTGTCTCGCTTCTACGCGGACCACGCGCCCTGTCGGGACCTCTACACGCAGAGGTATATAAACTATTATTTTTTTATTGTTCAACTTATACTCTACCTATTTAGTAGCAGCCAAAGTACACAAATATAAAGCTACATATGTTTATTTGAGGACTGCGAGAAACCACTTGAGGACGGGCAGCAACGTCCCTTAAGGTTGTGAAACATACTGCGATCGCCAACCTGCCTGTCAACCGTGGCGATTATAGCATTAAACTATGCTCAGAGATCGGTCCGGGGAGGCTCAGAGAGACTGTTGTCCATCAGTGGATTTCTCTGGCTGCTAGAAGAAATATCAATATATTTAGCTGCTTACCTTGCTACTGGAAGTTTTCAGAAAAATGTTCTCAATTAGCGTGACAAGTAAAAATTTATATTATGCCAGCTTTTGTAACGATAAATGTGACATTATCTATGAAAGGACCCAATTGTCGATGGCGCTTATGTCATTGTTCAAGATGTTACAATACAAACGCAACTCGATTCGACGTAAGTGCCATCGACAATAAGGTCCCTTTTCCTTGATAATGAAACAAATAAGCATTAATACTCTATAAATACTTAAATTCGGTGATCGTTTAAAAACTAAAAGTAATATTACAATGCAGAAAAGGCAAAATTTTACATACATAGGCTCTAGTGTAAGTTTCGTTTGAAATAAAAAACGTTTACGGACGCGTAAGTGATAATGTTATTTATATGGGAAACGCAAACGCGTTCGTGACGTAAGGTTACGTTAAAACTTACACTCAGGGCTCAGATTTGATGCTTAATTTATCATCACATAACTGACATAATTTACCTTTTTTTATTTGTCACGCTAATTGAGTACACTTTTTTATGAAAACTGCCTACTAACTTTTATGCTACTGACTGTACACTCATTAAGTTTATACTTATGATAGTTGGCGTATGCCAAGTGAGCGATTTGGTTACAGTTAGAAGACCTTCAGCAACCGGCGGTAGGAAATATCCTTCACATTCTAATGTAGTCTTATTCTTCAAATGTTGTAGGAACAATCTAAAAATCAAAATTAATGTTGATAAAACAATAAAATTGGATTATTTTTTTCAGTTCTACCGAACCTACCATCACGGAGAGCGACTACCTCCCTGACTATATAGAAGTGATGACTCCCATCATCGACGGTCTGCGCCGCCTTGACACCGGGCCCGACCCTCCCCGCGACCCCCCCGACACAACCAGCCATCACCCCCCCTCCGACACAACCAGTCTACACCCCCCCTCCGAATCCAGCATAGACACATTCCAGAGCGATCTGCTAGACGCTAAGAGGAAAACCAGCAGAACGGAAAGCAGCGATCTATCCTCTCTAAGAAATCTCTCCACCAACGGCCTTATGATGTTCGATCCATTAGTCATCAACGCGGGCAACTCCGGAGAGTCTTCCAATAGAATGCTACCTGATCACGATTTAGTGACATCCCTAAACGAGCAAGTAACAGAAATTGCCGATAGATTATCCTCAATAGTTAGCGACGTAGACATACTAGAACATAACCAAATACATTCATTCTCTACGAGCGATGTGCCTACATTAATATCCACTGAACCCACAGAACCTTACTTCAGCGGGCCTAAGAATGAACAACTCAGTTGCATGCCTTCAACTAGTCACGGATATTTAATACCAAACGCGATAAGCCAAGAACCGGCCGTCCTAGCCTCGCTCTCACATAATAACTCAGCAGTATTCAACCAAGAAGAGGAAAGTGCAATAACTACAGATCTCCCACTAATAATACCGGATAATATCGACGCTGACATTGTAAATACTAACATATGTATAGCTAACGCTAATCTAAGCTCCCTCCTACTGACTAATGAAGAATTCCGACAGAACTTCATTGACAATGAAGAAGTAACAAATGAAAATTTAGAAAACACTGAAGAGGACAAAGTTAAATTTATGCTCGGTTATGAAAGCGAACACGAATCGCCAGTAGATTCAGGCGTAAGCACTGAAAATACTAGCCTAGATAGATCTCCTGAAACAGAAAACAAAGAAATAAAAGAAAATCATTTCATGCAACAGAACAGGGTATTGAAAACGGAAGACGATAAAGCTAGTAACACGTTAGAAAGTTCCTTTTCCAGTGTAAATAATGGTGATGTTAGCGTTAACATTAACTATGAAGAATCTGATACTCAGAAGAACGAAGCATCGTCATCTTTTAATGTAAATAATGATAGGTTAACCGATGAAGCTAGTTCAACTGTAAATAAATCGGATGAACTAAGAATGGCGAATGAGGTGTTAAACGAGTTAGCAAGAAACATAGTAGCCGATTTAAATATGCAAGACAATACTACAATTCCAAACAGCTCGCCTAGTAGTTCGCGGCAGAAGAAGGAAGACAGGAGATTAAGAAAGTCAGAAGAAAGGAAGAAGAGTAAGAAGAAGAGAACGAAAATGTGGTCGCCCGGGACGGTAATTCTGGATAACCGGTCGGCGCAGAGTCACAGTCCGCTTCGGTTGAATTTGGATCACTTTGTTGATGAAAGGTATGTATTTTTTTAAAGATAAAAGACATTTATTAATGACGTACATATACAATAAACAGAATACAAGATGAAGAATAATTAAGACATCACGAAATGGACCCAACTCAGCGTAATGCTGGCTTGAGAAGTCAGCGCTGATCTTCCGTTGAGTCCATTTGGTGATGTCACGAAAAATAACACAAAATAAAAAGGAATATTAATTTACATAAGATATATAAGTTGCAATAAGATATATGTTTTTAGTTCTGGAAAGGCAGTATCGTGCAAAACACGTGCATTAGAATCATTTGAAATTAAAATATATGATGGAACATATAGTCTACTGGCTGTATATCCCGTTGACACTCCTCAATGCGCTTCTGACATTATCACCTGAATTTGATCTGTTTGCTTGGAGATGGACGTTTGAGGTTTTGTGAGTTTGATGGATATGCCATCCAGCATTTGAATGTCTATAAGTTGTATTTTTAGGTATGTATACTGTACTGTATACTATACTGTATACATGTACCTTGTATACTGTACTGCTGAGTTATATATTGTTATTCTTAATAAATACTCGACCCATCGACTATAAAATCAACAAAGCTTGTATCATATGTTCGGTATGAGGACAATGACTAAAATAATCGTTATATAAATATATAAATAACGTCCATAACTCCGGAACAAATATTCGCTTTAAACACACACTGGGTTACTAACTACTACGCGATAGAGGTCGTTTATAATCTATTGGTAGTAAAAACAAACAGTAAAAAAAGTAAAAACAACAAAAAAGTAAAAAAGGCAAGACAGTAAAAAGGTTACTATCGTAATGACCTATAGGGACATAGTCATACAGTCAATGTGAATGTATACGACGTAACCTTAATATTGTGACCAATACGTACTTAATATTATATATCTTGGTACTGTCGTCGTATCAATATCACTATAAAAACAACAATAAAACTACTCATCCCCTTCCTTGTGGTCATATTGCTAGTGTAAGACAAAAACAGGATGATTCTGTCAGTCTATACTGTAAGCTATATGCAGCGTGCTTGTTCCAGTACGGCGGAGTGCGCGGACGACGAGCAGATAGCCCTGGCGCTGCAGGCGCAGGAGTTGGCTGCGCGTCAGCAGGCCCGCGGCAAGTTCAAGTATGTGTCACTCAAGTATTATACTTATTAAACACGTACCCAACTGACTTTACTTTGTTTCACGAGGTAACATTTATGATTGGCTTTTAAACTATAAAGATACTCCAGACAGTGGAAAACTTAACTAAACCACCATGTCTATGTAGTTGTGCGGAGATTTTTTATGGAACTTACGTCAATATTAGAACGCCTGCGCCGACGTTTTAAATTCAAATATTGACGACTTTACTACTAATAGGCGAGGTCCTTTAGCTAAGTTTTTCACCTATGTTAAGGATGAAACTCACATTGACAACCTCTTTAAATGATGTTCGTATACCAAGTATTTCTATTTACAAAGTTGGCTATCAATGATTCTCAAGGAATCAAAGTACCGTAGTCTAATGTACTAGTACATTACTATTGTAGAGAAGAGTTCGTTAGTATGAAATGTAATTAAAATTTGATTATATTGCGTATACTAAACTCAAATTACACCCCGACGTTTAGTCTATTAACCATGAATCCTGCAAACCACCATTTTTTAATTATAACTAACACTAAGAACGTCTCTTTGTCCTTCCAGGTCAAGCGAAGACCTAATCCATCGCCTGTTCGTCTGCATAGCGGGCGTAGCAGACCAACTCCAAACAAACTTCGCCGCGGACTTACGGAACATACTGAAGTCCGTGTTCCTCATGAACCAGACGCCTGACGCGCCGGAACCGGAGCCGGAGCCCGAACCGGAGCCGGAGAAGTGCGATATAGAATACGCAGCCACCGAGGATCAGGTTATTCAAAACGGTGAGTGGATAATCATTAAAGTTTGTATCCGTAATATTGGCGTTCTTCGTCTGCATTGTCGACCTCAAACGGACTTCACAGTAGAATTGCGGAACATACAGTGTCCGAGTTCCTCATGAACCAGACTCCTGACGCGCCGGAACCGGACCCGTAACTCGAGGCTGAACTGGAGAAGTGCGATATAGAATACGCAGCCACCGAGGATCAGGTTATTCGAAACGGTTCGTGAACTAGTAACGTTCGTATATAGTTGATATTAGCGTTCTTCGTTTGCATAGCGGGTTGCCGTCCACACAACGGCCACATACAATTACTTAGAATCTGAGTCTTAGTTTGTTTATAATAAGATTCAAAATCAGTTGAAGTTAAGAGTAACTTACAAGATATTCTCCGGTACATTGCCATCTCGAGAGTCTATTTAACTTTGAAAAAAAAAAGTATAATTTGGAATTTCTTTCTAAATCGAACGAAACAAAATAAAATACAACTCTATTTCAATTGCAAAAGTTTTATATTCCATTGAAGTAACTGGTATTACGGTCGGGCTAGACACTAGACAGTCCCTCATTATTAACAAAATTTGTAAGGGGTAGTCTATCTCATCACGAGATTCATCAAACATGTGCTCGGCTATAGGCGGACCCGTTAGCCTTTGCAAGTTTACTTCGCGGTGTCCTGATGCTATGTTTTTTTTTAATTACAGGCAGTTCATTCGACAGCGTATACTCGGCCGAAGAGGTATACGCGGACAGTACGTCTGAATCTCCCTCCGAGGGTTCCATGTGCAGGAGGAACACGATGAACAGACAGACGGACAAACCGCCTGAGAGGCCGCAGGGATTGCAGAATTCCGTTTCCACCGGAGATCTCACTTACAGGTGGGTTTAAAAAATGGAATTGCTACTTGATACATAAATAGTGTTTGTAAAAGTTAGGTCCAACATAATTTTGACCTTACAATAATTTTAAGTTCTATTAAATATTGATTCAAAAAATTTATAGGAAATCCATTTTATTCATAACCTAACGTGGACTATTTAATAACCGTAAATAAGACATTTTTATAGAAAGTAGGCTAAAGTTACATGACATTATATTCATATGACATTATATCCATGATCATCTTAATATATTATGTCAAAAGTAAGTGCAGGATGGGTTCCGCGAATGCTGACTCTGCTTCAAAAAGATGTGCGAGCTTGTTGTTTCGATTTTATTTGACATGTGCTGTGAAAATCTTGATGAAGGCAAATAATAGTTACTAGAGATGAAACCTGGCTTCATCATTATGACCCAGAAAGTAAACAAGAGTCCATGCAGTGGATTAAGGATTCAGTTCATACTCAAGAAGTTCATGGTAGTCCATTCAGCTGGCAAGGTCATGGCCACGATATTTTGGGAGTTTGATTTTTTAAACACTTTCCGTGCGTTTTTCCGCTATGTAAAGGAAAGCCTCTACAACCAGAAAACTCCCCAGGGGAGTTCCTAGCACTCGATGTGTTAAACAATGATTGAAATGGTGACGTGCAGGGAGGCGGACTTGGGCGCGGGCGAGCGCGTGGAGCGCGCGCCGGAGTGGGTGCCCGACATCGCGGCGCCCGCCTGCATGCGCTGCAGCGCGCACTTCACCGCCTTCCGCCGCCGCCACCACTGCCGGAACTGCGGTAAGTGCGCTGAACCCTCGACCTCGTGACCCGTGAGTGACCGCGGCAGCCGGTTAGTTAGCAGTTGGAGCTAATGTCGGGCTGACCTGCGCGACTTGAGAGTGACCGACATATTCGATGAGTGACCGATATATTTGGTGAGTGACCGATTCCACTGGTAAGTGACCCAATGTGGGGCAGAATGAAAATGAAAAAAACAATGAGAACTGTCGCTCTCGCGTTGGTCGATGAGTGATCGGAAAGATAAATGATCTATCTGAACGAGTAAGCGCCCTGCGTAAGTTATTTAGAATTTAGAATGTAATCCTGGTATCAATGTGCAAAATGGATTCCGAACATCACAGGACCTGCTTGAATCTACCGAAACTCGTACGTACCTGGTTTCTACCTGCCGAGGTAGTTATTAACATAAAATCGAATGCTCAAAGCTGCCATTACTCCTATATTTTCAATAAGAACATTAATAAGTTACTTACATATCCTTGAAGCTCACCTTTTACGATTTCAACTTGAGAGAACGCCTATATTTGTCCTTATAACTACATGTTCACAACAGTGATAGAATGGGTTGATAATTCAAACTCACAAACATTTTTAATCCAACAGGCAAAGTATTCTGCGCTTCGTGCAGTTCCAACTCCATACCGCTTCCCCGCTTCGGGCAGCTCAAACCCGTTAGAGTTTGCGAAGAATGTTTCCGTACGATCGCGCGAGGCTGTCGGCGCGCCCAGCAGTATCGGTGATCGAGTGACTTTTGTGCCGCAGAATAAATAGGGTTTATATTCTAAGCAAACATTGGTTGGGCCAGACTGATCCATGACGAGGTAAATCTAAATTTAAACCGAATTGAATTTAAACGTGAGTGACCGACTCGCGAGTGACATACTTGTGAGTGACCGACATGTGAGTGACCTAATTCTCGGGAATCTTCTAGAAGATGAAGCCATAGATATTTGGAAATGAAAAAATGCGCTTATTGACCAATAATATGTCTCACATAAAACTGCGCACAATGAGTTCCTGGTAGATGTTTGTCACGCAAATACAAACCTTATTTATTCTGTGTCTAGTCTTATTTCCTCTACTAGATTGGAGCTTGTATACGCTTCATTTACTACTAAAAATAATTTATCGTTAATACGGCAAATATGAGGCCTTGGGACATGGTAATATAAGATCTATGAAAACTGCAATAGGGGTGAATATCAAACAGTATATTAAAAAAAGTACTTTTACTTCAATAGATAGAAGACTAATAAATCTGTTACACCACTGGCTTATTAAGGGTCGGTTGCTCCAAACTTTTGTCGGTTGTCTGTGACAGATGTACAAACTATTTTCCATCGGGAAACCTTGTAACTCGATCGACACGACGGTAGCCGAACTGTCAATCAATGACTTTATTAAACGAGTGACATTTTCCTATCTATTAATATGGATCTTTATTGTTTAATGTCACTTGTCATTTTCTTCTTTGACATATGACACCAAATAATAAAGTCCCATAGTAATGGATATGAAAATGTCATTCATTTAATACGATCATTCTTGACAGTTCGGGTGTCATCGTATATCGATAAAGACCCGAGTTTTCCCGAACGAAAATATTTTTCCACTATATCTGTAACGTCTTCGTAATACATGAAATTTTCTTGTATGTAAAAATTGTACAGTTCTGTATAAGATGACAGCTTAGCCGCAATGTTTAAGGCAATGCAACCCGCTCTTAGTGAGGTATGGTAAGGCATGAGTCGTCGTCGAGATGGCTTCGAGCAGCGTGGACTGCGGCGACTTCCATACGTTTGTGTACGTTGAATGCACGCCCAAATCTAACGTTCTTTCAGGCCTTACAAATTATATTAGCCATATGATTATAAACTCTTGTTTATATGGTGACGACAGTGGTATAGTGATCGCCCACGTCGACAAAAAACTGTACCGGAGTTCAACATTTTGCTAAGTATTGACGCTAACGCGGCATAACGACGAGGCATCAGTACCCTTACCATGAGTTAGTTACTTGAGTATCGAGTTTACTATCTGTGCATTTCGCTTGTACTATTAGTGCGAATGAGATGCACAGATAGTAAACTCGATACTCGTTATCGACAACCTCAAAGTCACAATTCATGGTAAGGGTACTGGGGTTGATATGCCGACTTCAGGGATAAGATTAACGGCGAAAGACTAAGGTTAAACGTAGTGACATGTCACACATGTGACATTTGTTGCTAATTACTAATATAATATTAGACAACACTATTACCTATATCACATTCAAAGTTTATTCCAAAACTATGTTTTTAATAAATATTTTAGCATCTCCTAGATTGTTAGATGTAATATAGTCATGTTGTTTTAAAATTATGAATAGGTATAATTCTTTAATATTGACTGATATAAACAAAATATTTTAATTCTATAAAAGTTTTCCATTGTAATAGGTAGCTCTCTAATAAATGCATAATTATACCTATTTCATAAAACTAGGCAATAAATGTCATTTGCAGTCACAAAAAACAATATTTTTCTTATTTACTCATACACTTCTGAGACACAGTTTTCTTTGCTTTTGAGAGGCTGAATGTGAAAGAGGAATATCCGTTAGCAATCGGCCATGATTATAAATTGTAAAAACAAAGGATAATTCGTTATTAACTGGACACACTACAATAACTGGTCACATTATACCAAATATCAACTCTGTTTATAGGCAGTTAGAATTCATTTTAGTTTAAGTCACCATTTATTGAAGGGTGGCCAATAATTGAAACCGCCATTAGAAAATGTGTTATGTTTATAGATGATCACAATTCAATTTGGTCAGTTATTGAAAAGTGTCCAGTTACAGGCGATTAACCCTATAACCGCCTTGAATAGGGTTAATCGCCTGTAACTGAAGGTTAATCGCTTCATAAATCATAGAAAAAGTCTTGCCAAACTTACACCATAGTTCCAAGACAAACATAAAACAGTGTATATGGTATATGTCATTACTTTTTGTCTTAATACTTGCCAGTCCCACTCCTGATGGGTAAACGCCGGCCATTAGTTTTAGTACTTCATGTGACTGTAAATGAATGTGTCTTACCGTAGAAAAAGGGACTTGGTAGCTATTGGCGTACATCCATTGTCTATGCAGAATTCTAGTCTGGTCCCTTTTTGCACAGTATGACACAAATACCTGCCCCAAAAATTCAATAAATAATTAGTAAAAAAAAAAACTATTTTATTAACATTAAAGCGTTTATATTTTTAACATAACTCTTTAAAACTTTTAAATATTCCACTTTTTTAACCAACGGTGTTAGGTTAGGATATTGTAAGGTAATGTTAATAATATGTAAATTTTGTAAAAGTTATGTAATATTAGTATACCCTCAGGTACTTTAGTGACTGTTTAGCGTTTGTATTATAAGATTGGATGACGTTGATCCGGTGACCACAAACGAGTAAGTGATAATCCGTTACATATTATAATCGTGTATAATAAATGTCAGATTATTAGCTAATGAAGTTTTTTTTATTTACCCGCTTTTGTGCAGTCGGATTCATATAACTTGTAGTATTCAAATTGACCAAATGTATCTTTACTGATATACGGGTAAGAATATTTACTGATATATATTTGGCTACATTGGTTGCTAGCAGTTATTTTGAGACTGACTGTACGGTCATCATTATGCCTACTGGCCGCCGGGTGGGGTATTAAAATAAGCAGATCCCGTTAGTGACCGGATCGCAGTATGTGAGTGACCAAGGGAATAACAATTGTAAACAGGAAGCACTGATAATTACGTTTTTTAACCCTTTGAACACCAAGCACCGCTAAAGCCGCCACGCCACCGACCCCTAAAGTGGCTGTGGCGGCCGCTGTCAAAGCAAAAATGTCCTGCTGACAGTTAAGGTTTGTATTTATTCTTCGGTACGTTGGCGTACACGTCTCACTTTGACGCGAGAGAAAAAGCGATCAAAAGGGTACTTAATGAGAATCTATTAAAGCTAAATAAATGAGCAGTCAATTGGTATCAATTGGGAGTTTTCAGAAAATAGTGTACCCAATTCGAGGGAGTTGAGAAAAATTTAATTATGTCTCGCCTACGCGTGGTGCGTGGTGACTATCCCCTCTCCCCCAAGGTGATACAAGTCATATTTGGGAGAGTCCTATGTCTGGACATAGGACTCCCCCAAATATGACGGTAGACGTCTTACAGATGTTATGGGTATATAAGGATGGACGGTCAACAAACAAAATGTACTGTTCCTTGACTTAACCAATGTGCGATTGACCTAGGTCTACTACGACATGACGTACGCACGAAGTACGTCCGTCACTTGTTTACGACGAGATTAGTCCAGCGTGACGATTTTCTGACGATTATGACGCTATATTGTCGTCATTCTCACAAATAGCCATTCCCAAAATAGACCGATATATTCGCGTCGCTCACTCATTCACCTTTCAGGTTTATTTATATATGACCGTTAAGTTTAACGATACTACAACCCATTTTAGATGGAGGAGTAAATAGTAACTTACAGGTAATCTTTACACAAATTGACCGAATTTCATGATAAGCTCAAGATGGCTTATGTTGTGGATAGTCATCTTTTTTAATAGATTATTTATTTATATTTACTATGATTAAGATTGAATAAACGCTATAAAATGACAAAAATCTGCTTATTACTAATGTTACACACTAAATATAAAAAACCTCCCCCAAATCCCCTCCCTCCGGCATAGAACCCAGAATACTGGCGGCGTTACCCCGTTGTACCGCCAGACTCAATCTCTGAGCAAAGAACGAACCCGCCCTATAATCGCCAATATAGTCGTCTAACGATATACGTATATATCGGTATGGTGAACGAGCTTTTGTTATTCGACCAATGACAATGAGCGACAATCTGTATTCTATACTTAAGTATATCTATCTATCTTTAATTCGTATGCATTTTTGTCAATTATTTTTTTAGAGGCAACGTAAAATATTTCCAACCAACAATTTTACTACTAAGTACCTAACGACATTCAAAGCAAACCTTTTCACATTTGATCATAAATATCATAATTAATCAATGAATCATCATCAATACATTCGCTTTGTTTAAGAGTTAAATGTGAGACAGGCGAAACTGTAAGAGTTTCGCTTTTGCCATTTACGTAGTAAGTAGGTACGTCCAAAACCAAAGACAAACAATGTACCTAGTCAGAGATAATTCTACCTACAATGTCGTATCGCACTTATAAGTACATACAAATCTATTGGACAATACGTATGAGATTGATACAGACTTCTCGTTTATTCGGCTTTAATTTGATTCCCATAAAAAACGTAACTCAAGAAGTCATTCTGTTTATTTCCCCTTATACTGAGGTAAGTTGAAAGGGTTGAGGTGTGTTACGACAGTAACTTTTTATAAATAATGGGGGTTTTAAATAACATATTAACGGTGTAGCTTAAAGAGTTATAGAAGAAGCAAAATCCACTTGGCTACATTTATACCCCCATGTTAGCAAGTTTTCGATAACCATTCCGTGCAGATTCATTTATAATGCCGCTTTAGTGCAGTTCGTATACTTTAATATTCCTCTGAAGCCCGATTGCGCGCCGGTTGGAGTTGCCAGAGTCAAGAAAAAATCCGTACACCTCCGCATTTTATGATATACAGAAATATAAACAGAAACGTAAGCATAGTGACGTACAGTATACCTACATACATATATTCATTTCAGCCGTATGCAGTCCACTGCTGGACATAGGCCTTCCACAAATATGACTTGTATAATCTTGGGGGTAGTTGCCATAGTCGCCACGCTTAGCAGGCGGGTTGGCGACCGCAGTAGCTGTAGGTTGGATTTCGTCGGACGCTGCTGCCCGTCCGTAGGACTTTTCCCTTTGTCGCCTCTTACACACGCGGGAGGAGATGGGGTGATGCTATTCTAGTCAGCCGGCATCTCACGGTAAACATATACTTACCATTACCTATATTATCGTTATCGAATATGCAATAAAATGGTTTATGAAAATAATATTAAAAATACAGTTTTTATTAAAACAAGTCTGGTAACCCCACTCGGCTGTTAGCCAAAGTTATGTTTTTAATCTGGAAGAAAGCGCTTACGAACTATGCGGGTAGATTTTATCTGCTAATGTGTAATCATGGCTAGTTTATTCTGGGCCGTTTTACACTTTGTGTTTAGAATGCTTACTTGGAAAACGTGGCTTTACTGTTCACATACAATGAAAACGTCGACTTTTTGTTATTTTGTTTTTGTAACTGAAGAAGTGAAGTGACATGGAAAAAATCGAGAACCCACTCGATGCGGTCGGCCGTGGGAAAGCAACACCCCATCTCTTCCCACGGGTGTCGTTAGAGGACGTATCCTACGGACGGGCAGCAGCGTCCATCGAAACCCAATCTACAGCTAATGTGGTCGCCAACCCGCCTGCTAAGCGTGGCGACTATGGCAACTACCCCCCAAGATGATACAAGTCATATTTGTGGGAGGCCTATGTCCAGCAGTGGACTGCATACGGCTGCTATATGTATGGTATGTATGATCACTGTGGTTCGCTTTGGGGGAGGCTTATGTGCAGTAGTGGACGTCCTTCGGCTGATATGATGATGATGAGTGAATCATTATTAGGGCGTTATGAGAAACCCTTTACGGTAGCTCGGCGATTATACTTAATATATTTGAATAATAAAGAAATAAGTGTCTTAGAGGAGTTAACTCTTAATTATTTAATAAGCGAGTTAGAATTGACAACATTTCATTTTTTCAAGTGGGCTATTTCATGATATGTGCTGAAAGAAGACCTAATTCTAAGATATACGTATTTTTTTATTTTGTCTAAAAAACTAATGTTCATTTAATAGTATCAAGTATAAAAATTGTGAATTGTTAAAAGGTCGTAAACGACAGTATGACGTCACGAGTACGTATTTTCCTTTGCCTCGTGCTTTAAAAAAATGGATTGGCGACAATTGATTGACATGACCCTTACGTCACTGTCAAATAGTGGTCAAATAATTAAAACATTTCGATAATTTTACATTAAACTTCCATAAAATCGAAAACAAGGCATCAAAAGAGATCAAACACTGTTTTATAAAAATATGTTTTAATAATACAAGATTGACACCACAAACAAAGTTATTTTGTGTGCCCGCTGGGCATAATGAAGAATGGTGTCGAGCGGCGGGGCTGGATCGTGTTCCCAAACGAAAGTTATTCATATGTGAAGAACATCTAGACGTAAGTACAACCAAATAATATACCCAACGTACCTTTTGTATAGAATTGGTAATTAATAATTGTGCTGATGTACAGAGAAGACTACTTACTTTCTGAAGTTTAAAGTACAATACAACTTAGTAGACAACTTAAGATAATACTTCTGATATGTTGTGATACCAAACTTAACTAGCTAATATAACCTTGTTAGCTTGTTGTTGTACCTTTTTTAAAGGAATAAAGTAACCTTATTTATAACTTTTATAAGGGAAATACTTCAGTAATTGGCACTTGCACTTACAAATCACCTTTGTTGTTATGCTCAGGCTTATGCTTATAATATGTACCTATTTGTCATTTTTCAGTTGGAGGAAGATATGGAAAATACTACAGTTAATAATAAGTTAACTAATACTCTGGATAATGTAGTATGGGTTGCTTGTGGCTTGATAAATTTGCAATCTTCTATTATCCATAATAAGTAGTTACTTAAATAGGTTTATTAGTAAATGGTTAAACATCCATGCTTTAGTTACTATCTTGGATTCACTCCTAATGTTAATCCTAATCCTAGGGTAATGGAGATCCAGGGCCCTGGCCCAGTACCGAGAACGTCGAAGTTCGTATATTTCGGGCATTATTAGTAGCGTCCCTGATATCTACATGTAGGTTACAAAAAATAGTAAGTTTCCAATTCATACAACTATAACAGTATGTCAAACCATGCTAAAATATACTTATACACATAATAATAAGATAAAGATGCTCTTATAGCTCAGTTTCATTAGTTAATTGAACAATTTATCTGATTAAATAAAAATCTGTTTACTTAGTTTTTATAAATAAGTTCAAAAAACATTGTTATTTTTCCTATGGTAAATAGTGTCTTTACTTAGTTTTTATAAATAAGTTCAAAAAACATTGTTATTTTTCCTATGGTAAATAGCTTTACAATAAATGTACAATAAATATACTCAAACACTAAGTCTTACAGTTTTATTTCTTAGGATGAGTTTATAATATAGTTTCACCTAGATAAACAAGAACAGGTTGTGCTCACCATAGGGCGAAAAAAGAATGAAAGAAAGAATGAATTAATGTTTTACATAGTATTAGGTAGAAGGTAACTAGCAAATGAAGGGATGTTTACAATAATGATTTCTTAAAAAAAATTTAAGCACCTTCAAGCTTCCCTCTATGAAGTTTGTTAAAATACCAAAACCTCCTAAATGTGAGAAATATTTTCTGTCAACCGCATCAAATTCGGTTAAGCCAAACGCGAGATAATCGCGGCCAAACATACATGTCATACTGAGAACCTCCTTTTTTAATGTCTGTTAAAATAACATAACTGCTTAGAGCGGTTGATACTTAAAAAGGAACATTGTTAATCATTCCAGGTGTCAACCAGCATAGTCATTTGTTATTTTTGTAAACATCCCTTTAAATAATCACCTATTCTATTTGCCTAGTGGGAAGTGACCCTGCCTATGAAGCCGATTGCCCTGGGTTCAAATCCCAGTAAGGCCAATTATTTGTGTGATCAGCACAGATATTTGTTTGAGTCTTCTGTATTTCATATATGTCTAAGTATTAATATATTATGTATATCTTTAGCTTCATGGAAAAAGCTGGAGGAATCTTTTATCCAGAATAGACCCCTTCTGGATAAAAGATTCCTCCAGCTTTTTCCAGCAGTGAAATAAAATAATACCAATACCTATATGCAAGAACAACAAAACACTACGTAGAATTAATTAAGCTCTAAGAAATAAACAAATAAATATATATCTTCAGCTGAGTACCCATATCACAATAAAATAATACTACAATAAATATTAAATGAGTTTTATTGGGTTTACATAGCTGAAATTATTTTACACTTTGCAAAATGGTTTCAAAAATGTTCTCTTTCCAAACTTTTCTGCTAATGACAGCAGGTCATCTGTGTAAACTTTATCATATTTCATCCAATATTTATATATTTTGTGGTTAGTTTCGAACTGCAGATCAGCCACACAGAACAAGCCTCTAGTTATTTTGGTAGCACACATCTGCAATTGTACTTGTGCATGGAATTTCTTACAAACCGTGTTGTTCTTGACATAGTTCAGCATTTTTTTTTGTGGTTGGGCATTTTACTTCTACCACAAAGTCTGAAGTCTCCAATTTTATGCTTCTTTGCTTCTTCTAAAAAATCTGCTAATGTAGGAACATCACATAATGAGATGCTTGAATGTGATCTTTTTTTGCCAATATTTGAAATTGCTATAAACTTATCTTTAGTTATCGCTTCACTCAACTTGGGTCTTTTCCAGTAGCAAGTCGTAGACGTCGGGGAAGGTTCTTCAGTTCGCTTCACAAGCCACATCAGGAAACATAAGGCATGTTTGCAACCACCTTGTGATGCAGCACAATCATGACAAGAAACATCTATAACAGAGTCCTCTTTTCTTGAATTTCTGCTGTAACCCGGTACATTTTGTTTTTGACTCGTTGTTCTGGAGTGATGCGGCATTGCACGTAACATGTATCGCCCAGTCGTCGGACTTCTACATATCCAACTGCACTTGATACGTACGAAGTTCGAGATGACAAGGCGACTTTTGCACCTCGTATACCAGCCAAATTATAGTTCTCGTTCATTTGTGTGAACTCTAACAATCATGGCAGTATCAACCCATAGCAAGTTGGTGCTACATGCCTGCACAAACCCATTTGAGGTCTTCATTTTTATGAGTCTTCACGAGTTCAAATACAAACTAGTAAATTGAAGCAGTGATGTCCGTATGTAATGCGATATTATCGTAGAAAGAAGCAGTAAAGTCCGTTGCAAAAGCCAAGTCGTCAAGTTTATCAAGCTGAGCAGGAAAAATATCGTGAAAAAAGAAAACTGTGAAGAACCCTTAATACAGAAAAATGAGAACTGACAATGATATTTGAATATTTTTGACAGTACGGGACAACCGGATACAATAAAAAAATTATAGACTAAATATTGTCTCTGGTTGATTGTCTATGTACGGACTATCTACGTCACATTTCCGGTTTACAGTTTTTT
Organism: Grapholita molesta; assembly: GCA_022674325.2. Classification (NCBI taxonomy): domain Eukaryota; kingdom Metazoa; phylum Arthropoda; class Insecta; order Lepidoptera; family Tortricidae; genus Grapholita; species Grapholita molesta. Next base: position 7,616,772 of record CP053139.2, read on the forward strand.
GCGTTTTTTCCAAGAATTAACTGATGAAAAAATAAAATAACTACCTAGTTACATACAGGAAGCATGTTTACCGAAATGGTTTTTGATTTAGCCACTTTAAAAAATTTGAAATGTTGTCAATTGATCCTAAATATCATCTCTTTAAATTAATAAAAAAAAAAAACATTGCGTCTATATGTTGAAGCAAGCGGTCTCTATAAAGTATTGACGGCCATTTGAATTTGATAGCTCTGTTCGATATTTAAAAAAACAAAAATACGTTCGCATTTCGAAAGAATTTCGGAGCACTCTGGACCGAGCTGATAAGGACAACAAAGGCTTGGCTTTTCCAAGTCGGGAATTTCTAAAAGACCATTACTTTAGGGAAATCGATGAGCTTTATCGTGAGCCGTGGAAAAATTGTTTGAATTTTTTGAATCCTAATTCTGCACTACATCAATTTTAACTGAATAATTTACAAGTTAGAATCATGATTATGTCCAATCTATCGATAATACATTTGTTTGATTACTATAATAAAAATAGCAAAACAATAAAATAACACCTACAATAAGTTGTTGAGAAAAGGAAATCACAAAAAAAACCATTTAATGGTTGTGTGCGTTGCAGCAAAACAAACTGGGTAAAATTATTTAGAGGTTTTACATAGCCGACGTATGGGCAGCAACGTCCGTAGTAACCCAATCTAAGGCTACTGCGGTCGCCAACCCACCTGGCAAGCGTGGCGACTATGATGACTACCCTAAGATGAAACAAGTTATATTTGGGGCAGGCCCCATAGGCCTATGTCTAGTAGTTGATGATGATGACTTGCGGCTGCATTGATGTTGATGATGTTTTACATGGCGTAGGCAAATGATCAAATACTTTTTGGTGTTTATTTATTTATGTAACTTATGGTCAAGAATTAAAAAAAAATGAATACCTTTATTTACTACTACTTATTATTCGTCTGTCACTTAGAGTTTTGGATAAATTCCGCAATATTACAAAAAAATTTGGCCCACCTTTTTGTACGACCGATCCATCATCCAATATTAAAACAACAATAATATTAAATAGTACCATTTATTGAAATAGTTTAAGTTGCTGCAACACCATGATTTTATAAACAAATCTTCTGGTTCCTTTTCACTATTTTCATTTATTATTTAGTTGCGTTATTTCATTTAATGCGGGTCTGTAATCATATAAAATTGTTATTAAATATTGTTCATTTTTCAAAGCATTTTTCACAAAGCACTTGATTCATGTGCGCTCAAATTCTATTTTGGTTTTCTGATTTATAGGTAGGTACAATACTAGCATTTCCTCCCGACTTCGTCGGCTAGCCATGCCCGTCGTTAAAGTATAGTTGCGGGATAAAAAATACCCTATGTCCTTTCTGGTAGCTCAAGATCTCTCCATACCAAATTCCATCCCAATTAAAGATGAAGAAGTAAGAAGTACCGGATAGACAGAACAATAAAACATTAAAATGTACTACTATTAGTATAAATCATTTATCATTCAAAATCATTATTTAAAAAAATACATCCAACCCAGCTAACGGCATCAACCATTGTATAATTTGTATCAAATCACTTTGCGCCCTCGTAAATAAAATGCAGTTTTGCTATCAGTTTTCAAAGAATAAACTGCATTTCCGGACGAATGAAAATTGTTAAAAGGAACCGTACCCATCCGGGTGTCCTTGCCAAGATATAGTCCGCCGAATGATGTCGAAACCACTGTCTTTTGCCAAACCGTCACATCGCCGCTTCTCTTTTTCATCAATTTGCTCTTCGCCATTGGAATTCCTGTCGAAAGTTCAAATATTTATTGGAATTCCTGACGGAAATATTTACTGATAATGAAATATATTCTCACTGATGAGTTGAATTTCATTTCGGGTTAGCAAGCTGAAGTGGCAATCGGCAGGCCACATTGCATGCAGAGAAGATGGCAGATGGGGTCGAAAAATGCTCGAGTGGAGACCACGGACTAGCAAGCGCAGCGTAGGACGTCCACCTAGATGGACAGACGACCTCATTAAGGTCGCCGGATGACGCTGGATGCAGGTCGTTTCCAACCCGTACACGTGGAGGTCCAAGGAGGAGGCTTATATTCAGCAGTAGACGTCTTATGGCTGAGATGATGATGATGAGTTGAATTAATTAGCAGCACGATTAGGTAAGTCAACTTTTCAGCTATTAACTTTTATTAACAAATGATTATAATTGGGTAGCGCAAACGTTGGCTTATTGACGATACTGCAATTAAGACGATACGCTAAGCTCACAATAGTTATTGCAAGCGATAAGTTGCTGCTAACCCGACTGGAGGCCGTGTCTCTGCAAGCGTAGTGTAGGACGCACTCAGGCAAGGTGGTGTGACGACTTACGCAAGATGGCTGGCAGGAGCTGGATGCGAACAGCCGAAGATCGAACACGATGGCGTGAAATTGTGGAGGCTATGTCCAGCAGTGGACTGCGATAGGCTGATGATGATGATGAACCCGACTGCAAGCATCAGAATCTGACAGCTGCCATCGATTTGACTGCTTACATTTATTTACAGTGAGATCGGTGTCAGATAAAAATGGTGAATGACCAAGTACCACCGAGCCAAGGTTTTTCCTATGTATCTTTGGATGTCCACTGCTAGTCTTAGACCCGAATGACCGCCACAGCGAGCGATCTTCAGCATACAGCAGCCGCTGTCTTCCAGCGACGCGTACGAGGTTATTGGTTCTAGTTTGTGGACGTCCAACACCGCGCTTTCCACGTGGTCGTAGTCAGGCTCGGCTTTTCCAAAAATTCCGGTCTCGAACATCAACTTTGAAAATCTCGGGTATCTTTTTCTTTACCACAATTAAGGCATTAGCACGCATTAGAGTGATAGGGCCAATCGTTTGAAATGCTTCCACCCTCACTGGTTAGTTTTTTAATGGTGTCCACCAGGTGGTGTAGCTGAGACAATACTTACAAGAGGCAATGTAGGAAGGCTCCATTGCAATGAGTGCTTGTGTACAAGAATGGTCCAATACATTGTTTCGTGCTTTCATCGACCTTGAACACTGATGAAATGCCGATGAGAACTTCTTTCGGGCCTCTCCATGCTATTATTGGTCCTCCGTGGTCATTCTGAAATGATCGTCAGTTAGCCGTTAGATAGCCGTTTGTTGTACTTAGTTGTGTTGTTTATAATGTGTTTCGTACCTGACAGATGCCTCGCCTTCTTGTTTGATCGTATTTTATGTTTGAGGTATTCCTTATGTAGACACACTGAGTAAGACATAAAATGGAATATTAGAATTAGAAAGAGTGAGGGTAGCCGAATTGTTTAGGCTTGTGTTATTCGAAGTTATCGAGATATCCAGGTTTATATTAGTGTTTCCACACAATATTTCTGTTCAGCTCACACAAGCACCTGAGCAAAATTAAATGGCAGAAAGAAACAAAGAGTTTAGACACATCGGGCCCATTTATAACTTTCCTTTGGAATATCAAATCTGACTACACGAAATACACATTATGTCTTTGATACATCCTTACCTACACTAATACTTTACTTAGTTTGTTAGTCAATAGAAAAAAATGCTGTGCACAATGTGTTTTTAAAAAATAATTTTTTTAGCTAACTGGATCCATTTTTTGGTATATGAATTCTAAATGTTTTACCTTGCCTCTTATCCTTAACGCCTGTGGACCGCAATTGGATGCAAATACAGTTTCTTCATTTTTATCATCATCTATAATAGTATCACCAGCGTCGTTGATGTTTCCTTCATACATGCTACAGATCATGTATTTCTCTATAATTTCTTTGAATCTGTCGTCATCGAAATTATCTTTACACTGATCTTTGTTCATAAGTCTGACTGATCCGTAGCGAAGTTGGTCCTGGTTGTAATCAATTGTATCTTCCATCTGAAGATTAAAATTATTTGTATTAATTTGAACGCCTAATACAGTAAATGCCGTATTGAAAGCTCTGAGCCATGTTATTATAACTATGATATACTTGCCAGTGTCGACAGAACCGCCAATTTTACCTCTAATCGTACACTGAAAGTACTTACTGTTTTAAAACAGTTCTGAAATTGAGCTTAAATCTTATTGACAGTATAATGTTATTTATTGCGCACATCAAAATAAAGTATCATAGGTACAGGAACAGAAGAAAAATAGAAGTTGGTAATTAACATGTGATCTATCGCTCGGTCGCGATCCCTTCAAGACGATTCCACATTAGGTTGCATAATCGGCATTGAGGTACTGTTATAAACTCATCATTTTCATAAAGAATTTTTTTCCGAACATGTACTGTTTACAAGATAATCATAGCACAAACCTAACCCAATATATTAAATAAGATGATGCCCGAATAAGTCCTGATAATTCCTCAGTTTCAGAAATAAATACATTAGTCAAGCCAACTGAAGAATTATGATAATCGAAAATATGCACCCCAATAATACTCCCTTTTGGACAACACGGTGACCAAACCAAAACCAAAATTCGTAAGCGTTTTTCTTGTGGACCAGAGTCTAGCTTAAGCCCTAATTTCTTGGATGGACTCGCATCCGAAAAGGCACACTTCCTGTTGTATCCTAATGGATAAAAAATCATAAGTAATTTGCATTAAGCTCCTGTTTGCCGAGCTCTGAATGGGCTTAACCAACTGACTGCTGAGCTTCCCTCCTGTGATTTGTTTGCGGATGGCTAGATGACTGCTTGACAGAGCATTTTTGAAAATATGTGAGAGTATGACTTGATGCATGACTGTATGTGTGTACCTATTGCTAATTGTGACATGACTGCATTGTTTATTAAATCATTATGAGTTTATTTTTACATCTACTTTATTCATAATTTTGTATAGTTTTAATAATTGTTTAATAATTCTATTTAATGTCTTGACTTATATTAAAATTTTATTGAAAGCGGAAATGTAATGACTTAGGATTTAGCCTGTAATATTACATTTTGTACATATATATGTCAATATATATATTAAGCATACAAACTGTTCACTATTGACCATTGGCTATCCGATACGATCGGATTTTTGCCAATAAAAAATATATTTTTTTTTTATCCTTAACAGTCAGTTGTACTTACACTTCTCCATTTATCAATGTGACCCCATCCGAAAACGATGGCATCAGTGCCAGGATCTTGGTATCTCTCATCATAATTGATGTCAATTATGTTGGGGATGTACGAGCAGTAGGTGTTATATGCGGGTTCGTGGAAATGGTACTTTTGTTCCACTTTAGCTAGTGCTATGTCGATGTTTGCCCACCGGTTCGCTCTGGGGTAGTCGAATTTGTAATCTGCAATAAGTATAATGGTCAATGATAATAAAATACACAAATTGAGTCCTACAGGAACCTGAATAGGACTTGTGTTATAGATATATAAAAGCTAAACTATATATTAAATAGATAATACATTTAAAGACGGGGAGACACGCATATTGCTCGTCATTGACATAATATAATTTTGAAATTAATATCAATTACTAAAAGGTATTTTAATCATACACGATCTTTATTCCCCGAAAAATGTTTATTATATGTTCTTGTATGACAACACTAGTTCTCCTTGCCACTAAGGTCTTATTCCGTGGAAAATGAATAGAAAACAAGAGGAAAGCAAAACAGGAATTGAAAGGAAATATGGTCTAAGTACATCATGTTCTTAGTATGGTCGATGGCACTTTGTCAAAGATTATATACAGTCGGGGCGTGGAGGAAGAAAACAAGGCATGACATAACATTTATATATGAAGCTAAACATTAATTTGTATTACATTACATTAATGTTTTTTCAGATGTTGTGTAAAAAAAATGATTACAATTTGGTCATTCACTCTAATCAATATAACGTCTGGTCGCTACCCATACTGCGTATGTCAAAAAATTTGAAAAGGTAATTAACGTTGTTTTGATCAAATACTACCATAACATAATATTGACCAATCACACTATGTACTTGAGGAATTTTGACGGATTCCGCCGTGATCGGCTAGTTAAGTGTTATTGCAGTTTCTTGCTCGATACTTATACACTACATTTCAGCCGTATGCAGTCCACTGCTGGACATAGGCCTCCCACAAATATGACTGGTATCATCTTGGGGGTAGTTGCCATAGTCGCCACGCTTGGCAGGCGGGTTGGCGACCACAGTAGCTGTAGATTGGGTTTCGACGGACGCTGCTGCCCGTCCGTAGGGTTTTTCCCTTTGTCGCCTCTTACGACACCCGCGGGAGGAGATGGGATGGTGCTATTCTAGTCAGCCGGCATCACACGGCAAATTGAGTTGTTTTACTCGACACTTATATACATAAATTAAAATTATAATCGAATATATTAAGCTGGGCTACCATAAAACAAACGTTATTTCATAATAGTGTTTCATTCTCACAACTATAATTTCATAATAATAATTCATGTGTTTGTAAAACATAGGTAAAATACAAAGTGTTAGATAAATCGTAAATTACTTTGCTTTTGCCTTAAGGCAGTGAAACTTTATAGTTTAACAACACACATACCTGCATCATACAACAAAGACCCTACCAAGAAGAAAAAGTTCATCTAAACTCACCTCTAGGTAAACACACATAAACGATCTTTTTTTTAAAGCGTTTAGTGCACTCATCCGACTCTAGCTGGTCGTAAGGCACATACAGTCTGTAGCCGGCGATAGCGTACATGTGTTTGACATCTTCCACGCAAGCAGCTGAAGTAATAATGTAGTACGGGCTGACGATGGCACCGCCGCACAGCCAGGCGTCGTACGGGATCGAATCGTTTGCTTTTATAAGATATACCTTTGTAAATAAAGTAATGGATTAGATAAAACAGTATTAAAAGGAACAGTTATTAGTATTGCCATCCAATGAGGCAATGCGGCCAGTCTCATGGGCACCCTGCCCATTGGTAGCTATTTGGGATACTGTAGTGTGCGCCATATATGACACGCACGCTCTCTCACATGTACACTGTATATACCGTAGCATAGGAATCATATATGAGAATAAACCTATACTCCACACGAAGTGGTTTACTTTACACCCCACATCACTTTTTATTTGTAATTATTATCTTGTATTTTTTTTTATTGTTATTTGTACAGTCTACATTAGATATATCTGTGGAGGTTGTCATCTGAGGAACGTCGCAATTGTCAAGGCGATAAAGTGCATGTTCAGATATTTGTGACCACCTCCACAGCTCCGATATATCTGATGGCGACTGGAAATAACTAGTTTTTCAGTAAAATAATAACATGCATCTGAATAGGTATTAAGATGTATGGTATTATGTATGTTAATAAGAGTAAACATAGGTATGTTTACTCTTACAATGTCGCATGTCCAGTCAGCAGCAGAAATGACTAAGCGTTTGAAGTGTTCAAAATGACCTACACGCGCTCTTATTCTCTTGACAATAGAGATGTGTTGACCTCATTGGAACACCTCAAACGCTTAGCCACTTCTGCTGCTGACTGTCCACACAAGCATTTAGTATGTGACGAAATTGAAGCATGTATTTCTGACTGCTGACATAAAATTTCGTGATCCAATATTAAGGGCATCCAGATAGGGCGTCTGCGAAAAAATCTGGGATGACGAGTCGAGGAAAATATTGGTGGAAATGTTATTACCATAACTAACTTACGCATGATTATTTATTTAACACAAAGTATAAAAAATACAGTATACAAACATTAACTCAAATAATAAAATAATACAAAAATATGACTAAAAACTAACTAACTATACTAAATCTAGAAAAGGTCCCTTTGAAAGACGCTGGCTGCGTTACCCCGCTGAACTGCGAGACAGATGCGTTGAGCGAGGTAACTGACAGCTCTCCGGTCCCCTGTAGCGTCGAAATAGCTTTGAAAAGACTCAGAGCGCTAGGGCCCTAAGGACCTAGGGTCTCAACGCCAAAAGGGACAATGCAATATTCGGCACTGAGACCTCTATATTTGTCAAACTAACTTACTACATAATTCCTGTCGATAGTCAACTCTTGACCGTCTAGTATCCTTCGGTCTGCTTTGGTTACTGCAAATAACGAAATAATGTTCATATTCCAATGGTAAATTATAATGAATTACTGTTAATTGGTTTGTTTAAGTTTAAGATGTAACCCCCAGTTACTATTATACACGATTATAGCAATTGTTGTATGGGGCCATAGCGTTGGACAGTGTGGACATTGTACCTAGTAGTTTATAATTTGGCGTGTGCAACTGCAATTATCATTTGCAAGCACCAAAATTCTTTCATAATGTATATATATAAAAAATATATACAAAAAAAATCAGACAACAACAAGGTGTATAGTTTACTTAACAAGAGCAGGCTGAAGCGTCCGTTACAACGGTGAAATATACTGCGATTCCCAACCCGCCTGCCAAGCATCGCGATTATGTTATGGAACCCCCTTGCTTGTGGCAATCTTTGGGGAAGATCTGTACTGTAGTTACTTAGGAAGTCATTATACACTTGAATTTCCAATAATCCTCTAAAAGAGCTTTTTAAAATTAGAAGACTATGAAGACTTCCATACCATCTTATAGCCTATATGGATAAGTTTGCATATTGTAATTTTGGATGGAGGTAAATTAATATTTTCTTGACCACGAATGCTGCTAACGGGTTCGAAACTTCGTACCTACGTCGTCGTAAAAATAAATACATTTATTTACAGAAATTACAATCGTATTTATGATAACTGCAAGTACTTAACTAGTTACAGTATAAAATCTAAAAAAGGCCCTTGAGGCATTGTACCAAGGATGCTGGCGGCATTTCCTCGTTGTATCGCAATGCTGATACGTTGTGCGAGGAAGCCGCCAGCTCTTCGGTCACCAGTTACAAACTTAAACTTCATTTATATTCGTTTAGAAACGCGATGTAATTAATCTGTTTCAGTTTTTTAATTTCAATTGTGAAAAGCTTAACAAGAGACAAAATGTCAAAGGTATTATTATACTCATTTAGTTATTTGCACTTACTATGTAATAAAAGATTCAACAATAAGAATATGTACTGCAAACTTAACGTGTATTTGTATAAAAACTTCATTATAACTGAACATTTTATCTGAATCAATCTCACGGTGGAGCGACTTGCTTTTAATGCACAATTGAAATCGTATGAGTAGTTGCAACTAGCAACTAAGGTACAGTCGACGTCAAAGATTACACTACACTTTTGCACCTTATTACCAGACCTCGGACAGACTGAGCCATCTTTACGTCATTAATGTCAAGTGTAGATGTTAATATAGATATACCTGAAGATAAAATATTTAAAAGAATCCATGAATTATAATTAAACTAAAATTACACTGCATTATGTACAAAACGAGTAGGTATTATTTATTTATTAAATTTTTTCTTAGTTATTGGTTATTGTAATAAAGAAGTATAGATATATTTTTAATTTTTAATCCACTTCTTCTTGAGTTTAATATCCACTTATAGATGGAAAAAGACCTTTCTACTTCCACTGAAGTGAGCGGAGTGAAGTTGTACATTAAAATACCGTCCACATTTGTTCCTTCAGAATTTTTTCAGCATAGTCCCTAAATAGATCTAAGTCTGGGTTTCTAGCTATGACGTCATTTAATATTACTAAATTAAATAAATACTCAAAAGAAATTCGACATCTGGACAATGTCATGTCAGGTTCATTTTTAATCCACTTAAGAACTATATTTCCTTTATATTTCGGTATACTCAAATTCGGAATAATCTGTCTTCTTATGTATTTTTTTTTAGCAAACTCAAATTGCTCACAAATTAAAATAACACAACAGAACATAACAATAATGAAATTAATGACTTTGTCATGATATTTCAATGTTAAATATGGCATCGTTAAATAGAGTTATTGTCTATCTAAAGAGGTATGATATTATATCAGTTATTTTACTTTCATATGGATATGCTTATCGTTTAAAGAGGCTTGTTTCATCGTTTAAAGTTTATACAATTAATCTGTTTTGCTAGTTATGTAAAGATCTAAATAGAATAATTTCATTCGTTGTTCAATTACATCACATCTACCATTGAATGACTACGTAGGTATGTCCATATTATGCAAACTCTTAAAACAGCTCACCCTGTCCGAGGTCTGCTTATTACAAAGGATTAAGGTGACAAAATGTATACATATCTTTGACGTCGACTGTACAAGTTATTTATAAGTTGGGACTTGCACAGGTATTTTGGTACCGATAACACGAGTTGATATGTCACGTTTTTTAAGTCAATTTGATAGGCTCCGTACAACTTTTCCATTAAAAAAAATTAAGGGTTAATGTAGTTTTCTATTTGCTTAAACATTTAAATAGATATCTATAGTTAAGAAGAGTCTAAACCTTGAAACTTAGTCTTCCTTAGTCCCCTCTGCCAAAATTACTCGGCCGCCGGTCATTGAACTTGAACTTGTGTGAGTATAGTTCATGCCAGTGTTTGATAATTTTGACGTGATGTGCGTGTGTAGCGACGCACGTAAAACATGCATTAGTGTTAACATTATTTATGTGTGTTACCTCACCCCGCGCCGAAAACGGCAGAATTTTTCCGATAGAAATTAGTGCGTGTGCTTCATATTGGTTATATCCTCCTAGGTCACAACTCATGGTAAAGGTACTGAACTGCCCGATCGGTAACCGATCGCGGTTCAGGCACGATACACCGGATCCGACCCGGCTACGATTCCAACGAAAACCCGGACAAAGAGTAGTGTTTTATTCGTTTAAAATTCGCTCATTGTATCAAATTGAGACTGGTCTAATTTGAGAAGGATCAGCTCAGATCCCTCGATACCCATTTTGCATGGCACAAGCAACGTCATGCAATATTCAGCAGCCCCCGATCTGAAATACTTGCATCAATACTTTTGATTGCATTTACTTTGGCTGCACTAAAACTTGAAAGTATTTTAACTTATACGCGCTCGAAAATTTCAGCTCGGAAAGTATTTTAACTTACTAGTAGTTCCTAAGCGGTCGATTTAAAAGCACTCAGGAAAATCCAATTTGTATTTGTAAAGGATAAATCTTTTTCGCTGTATGAAATCAGATAAAGTAAGCACTAAAACTACTTCAGCGATGGGTTTAGTAGCAACACGAGAGTTATTCGCAAATTATTTCCTAGAACAGTTAGTTTATTTTAACTTGTATGAAAAAATACATTTTTGGAAGTCATTTACTAGCAGAAATATTTAAGTCTTTTACTAATGAGCAGACGGATTGCCTGATGGTAAGCAATTACCGTCGCCCATGGGCACACCAGGGGGGTCACCAGCGCGTTGTGGGAACCTTACTCACCGTCAGGAACACAACACTGCATACCTGAAAGGTAGCAGTGCTATTATGGCTGTGGTCTTCTGTAAGGAGTAGGTACTTCCCCAGTCGGGCTGCTCCAGATTCAAGCGTAATGGTATTTCGCTGCGCCCTAGCTTTAATTTTTTGACGTAGTTTAAGGATATACCCGGGTCCAAAGGATCCTACGCCTTTATGTTAATCATTGTATAGACACAAAATCTAAGATGAAAAATCGTCTTTTGATAATTACCATAAAATCTTACTAGAAACATATAGGGTAAATCATCGCTCGTCACATTTCAATAACTGGTAACATTGTACTGAAAATGAATTCTGTTTACCTATAAACATAACACATATTCTAATGGGGTTTTAATTACAGGCCACCCCTCAATAACTGGCCATCTCACAGTAAAATGAATTATAATCGCCTATAAACCATAGACATACCGTTTTACTTCACGGTGCGTGCTAATAATGATACCACGATCGAAAGAGATACTCATATGTAACTTTCCGTAGATATGGCAGAGATGTCGCTATTTTCGTCCGTCCTTGTCATAGTCTCACATATTTTTGTTCCTCTCCAAACTGGACCCCTCAGAACTGTCAAAGTTGGAGGGGAACAAACAAATACAATCGGAGTTTTTTTGGGTTTTCAACCAAAGTTGTGGTAATTCATATAAAATAAGCTAATATTTTGTTATAAAGAATGTCCTCTAAAGCAAAACTATAGTGAATTGTTACATTTTGGTCTACAAAAGCCAGAATATCTTTGTCCCTTACTGGCGCTCGCGGATGCGTTCTCCAGTCATTATTCCTCCTAGCTATAAACAGAGTAGATTTTTAGTTTAATGTGGCCAGACATTGGAGGGTGGTCTATTACTAGCGAATACCCACACAAAACAAATCGGTATTTAATGTATGATTTTATTTTGAATTAATGTGTGAGCTACATTCTTATTTGAAATGCCAAAATAACGTGTGTCATATTTTTGCAGCCTTCCTTGTGTAGTAGTTTTGTATTGTAGTTGACTGTACAGTATCAGTACAGTTAATGCTGAACAAAGGCATTTCGTGTTTAAACTTTTAAGCACAGAACAAAAATGAATTAACAAACAGTAGCAAAGAAACTTTAAGCTTTTCAAAGAACTATCACAACAGCACTCCGCTTAATTTTTTTCACTAGAACTTTACCGAAAGCTCATTTAATTCGATTAAAAGCCCCGCATAGTTTCCAAACAAAGTGAAAAGCTTTGAATTTTAACTACCTTTAGAATCAACTTGGATTTTTTCGGTAAAAAGTAACAATGCCTTCAGTATCGAAAAGAAACTAAGTTTTGGTATGGCAGTGTAAGATACGATTTTTTGGTCGGTGGTACAAAAGAAATCGGAAAAGCGAGTGATTGGAAAATGCAAATTTTACTTAGTTTACATTTTAATAAAAGTTTTCTTAAATTCAAGGTGCGCTGACCTTTCTTTGCTTTTGTATTTATGTTTGATAGTTGTGGAAATTAGAATTTAAATTGAAAATTCGTGAGCCTCTGAATCGACTGAAATGATGAATTGTTACTGAAATGCGCAATTAAAATGAATTGAGCTTACTTTAGTTTTCCAAATGACTGCAGGGAATATTTCTCAAAAATACAATTAGAATTGATTTCCCGCTGTGTTTCTTGCCAGTAATAATCTTCTTAGGTCAGAGGTGTAGGGTTAGAACCTGTAGTAAAAAATATTTGTCGTTCATAAGCAAAGCCCGGAAAATCCATAGCAAAACAAAAGACTGTCGTAATCAAACTAGTGATAGAAATATTTTTTTATCGATATCGAGTAAGTTTTGTCTAAAAAAAAACATACCGATATATGTTTAGGTACATTATTTTTTAATCGTTAACGCCAAACGCAAAAGAAGTGGTAAGTATCACAACATTATTTATATGTGTTATTTCATCTAAAATTCAACGTAACTTATATTATCAACGTTACTTATATTTCATGTTAAGCAATAACCCTTCCCTTTTGGCTTGGCCGTAGTCGGGTGACAAAGATGTAATCAACCTAATAAAAAAAAAACCTCACTTCAGATAATTAGTATTCCGTAAGACATCGATGAACTCGATAGGTATCGATAAAAAAATGTTTCTAACACTAGTTTGATTGCGACAGTCTTTTGTTTTGCTATGGATTTTCCGGGCTCTGTTCATAAGTGCATAGTAATGCGCCTAAATTGAAAAATAAAGATCTTTTCTCTTTATTTAGTTCTTTTATTTCAATCATGTTAGATTAGGGATTTCTTAAGTCACTTAATTCATGTCTTAGTCACTTAAGGTGTATTGGCCGACAAGACTGCCAATAGGTAATGATTAAGCTCCTCGTTGCGGATGTTGTTTAATGTTCGACTTCTAAAGCGTGAGTAAATTTATTAACATGTTTGGGTGTCACAATAGGTAGTTTTGTGTTTAAAATAACTTAATGCGAACAGTTGCTCACAAAATAAACAGGTTAGTGAGTGACCGCTGACATTTTGTCAGCAAATTACAAGCGCGGGTGCTATGACAGCATTAATTGCTTGCTCTGGCGAGGGTTTTCAATTTAACTTTCCGATCTAACTGCTAGGGCTAACAGTAACGAACGATCTAGCTTAAGGTAGTTAAGAGTTTATTTACGATCGGTCTGGCCTAGTGGGTGACCCTGCCTTTGAAGCCGATGGTCCTGGGTTCGATTCCCAGTCGGTTTATTTGTGTGATGAGCACAGATTCATGTTCCTGAGTCATTGGTGTTTTCTATGTATTTAAGTATTTCTATCTATTATCTATATCGTCGTCTAGTACCTACAACACAAGCCTTACTGAGCTTACCGTAGGGCTAGGTCGATTTGTGCAAGATTGTCCCAAAATATTTATATTTATTTATATTATTTATTTATATTTATATTTACTACTACATTTTTATTCATGTTACAGCTGGTCGAGGTCGCGAGAACCCGTTGGAGGCAAACCACGCAGAAGCGATCGCTGTGGGGATCCTTGGGAGAGGCCTTAGTCTAGCAATAGACATCTATCGGCTAAAGTAATGATGATGATAGCAAGACGTCTTCTACTGGGAATGGGCCCCATAGACAGCACTGCAGGTAGTCCGGCACACTGTAGTAATAAACTTCTATCGACCTACCCTTACCATGAGTTGTAACATTGAGGTTTTCGATAACGAGTATCGAGTTTACTATCCGTCCATCTCACTTGAACTATTTTAGTGCTAACGAGATGCACAGATAGTGAACTCGATATTCGTTATCGAAAACCTTAAAGTCACAACTCATGGTGAGGGTACTGTAAGAGGTCAACCGTCCATCTAGTTCAGTTTACGGACGTCCGACATTGCGCTTTCCTATAGAAAAAATACGTACGTACAGTCAACCAATTTGATTCATGGGCCACTTCGTTCCTTGTCACAGTGAAAATCTATATGAAAGACGCAAAAGATCTCTTATTAACGTCACTGTGACAAGGTTCGAAGTGGCCCAGAAATCAAATTAGTTGACCGTACGTACCTGCCTCTATTTTTATTTCGCTTTGAACGTTGCTATTATCTTGAGGTGTGCAATAATAGTCATTTGTTATAAAGTGGAGCATGGTTAGTGTTTACCCTCTCGTACTGATATTAGACCCGAGCTAGCGAAAGACTCCATTATTAAACCACAAGCAAAGTGAGTGGTTTAAATAGTAGAATCTTTAGCGTTGGGAGGGTTTCAAGGCACGAGAAGGGAACATATTTTTCTGCCGAGTGTAATACAATTTTCAAATTATATCATAATGATTAGTATCAAACAGAAACATTAAATAGGAGAGCCTCTAACCAGCGAACATCAAACTAAACACTCAATTAGTAATAAACAATTTGTATTTGTACTCTTGTGAATTAAATACAACTTTACTATCTGTTTTTAAAGATAAAATAGTTCTTTCTGAGCTTGTGAGGTGTAAGTAATATTTCAATAACGAAATAAATATTTTTGGATAATCTTACACAACTATATTAAAGTCAGCATCAATATCAACATAATATGCAACAACGCACCAAAAGTATCTGTCATCTTGTGTACTTATTTAACAAATCTACATCTTACACTAATATTATAAAGGCGAAAGTTTGTGAGTGTGTATGTTTGTTACTTCGCCACGGCTAAACGGCTGGAGCGATTTTAATTGGTATGGAGTTAGCTGACACCCTGGATACATACATAGGCTACGTTTTTTTCCCTAATAACCTGGGGGCACAGCTAGTGAGATATATTCTACAGTTCACGTCAGTCAGAAATGTATTTTTGTGGATTAATTAAAAACTGTAGACAACTCGTGCATTTGGTACGCTGTTTCATACACTACTATTCATGCTCACTGTACGTAGCCCGAGGAAAAATCTGAAACGTGTTTGGAACTGGAAATGTTCCGAAAAAATAAAAGTGTAATTTACCAGCTAGTTTCTGATTTTGTAGATGGAGTTATTTTCTGGATCACTAACTCCTAATTGAAAAAACTATCAGATCAGCTAGGTATAGGAGATGCAGATGAATAATTAATGAAGAAACAAAGAAATTATGCCAGTCTTACCATCATTGACCTCGTATTAATTTTATTAATAAAGTATTCCTATCGACTTGCGTAGTAAATTAAGTAGTTGCGAGTAAGTCGCATGCCTATCGGTATTTTATAGGATACATTTCGGCGAGTGTGCGAGTGGTTTGCATGAACTCATTCCACCATCTTCATTTAACTATTATGCGTGCGTTGAGATTCCATCCCTATGTTGTGGATATTCCTTCAACCAGAACAAAGCGCTTTGCTTCTACTTTTCTGATTCGCACAGCTAGGGAGTGGAATTCTCATCCAGCTGATCTTTTCCCGGAGCAATACAACTTGGGTATCTTCAAGTCGAGAGTGAATAAGCACTTGCTAGGTAAGCATGTTCCATCGTCGGCCTCATCGTCACTTACCATCAGGTGAGATTGGGGCCAAATGCTAACCTATCATTTATAAAAAAAAAAAAATATATTTAATTCTTGTAATTGTTTGATATCTTTTCTTATAGAATAACGCATTTAAGATTATTTTTTTTAAATACTGTTTTGAAAAAATAAGTCCCGAATTCTAGAAAAAAAATCAAAATGCTTCTCTGGTCAGAGGTGCAAGGTTAGAAGATACGGTGTAGTTTTTATTTTTCTCTTTTACTTTTTGTATAGGTACATACTTCATGTGTCAAAGTGATCTTGTGGCCTTCTAACTGAATAAAATTTTGAGTTTGAGTTTAAGTAATTTAGAGTTATACATGGAAAAATAATAATAATTAATAATCTCTAAAGATAAAGACCGCCTGTTATCTGCCTCTAGTTTTATTTTGGTATGCAAGAATAATATTTAAATAAAGAAATATATATTTTGGGGACATTTATACACTGTGTCACTTAGGAAACCCAATAATTTTAATCGCGTATCCCTTACACGAAAAATAGTAAGAAATATTTTGACTTTTGATCAATTTCGGCAAAAAAGGCAAAACATTTTGACCTAAAAATAAATGTTAATGAGTAAATTGTGTCGGAAAACATATAAAACCATTTTCATTATATAATTCTAAGTTAAAGCAAATTGTTTTCTGTTCCTTTGATGTCGGTCAACAATAATGATTTCAACCACAATTAAGAAAGCATTCGGTGCTGAGTCATAACCAAAATATATATTTTATAATTGGTTATAACTCCGAAACGAGGTGAATTTTAGAGAGGTGTATTGGACATTTTAGTCTCCGAATTTAGTCAGGATAACGCTGTTTACGAGGTCAATCGTCGAATGCGACTCGGCTGGGCATCGTTCGGGAAGCTACAACACATCTTTTCTTCCAATACCCCGCAGTGTCTCAAAACGAAGGTCTTCGACCAGTGTGTGTTGCCAGTGATGACTTATGGTGTTGACACGTGGTCGCTTACTATGGGCCTCATAAGAAGGCTCAAAGTCACCCAAAGAGCAATGGAGAGGGCTATGTTGGGAGTGTCTCTGCGTGATCGAATCAGGAATGATTGCATCCGCAGTAGAACCAAAGTTACCGATATAGCCCTCCGAATCGCCAAACTTAAGTGGCAGTGGGCAGGGCACATTGCACGCAGAACCGATGGCCGGGCGGAAAGGTTCTGGAGTGGCGACCACGAACTGGAAGACGCAGCGTAGGTAGGCCTCCCACAAGGTGGACCGACAACCTAGTTAGAGTCGCGGGATACCGCTGGATGTGGAAGGCGCAGGATCGGTCTTCTTGGGTCGTTCTGGGGGAGGCCTATGTCCAGCAGTGGACGTCTTTCGGCTGACATGATGATGATGATGATAAACGCTGTTTAAGTTATTCGGTTTCCTCATATTACACGGTGTATATCTGCATGTTGGAACCCAGGACAAAGTCAGGCTATTAAATACCTAAACTCAAAAAAAATATTCTATCTAAATCTAGACAAATTATTTGAAAGTGCCTATACCTCACAGAATTCTGCAAAATAAAGTCTGTCAAGATAAATTACATAAATGCCCTTACCAGGATTGGAACCCGCAACTAAGCCCGGCCATTAAGTAAACTCATAAAAATGAAAATGAATCCTAGCCAGATGAATCATTTGAATGTGATTACGGGCCAAGAAAGCACCTGGCGTCGAACCCGGCGTCTATCGAAGATGCCACGGAGTAAAAACATTCGCAGTCCTGCGCTATAGGCAATCTGTATGCTAATTTCGGGTCGCTTGAAAACAATTTGGCAGCCCGTCTGATAAAACAGGGAATACCAAACAAAATGGTATAACTACTTGACACAACTATTTCCTTAGCAACAGAGTGGTCAAATCGTGGAACAAACTAGCAGAATATGTGGTCTGGAATGTCAATCAGTTTAAGAACAGACTGGACAAATACTTAAAACAAAAGAATCCATTTTAAGTGAAGATCACTCAGTTACCGGCAACTATCAGTTGTTTCAACTACCTGCCTTATTAATAAATAATAATAAAAAACTGAATGAGGGGGTCTGACGCCCGCGCGGGTTCGTATCTGGTGCAAAGGTTGCCCGTCGCTATTCAGCGTGGTAACGCGGCTAGTGTAATGGGTACCTTTGCTCCAGGGACGACTCGAGAGGGACTATTTGACTAGGCTTAAGTTAGTCTTAAGTTAGCCGGTAAAATGTAGTTTTGACTGAATAAATATAATATTTATAAAAACTATAATCAATCTTGAGATAACAGCACCAAATAAAGTATCACTTTTACCTCTTCAGGTAGTCTAATATTTATGGTAGGGTTTTTATTATTTGTCACGCTCCAACAAATATGTAAGTGTAAAAGTGAGGGTTAGTCCGATAGACGATAAAATGCCATTTATGCTAGACGTTCTAATACCTATACAAAAATTTTCAATTACATCGAATTTCGTTAACCATGCACAACTGTTTTATGGCTTTCGTGTATGAAAGAGTGAGTTGCAAGGCTTTGGTAGTGCATTGTTTAACAATTCACTAAAATATTTGTTTAAAATGTTTTTCTATGCATTTCGCTTCTATCAGTCTTTAAATATAACGGAATACCATATTTGAAACTCATTCCTGTTGTTTAATATTTCACGGTTAACATAAGCTAAGGAAAATAAGGAATAAAAGGATGCAACTTTGGATTTTTTTCTACTGAAATTTGAATACTTAATCGTGTTTTGGCTCCCATCAGAGCCCTAAGTGTAAGTTTTTAACGTAACTTTACGTCACGAACGCGTTTGCGTTTCCCATATAAATAACATTATCACTTACGCATTCGTAAACGTTTTTTTACGTCGAAAGAAATCTCTTACACTAGAGCCTCAGATATGAGTACTAACTAACACAATTCACGGTGATTTCTGGGTCGTGATCCCGAATAAGTATTTTCGACTATAATTGGTCAATATTACCTTATGGTAGTATTTCATCACAACACTTTTTATTTTCTTATTTTACAAGTCACTAGGTCACTTTTGACATACACAGTATGGGAAGCGACAAGACGTCATGACCAAATAGTAAGAAAAAGGATTTTTAACTCATTATCTAAATAAATCATCTATCATAAAAAAAAAGATTTGCCTATGTATTCATGCCTTGTTTTCTTCCTCCAAAATCACCGTATGTAGCCAAAAGCGTGTATCGAAAAATATGTCTTGTGTATTTTGCCATAAAAAATATAAGCATAAATACAAGATGGCGACCATTTTGGTGTATGAAGTCCCCCGATGTCATCTCCATCTCTTCACAGTCCCTGGCTCAGTTATTGTATGCGTTATTGAATTTATTTTCAATCTCCACTCGGTCGCACTTCCGACACGAATAGTCGACTTATTAAGCTTCGTGCGATTATTGAATTTAATAGTATACCTTAGCTGTAGGTAAGAAAGAAAATGAAGAAAACATCTTTAGAAAATTGGGCATATAACAGTATCGCTTTCTGAAAACATTTTGGGATGAAATTACAATCGTATTATGATAACTACAAGTACTTAACTAGTTACAGTATAAAATCTGAAAAATGCCCTTGAGGCTTGTATCAAGGATGCTGGCGGCATTTCCTCGTTGTATCGCAATGCTGATACGTTGTGCGAGGAAGCCGCCAGCTCTTCGGTCACCAGTTACATCAACCAGACGCTTCGCGATTTCTGCAAAAATTTTGTGCGCGCTGGGACCCCATGGACCTAGCGCCTCAACGCCAAACGGTACAAAATGGTACTCTCTGCCCAGGCTTTTATATTTGTTTTTGTTATTTGGGATTAAGTTGCAAAAAGCAAGAAGAATATACCGGTGGCTTTGTATGTATAAACAATAACAATGACTTGGTTTTCTTCCAAAAAAATATCTAATCGGAAAGGATGTAATGTATGACACGTGTAGCCATTTATTTTACCCAATCAAAAATACATTTGAAGAATTAATGGACGAAAAGAAATATTGACTTTTTCCTTATTTATAAAGTCCTGTATTGTTTTTCAGCAGCGGCAGCGATAAGTTAAAAATAAAGACTGTTAATTACTGCACTGTTCCCATTTTATTTGTGACGTCTGTCGATCGATCGTGTATATAGCACGAGACTTCTTTATGATTTTTGACAACAAAATATATCGAACTATGTAGGGGATAATCATAAGGCGGGTTTATTGTGTAACAATATTTACATTACTACGAAAAATACAAGAAACTACGTACGTTGTTGGGGGTATTGCATAAAAATATTTGTACAAAAAATAAAAACCAGCTTCATCCTCATCATTAGGATACCGTAGTCCACTGCTGGACATAGCCATCCCTAGAACGCAGTATCGCCCCTTCTTCAGCTTGCCGCATTAAGCATCTGCTTGAAATCTTTCGCCTCATTTCACCTGGCCGGAGGGCGTCCCACACTACGTTTACCGAGTCACGGTCTTTACTAAAGAACGCGTCTACCCCAGCGATTGTCGGTACTTCGTGCGATATAGCCAACCTATTGCCATTTCAGCTTGCTAATTATTTGAACCATGTCGATAACTTGGGTTCTCTGTCGGTGTCATCATCATCATCATCATTTCAGCCGAAAGACGTCCACTGCTGGACATAGGCCTCCCCCAGAACGACCCAAGAAGACCGATCCTGCGCCTTCCACATCCAGCGGTATCCCGCGACTCTAACTAGGTCGTTGGTTCACCTTGTGGGAGGCCTGCTTACGCTGCGCCTTCCAGTTCGTGGTCGCCACTCCAGAACCATTCCGCCCCACCGGCCATCGGTTCTGCACGCAGTGTGCCCTGCCCACTGCCACTGCCTCTGTCAGTGTATTCGTTACGAATTCTATCTTCTAGAGAAAAGCTATTCTTCTAGAGAATATGGCTCAGCTTATTTGTAGTTATTTTTTAGGAGATTGAAAAACTATATGAATTATTGTCTCTGGTGACAAGGAAATACCCTGTTCACTAAACACAAGTGTATGTTCCAGTATGTTCAAACGCATTTCACTTCTATAAAATATTCAAATCCGATATCGACCGTGTGACACAAAAAAGAGCGTAAGCGCCGTAATGTGTCGAATAAACATAGGACGTTTTTCATTAGTAACTTGAAATTAGGACGACTTACATAAGAAAGTCGATTCAAGTGTTTACTTGATTAATAATTTATAACAGAAAATCGGAAGGAGGTAAAACAGGGGTGAATACGCAAGTGCGTGTTATAGGAGCGAAGTTACAAGTAAAAAATACTGCGAGTGACTATACTAGATTTCTTTTCCGGTACAAAATGACTTCCAAAAGGACCCCAATATTCTATTGATAGTTGTCCCCTTCCCCCCTTCCCCGGCTTTAGATATTGTCCAATAAGCAAATTCCCACTATAAAAAGTTTTACATACATACATACATTTTAGCCGTATGCAGTCCACTGCTGGACATAGGCCTCCCACAAATATGACTTGTATCAGTTGTATCATCTTGGGGGGTAGTTGCCATAGTCGCCACGCTTGGCGGGTTGGCGACCGCAGTAGCTGTAGATTGGGTTTCGACGGACGGACGTCCGTAGGAATTTTACGACACCCGCGGGAGGAGATGGGGTGCGGGTGGTGCTATTCTAGTCAGCCGACATCACACGGCATAAAAAGTTTTAATTGGCTTAAATAAAATGTTATACATCAAACCACATGCACAGTTAAAGGGCTAGGTATATTTTACACTTTTGTGGACTACTTTGCGGGGTAGTTATGCATACTTCATTCGTCATCTACATGTATATTAATAATATTATCAATTAGCGGAATTCTTCATAGCAAAAATTAAACTGTCAGAGGGATTGACCATGATGTTTTATCTATTTATCTATGTTACGGAATAATATCGCATTAGCCATTTTACCAATTTAAATATTATTTTGTAACATTTGACCTCTAATAAGCAACTTGAATCTCAATATAATGCGCCTATTAGTACAACTGAGGTACAACGCTCTTTTTCATCTTATAAATGGAATTATTTCGATCTCTTCGCGTGCGTAAATTTCACTTTTTAAGGCACTTGTTATGAAAAATTGGGTTCGATACGTGTCGTATCGTGTAAAAACTTCTTTAAGACTCGGCGATTGTCACCCTCGTTTCACTTGGGCTCCAACTTTCACCCTCGTCGAAAAATTTTTTTTATTAGTATCGAAATGTACTATTCTGGATCAACTTTCACATTGGAGTCACAACGAAAAATCTGTTAAAAAAAGAGACCTTCCCATACTAGCTGCTAGCTGTTAGTATTGGCAGGTAATTTTTTTTAAACTGATTTTCCTGTTATGGCTCATAGTAAAAGTTGAACGTAATGAATAGATTCAGAAAATATAGCTTTGTATCACCATTTTCATTTCACCCAATATTAATGACAGTTTGTATCTTTTTAGCGATGAAAGTTGGTCGTAGTCATGAATACATTCAGAAAATATACGAGTAACTTTGTATGACCATTTTGATTTCTCCCAGTGTTACTAGGTAGATATTTTTAATTTGTACCTTGATATCGATATTTCTGATCAAAGTCGGATCCTCGTTCGCCTGATTGGCCTACTTCAAACGGGTGTACGAAGGCAGGCGAGTGATAACTCCAGGACTCCAGTGTGTCAGGCACTGGTCCCACCGCGAGCTAGTAAGCTATGAGCTATAAGCCATTTCAAGGGACAAAAGATAATCGCTCCTGTGTAAATAAAGCGGCCGAAAAGCTGAAGGCGTATAAATACAGGAGTCTCGGTCCCGAATATATTTTTTCACCTTTCGGAGTCGAGACTCTTGGCCCATGGGAACCCAGTGCCCAGCAACTATTTAATCAAATTAGTAAAAGGCTCATCGAATCAACTGGTGACCGAAGAGCTGGCAGCTTCCTCGCTCAACGCATTAGTATTGCGATACAGAGAGGGAATGCTGCCAGCACTCTCGGCACCATGCCGTGGGGGCCCAATTTTTTTGATATATCTTAGTTTTATTTAGTATTTTTTTAGCTCTTAATTTAGTTTCTATCTAGCTTTTAGTTTATAATGAAATTATGTTATCTTTTATTTTAATGAATGTAATTATTGTTAAAGAATAAAGTTTTCAACGAGCGATATATATATTTATAGCTGAACTACCATCGCCCGGCTACGACATATATGTCTCTTTTATTTACACGGGATCGATTATCTTTTGCCCCTTGAAATAGCTCATAGTTTACTAGCACGCGATGGGACCAGTGCCTTAATCAGAGACCTAGGGGTCGATTTTTAGAGACGTGCATTCGAATTCTAAGGAAGACGAAAATAATCGCCCATTAAAGCTTCTCACTATTCATTTTTGCAGAAAATGTAAAGTTCCAATTAGAAATAAAAATGGCGAAAGATTTATCTTGTTTCGTTCGAAACTTTGTATCTTTCCTATAAAATACATGTAATTTCTGTCAAAAAAACAAAACTAACGTTTGTCTGACAAATATAATCATACACGTATAATAGGTACCTGTTTTATACTGTGTAGGTATTATACATGTTTATTTAATAATGACTTGTCAATCTTGCAATAATAAACAATAAGAATGTCCTGTAATATTTATTTATTTATTATGATTTATTTACCTACTATGATGAAGGCAAGTAACTATCAGATAATTAATTTTACATACCTGTATATTGGTTGTTACCTGAATATAGCCCCGGGTGTTAATGTTGTTAGTTGCTAGGTTGCTTAATATAATAATAATTATTTATTTCGCATTATAGGTACCAACAAGCTGCCTACATGGTTCGTTATTAAAATTACGCGTTCACTGCGGTACGGGTCGATTCGACCCCGTACAAGTATGCTTAATTGCTATGTTAACTAATTGCCGTAGAGGTGTTAAATTGTTTGGAAATAAATAAAACACTATCTATAAAAAGGGTAGGTAGGTATAGTCAACCAATTTGATTTCTAGACCACTTCGAACCTTGTCACGGTGACGTTAATAAGAGATCCTTTGCGTCTTTCATATAGAGTTTCACTGTGACAAGGAACTTAGTGGCCTGTAAATAACATTGGTTGACTGTACCTTATTCTCGATGGTACTTAGGTCATAACGCGTTGCGTTTGTATTGTGTTATATTGAAAAACAACTTAAGCGCAATCGACAATAAGATCCTTACATACATACATTTCAGCCGTATGCAGTCCACTGCTGAACATAGGCATCCCACAAATATGACTTGTATCATATTGGGGATAGTTGCCATAGTCGCCACGCTTGGCAGGCGGGTTTCTGACCGCGGTAGCTGTAGATTGGGTTTCGACGGACTCTGCTGCCTGTCCGTAGGATTTTTCCCTTTGTCGCCTCTTACGACACGCGGGAGGAGATGGGGTGGTGCTGTTCTAGTCACCCGGCATCAACGGCAAGCCGAATAAGATTCTTATTCGTAGTTTATGTGTTAGTGACGTGGCTTTTATTTTGAAGGATAATTTGAAGGTCGCCGATAGTCAACTTAACCTCCTAAGGCCCAAGGTCCTACCTATAGGCTTAACTAACATTGTCATTCAGACCCAGCTCCTGTAACAGTTGTGTAGTCACAGTGTACCATGGTCCTAAACGTAGGGCATATTAAGAAACCCGAAATTTTCAAATCAAATCAAATTTGATTTCGAATTTTGCGCTCATCCGAATTTACATTTTCAAATGTCCAAAAAGGTATTATATAGTGATAATAAGCAAACTCAATAACCATCGGTACCACACAAGTAGAATAAACATTTAAAAAAGTGACCTAAGTACTCGAGCCTGAATGAGTATAAAACATTAGTACTATAGATAGTTCCATGAGAGTTGAGGCGAATGAATTACGCACACAACTATATGAAGTACTGATTAAATGAATGGAATGAATGAGTAATTTCAAAATCTTCCTATCAATACATGAGATGTTGTTGTGTGCGTGACTTCAACTCTCGTGAAACTACCTATACTGAGGCGCTACCGCCAAAAACGATATTCGTAAATTTCGGGCATCTTTCTCTTTAACCCCAATTAAGACGTCATGAGAGTGACAGAGACAATCGTCCGAAATTTACGAATATCCTTTTTGGCGGTAGCACCTCTGGTAGTGTGGCAGTACCGTTGTTCGCAATGACTATGTACTGTATTTGCTTGGGCCTTAGGAGGTTAAGTATTTTCTTAAAGCTATCAAAGTACAGACCACTTCGTTCACAAAACTGTTCTACTCGATTGTTACATTTACCATTTCACGGTGTTGGAGCGAGCTAAAGCGTGGTAGATGCTTCAAGTTACAGGATATGTGGGTTTAGTTATTTGTTTTACTAGAGAGCAAAGTTAGTTTTTATATTAAGCAGAAACGTCTTTTTTTTTATGACAAAGGTGGCAAACGAGCAGACGGATTACCTGATGGTAAGCAATTACCGTCGCCCATGGGCACTCGCAACACCAAGGGAGTCATAAGCGCGTTGCCGACCTATAAGTGGGTTGGAGCTCTGGGAACCTTACTCACCATCAGGAACACAGCACTACATACCTGAAAGGTAGCAGTGCTATTATGACTGTGGTCTTCTGTAAGGAGGAGGTACTTCCCCAGTTGGGCTGCCCCAGATTCAAGCGTGATGGTCATCGCTGTGCCCTACCTCTCATTGTTGGACGTAGTTTAAGGACATACCCGGGTCCAATGATACGTCTGCTAGAATATCATCGATATTAAAATCGAAAGAAAAAATAGAAAAATTTGACAAGTCCAAGCGGTACTCGTATGTCACAATTGGTTGTGTACTGGGCTAGTGATCCAGTGGTGGTGGGTTTGAGTCCCGCTGCGAGTCAATTTTTTCTATTTTTTCTTTCGATTTAAATAGCAAAGTTAGTGTTAATTTTAGGACGCAACTAAGAACAAATCAAATATTTTGTTATGAAATATTTTGATTCGCTCCGACTTTTAAGTACGCCGGAGGCCTCGTCGTTTTTTTCTTAAGTATTTGTCAGCTATTTCATTTTTGTAATTTATATAGATTTTATATTATTTTATAAAAAAAATATACGATTTGTTCTTAGTTAGTTTGTATAGATGGCAGCACCATATCTAAAATCTTTGTTCACTTTTAAACTTCATCTCCGGAATGTTTTATTGGCCAAACAAATAAGCACTACATAAGCAGCCCTACACACTCACACACACACGCACGCACGCACACACACACACACACACACACACACACACACCCATTCGCGCATTTAGGCGCACACGGCGCACAAACACATGTTTGGTAAGATTTTCGTTGCCACACTTGTTATACTACCTACTTTCGTATAATCTGTTCGACCTATGTTGTAACTAGTTCTCTGACATTTACTATTTACTTTTAATTTTAAATTTTAATTGTATTTTTTTTAGATTTGTAATTTAGCTTATAGTGCCACCTAGTCCTCGCACAGGGTCTCACTGAAAACCAGCGTCGCGTCGGGTTCCACACGGAACACTTCGCGACACAAAGCTGAGTGAGGACCTCTTAACACACAAAATACACTTTTAGCCTAAGTTATTTTTCTTGTACTGTAAATTCAATAAGTGTGTTAATAAAATTATTTTCTTTCTTTCTTTCTATTTTTCATATCTCTAGCTATATCAGAATACCGAAAGGGTAGTAATACTACTATTATATACATTTTAATCAATTTAAAATAAGAATAAGAATTGGTGATTGATAAAAGATTACATTTCCCGCCCTGTTCGATATAGACTGATCTTTCGTAGGTGTGCTTATTTGTCTTGTGTATCTAATTTTATATTTATTATTTATTCTGGTTATTAGAATAGTAGTTTATGTGACTGCTACATAATGTTTATAAGTACAATGTTGCATTACAGTAATGGACGTCTATCGCTGGACTGGCACCTGTAAATTCGCAATGGTTATTATTATTAATAAATGTATAATACCAACTGATACATTTTGTATGGAAGAATAGAAACATGTTTTTATTCATCAAACAGAATTCATGATCAGACTAAGTGGTCTGAGTGTGTTCGACAAGCTTACTCACATAAAATCAAAATATGTCGCAAGAGACTTAAAATTATAACTCAATTTAACAACATATACAACATATACCATTAGAAACTTTGTACATACCTGAATAGAATCGGAATACAAAAATTATGTGGCAACCCTACAACTGTGACACGTAATGCACTCCATATTTTATGAACCATAAACGTCAAGATTCGCCGTTCGCCCCAAGTTTGTACCGACACCGGGAATAGGGTTGTCGCTTTCGGGATTTATTTGCATATCGTCCGTTTGGCAAACATGTATGACAAAAGTGATGAATGTGAATCTATGTGTGCGAAGTAAGATTGGATTGGGTATATTTAAGATGTAAATACGGAAGAATAAATGTAAATACTGATGACAATGGGCACATTTAGGGGAATGTGGAAGATTTAAGCTAAATATATATTTTCATGACGTCCACAGAAAGGAAACGATCGAAGGTATGGTATGTATTTTGGACCCGGGTATGTCCTTAAACTACGTCCGACAATGAGAGGTAGGGCACAGCGAAGTACCATCACGCTCGAATCTGGAGAAGCCCAACTGGGGAAGAACCTCCTCCTTACAGAAGACCACAGCCATAATAGCACTGCTACCTTTCAGGTATGTAGTGTTGTGTTCCTGATGGTGAGTAAGGTTCCCAGATCTCCAACCCCCCTTAAAGGTCGGCAACGCGCTTGTGACTCCCCTGGTGTTGCGGGTGCCCATGGGCAACGGTAATTGCTTACCATCAGGCAATCCGTCTGCTCGTTTGCCACCTTATGTCATAAAAAAAAAGGTAACATTTAATTGTCAATATGAATATATTCGTTTAGAAGATTCTAATTTTACCATTATATTAGTATAAGTTTTTTAATTTTATTGTGACAGTTTGTCGAATTATAAGATAGAAAAGTAGCCTCTCCCAGTGGCAGTGGGCGAAGTAGTTTGTCTGCCTAGATTTTCAAGATAAATCTTAACCCCATTTTCGCCATCTTTCATGATTCTGTGAAAAAATTATCCTGTATTCATTCCTTTTTTACGGGTCAAACTTTCTCCTCAAATTGATTCAAGCGCTGTAAATGTGAAAATATAACAGGCTTGGTACCGCGAACGTCAAAGTTCGTATATTTCGAGCATCATTCTCTTTTACTCCAATTAAGGCGTCATGAGAGTGACAGATAACAACAACAGTTCGACTCGTGTTTTGTCCTTGAACCGTGAACAAGAACCACCAGAGGACGGGCAACCCTTTTCAGCTACTGTTTAGTATAGGTCTACATAAGCACGCCATTTTCTGTGACATTCACATTTTGCATCCAGTACTTTCCAATCACTTTGTCAACTTCATCGGCCCATCTTGAAAACTAGTTTCCGGAACCTCGAGTTCCTAAAGTCTCGGATTTTCGTCAGTTGTTATCTATTATACGACTCACCTCCATTTTCTTTGTCGTTTGTTTTCCTTTAATATATTTACATATATTTACTTAATATTTTTTGCACGAATAAATGACGGGGTATTACATAACAGTTGAAGATTTCAACCCTTCACAGAGTTAAATCAAGGTTGAACTCCAAACCACAATTAACCGCGCGACAACCCTGAGATCTGTTTTACTGCTGTTTTATTCCCGTCGTAAAGGAACTGCTCGCTTCACTCATTTTCTTAGAATTTCAATGTCGCGGGATCACTGAATCGGGGTAAAAGTGTCATTTGTAACGCGTATGCCTCCAGGATTATGTTAGGTGCTTCGAGGTAATTCCAAAAAACAAGTTAATTCCTAGATTTATTCATCATTCAATATTAAATAAATTATTTGGGACAATCTTACATAACTCACAAAGTCCTATAGTAAGCTCAATAAGGCCTCAGTGTAGGTTCTATCATCGTCATCAGAATATCAGTCGAAGGACGTCCACTGATTGACATAAGCCTCGTGCATTCAGTGGATTCGCGCAATTTTGACCGGGTTGTCGGTCCAACTTGTGGGAGGCCTTCTCACGCCGCGGCTATCGGTACTGGTGCCGATACATCATGCATCTAGATGTATGCAAAATTATTCAACACTTATAAGTAATAAATCAATCTAGACATAATTATACGAAGGTCATACAGACGAAGGTTATACAGGTTTTTTTTTCCAACTATTAGATGATATTCACCCAAAAAACTAACTGATAGGGTATAAACGTAGCATATTTTTAATTAATATCAAGTAATGAAATGGTGATCGAAGAGCTGGCGGCTTTCTCGCACAACGTATCATCATTGTGACATAACCAGTAAATGCCGCCAGTGTCCTTGGTATAATGTCTCAAGGGCCTTTTACAGATTTAATGTAGTAGTTAAGTAGTTATTGTAAAATTGTAATCTTTTTTAAAGGATTTACCCAATATTAATCTACACTAATATTATAAAGGCAAAGGTTTGTGAGTGTGTATGTTTGTTACTTCTTCGCGTCTAAACGACTGGAGTGATTTTAATAAAATTTGGTATAGAGTTAGCTGCCACCCTGGATTAACACCGCGGAGCACAGCTAGTATATTATATACACAGACTTTCTCAATTAGAAAGAATCTGATATGTAGGTACATATAGGTACCTATATTTACAGTTCTAGAAATTCTATAATGATTTATGCACTGTGACGAAATGTTCCCGGAATGTCAGTTACAGAGACAAATGGACAAAGCAGCTATCAAGAACGGACAAAACAATTAATAACCACGACCACTCTGCTAGTGTCCAAATGATAAGGATTTAAAATGTAAGTATTGAGTCAACGATTAAATAATAATACTTTGGAATTTTTGGAAGCCTAGCGGTAAGAGCGTGCGACTTGCAATCCAGAGGTCGCTAGTTCAAACCCCGGCTCGTACCAATGAGTTTTTCGGAACTTATATGCGGCCCATAGCAACGGCACGGCCTATAGCAACAGCGCGGCGCAGGAGCCGCGCGGCGGTGGCGCCCTCGGCGGTGCGGGTGGCGCGAAGTGGAATGACGAAATAGCGCGAGTTGGGCAGCGACGTGTCCTTGATAACCGCAAGGTCAGAGAAATGTTACTACAAACGAATTTCGGAAATTTAATGACGTTCGATTGTCCCGTCGAATTATATAGCGCGTTAACTCAATTATTTATAGATATTTATAATAAATGCTATATTTTTAAACCAATCCAGTGCAATAAGAGTAGAAATAATAAATGTTGGATTAGTGAAAACTTAAAGAAAATGATAAAAGAGAGAGATAGACTTTTTGAATTATGGTGTAATGAGCCGAAAAATATGCTAAAGCGACTTACATATACTAAATACAGAAATAAGTGTACTAAAGCTATAAATAAATGCAAGAATATGTATGATAAACAGTGTATAATAGAATGTAATTATAATATAAAGAAAATATGGGAAAGAATACATATATTAATGGGGAAACAAAGTAAAAGTTTAGATGATATCATACACGCAAACATGCAAAATACGGGTGACGATAAATATATATGTAATAATTTTGCCTCTTCTTTTTCCGATGAAATTAATAAAATAAAACACGTATGTAAAGACATATGCCTGGACAGGAATAATTATGTCAAAAAGGCGGACATGAGCATGAGCCCGTTACCAGTATCCAAATAAGAAAAATAATTAACAAAATGAATGTAAACAAATCACCGGGCAGTGATCAAGTGCGCATGTCTGACATAAAGTTCGTTGTAAATGAGT
Organism: Grapholita molesta; assembly: GCA_022674325.2. Lineage (NCBI taxonomy): Eukaryota > Metazoa > Arthropoda > Insecta > Lepidoptera > Tortricidae > Grapholita > Grapholita molesta. Next base: position 7,647,901 of record CP053139.2, read on the forward strand.
TAAGCCCTGTAATTGCTAAGTTGGTCAACTTATCAGTTAAGCATCATAAATTTCCTAACAAGTTAAAAGAAGCAATAGTTCGGCCTATTTATAAAAAAGGTGATCCTAAATCCTTCACAAACTACAGACCAATAGCCATATTATCTAGTCTTGATAAAATAATGGAGAAATGCATAGTTGACCAGCTTAGTACTTATCTCAATGATTACAAAATTATAAATCCCAGCCAACATGGCTTCCAAAAAGGGAAAAGTACTGCAACGTTATTGTCGAATTTTACAGACGAAATTAATGGATACCTTAACGATAAGAAAGTAGTGTTGGCTGTATTTTTTGACTTCAAAAAGGCATTCGATACCTTAGAATCGAATACCTTATTGAAGGCTATGGATGAGTGCGGTGTGAGCGAGCCGCTGAACGAGTGGTTCCGCGACTATCTCACATCGCGCTCCTTCAAAGTTAAAGTTGGGGACTCCTATAGCCGTGAGTGTACAGTAGAGTGCGGGGTGCCGCAGAGCTCAGGGTGCGGTCCGGTCTGCTACTTGATGCACGCCAACAGCTTGTGCGGTGTGCTGCAGCATTGCTCAGCGCACATGTTCGCGGACGACCTCTGCGCTCTGCGCGCAGGCACGGACCTCGAGGAGACTTTTCGACTCGTACAGCAAGACATTGACTCCGTCGTTAAGTGGTCTCATGACAATGGGATAGTTCTCAATAACGACAAAACTAAATTTCTGATTATACACTCGCCGTATTTAAAACCTATAAATAACCACATGCTACTTTACACGCACACCTTCCTTTGTCTCCACCAAAATATGTCTAACTGTACCTGCGAACCTATAGAACGAGTCAAAAGTTTCACATACCTAGGTATGAGAATAGGTGAACATTTTTCCTGGACATTACATGTAAATTTTATTTATGATAAACTTAGAGTTCTTTTAGGTAAATTTTTCTACTTAAGTTTTAGAGTTCCTAAAAGCACTTTAAAATGTTTGTATATGTCATTAGTTGATTCTATTCTGAGTTACGCTCTTGACAGCTATGGACTTACAACCAAAACAAACTTAGATAGATTAGAAATGATGCAAATTAGATTTTTAAAATTATTAGTAAACAATAGAACTAAACATAAATACAAAAATAACTACAGACAGCTTTTCAAAGTCTGTAAAATATTACCCGTAAGCCTTAAACATAAATATTTATTACTCTTAAACAACCACGGCTGTCTTGAGCGTGACTCAGAGTATCTCTCAATGAAACCACCGGACCACGCCCATGACACCAAGTCTGTGGCTACCGGTAAACTATTCGTTCCCAGAGTAAACAATTACTACGGAGACAGAACACGCAAGAAACGTATCCCTTACCTACTCAATAGTTTGCCGGAAGCTATCAGATGCGAAAAAAATAAAAACTTTTTAAAGAAATTGTTAAAAAAGTATTACATGGACTTACCATTATAACTTTGTTAATTTAACAATTATTAATTTGTATTATATAAAAATGTATACTTAAGAGACTGAGGATCCCACAGTCAAACTGTTTATGCAGTTTTGTGGGGCAATATTATAAAGAATATTGTTATTACTGTACCTAATAAAATAAATAAATAATAATAAAAACATCATTTGATATTTACCAGTCGCTTTTCAGTGAAGGAAAACATCGTGAGCTAACTAAAACCGACTAATTCCAATAAGGCCTAGTTAACCTTCTGGGTAGGAAGAAGGTCAGGTGGCAGTCGCTTTCGTAAAAACTAGTGCGTACGCCAAATCATGGTATTATTTGCCAAGCGGACCCCAGGCTCCCATGATACGTGGCAAATGCCGGGACAACGCGACGAAGATGATGGCTTTGGTGGAATTACCCCCGTGCACCCTGTGTCCCTTTACGTCTCTTAACACGGATTGTCTTAGAAAAATCTTGTGTAATCTTTGAAGAAAGAAGCTGGCTTTATGCTGAAACATCAGGCGTTTCTTGTAAGTAGCATACACTCCACAGCAATGAAATATGGTACCTTTTTTGTACAATCTTCAATATTAAAAGCATGTTTTATTGCTTCTTAGTGTAAGTAGAGTAATTCCGGCATTTATTTAAGGTTCTTTGTTATTAGGCTGATGTTACAAGGTATTGTTTTTGTGGAACACCGCGAAAATACGACTAGACTTTCTATGTAAGAATAGTAGTTTATGTATCTGTGCATAATGAAGGGCATTATGCACAGATATTATTATGAACACTCGTGTGATATTATTATGAAACGAGCCGAAGGCGAGTATAAACCCACACTCTTATTGTAATGCCTAATTATGTATAGTTACATACACTACTTTATCTACACACATATCATAAGTGTTTTAAGATGGGTTCAGAAACCGTAGGGAAATGACTTATTACTAGTGTTACTTGTAAACATTAAAAAGTCAACGAATAAAACAAATGACTGCTTGGAACGGCGGCGTTGCGTATTTCGTATCTCAGTTTTTTTTTTAAACCATAGACAAGCGAATGAACTCCCTATTCTACTGTCACTCGAGTTCAAATGTCGTTCGATTTATATTAAAAAAACATAACGAATTGGCGTTTCGTATTAATGACTGTTTTAATATCTATAGATACTAGATTAGACACCACACTTGAATTTGACAGCTGTTCCAAATTTAAATTCATAACCTACTGATTTCAGTAGGTAATGTTAACATTACATCTCCATTCATTTCTGATGGTTGGTAATGCTGGTCATTGCCTACTGTTTCTGGACGCATTTTAGAGCACTTATGATATGTACGTAGATAAATAATATATCTGCATGCTCACATTTACGGATAGATGGCACTGCAATCACTTAAAAAGATTAAAATGGATACATCAAATCTATTCAATACAAAAAAAATATGTAATTGTGTTTGGCTCTAACATTTTCATTTGACATTTGTGGTATTTTTTATGACAAAGGTGGCAAACGAGCAGACGGATTACCTGATGGTAAGCAATTACCGTCGCCCATGGATACCCGCACCACCAGGGGGTCACAAGCGCGTTGCTAGCCTTTAAGGGGGATTGGAGCTCTGGGAACCTTACTCACCATTAGAAACACAACACCACATACCTGAAAGGTAGCAGTGCTATTATGGCTGTGGTCTTCTGTAAGGAGGAGGTACTTCCCCAGTTGAGCTGCTCCAGATTCAAGCGTGATGGCACTTCGCTGCGCCCTACCTCTCATTGTTGGACGTAGTTTAAGGACATAGCCGGGTTCAAAACTAACTAACTTTAAGCTTCAGGAATAAAATCAAATTGACAACGCCTTGCCACATAGACGAAACCGCAGGCAAAGGTAGAGAATAAAAGGCTTTTTGACTTTTGGAAAAACGAAACACGTTTCCGACTGATCATGATTAGATACTAAATTCGAAGTGATCCAGCCGGCACAGTCGACGTTAAAAATATGTTGACATCTTTGCACCTTATTACAGGGGAGTAAGGCACAAACGTGTACATAAGTTTTTGACGACCGCGACACAAGGAAAAATGTGTGTACAAGCGTTGCATACAGAAAATGTATCATTGTGTTTTTTGTTACGCAGTTTGCTTGAAAGGATTTTCAAGTGAAATACGTGTAGGACATGACAACTTACTCGTTTATGGAAAAATGTGGAATGGTATTCTGTACACAAGTTCGGATTGTGGATGGCTGTTGGAGCAGAAACTAGAAGGAATAATGACTGTAAAATGCATCCGCGAGCGCCAGTAAAGGACAAACATGTGTTTGTAGCCCAAATGTAACAATTCACTATAGTTTTCTTTACAGGACATTCTTTATAACAAAAATATTAGCTTATTCTGTATTAATTACCGCAACTTTGGTTGAAATCCCAAGAAAACTGAAATTGTATCTGTTGTTCTCCTCCAACTTTGACAGTTCTGAAGGGTCCAGTTTGGAGGAGAACAAAAGTATGTGAGACTATAACAAGGACTGACGAAAATAGCGCCGTCTCTGCCAATGCCTATGGAAAGTTACATAAGACCATCACTTTAGATCGAGGTAATATTATTAGCACGGTCCGTCTAGTTAAATGGTATGTCTATGGGCAGAAAATCCTAAAGTTTTGGACGGATGAATTCGCGTGTAACGCGTGTGTTGGACTTAATCGCGATAGGCAACATGTGTCAGGTAATTTCTAGTATCAATTTTTAAGCCGAGTCACGAAGGCTCAGTGCGTTACTGAATGGACGACATACAAGTTGCTACAGTATCACTCGTCAAAATCGTGATTTGAATCGAAGATCTCGAGACCTAGGGGCGGGTGCAAATTACTAAATTTAGACTCGAGTCTAAATGAAGTAATGCCCCATGCATCATCGTACCTTTGAACGAAGACCCTTGCAATTTGGGACATATAAAAAAGTGTTGCATCATAACAGTTGAATGGGAATCAATAATCTTAAAAAATAACTGTGAAACAGAATATTTAATTACTAATTATATGCAGACGAAATCAAGAGCAAAATCTACACTAATATTACCGTAATTCGGGGTGAGTAGGTTTCGCGGGGGGAGTTGCGAATCCAGAATTTCTTTTTTGGGTAGTTACTTTAATTTTTGGGCTTATGTTGCTCTCAAAGTAATTTGCATTAGCTATGCAATGTAGCAACAAACTATCATTGACAAAATAAAATTCATACCTCCGGAACACTTTTTTTGTATAGGTTTGAACTTCGATTTCGCGCCAACTCACCCCGAATTACGGTATATTATAAAGGTGAAAGTTTATGAGTGTGTATGTTTGTTACTTCTTCACGTCTAAATGGTTGGAGCGATTTTAATAAAATTTGGGATGCAGTTAGCTGACATCCAGGATTAACACATAGGCTACATTTTTTCTCTAATAAACCGCGGGCCACAGCGAGTTTATTATATTCCCCAAAGTCTGGCAAGCATTAGAACCATACTTATCACTGCATCTTAGTGATGGATGTTCGCATTTACTGGATTAGACTTACTTAGATTACAAAGTTTCTCCCTAGAGCGAAAAAGCTACGTTCAGTTTTATTACGGATTTTCACCCTTTTCTGTGACAAAGTTTGCAAAGTTCCGACAAACGGAAGTTTTTACGCTTAAAATGGCGGTTCATATTTTTTTCGAACGCTTTGAGGAAAAAGTCAAACTTCTTTTTGTCGTGAAGATAGTGTTGTAATGACATTTGAGGATTTGCAGTCGCTTTCTAGCTATAAAAGACGACTGTATACAAACATAAGAAGTATACAAGTTCATTTAAGAGAATATATTACGAGTAGAGTTTTATTCTCTAAGAAACGAATTAATAATACTGTCCTCGGCTGCCGTGAGAATTAATTATTCAATATTTCTCAAAAAAAATTACACTTTTAAAGTTTTAGTAATATAGGAAACTTATATAGACCTAATTGTATAAAAATAAACTTTTGTTATTTTACGTATTTTTTTTTTTACTTAGACTCAAGTACTCTTCCTTATACTATATGGAAAAATATTGTCCTAAAGTTTTTCTTATTATCTTGTATGGCAACAGTGGAAATTGAATAATGTACGGAATTTTCTGGGACAATTTTTGACACATTAATAATTATTAGTGTATGCCTTGCTAAGATTTGAACTACGCTCGGAGGCGGTAGTTTAACTGTTACTATTATCGAGATTTCCAGATAAATAAAATCGCTGAATCAAATGCAAAAGTCATACTAACACATGACAGTAATATTCCAGCATCCAGTGGAATCCCGCGATCTTTAACATGTCGTCGGTCTTCCTTGTGGGGGATCTGCCCATGCCGCGCCTTCCGGTACGTTGTCGCCACTCGAGAACCTTTACGCCCCTACAGCCATCGGTTCTACATGCAAAGTGTCCCACCCACTGTCACTTAATTATATAAGAAAAGCATACAATCTTTGACGACCGGTCTGGCCTGGTGCGTAGTGACCCTAACCGATGGTCCTGGGTTCGATTCCCAGTCGGGGCATTTATTTGTGTGATGAGCACAGATGTTTGTTCCTGAGTCATGGGTGTTTTCTATGTATTTAAGTATTTATATCTATGTCTATCTATTATATATATCGTCGTCTAGTACCTACAACACAAGCTTTGCTGAGCTTACCGTAGGGCTAGGTCGATTTGTGTAAGATTGTCTCAAATTTTTTTATATTTATTTATATTTATATTTAATCTTTACACTGATTTTGTTTTGGTTTTTTTTTTTTTTTTTATGACAAAAGAAAAAAAAAAAAATTACGCCCACCTGAGTGAAAGAGAGCAATTATTTCTATCACACTTACTTAATCATTGAAGTGTCACAAGTCACAAGCGATATTTACTAAAGGAATGAGAGATATTTGATAAGGGCGTGGGCATAGGAGTAAACTATCAGAACAGAGGCTCATAGATGACAATTTTCGTGATGTTACTTTCGGTGTCAAAATAATTAGGTAAATAATAAATATTTCAATAATTGTATATAAAAAACATTGTAAAGCAACAATGCTGAGAATGATCTCTTGATATATAAGTATCAAGAGAATGAGTAACTTAGTAATGAGTGGTTTAGTATTGTCGGATCTCATGTAAGGCGGAATTAAATAATATGAGATAAATTATTATTTCAGTGGTGTGTGTACATCTGTATACATCTGTGTGCGTTTGTGTGGAATAAAATAACCAGCCAATGTTATTTATACTTATAGTAGTGAACGATCAGGATTCTAGTGTTTTTTTTTTATGATATAGGAGGCAAACGAGCAGATGGATTGCCTGATGGTAAGCAACTACCGCCGCCCATGGACACTCGCGACACCAGAGGAGTCACAACTACGTTGGCATAAGTGTTGGAGGAATGTAGTGTTATCATCATCATTGTCGCCCAATCCTGTGTCTCGTTTTGTTTACCCGGGTTACCCGGGTAACCCGGGTAAAGTATTCTTTCTCGTTCGCTCCTACAGGGTATTCGACGACCGGTCTGGCCTAGTGGGTAGTGACCCTGCCTATGAAGCCGAAGGTCCTGGGTTCGATTCCCAGTCAGGGCATTTATTTGTGTGATGAGCACAGATATTTGTTCCTGAGTCATGGGTGTTTTCTATGTATTTAAGTATTTATATGTATCTATTTATTATATATATCGTCGTTTAGTACCTGCAACACAAGCCTTATTGAGCTTACCGTGGGACTAGGTCGATTTGTGTAAGAATGTCCGAAATATTTATTTATTTATTTAGGGTAAAGATATCGCCGGCCTCACAATATTCATCGTGTGCTATTATGGAATGTCTGTAGTTTTGTTCTAGTTGACGTCTCCTACACAGCAGTATCCGGATAACCCGGGTACCTGTATTATTCTGTCTCGTTTACTCCTTAAGGCCAAAGTATATAGTAACGATATCGGCCTCACAATAGCCATCGCGTGTTATCATGGAATTGTTCGTTATGTGTTTGAACAATGTGCTAAGCGGTGAACATTAGGGGGAATGGAATGTTTCTATAGCGATAAATGTATGGAATATAATGTTGGTTACTTTTGGGTACATAAAGGGGAAGGATGGAATTCCTATGACGACTATGTGGTCGTTCCTGAATGTCTCGGGAATTAGGTAATTACGGTAACGATTTGAAAGATGGAGTAGTTGATTAACCGGAAGACGTCGTTGGATTTTTTTTTCGAAGTATCAACATAAGCTACCTACATCTATACCTACATATATATACCTACATCTCTAAGGTTAGTTTGTTAAGATTGTAAAGGTTCTCGAGTGGCGACCACGTACCAGAAGGCGTGACGTGGGCAGACTCCCTAGGTTCTAGTGAGTCCACCTTCTAGGGCCTAGAAGGTGGGCTGACTACCTGGTGAAGATCGCGGGAATCCACTGGACGCGAGTGGCGCAAAACAAGGCTTTGTGAGTCGGTTTGGGGGAAGCCTATGCCCAACAGTAGACGTCCTTTCGGTGATATGATGATTATGATCAATGTTTCAATTTAATGTTGTTGGTGTCGTAAGAGGTGATAAAGGGATAAAACCGACGAACGCGCAGCAGAGTCCGTTGATACGGATTCAACAGGTATTGCGGTCGCCAACCCAAGTCCTAAGCGTGGCGTTGGAGGAGGCATATGGCCTATGTCCAGCAGTGGACGTCTTACGACTGAAATGATGATGATGTCGATAAGATGAATAATTATCGCGGCAAAGTCAACATAATGAACCAAACTGCTTATTAATTTATAACTTTTATAATACAAATACCTACCCATCGATCGTGAATGTACGATAAACAAATATGTATAAGTCGAATCTTATAGATGATTCTTAAAAACCCAATGTAACTCCGCTTAGAATTTATCGGTGGTGTAGTCGGAAGCATAAGATACAAAATAACGGAGATGGAATCCGGAGGTGTAAACCCAATCGAAGGTTCCGGTTTATCGAAACCGGGGGCTAAGCCGTAACATCCCTAGTTATAATACTGCGAAGTCACAGTTTGGGAGTTTGTGTATTTATCACATAGACTTAGTAATAGCTATAAGGTTGAAAGGAATGGTCTTATTAAACTTTCAATTGGTATGACAGAGAAGGCGCCATTATTGATGGTCTGTGTCAAATTCTCACATTGATATTATTGCCTACTATTAGTACAATATAAACATTTGTTACCCTCCACCTTATAAAAGGACAAAACCGACTAAATAAAGTAGGCTAACACCGGTATGCTCTCTCTCTATTAGCCATCTTGAAAGGTGGCTGAAAATTAGTCACATTCAGGTATTCTGTCTTTCTTAAGCGTATGCTTCTTTCAACTTTGTACGTATTATTCGCGGAAGGCCTAGAACGCAAAATGACTAGTGTAATATTTTGCCTACATCGCAAACGGACTATATTGCAAATGGTCTAGAACGCAAAATGACCACTTATTTATATCACTCTTATATCACTAGGCAGGTTAAGTTCGTTAGTTTTCTTCAAATGGCCGAAGGCCAAACGGTACATAATAGGAGCCGTCGACATCGCTAACTTAAAAATAAAGCGACGAAAGTGATGTAGGTAGGCGTTTTGCGTTCTAGATCGTTTACGATGTAGAGACCTTTTGCGATATAGGCAAAATATTACACTAGTCATTTTGCATTCTAGGCCATCCGCGTATAACCCCTTTGTACATAGTATACTTCCTTTGAGGATTATCACAATTTGTTCTGGAATTGTATGTAATAAAGTCGCCTACTGTTCATAGTACAGTCAGCAACTGAAGTCGGTGAGCCAGGTGTTCAGAGTGATCATGTCACGCTCTTATTCCCTAAAAAATAAAGTCGTGTCCAACTCATTTTGATCACCTCGCTCGCTTAGCAACTTTAGCTGCTGATTGTACAACCATTGGTTAAAGCTACTACGCTGTTTGTCCCCAATTTTCTCATTCAATTTCCTAAAGAAGATCAAAGAAAACCTAACAATTAAACATAAACCTCTTTGATATACCTTCCGTTTCCATTTTATTTCCGCTACAATCAATCATTCATTGTGTACTTTGTCATCCTTTTTCCGGACCATTCGGAAAATTTTCCGGATAACCGAAATAGAAAAATAGATATAAATCGGTTCACCGTTATCAAATGTCAATTTGGGCTAGCAAAAAGGCAAACGATCTAAAGAATTTGCAATATTCAAATAAATGTACGAGTATTCCATATGTGAATGGAAGCTTATTTGGAGAATAGGATTTGTTATAGATTTGATATTCTCAGTATTGGGCCTGTCAAATGAAATGTTTGCCTTATTCAGATCGTTTTCTTGTTATCAAAATGTCACATAAATGTTTCTAATTGTAATTGATCGCTTAGTTATGCTTACATGTAATGCTATGTGTAATGAAATAATCAAGAAATATCTGCGCTCTTGCTTGCACAATGAGCAAGAACAGATATTTCTTCACCGGGCGTTTCTATGTATTTATGTATTTGTTTGGGACCCGGGTATGTCCTAAAACTACGGCCAAGACCAACGGAGGATGGGCAGCAGCATCCCTAGAGTGCGGTGGAAGCGCTGCGATCGCCAACCCGCATGCCAAGCGTGGCGATTATGGCATATACCCCCCATATGAAATCAACACCCAAAAACCATGGGCCCGAGTCCCGGCGGCCCCCAGTACCTACCCTGGTTATGCCGGTAGCGGCCAGGGTCAGGGGTGCTAAGAATCCCCGGGCGGGATCTTACGCAGCATAGGTAGGCCTCCCACAAGGTAGATCGACGACCTAGTGAGAGTCGCGGGATACCGCTGGATATGGAAGGCGCAGGATCGGTCTTCTTGGGTCGTTCTGGGGGAGGCCTATGTCCAGCAGTGGACGTCTTTCGGCTGACATGATGATGAAGTATTTGTATAGGCTGATTAACCACAACACAAGCCTTCATGAGCGTACCGTGGCTTAGATAATTTGTGTAAGGAAGTCATTTGATGTTTATTTTTTAAAATTACTGTTATTCTGCGTTTTTATGAACATTTTCTTATATTTAATATCAAGCGCAACGTGCCTATAAAATAACATTATTATTTACAGAAATTACAATCGTATTATGGTAACTACAAGTATTTAACTAGTTACAGTATAAAATCTAAAAAAGGCCTTTGAGGCATTGTACCAAGGATGCTGGCGGCATTTCCTCGTTGTATCGCAATACTGATACGTTGTACTGCCTATAATATATAATGTTTATGGAATTTACTGCCATCTCCAACCCGCCTGCACATATATATGTCATTTTGTCGGCTAAAAAAAATCGTATTGATAACAATGTTAATACATCCCTAACAAATCAAGATTAAAAATAAGAATCCCACTAGAATGTCAAAGAAGTATTATCCTCTCGTCACTCGGAAATCATAAAGTGCCAAAATAATATTAATTTTGATTTGCCGTCATAGTTACGGAAAGCCTTTTTTTATCAAAAGGGTGATGTAGGTTAAATGTTTTGTCGTTAAAATTGACAGCTTAAGTGGTCGGTTAGGGCGAATTCAAAGTACTGTGTGTTGAATTTGTAAAAGAGCTCTGAAAGCTACAAATATGTATGACTTGTATCATTTTGGGCGGTATTTTCCGTAGTCGTCACACATGGCAGGCGGGTTTAGCCGCAGTAGCTGTAGATTGGGTTTCGACGGACGCTGGTTTTTTCCCTTTGTCGCTTCTAACGACCACGGCAGGAGATGGGGTGGTGCTATTCTAGTCAGACGGCACCACACAACGGTATAAATAAATAAATATTTCGGGACAATTTTACACAAATCGATCTAGTACAACGGTAAGCTGAGTAAGGCTTGTGTTGTAGGTACTAGACGACGATATATATAATAGATAGCTACATATAAATACTTAAATACATAGAAAACACCTATGACTCAGAAAAAAATATCTACGCTCATCACACAAATGAAATGCCTTGACTGGGAGTTGAACTCAGGACCATCGGCTTCATAAGCAGGGTCACTACCCATTAGGCCAGACCGGTCGTCAAAATCTATTTTTTTTATTAAGTATTTATAAATTCAAATCATCATTTCTTTGTCATTTTCGTTATTACTTGGTTATATCGTTATTAAACCTATTCAAACATGACTGAAGGAACAAGCACTGTTTACATTGTGGGGTGTTTTTTATTTATTTTCACTCATTCATTCATTCATTCGTTCATTTCATATAGTTGTATTTTTTTGTGCATCATTCATCTCAACTTTTGTGGCACTACCCAGTAGTTGACATGTAGACAAGTCGCTCGACTTGTGCTCGAAAATTAGACGACTTTAGTACTTATACCGTGAAAGATCCGAAAACCGCGGAAAGCACTAAAGACACCTACACACAGACTATGTGATTTACTAGGAAGGATAATTACACTTTCATATGCGTATATCGGTTACAAATCTAGTTTAAAAATTCGTCAAAAACAGGCCAAGTCGGGAAATTAACGCCATGTAAATAAATTTCCCAAAACCTGTCACCTTTTTCTGCGTTAATACTTTTCCCAAATAAAATTTGCATGTTTTACACATTACCCTGACAAGCAATCATGGTCGGTTATTTTCCACGATAATGACTATTTCTTTCTCTTTCAGTCGTAAGACTTGTAAAGTGACGTCTGTTTTCTAAACAAATAATATTGTAACTACGATAAATTATAGAAGATGGTTCGTTTTTGCTAAAGTAGGGTAAAAGTATCAGTGCTCGACATGCGAATGCCCAATGGATGACACTCTTATTTCACCTTTATCTATAATGACTTAACATTGAAAGTGGCATTCGGACTGTGTCAGGCACCCGGACGTTTACCTTAATATCCATACAAAAATATTCATATTATTATGTAGACAAGGTAATGTTAAGGAGCATTACTGACATGACACACTTACTTACTGGACATAGGCCTCCCCCAAATTTAACTTGTATCATCTTGGGGGGTAGCTGTCTTAGTCGCCACGCTTGGCAGGCGGGTTGGCGACCATGCAGATAGCCAGCACCACACGGCATCGGCATGTCTAAGTATTTAAGACATACATAATCAGTGATAATTACTGTGTAAACTAGGGTAAAGTCTGATTAAAGTTTTTATTTCCGTGTACACGTTAATACGAACTTTGTAACAGCGAGTCTACTTAACTCCTCATTTCATAATTTTGAACAAACAAAAACCTAAATACATACTTACAAAACGTTTCAGCAGAAGATTTAAGTACTTTAATGGACAAGTTTGTGAATTCTCTCAAAGCATTAAAACTGTGCTGCATAAAATTATCCTCAGGGGTTAAACTTGGTGGAAATTTTAATAAACTCACTTTGAGATCCTGAAATAACAACACTGGTTTTGTTTTGCAATATTGAAAAAAAGGTTTTGATTCTTGCGCAAGGTTTAATAAAATGCTTTATATTTATTTGTGGTTTGCAGTAAAATCATTATCATTTATCGTCATTATTACAAAGATCAGTTAAGGTAAACGTCCGGGTGCTCGACACTGTCCCAGTATACATTGTGTTATCTTCATTAGACAGCTGTCTACTATTGGGTAATAGCATGTTGAGCGCTAGTAGGTACGTTTACCTTATCAGATTTTTTTTAAGATACAAATATATAAGTACTTGATATTCGTATTAAATACATAGAAATGAAAGAATTATATTAATATGAAACTGGACACACGCAATGTTTTCATTGTTATTGCCACTTATTTTATTGGTTCATATCATACTTTTTTTTATCGAAATTTTAGATTTGAGCCCCAAACGCTTACGTGTAATAACATATTTGAAGTACAAGTGTGATACAAAATTAGTTATTTATACTCATCTAAAGGCAAGCGAAACATCATATATTGTCGCTCTTATTTACGGCAAATATACCTAGACACTATACTAAACATATTTTCATAAATTCAGTACCCTTACCATGAGTTGTGACATTGACGTTTTCGATAACGAGTATCGAGTTTACTATCCGTGCATCTCGCTTGTACTACTTTAGTGCGAATGAGATGCACAGATAGTAAACTTGATACTCACAAACTTACACTCAGGGTACAGAGCCCTGAGTGTAAGTTTTAACGTAACTTTACGTCACGAACGCGTTTGCGTTTCCCATATAAATAACATTATCACTTACGCATTCGTAAACGTTTTTTTTTTTGTCAAAAGTAACTTACACGAGAGCCTCAGAACTTGGCCATACTTATTTAACAAAATATTTGTTACTACTTAGTTACAAACGGATAAACTCACGTGTAATAATATCGCACTAGGCGACATGTTTCAGGTAAGCTCTGGTACCCATCTTCAAGCCGAGTCAGGACACACCGATCGAAGTAGTAGCAACATGGCTCACAACAGTTTTAATTGTAAAATATTTGTTATAATACCGGTGGAGATTAACGCCGCGGTCTAGGTGAAAACGTCCGTAATACCTTCACAATTAAGGCATGCAGACACTATTATGTGGCAGCATAATTACTCGTATGTACTGAATATAACAGTTTAATTATATCCACCGGCGAAACTGTCCCGGCGTGAAGTATCGCCAGTTTACTTTACCAAGCGAAGTACCCTCACCATGAGTTGTGACATTGATGTTTTCGATAACGAGTATCGAGTTTTCTATCTGTGCATCTCGCTTGAACTATTTTAGTGCGAACGAAATGCATAGATAGTGAACTCGATACTCGTTACCGAAAACGTCAATGTCACAACTCATGGTAAGGGTACAGGTTCGATAGTGATAGACCACATTTTAGTGCTGTAAGTTATCACTTGACACACATTGATTGAAGACTATCGTCTTGAGGCGCTGAGGTATGTCGGAGGAAAAAACATTACGTTATATCCCGAATGCTGCCCAACCTAGGTTGGATTTGGTGGTTGACCTCTTAAGAACCACCTTTACCTAATTGGACTAGTAATTGTCCTAGGTAGATATACGAGGATCGGGCTGGTGCCGTGGTGAATGCTAAGTTATCCCATTGCCGCAGGGTTTTTAGTGGGTATTCCCCTCCCATATGGAGGGGCGAGTCCCTGTACCCCCTGTAAGACCCTTCCCCAGGGCTGGGGGGAAGCATAAATGCATTTTCCCTGCGTCAAAAAAAAAAGGTAGATATTCGAGTCAACAACTTAAGGGGCTGACTTTTGAACAGAGAATGGGACTTGGACTGCTCGGATCATTGCTGGGGTTGAATCTGACAGCCATAAATCGATTACATACATTTCAGCCGTATGCAGTCCACTGCTGGACATAAGCCTCCCACAAATATGACTTGTATCATCTTGGGGGTACTTGTCATAGTCGCCACGCTTGGCAGGCGGGTTGGCGACGGCAGTAACAATAGGTTGGGTTTCGACAGACGCTGCTGCCCGTCCGTAGAATTTTTGCCTTTGTCGCCTCCCGCGGGAGGACATGGGGTGGTGCTATTATAGTCAGCCGGCATCACACGGCAAATTCGATTCGGCGATTTCGATTAAATCACTATATATCGATTTGAAACAAATAGTAAATATGTTTTCTGTAAAAACATTAGCGCAGAATCGCGCAGAACCTGAACAGAATATGAACAAACGTGTCAAGACGAGTATCGAGTCGCGGGATCCCTCCCTTAGGGACGTGTTAAGGAAAAAGGGGGAATAAACAAGTGTTGACAAGGAAAGAACGTGACGATATGTTGGGAACGAGTTATTCCATGTTTTAGTTGCCTGACTTAATCGAAAGTAATGGTGTAGCAAAAGGTGTAAGTAGGTCGCAATAACACGACTACACGCGTAATGTAATCTTATTTCTAGCCATAATATATTTAAAATTTTATATGTATGGAGACGTTGATGTGACATAATTAAATTCAGTATTTTGACTGTTGAATAAAATAGCGAAGATATAAACGTTATCTTAAACACTTCATAGTTATGTCTACAACGGAACAATAAGTCATTTTAACTATCGCTGATTCAGGGCTTTGACTCATAATTAACTTATACCTAGATATATTTCTAGCAGGAACGAAATTTGCTTAGTGCTTGCCACAATAAAAATATCGACAATCCTGTTATCGATATGTACATACTTCTTCAACGAAAAGACGTACACACAGCACGGCTACCTACCTGGATGCTGCGTGCCACCAATCTTGAACAAATTGAACGTAATTCGTACTCTTTTGATTCAATTTACTTTTATAATTTGCAATAAATAGTTCCACATTGTTTTCTGAAGTATGTAAAATATTAATAAATAGATAGTTTTGAGTTATTGTTATTTATTTTTACACTAATTAAGATATGTCGTTGATTATAACGTTGAAGTGGTACTTATCGATAACAGGACTGTCGATGTTTTTATTTTGTCAATCACTTACAAGTAGGTACTCGTTCGTGCTAGAAAAATATTTAGGTTACTCATAAGAAATACCTAAGAGAAATATGAATTTGTTGAGTAGCTATGCGGCCAGTATGACGTTCTAAAGAAATAATTCCTACTTGCAATAAAATCTCTTAATTAAAATACTCCACTGGTGTCACTAATACGGCATCGCGCCGTCTAGGTTACGCTGACTCAATCACAAAAGGATATTTCTTGAGTAACTGCAGTTGTCGCTTAAGACTTTTAAATACAATGCGGTGCAAGGCTTTTGTCCGATGCATCCAATCTTTTGTGGGAAGGACAGTGACGTCTCTAAAGAAACTGCATTTTTATTTGATATTCTTGGATCTTCTCTGTAATTGTTTCAATTGGTATAACTCTTCATTTCGCATCTCTTCTTTTCCTCAGCTCTATTCCATCTTATCTCCTTGTTTGTTTTTTCCACTGTTCTCTACTTTGAACGTCATCATCATTATCTCAGCCACAAGCGTTCACTCCGAACATAGGACTCCCCCTTGGACCTCGACATGTACCGGTTGGAAGCGACCTGCATCTAGCGTCTGCCGCGACCTTAATGAGGTAGTCTGTCTATCTTGTGGGTGGACGTCCTACGCTGCGCTTGCTAGTCCGTGGTCTCCACACGAGTACCTGTCGACCACATTGGCCATCTCCTCTGCGCGCAATGTAGCCTGCCCATTGCCACTTCAGCTGGCTAACCTGGCGGTGGCTTTAGTTCGCCTACGGATTTTGAATATCAGTTTTGTCTAATTTTATCTCATGGATCCCTTTGGACTGACGTCAGCCAGGTGGCGGGTCTTCTACCAGCCTCGCTCTGCAGCAGGTATGCTCAGGGTACCTCGCATCATATGGTCTTCAGGGCGGTGGAGTACATGTCCGTACGACAGTAGACGACATTCTTTAACCTTGTCGATTACGGGTGATACTTTATAACTCCCTTTGATGTCGACATTTAGGACTTTGTCCAGCGATGTAACGCTGGCAAGCACATTATGTATATTTTAATTTTCTCATACGTCCAACTAAATTACTCAGCTGCGCCACGTATGGCTCACTAAGAAACGCCCAACTATGCACTCTGGTCATCACAATATATATTATAGAATGACATTTTGACCGTATCTATATCTTCGACCTTGACTGTATGTAAATACACATAATACAGTTGACATGCAAGTCTAATTTATGTTCACCAAGTTCAAACTAAGAAAATACCCGTAAATGATTCTTGTTAGGTAAATTTGCAAAGTAGATACTTTTGCTCATGTCTGCCGTCTAAGGACTCTAGGGCATAAATCATAAAGCCTTAACGTCTGATTCTGTTATTCATCTCCCTGTCTCACTCACAATAAACTGAACAGTCACGGGTCACGCCTTCATAATTACCAGGGCAACGCGCAACGACTTGCCGTGTATGGACTTAGCTTTTC
This sequence comes from Grapholita molesta, assembly GCA_022674325.2. Classification (NCBI taxonomy): domain Eukaryota; kingdom Metazoa; phylum Arthropoda; class Insecta; order Lepidoptera; family Tortricidae; genus Grapholita; species Grapholita molesta. Next base: position 7,665,242 of record CP053139.2, read on the forward strand.
AAAAATATAGAGAAATACATAATTATTTTTGACAGAAGACAAAACTTGTTCAAATTAAAATTGGGAATTCTGTAATTACTACTGGTTATAACCATACGGGTACATACGCCTAAAGAGTAGTATATACTGTCAAGGGATTGGAAGGAGTAATTTTTTAGTAAACTAAAGTAAACTAAACTAAAGTGAACCGTTATTTAGATTTTGTCTGTGGCTCGATACGTCTATTCGAGACTGCGGCGTTACCGCGAAAATCGGTAGTCGTCACTTTCCAACGATTGTTTTTGTCACTCTCATGATGCCTTAATTAAAGTAAAAGAGATAAATGCTCGAAATTTACGAACTTCTATGGTCGCGGTACCAGGCCTGAATATTATTAAAGTAAAATGTAATTTTGGTACAGGCTAAAGTTTTTTAGCTCAATTGGACTTTGGTACTGATTACAGTACACACGCAAGAAAACAGATTTACAGGGATAATGTGAGAGGTACATCAATTTTAACCTAATAAAAAAGTGGCATTTTTTAACCTTAAAAATGAAATTAGGGCCTTATTTGGTTTATGTCAGTTTTAGTAGAATTTTATTGTTCGACTTTTTTTACAAATTTATCAATTGTTTTTGTAGGTACAATGAAAATGAATGTACATAATTTTCGTCTATCTCTGTCTAAGTATAGTAAAAGTACTATTCAGTGCAAGTGAACAATGCGTGAAAGTGATTTGCGTGTTTTTTGTACAAAGACACCATATACATGTATACATAGTTTAACTTTATTCCCATGACTTAGAGTAAAATGTCGTATACATATTTATGATCGTGGCTTCACGGATTCAGGACGTGGGCGTATTGACACGTATTAAGGACGTGCTTTGTGATATAATAGTAGTCTTGTATGGCGGTTTAAAGGTCGAAAAGTCTTGAAAAACAAAATTTCTGGAAGTATAACTCATCATTATCATCATCAGTCGAAGTATGTCCACTGCTGGACAGCATAAGACCCCCAAATCCATAAAGGCTGGTTTTGCACCACACGCATCCAACACGGATTCCCGCGATTTTTACCAGGTCGTCGGTCGACCTTGTAGGAGATCTGTCCACGCCGCACCTTGCGGTGCGTGATCGCTACTCGAGATCCTTTACGCCCCAACAGCTATAGGTTCTGCGTGCAATGTACCCTTATAACTGTGTAAGTAATAAATATGAAAAAGCTTTTACGGTACTTAACCCAAACAATTATGTCAAATACGTTTACCAGACTAGATATATATGGTATCTCTAAAAGTATAAGTTCGTACATGTATGATCTTGCATATAATACGACGATAGGCTTGGCCTAGTGGGTAGTGACCCTGCATATGAAGCCAATGGTCCTGGGTTCAAATCACAGTAAGGGCAGTTATTTGCGTGATGAGCACAGATATTTGTTCCAGAGTCTTGGATGTTTTATATATTTTTTAAGTATTTGTATATCATATCCTAGCTATTTCTCGCGTCTGCGTTGGCCAGTAACGCCGGTCTTTAAAGTATGGTTGTGGGATAAAAATGATCTTATATGCTTTCTCGTAGCTCAAACTCTCTCCATACCAAATTGCATCCTAATTGGTTCAGCGCTTGAAGCGTGAAGAGGTAACAGACAGACAGAGTGCTCATCACACAAATAAATGCCCCGACTGGAAATCGAACCCAGGACCTTCGGCTTCATAGGCAGGGTCACTACCCACTAGGCCAGACCGGTCGTCTATTTATCTATCATATGATATTTCATTTTAAAAAATATAGTCGTGTACCTAAAAACAAAAACAAATCAAACTATTTATTTAGTTAACAAATTAATTCATTCGCGGTACCAATTACGTGTCTCTAAAACGGCTTATCCCGTAAATGCAGCATCAGTTGCAAGTCAGCTTAAATGCAATGTAAGCAGAGTTATGCTGCATATTGCATAATTGACACTGACAAGCGGCGCACAGAGTCCACGGACAAATTTTACTAACGAGAGAATTATTAAATGCACGCTGGAAATACTGAATCCAAATAGCACTAGCTTACTCATAGTGTGAAGATAAAATTTTATGACACAATTTTTTTTTTGGCGACGAAAGGGATAGATACTCATTGTATACGGCCAGGCCAATACGAGTACAGTCAGCAACAGAAGTGGCTAAGCGTTTGAGGTGTTCAAAATGAGGTCCACACATCTCTATTGTCAAGAGAATAAGAGCGCGTGTCGGTTATTTTGAACACTTCAAACGCTTAGCCACTTTTGCTGCTGACTGTACATGACCGCATGCCTAACTCGACTGGGAAGGAACCCAAGGACTAAATGCTTACCTTCAGGCGGGCCGTATGCATGTTTGCCACCGACGTTGTATTAAAAAATGCTCTATTACATGGCTATTATTGACTGTAATTTGTATTTAAACTTTCGTGAATCATTATATTATCATAAACACAGCTTAAGGAACGTAGTCACTTGTTTTGGAAAGCTTAGGTCTCTATTAGCGAGTATTGATAGTATCGAGCCCCGTTCGCGTTCACCTGGGGGCAGTTCTCCGAACCGGTCATTTTTTATGTTCCTAAAGATATCTTTTCACAGATGCAATATTTACGCATCAACGCACATTTTTTCGATACTCCATTAATCAATAGAAAAGCTATCGGAACCATTTTAAGCTTGATCTCCTATATAAAAAGTTATCGGCCAAATATGTGAAAAATCAACCGTTTTTTACAAGTGACTAAACTAGTTGTTCGTAATGTATGTTTATTAACTTACAAACTAACTTAAAATATGTAATATTACTTATACACAATTCATCACTATTCGATTCTACATACAATTTTATAAAAAACATGACTAGTTAACTATGTATAATATATTAAAATTCAAATCAAAAAGTGTGTCAAAAAAAAAAGTCATTGTTGACGCCAGCTTTGCTTTTGGATTTATCATGAAACGAAACGCATCGAACGCCCAAAATATGGGCCCCCGATGTTCGCCCCCGCCTCTCAGTCGACTCACAACCAGCGGAACAAGCAGCACGTGCAACGTTACGGCAAGGAGAGTCGCCAAAGATACTTCTTCCAATCTTGTCAAATATATCATCATTGTTATTGTTAAATATACATCAATAGCTATGCATTATAACTAATATGTTACTTACACATATTGAAGGAATTTTAGGTTTAATCATGTTAAGATATGCTTTCTTACTCAACCTTCTAATGAAAACACGTTTTCGACAGGTTTCTTTAAATTTGTCATTGTTGGCTGCCTCATTGTCGGTAAAATTGGAAAGGATGACAATGACGCGTGTAGCCAACAATGATAATCCTCGAAGCCGACAATGATTTTAGCATCCAACAATGATGTGGGCAGAGGCACGTACGTACATAGTAACGTTAGAGCTCGAATGGTAGATTGTGAGATTAGAGAGGGCGGAGTACCGGTGGCAAATTTCACACAAAAGGTATGGAGTCGTTTTTATAATTATTATTTTAGGCTTGAATAATAAAATTATTCATTTACCTAATGTACTTAGTATGATACCTACTCGTAAATTGGAAGTAAGTACTTAACATTTATTTTCATAAATCGATTTCAGGAACACCTAAATTTTATGTCGTAAATGTTTTGGGTTATTTTTCAATTCCTTTTAACAAAGTCACCATTCATAGATATAATATTTTTTACTATATAATGCAACCTTTCTTTTCAAAAAGTTACTAAATTATAAACAAGTTTTAAACATGCAACCATGACATCGGTATATGTAGAGCGATCGTTTTCCACTCATAAATGTATCTTCAATAAATTAAGAAACCGATTCACTCCGAAAAACCAGGAACATGTGGCCATAGTCCAGTCATTTTATAACATGGATACGCACTTAAGTGTGAGTTGTGAGGAGGACCTCGAACACATAATTCCAGTCCTCAATTGTAATTGAATGGTCTTGAAAATAATATATGGTTTTGCAGGTATAACTTCTTAGTAACTAACTATTTAGTACCTAATGATAATGTTTTGATAAGAAAACATATTATTATGTATTATAGATATTAACAACATATTACATTATATTTGTATGCTCGTAAGATAATTTCTATTGAAGGGGGGGGGGGGGATATTTAAGGGGGCTCCCAGACAGTCTATATGATTTTGATCTATGATCTAAATATTAATCATAACAAAAAATAATCATACCTACATATTATTTAACTTGAGTTGTTATTATTGTGCAATTGTTATGTGATCATCGTTAAAATGTCTTTCAAGACGTATAATTATAAGAAATCAATAAATAAAAATGTTGCCTACTCATAATTTTAATATCAAAGGAAACGTTGTTTCTAATGTTGTTTTTTTTTATTAATATTGTATTAAACCAATCATTTAAAAATATATAGGTACTAGTTTTATTTCGATAATATTGTCTTGAAGACGTCCGTTAGGTGTATAGTTGTGTCTTACACCGACCTAAATTTCTAATACCTTTCATCCTGTTACTTTTAAAACTCAGTTTAATGCATTCATCATTGTTGACTACATCGTCTACGAGTATGACTATTGTCAACCATCCTTATAAAATGTCATTGTTGACACTGCCCGTCATTGTCAGCCACAACATTTTTTTGCAAGTTGCAATATTTAGGTACATAACGTGTTTTGAGAAGTGCCAATGATTTTAAATTATAGTTCATAAGCTATTAGATCACTTAAGTGTTATACTTAAGCCCTGGCACTGAGTTGATTCTTGCAACTGAATTTGTATGGGGAGAATTTTTCTGCGGAGAACTGCCCCTGGACACGGAATTTTGAAGTAGTATTTGTGTAATATTGAAGTAGTTGCAAAATTGTGGTTTCAAATTAGTGTACCGACAACTATTATGAAAAATACTATCACGATTATAAAATCCGTTTCACACCTAAATATCAAGCTAAAAAACACTAGCACTCTAACGTACATTTTTAAACCCCATTCAACAGAATTCCAGCTACATTTTGCTTCACTGACAGCTGACAGACACTAACAGATTGACGGGCCAAACGAGCAATGCCGGGTGCACGCTGCAGTTATGAAAAAAAAAAGTAAAATGCCAACTGCTCCGCTACTGCGAAAAACGATGTTCGTAAATTTCAGACGATTTTCTCTATCACTCTCAAGACACCTTAATTGGAGTACAAGAGAGAGATGCTCGAAATATATGAACTTCGATGTTCGTGGTACTGGGTCTGGTCGGTTGTATATTCAAATTTTGACGTCGGTAAGTTCGAAATTAATTCTCTGCACAACTACATAGATATGGTCATCAAGTTTTTCACCTGTAAAGCTGTATAATATGATAATATTGCTTTGTCATCCTATCTATAATGCATGCAAAGTCCCAGTTCCGCCGAATAGCGAGAAATAGGTCATAGTGCCACGTCAGATTTGATGAAGAAGAATGAAGTCCAAGCATGATAAGTCGCTGCCGATTTTCACTCGGAGTGTAGCGCGCCCATAAATTGTTAAAGACGCTTTAGGTACCTTCCCTAGGATTATTATCAATGGTTATTTCAAATTTACACTAATATTATAAAGGCGAAAGTTTATCAGTGTGTACATGTTTGTTACTTCTTTACGTCTAAACAGCTGGAGCGATTTTAATAAAATTTGGTATAGAGTTAGCTGACACCCTGGATTAAAACATAGGCTACGTTTAATGCGGGAAAATATCTTATCCCCATGGGAAAATTGATAAACCGCGGGTAGCACCGTGGGGTACAGCTAGTAATATATAATTATGTGACCCTAGTCAAAACGTGTATAAGTCATGAACAACAATAATATGGTACATAATTATAGCGTTTTACACTAGGGCCAGAGAATTAAATTTAGCAATAGCAGTCAGTTGACTTTCTCGCATAAATCTGTTAACGAAAACTAACATAAACCAGCGGCATGGTATCGAAGAAACTGGCTAGGAAAATCTGAATATTTACATTCCCGGGTAAATTGTACACTTTAGCCTACACAGGATAAAAAAATCGGTGCAACAAGATTTGGAACTTATACGCGGACGTGTCTTTTTTTAATGACAAAGACTGCTCGTTTGCCGTCTTTGTCAAACGGATTACCTGATGGTAAGCAATTACCGTCGCCCATGGGTACCCGCAACACCAGGGGAGTCACAAGCGCGTTGCCGGTCTTTAAGGGGGTTGGAGCTCTGGGAAACTTACTCCCCATCAGGAACACAACACTACATACCTGAAAGGTAGCAGTGCTATTATGGCTGTGGCCTTCTGTAAGGAGGAGGTACTCCCCCAGTTGGGCTGCCCCAGATTCAAGCGTACTTCGCTGTGTCTGGACATTTTGAAACACGCTCTTCGTATCAGCTACTGAAGTCCACTGCCGGGTATATGCCGTCCCCATAGCCACACTAAGCGATTTATGAGCAGGCAGCGGAACTTTGGTGCCGATGACATCATTATGACGCAAAATAATAGGGATATAGGATGTTCTTATAAATTATACACAACATAACTAGTAACTTTTGACAGATGCAACAGTTGCCACTAGCTCGCCGAGTAAATAGCAATGTCAAACTTGATATTCAACCTGACTCAAATAAAGTAAGGAAAGTTTCGACTTGCGTGATTCGATGTATGTTTTTCTATGTTACTAGGTTTAGCTGTTATATTTTGCTGACAGCAAGAGCAAAACATTTTTTTATCTTTAACAACTAAGATAGGAAATGTCTGCAAAAACGGCTGCATCGACTCCATGGCGATTGCGGTCAAGCGATATTGATAATGAGTTAATTATAAATGTTGTACCATATCAATTCACATTTCTAAAATTCACGAACAAAAAAATCATATAACGATGTACAATATTGTTTTCGATAATTTTCTGATGACAATGACAAAGACAGTTCAGTGATTATGTTTTTATAAGTACTGGCCGTCTCAAGTGTCAATAAAACATCCGTGAACTAAAGAGGCCAATAAGTTGTTAGTGATTAATGATTATCTATCATCTAGATAAAAACACTCTGTGTACAGCCGCTACGTCATGCGTCTGTCATCGGCACCAAAGTTCCGCTGCCTGTTTATGAGCATGGGGCTAAATACCGTAACCTCCACAAATGGCGGGCGGGTTGGCGAGTATAGTCCACTGCTCTAAGGAGGCGCTGCTACCCGTCTTTCTGATGACCGTGGTTTCTGCTTGCAGTTTTTTTTATATCACAAAGGTGGCAGACAAGCATGCGGCCTGCTTAATGGTAGGCGGTCACCGCCGCCTATGGACGTGTACAATACCGAGACATCATTAACGCGTTGCCGACCCCGTAAAAACCTCTTTTTCATCCTTTTCGAAGAACCCCACACTGTAGTCCTTTGGGATGACCTCCGCAGGAAGCAGTTTGTGGAATCGAGTGAAACAATCTATGGATATTACATATGTACTCTTTTCTTTGGTCTAAGATCTCACTAAGGGTTCCAAAATTCAAAATTTTGGTTCCAAAATTCAAAATTTTGGTTCCAAAATTCAAAATTTTGGTTCCAAAATTCACCTTCATTCCGGCAAAATTGTCATTCCTAGTTCAAAGATATATTCTTGATTTAATAGTGACCAATTTCTTATACTAAAAATTACACTTTCTTTCTTTTGCTTACTAATTATTTGGTTGAACTTCAAATGGGGCTAGAATAAACTAGAAAAGAGGAGATAGAAACACTTTTTAGTGTACTATTTTCTTGAGACACGGGAATACCGATGAACGAGCATGTTTTAAGTTGGGCTGGATCTTTAAAATCTTTAAAATTAATCTAATTCTTAAGTGATCTGTCATTGGCTACTAGTTTTAGAATTTATTTCTACAAATAGTTTGTGAAAAATGCGCAAAACCGGTCACTGTAAGTCGCTTTGGGGGAAGCATTTGTCCAGCAGTGGACGTCCTTCAACTGATACGATGATGAAATAGATGATTTAAAATACCTCTCCTGGAATCCTCGCAGTGTGTAATAGAAAACCGTTCCCACTGGAATACAATTCTTAACCGTATAAACGACCCCCACTTGTCTCTCAAGCCAGTCTATCCACTTTCAATTTAAATTTTTGGTAACCGCCAATCGATCGGATATGCAGAACCCTCCCTAATAGCACACCGACCTAAGCTGACATTCCTAACCACGTCAAACTCACTGCCGCAAATCTAACCATTTATATCTGTGATCCCTGGCTACGTTTATTTAGCAAACGATCTTGGTTTCATATTTAAGTTGGTTTCTAAGAGCTCAAGCCTCTGAAAGCAATACGAATACCCACAAACGACCTGGCGGAATCGAATCAACGCTACCTTCCGAAACACCTCACTCACCAAGCAATAACCAACCCTAACTCCTACAGACAACGTTCAAATTACATCACTGTTTATATTCTGAACCATCTTATAGACTGTATATTTTATCGAGTAACATTCAACTTTAACACTAGCGAATAAGGTTGAAATTGTTATTTAACTTGCTCAATCGCTCTTAACGTTTCGAAAATCGAAAATGCAAGTCGATGATGCGTTAAGGTAATTTGGATCTTAGGTATTTAGGATAAAGTTTAATACGGATCGTAAATGTATGTAAACACTTTGTTTAAGTTTTTTGCTAAAGTGTCTGCGATATTACACTTTGAGAGCTGACGGTAGATATAGATTGCATATTAATTGGGGACAGGTAGCTTTAACTTTTAAGTATTAAGGTCAAGATGAAAAGTGTGTAAATTTGGTAAATCATATTATGGATGGTGGATCGTAAAATGTGAGCAAAATTAAATTAAATTGTAAATGACACAAAGACAGAGTGACATTTTTATAGGCTACCTAAATAATCTATTCTTATTAGAAATGGGTGCTAGGGGGAAAAAATCTCCAAATCACCTTTGTAAGAAATCCCACTGAGGAATTGTTCGGATTAATCCCTGCCGCCTCCTTCCGCCATCGTTCTACGCGGCAACATTTCCACCCCCACCATCTGGATAGTTGGTTTCTCTACTGTGCGTTTCTCTAGAAACTTCCTGCTTCGCACATCAAAAGTGTGAATAGATTTGCGGTCAGCGCTATTTCCAGACCGATACGACCCTCATACCTTCAAGAAAAGAGCGTAATCCTATCTTAAAGGCCGGCCACGCACTTGTGACCCCCTAGTGTTACCCATGACGACGGTAGTTACTTACCATCAGGCAAGCCGTCTGCTCGTTTGCCAACTTTGTCATAATGAAACCCAAACTACGGTGTGAGGTGGGATGTCATATTACTCTGTTTATCTTATATGTTATAATTTTAAACTACCTAGACTCTTAAAAAGCTAAAATACAAACGACTGGAACACTTATTAATGCAATTAAGTTTATTAAAATGTTCAATTAATTTCTTCACGAAGTTTTAAAGCCAGTTTTGTCCCTACTTATCCCGTTTTGCGGCATAAAAAAAATGTGTTCGAATTCTAAGATTCTAATTAGTGTGAAAATCGAAGTAATAAAGATGGGTATCTATAACGATTGTTTTCAGCTCTTTGATTTCGAGAGCCCGAAAGTCAAAAGTCGGCCTCTGGTTGGTAAAATTGGATTGTATGGTGCCCAAAATAGCACGTGCAGTTTCCTATTAGACAACAGATATTCGATGTTTGTTCAGAGCTTCCAACGGGATATTGGCACATTTTCGTCGGTTATTGGTTCACAAAACATTTTACATCGATTTTATGCTGTACCCTTACCACGAGTTGTGACTTTGAGGTTTTTGATACCGAGTATCAAGTTTACTATCTGTGCATCTCGTTCGCACTAAAATAGTACAAGCGAGATGCACACATAGTAAACTCGATACTCGTTATCGATAACCTCAATGTCACATCTCATGGTACGGGTACTGGTTAATAGTTAAACTTAAATAAATAAATAAAAAAAAAAATATTTCGAGACATTCTTACACAAATCGACCTAGTCCCACGGTAAGCTCAATAAGGCTTGTGTTGCAGGTACTAGGCGACGATATATATAATAAATAGATACATATAAATACTTAAATACATAGAAAACACCCATGACTCAGGAACAAATATCTGTGCTCATCACACAAATAAATGCCCTGACTGGGAATCGAACCCAGGACCTTCGGCTTCATAGGCAGGGTCAGTACTCACTAGGCCAGACTGGTCGTCAAACTTGAACGGGAGAACTGAAATTTTTACTTATTTTGTTTGCGACTTGAACAGAAATTCACTGTCATCATGGAAAAAGGCCCTGAGGATGCTGGTAGCATTTCCTCGTTGTATAGCAATGCTGATAAGTTCTGCAAGGAAGCCACCAGTTCATTACTTGATATTATGGCGTTATTATAACTTTTATTATTCATCGTTCCATTGTATTACACACTTATGACATAAAAGTTTCTAACTGTTCGAAAAATTCATGTTTGTATGATAGTCCAACCAGACGCTTCGCGATTTCTACAAATAGTAGATTGTTTGACAAGGGGCTAAAGTAGGCCATAGTACCACGAGATGGTTATTGTTCGAGGGGTAATATGGCGTTTAGACCCGAGTTATGCATACTAGTTTTCACTTCGATTGCGAGAAAATAAGATAAAATAACATTTCAACAATTAACAAATACAATTTTATTCACCCGCAATGAATTCTGAGTCAAAAATGTTTAATTTGGCAGTCTTTGTATTTTTTTTACAGCTTTGATACAGAGAGGATATATATCTACGCCGTGAATAAATGCCATAGACAACGTATAATTGGGGCTTCAAAGAGTTTGCCAACGATTTAAACTTTTTTTAATGCTTGTGAAGTAGGAACTAAAAAGCACCTAATGCTTTGACAATTTGATTGTGTTTCCTCATTGGTCGATTTTAATATTGTGGTATTGTCTGATTGGTTGATACTTTATACAAAGTTTTTTTTAATGATTTCACATTTTTAAACAGTATTCGCACCAAAAAAGAATCTAGAGTTGCGATTAACTTCGATATGTGTCGTGATTGGTGGATTTAATAAGATGAATTGTTCTGGTTGGTCAATTTAAAACGCTTTGTATATCATAAATATGTATACATATTTTCCCAAGAGGCTAAATGTATTACTTTAGTCCGCCTTGGCAAGCATAGTATGACACACTTTTAGAGCATGAGAAGTGAAAAATAATATGCGGGCAGCTCCAACAGCCTCTTGGCCACAACCGCGGAAAGGTTTTAGGGGCCATTTTGGTATGCTTGGAATTGCCTACATTGTTTTAATTCTAAGTAATCTATTTAGTTTGTAATTGTTGACTAACACTATTATATAAGACATAATTGTAATTACTAACACTGTTATACTGCACAGCGCCTGAAATGGAAATTTAAATTTTATTTTTATCAAATATTGTGCGCGCTGGGATGCATGGGTCTAGGTTTTTAATTGGCTTTTAATACGCCATAATTAGTATAAAATGGTACTCTCTGCCCAGGCTTTTATGTTTGTTACGTACGTTTAAATTTGTTGGATCTTTCCACTTTTAAATGAACTCGTTGGAGATGGGACGGCGCTAGTCTTCCTTGTTACTTCATTCATTCTTTTGAACTTATTTAACTAGACGCTCGTCTTGAGGATGTAAGTTTTGTGTATTAAATAACTACATTTTTAAACTTCATCATCATCATCATCATCATGCCAGCCGAAAGACGTCCACTGCTGGACAAAGGCCAGAACGACCCAAGAAGGCCGATCCTGTGCCTTCCACATCCAGCTGCATCCAGCGACTCTAACTAGGTCGTCGGTCCACCTTGTGGGAGGCCTACCTACGCTGCGTCTTCCAGTTTGTGGACGCCACTCCAGAACCTTTCCGCCCCACCGGCCATCAGATTTGCGCGCAATGTGTCTCATCATCATTATCATCATCATCATCAGGCTATATTAGTCCACTGCTGGACATAGCCCTCCCCTAAATAGCGCCACAGCGCCCTGTCTTCAGCTTTCCGCATCCAGCATCTGCCTACAATTTTTCGCACACTACGTCGAGTCTTCTCGTCATCCATACCGCAATGCTTGAAAACAAAAGTTTTCAATCAGTGCGTCCTACCTGTCATAACCTACGGAGCCGAGACATGGACACTCACGGTAGGGTTGGTCCACCAACTAAAAGTCGCTCAGCGAGTTATGGAGAGAGCGATGCTCGGAGTCATACATCCGACAGAGAACCAAAGTAATCGACATAGCTCGAAGAATTAGCAAGCTGAAGTGGCAGTGGGCTGGTCATATCGCACGAAGAACCGACAACCGGGGTAAACGCGTTCTTGAGTGGAGACCGCGACTCGGAAAACGTAGCATGGGACGCAATGTGTCTATTAAAATAAAATGTTTCAATAAATTTTCCTCTCATTGTAATCTTAGAATAAGACATTTTTTTGATGACAAAACTGTGTCTTATTTTCGATTACAAATCAAACTATTCCCACGCTCGTTTGCCGAACATATATGTACCCATTAAAGCAAAAATTCTATCCACGCCATATATGGAAATCTATTTAACTGAGAATATTGGGAAAAATACTTCTAGGACATTGTTTAAGCAACCGAATAACGATTAATGGTCCATAAATTAGAGAGAGCGATGTGAAATAAAATGGATTTGAAGGATTTGGTTATCTTCAAGTAATGCTATCAGGAAGTTTAGTGAACCCAGCAAAATAGGCATAGTACGAATACAAAAGTGTAGAATGTGTTAAAAGCTTCATGTAATTATGTTGCTTACGCCTTTATATATCAGAAAATGTGGGGGTGAGTATTAGTTTTGATAAAATTTAATAACCTTAATTTAATATTGCCTCACACAATATAGAGGTAGGTATGTATACGAGTATGGCGACATAAAGGTTGTTTGTAATAATAAAGTTTGCTGCTTGCTGTCGGTATAGTCAACCATCTAGGCCACGTCGAACCTTGTCACAGTAACGTTAATAAGAGATCTTTTGCGTCTTTCAAATAGATTTTCACTGTGACAAGGTACGAAGTGGGCCATAAATCAAATTGGTTGAGTGTACCTAGACAACATTTACGTGATTGTGATTTTATAATGATTTTTTTGACATTGCTTGGTAGAAAAAGATGCCATGTTATATTAATTGAAGATGATAACTTAAATAAGAGCCCGCCGAAGTACAATAAGCTGACATTAAGAGGACAAGCATCAACTCTTACTTAATCATAACTTTGTGCTTAATTAAAAAGGTACTAAGTAACTTGCAATTTAGATACACTTACGACATTTTTCCATTGACTAGCGCCCTAATCAGTGGTGGTACATTACCAGAGCTCTGTACCAGTAAGTGGTTTTCCGTGACAATGGACGCCACAATGCCTATTGTCTGTGTATCAGCGCCCTACAGTTGCAGCAGTAAAGATATTAACAGTACGGACAATTTGGTTGCAAACAGTTGTATGGTAGAAGGGACATATACGACGGTAGAAGAGAAAAGATTTGACATGACTCAAAATGCTGCCGCTGCGTGGTACCGGCTCAAATTCAAACGTTAATTCAGTAAGTAGGCCTCAAGGACACTTTTATACGTCAAATATAAAAAAGGAAAAGAGAAAAATAAAAACTACACCGGTTCTAATCCTACATCTCTGACAAGAGAAGTATTTTGGTTTTTTCTGACTGGCAAGCAACTCGGCGGGACTTATTTTTTCAAAACAGTATAACAAAAAATCTTAAACATACACGACCCAGTGTTATTTCCTTACTGTACTTCAATTATATTCAATTCATTTAATGTCATATACAAATAAATTAGAATTAACGTACTTTACAAACGAAATTATTAAATAACTAGAAAGAAAAATAAAATAAAATAATACCTAATCAACTACAAATTTACAATGTCATAGAGGCTAATTGTGAGTGTCCAAGAACTCTTTGACTATTATACACTATCTAAATTATTTTTTATTATGCAGAATCGTCTGCTAGCGAATATGTTCGATATTTAAATCGAAAGAAAAATTGAAAAATTTGACTCGAAGTCCCGCTTTGAGTCAAATTTTTCTATTTTTCTTTCTATTTAAATATCGAACACTTTATCTATGTAGTAAAATGCCTTTATTCTGGCAACATACTGTTCTAAAATGTACTAGGGAAAACAATGTTTGTGTGTATAAAGTAAAACATAACAAATTCAGCTTTGTACACTTGAGGGCAAAAATGTGTAAACAGATCTTAACTTTAACGACGAGAACTGAATACTACTAGTGGCTGTGGTTTTTTGTAAGGTTGGTTGCCGTGTGCACCAGCACCACCCCATCTCCTACCGCGGGTATCGTAAGAGGCGACAAAGGGAAAAATCCTACGGACGGGCAGCAGCGTCCGTCGAAACCCAAACAGCTACTGCGGTCGCCAACCCACCTGCCAAGCGTGGCGACTATGGCAACTACTCCCAATATGATACAAGTCATATTTGTGGGAGGCCTATGTCCAGCAGTGGACTGCATACGGCTGAAATGTATGTAATGTATGTATGTTTCTGTAATGTACTTTCTCAGTCAGGCTTCATTCCGCATGTCCGCTCCAGACACGCCATACAAAATTAAAATATTAATTTGCCTTTATTTTTTTATCTTAGTTCCCCAGATTCGGTCTGCGATTTCATCCACTTAGTTACTAAAATAATTAAATCAAATTTTCTCTCGCATATCGGCAACTTGGTTACAAAATGTTATTTTTAACCCTCTGTTTCTTAGTAAGTACTGAAAACAATATCTCTCAAAAACAAAAGATGAAATCTCGACTCAGAAGCGGTACCGCGAACATCGTTTTTCGTATATTTCGGGCATCTTTCTCTTTTACTCCAATTAAGGTGTCATGAGAGTGACAAAGACAATCGTCCATATCCGAATACGCCGCAGATTCGCTCGACAATTTTTAATACCATAAAAAAATTACAAGCCCATAAAAACCGTTACGATAACCTCAAAGGGCCAAGCACGGCAATTATCACCCTTTAATCGCGTATAAAATATAAATTCATTCATTCATTCATTCCATTCATTCGTTCATAAATCTTTGGCTAAGGCCAATTAGCGTAAGCCTTTGTGTATAATTCGCACCTGCTTTACTCGGGACTTGAATAAATTTGCTTCTACAGCAGTCTAGAAAATCGAAGAGCGAACATATGTATTTATCGGTAAGGTTCAGTCGGTTTAATTAAAACCTTTTATGATTAGTTGAAGGTAGTACATAATTAGTACACTTCACACTTCATTAGGTGCTTGTTTATAAAAAAAATGTGTTTTATATAGTAGGTATATGTAGATCTAGACACACCTCGAGATATTTACATCTGTAAGGTTATTTTTAATAAGTATATTTTTATATTATTGTCATTTGGAAACAAATATAACTATAAAACAAATATATCGATATGTATTTCAAAGTGTTGATGATAAAAATTATTATAATTTCTCGGGTCAGAGGTGTAGGGTTAGAACAGGTGTAGTTTTTATTTTTTTCTTTTACTTTTGTATACTCGACGTGTAAAAGTGCCCTTGTGGCCTACTTACTGAATAGACGTTTGAGTTTGAATTTGAGTGAGACAACAGGCAGAGGGCCTATAGCGAAAATCTAAATTTGAATTTTGTTTTCTTTTACTTTGATTGAGGTGTGAGTAGTTTGACAGCTGTCAAAAAGACGAAATTTGCTAACTTCCATTTCTGTGGTAGGCTCTTAGGTCACATAGCCCAGAGTCAATATGGCTGTTTGGGCAAAAAAGTCCTAAAATGGCGGTCACATATAAGAAAGTGAAGTGTCAATAGATAAATTTGGTAATAGTAATAACAAGGAACCCTAAAAAGACCTCAGCGTATAAATTAATTCGTGTACAAAGAAATTGAAATAAAAATCTTTTGGAGCAAAAAGGTAAATTCATTTTAGACAATTAATGAATGTATTCTGAAATTGAATTTAACAATTTCGTACGGGGAACAAAATATCCAGTGTAAGGACTTAAACGTTGTTTAATTGAGTGCATGTTTTAATTGAAACCATTATAACACGTTACATAAAAGTACATATTATACGTCGGCTTATTTATTTGCCGTTCAGTATATTTATATGCTTTACTGAATCGAGGTTTTATGAAAAAGGTGGCAAACGAGCAGATGGTAAGCAATTATCGTTGCCCATGGGCAAAACCAGGGGAGTCACAAGCGCGTTGTAAATTGTAATATATTAGAGGTGTTATTACTTATTATCTATTATTTATAAAGGACATATTTTGCTTGCAAGTGTTTTCGTGAGCCAAAAACACCTAGGAGAAAAGTAATACGGGTATACAAATAATAAACAGTTACATTTTTAGCATACACAGTGTTAATAACTTACTAATTCTACAAACACGGCCAAGATCGTGTCGGGCCATGCTCAGTGTAGGGTTCCGTAGTTATGCGTACCTCCAAAGTGGTTCAAAAAATTTTCGTTGAAAGTCAATTAAGTTCTACATTTCATGTTTTTCAATATTATTTGATCTTGCGGTCGAAAGACAGAGATGGCGACCTAAAAGGGTTCCTAGTTGACTATGGAACCCTAAAAACGTAATATACATATATAACAAACTTTTATTCTCTCTCACTCCTTTTCTCTCCACTTTTTGGCCATTTGAGGCGTAAAGGTTTGTGAGTGGCAAGCACGTACAGTCAAGTGTAAAAATTCGTTCACTGCCAAAGTTTCAAAAATATGAACCGAGGAACTCTATTGTACAGTAAATAAGGTTGTACGACGTATTTATGAAAGGATTCTTTCGGTACGTATTTTTGCACTTGACTGTACCAGGAGGCGCGGTGTGGACAGACCCCTAAGGTAGGAACCGACAACCTAGTAAAATTCACTGTATGCTGATGGCGCAAAACGGGTTATTGGGGTTCGCTTAAAGTTAGACCAGCAGTGGAAAAGTCTTTCGGCTGGTATGATGATGATGATGAATCTTAAATACAAATCGTTAAGGGAAAGTGGGTGAAGACTGAATGTTTCTTCACGATTCCTTTACCTAAAAGCGACTGTACCCTTACCATGAGTTGTGACATTGAGGTTTTCGATAACGAGTATCGACTTTACTATCTGTGCATATCGCTTGTACTATTTTAGTGCGAACGAGATGCACAGACAGTAAACTCGATAGTCGTTATCGAAAACCTCAAAGTCACAACTCATGGTAAGGGTACTGGTAAATACCAAAATGATATTTCGTAAATGAGCACCGAGAAACTCATTGGTACGAGCCGTTGGGTTTTGAAGCTGCGACCGGATTGCAAATCGCACGCTCTACGGCTAGGCCACTATGTCGCTCGTACTTTTACAGCATGCGAAATATTATTTTACCTTACCCCTCATACTCAAAAGTTACCCCACATTACATACATACATACATTCCAGCCGTATGCAGTCCACTGCTGGACATAGGTCTCCCGCAAATATGACTTGTATCATATTGGGGGTAGTTGCCATAGTCGCCACGCTTGGCAGGCGGGTTGGCGACCGCAATAGCTGTAGATTGGGTTTCGACGGACGCTGCCGCCCGTCCGTAGTATTTTTCCCTTTGTCGCCTCTTACGACACCCGAGGGAGGGGATGGGGTGGTGCTATTCTAGTCAGCCGGCATCACACGGCAAACCCACATTACCTAAAATAAATAAAGTCTTAAACAAGGAACTTTTATTGACATAATAATCTACTATCCACATCGATTCTCGTCGAAACCACGGGTCAAACAAACCCCAAGTTTTGTAAAGACTTCATTTCGCCCGGATTGGCAAAGTTAGGGTGAATGAGGTTTTACTGTTGTTTATTTATGATGGCTTCTAGCGCTAAAAGAGAGCGATTTTGCTTTGAGCTCAGCATTATACTAAAGGTATGATTCCAATCAGCATATTTATTAAGAATTACACAGCATTATCCTTGTGGATTAAGGTGTGCAATATTAAATACTGAGTGAAATCTGGGTCGTGATCCAAAATGTCAAAAAGTGATAAAGGCGATCATACTTAACAACTTTTCCTATTGGACCAATATTGAATTCACGAAAAAAAAATAGATGCTCCGTACATTAACTAGCAATGAAGTCCCAAAAAATATTATATGGAGTAGCAGATTTTTTTTCGCGTATTCAATAGTTATTTATCCCATGGGAAAAGTTATTAAGTTTACCTTGAACTTACCACGGAAAAGTACAGTCTATACTTTTCGGTACCTATTTTAAACAAGGTAAACAACCTTGACATGTCTTTTTATTGAAAAACACATTTAAAAAATAAATCATTAAGTACATAAAAGTTATAAATCACAAGTGATTATTTAAATTTGTTTGCTTTCGTAAGTAATAGTCACAGATTAAAAAGCGATTTTCAATAAAAAGACATGTTAAGATTGTTTACCTTTTAACTACTTAAAAGACTATATTGTAAGGATGTCCTGTAATATTTAAAATTAAAACTTTTAACTAAATTAAACAATTATATTGGAAATGTCAATGTAATGAAAATTTTGCGTCATTTATTTCTTGTCCACTCGTGATCTGGAGCTACATTTCAACCAATCCCCTCCACTAGATTTAACTAACATGTATATGGCCTGTAGATTTTTCTAACAAGCCTGCTTTACGTCTGGATGTTAGTAGAATATATTTATCATGAGTTATTTACATCATCATCATCATCATCAGGCTATCGCAGTCCACTGCTGGACATAGGCCTCCACAATTTCATATAGCGTGTGAAATAAACCCTAATTATTTCCTTTATTCATTTCATATCTTAGGCTAGGTTTTTATAACATTTTTATAAAAGTAAAATATAAAAATACATCTAAAACGTATCAAAACAATAAAAACATTATAAAAAACCTAACCTAGAGTGCCGCCGGCAACGGGGCAGGGCCCAGGCTGCCGGTGGTTAGGGCTGCAGAGAGAGGAACCGCCGGACTATGCGCGCCGTGTTCAGGATTACCGCCTTCTGAATCTGACCCTTGATCCAACCACAACCACGTAGCGAGAGTCTCTCAAGATGTTGGTCGAGACTCTTCGCTATGAGACCGTTCGCGGAAACAACTATCGGTACAATGATCGCCGAATCAACTTCCCACATGGCGGTTACCTCGTGAGCCAAGTCTAAGTACTTGCTGGACTTGTCCTTCTCGGCCTTCACGAGGTTCTCGTCACATGGGACGGTGATGTCAACGAGCATTGCGCGACGCTGCGAACGATCTATCACCACGATATCAGGCTTATTGGCTACAATAGTCCTGTCCGTGATAACAGATCGATCCCAATAGAGCGTGGCACGACCATTTTCGAGAACTGGCGCAGGTATGTACTTGTAGTACGGCACTTCGTGGTCCGCAAGACCATACATAAGAGCAAGCCGCTGGTGTATAATCCTGGCTACAAGGTTATGTCTGTGCAAGTACTCGCCGTTAGCAAGATGAGAACAACCGGAAATGATATGCCTCAGTGACTCTCCGGGACGGCGGCATGCCCGACAAATGTCGACCGTACCGTCCTTCAGGATATACTTCCGGTAGTTATTCGTCATGATAACTTCGTCCGCAATTGCACAGGCAAAACCCTCGGTTTCTCCGAAGAGGTCCCCGAATCGTAGCCAGTTCACCGACGCGGGCAGGTCTACGTCTGGTCCCGTTAGGGCCCTGTAGAACCGCCCGTGTAGCTCCTTACTCTTCCATACGGCCTTGCGGTCCTCGGTGCTTAGTACCACTGGTTTGCGCCAGTTCTCGTTTGCCAAGGAGAGCGGTGTGAGGTTCCTGTCTACTGCCACCACATCACGATGCATCCCACACTCGTGGTTAAGTAAAGTCGATCTTTCTAAATATAAATAATTCGCTCCTTTCGTCTGTATTCCCGGAAATATATAATTTGGGTTTTTTCAAGGCAAGTATGAATAGGCTGTTACTGAACCAGCGTGCTACACCCTCAACCTCGTCGATGCTCACCATCAGGTGTGACTGAGGTCAAACACTGGTCAGTCTTGTATGAAAAAAAAGTCAGTAAATCAGTCCGTCAGATAACGTCATAGTGAAACGTTTGACAGTTGATAAGTTCTTTGAGCGTACAACCGGCTTTAAGCCTGTAGGAACATAAGAAGCGCGATTGTATCAGGGATCAGTGGTTAAGTAGGCATCTGTTACGACTTTGTACAAGGGGATTACAGGGTAATGCCCGGAATAAGCCTGTGGAGGCGACTGACTGGAAAGGAAATAACGACTTATACCGTAAATTGTAATTATTAGGTAAAGTTGCCTACGATGAATTTCAGTAGAAGGCTTTTAAATATTTATTTTTATCACAAACTACTGACAGATTTTTAGATTGTCATCAATGTTGATTTAGTAAAAAATATTGAGAAGTCGACCTTACATACTCGTAAATTAAAAAATAAATTATCTTCTGTTATAGTATGTAATCTGCTAGGCACTTGAACAACAAATCAAACTATATTTTAATTTGCTTTGATTTCACGGTATTCTAAAAGCTGCCCAAAAACTGTAAAAAAACAACATTTATTAATCTTGTTTTTGTAAGTATATATGCATACTTGAGAAATTTTGACGGCTTCCGCTGTGACTGAGTGGTTTATTGGTTAGGGCGTCAGCTTCGAAAGCTGGACATGCGAGTTCAAATCCTGCCTCAGAAGCCGGAGAAGTTGGTCATTTTTTCTTATGTTTGTGTCGTTCTTTTTTTTTTGTTGTTTGTCCTGTGCTCAATCAGTTATGCTGTATATGGAATCCCTTAACTTTGGTATGCTGACTGTATACTAGCAAAAAAAATAGTTTTTTCGTTTCTTCTTGTATGTCATCTATATATATAAATCTCAAAGTCCTGACTGACTGACTGACTGACTGACTGACTGACTGACTCACTTAAATCAACGCACAGCCCAAACCGCTGGGTCTAAAGTTTCCAATCTCGGCACACAGGTTCCTTATAAGGTCTAGGGGTGCACTAAGAAAGGATTTTTAAAAATTCACCCTCTAAAGGGGTGAAATGGGGGTCCAAAGTTTGTATGGGGATTTATGATTAGTTACACCAATTAATTTGAAACTTCACAATAGTATTCCTAACGACAAATGAGTAAACACGTGTTTCAGCATTTTTGAGAATTCAACCCCTAATAGGAGAAAATGGGGTTTAAAAAGTCTGAAAAACGACATGTGTATGTTTCCTATGGTTAATCGGGTCGCTGTTGACAAAAACAACAACGGTTTTAAAATATGTGCACTAAAAAAGTATTTTTCAAAAAGAGGGTAAGTATATAAAAAAAGAATTACATTTCACACTCTTCACAGTAGTACTTAATAAGGAGCAAGATGAGTAATTTCAGCGTCTTTTGATATGAAATGAGATGAGCGTTTTTTAATCGCTTATGGGGTTGGAATGTAGGTACAGTCATACGCAAATGAAGGTGTCAAAAGTCCGTATTGCCTTTAAATAAAGATGTGCTACACTGCACAAATGTGCAGTCGTTTGTAGACGTTTCATATACTTAATAGGCATAAAAAAATTGGCTAAGTGCGAGTCAGACTCGCGCGCGAAGAGTTCCGTATCATTGGTAAATAAAACAGTTTTTTATGGTAACACTTTTCATAAGATATAGCCGTCAGACAGACAGACAGACCGACGTTTAAAGTCTAAGCAATAAGGTTCCGTTCTTACAATTTGGGTACGGAATCCTAAGAAAGCGAAGTTTTACGGGAAAGTGGTTTAAAAGTTTAAGTGTTAACACACATAGGTACATACATACAACAGGCGGTGTTCTAAGCTACTAAGCTAAGCTGTTAGCTAGAGACGTATGAACCTTATTGCTACGACATAAAGTTCATACGTGTCTAATTAACAGTGTTGTTTGCAATTCAATTATACTTAATCCTTCGATTCCAAATTCCGTTCTTAAAGGCTATATATCATAAGCGAAGACCAAAAGTAACTATTCTACGCGGACGAAGTCGCGGGCAGAAGCTAGTATAATATAATCATGATCATCATTGCTCCATACTATTATTTGCGGACGGCTATCCCGATATACCCGATGTTATAAAAAACGTGATACAAGATTATCAAACCGGCATCTGTTCATGATTTTGAACATCTTTCATTATGCGATCAAGTTTGTAAAATTAAATAAAAATTGTGCAGTTGCATAGAAAAGGTCAAGTATACGTTGACAAAAATGTATGAGAGTTGTTTTTCTTACAATTTACAAAGTTGACCCCATAGTAAAAATTGTTCCAAATCATGACCAAATGCCGGCTTGATAATCATGTATCACGTTCTCTATGACTACCGGTATTTCCGCGTAGTGGACTTAATTTGGGTATCAGTCCTATGGTCTTTACTTACATCGTTTTCAATAGTCTTCATGCAGGTCATGGGTGGCCCACCCTTCTATTTCCCTCGCTGATATTTATAACTTTTCGCGTCATATGGTGCGACTTGCGACGCATTATATGTCCGTACCAGCGCGGTTTCATGACTTTACTCGGAATGTTTTTTTTATGAGAAAGGTGTCAAACGAGCAGACTGATTGCCTGATGGTAAGTATCCCAACACCAGGGGAGTCACATCACAAGCACGTTGCCGGCCTTTAAGGAGGGTTTGAAGGTGCTTCTTATAAGGTAATTCGCTGGTAACTGGTCATAGTAAAATGAACTCTGTTTATATGTGATTCGAATTCATTTTAGTGTTTAGTTGCCAGTTATTGAAGGGTAGCCAATAATTTAATCGCCATTAGAAAAATAGTTAGTTTTGTAAGTATACAGTATTCATTTACAGTATTCAAGTATACATTTTCAGTATAAGGTGGCCAGTTATTGAAAAGAGACCAGTTAAGAAATTGACCTAGAAATTTGAACCCGGGTATGTTCTTAAACTACGTCCAAGACGTAGGGCACAGCGAAGTACCATCACGCTTGAGTCCGGAGAAGCCCAATTGGGGAAGTACCTCCTCCTTAAAGAAGACCGCAGCCATAAGAGCACTGCTACCTTTCAGGTATGTAGTGTTGTGTTCCTGATCGTGAGTAAGGTTCCCAGAGCTCCAACCCCCCTTAAAGGTCGGTTGCTTACCATCAGGCAATCTGTCTGCTCGTTTGCCACCTTTTGTCATAAAAAAACCCTATGTATGTCATTTAAATTGTTATACTTAATATGTTCATCATCATCTCAGCCACAAGACGTCCACTGCAGAACATAGGGAGGCCTATGCATTTACTTAATATGTTGACACTAAACTAAAGTGTACTTGGCTGATACACCTGGTACCTAAGTGTGTCAGTGTGTGTTTGAAATTGTCAAACAACCCCGTCCGCCATTATTGGCTGGCATCTCGCCAACAGCCGGAGAGTTAAAATTTAAACGCCGGCGGAGGCAATATGAGGCAATGGTTTGGCATGCGCCGCGGCGGTAAAGAAGCAATATTTATGATTTTCTTTATTATATATATACTTTTCTATAGTTTTTGTTATATTTTATGCTAATAATTTTGTACTAATTAGTTACAAACGGATAAAGTCACGTGTAATTATATCGCACTAGGCGACATGTTTCGGGTAAGCTCTGGTATCTGATACTCATCTTCAAGCCGAGTCAGGACACACCGCTCGAGCTCGAATAACCCTTAACTTACCCGAAACATGTCGCCTAGTGAGTTTATCCGTTTGTAACTAATTAGTAGTAAAAATAGGCGTTAAACTATGTACAACAATGAGAGGTAGGGCAAAGCGATGACAATCACGCTTGAATATGGGGCAGCCCAACTGGGGAAGTACCTCCTCCTTACAGAAGACCACAGCCATAATAGCACTGCTACCTTTCAGGTTATGTAGTGTTGTGTTCCGGATGGTGAGTAAGGTTCTCAGAGCTCCAACCCCCCTTAAAGGCCGGCAACGCGCTTGTGACTCCCCTGGTGTTGCGGCTGCCCATGGGCGATGGTAATTGCTTACCACCAGGCAATCCATCTGCTCGGTTGCCGCCTATGTCATAAAAAAAATATATATATATATATGAACACAGTTTTAATTATAACAACTTTGTAGTTTGATACTTGTCTTTAGAAGGCCTTTGTTACATCATAATTCTTAATTAGGAAATCGTTATAACTATCAGTACCAAAGGAAGTTTAACCGGTTACAGTACAGAAGATTCCACATTTGAACATTTTACCGTGTACATACCGCATATTTCACCGTGTACAGCCATATTAAGTATAGTTGTAGTTAAAAACCAAAAAAAAAATTGCGGAGGAAACTCTTAAACTGACGGGATCTGTGGAAGTGGTCACAAATACCAGAACATCGCCTCTATTGTCAAAGCGATAAAGTACATGTTTAGATATTGATGACCACGTCCACAGCTCCAAAATATCTGATGGCGACTGTTCCTTTCGCTCGATTAAAAGTCGATAAAAATGACAGTTAGGTTACATGCTTTTATGTCAGCCAGATTCTCGAGACCAATTTTTTCCTATACAAGTTCCTATACATACTCGTATATTTTAAGGGGGCGCCGAGCTTTTCGCGCTACTTGATTTAATCTAATCATGGCGGCTCAGGTAAGGATGGGCGAACAGCTCGGGAATTCAGGAAGTTTCTTTTCGTCATAGAAAATAAGTAATCTTGTAAAATTTGGGCAATTTCACTTTTAGGGACACCCAATTACCTTAATTGTCAAATAAAAGTTAAAACAGTGGTCAGTTTAGTGACGACAATTAAGCGTGAAATCTTTGTGTAAATCATCTTTATTCGCATTTTTCTATTACAATAACACGTATTATTTATGGATTGAACATAAAACAGTAAATTGTATTGAAATTTAAAGCTTAATTGTCGTCACTAAACTGACCACTGATTTAACTTTTATTTGACAATTAAGGTAATTGGGTGTCCCTGAAAGTGAAATTGCCTAATCATTAAAAAAAATCTGACCTTTGAGTATTTGCAACATATTAAGTGAAGCCAATATCTTTTTTAGAAGTCACTTTGGATGTAATTATTATAACGCAAAATTCAAGTAATCGTGTTTCTGAATCGTATGATTTATTTAGTTAATCCTTAAGTAATAACTCATGACGCACAATAAGTAAGACATATCTAAATTTATACATTATAATTTTTACTTTTATATTTTAGTATTTTCAGTTTTTCAAAAAAGAGAAGATTGGAAATTACTCCACCGACAAGAGCACGGCTCTTAAATAAATGATAATACAGTTATATCTTGTAATAAACTGTTGGATATGTTTTCTTATCGGACCACGAATAATTATTAAGTACTTTAAGATTTGTTGTATCAGTTTATTGAAAAAATAAGTCCCGCCGTAGTTTCTTACCGGTTTCTTCTCGGGTCAGAGGTGTAGGGTTCGAACCGGTGTTGTTGTTTTTTCTTTGACGTTCATACATAAGTGCATGTAATGTGCCTCAATTGAAAAATAAAGAACTATCTTTATTTTTATTTAAAAAAAAAAACGTAATTCTGCTGTCATTTCTTCAGCGCAGCCTTAACGACGAATTCTTTCTACAGCCACAGATATCCCTTGCTGGACATAAGTCAATTACTCAATTTCTGCCATGTATTGAGTATGTACTTAACTTCTCATTCGGCAGTAGGTGTAATTACATCATAGGTACATACATTTCAGCCGTATGCAGTCCACTGCTGGACATAGGCCTCCCACAAATATGACTTGTATCATCTTGTGGGGTAGTTGCCATAGTCCCCACGTTTGGCAGGCGGGTTGGCGACCGCAGTGCAGTAGCTGTAGATTGGGTTTCGACGGACGTTGCTACCCGTCTGTAGGATATTTCCCTTTTTCGCCTCTTACGACACTCGCTGGAGGAGATGGGGTGGTGCTATTCTAGGCAGCCGGTATTACACGGCCCGGCGGGCCTTAGCTGTATCAGCTGTGATCGTTTGTTGCAAATCCTACATAATGGTAGGAAGCAATTCGAGGAAAGGCAACAGCCTTGTATTTCAGTTGCTTAGAATAAAATGAAGTACCTATTATACGTTTGTCACCGAATGACTTTAAGTAAACTGTTCATACAATACCTAAAAAATAGGTATTCCTTATTGCACACCTCGTGACGATAATACCTTATAGGAGCACAAGACGAGTCTTATTGCTAGTGAGCGATGTCTCCCATACAACGTAAATAAAGATAAGTTGCTAATCATGTAAAGGTAGGAGCCGTTTATCGCAACTCTACAAAACCCAACAACTACTAACTTAACAAATAAGTTGAAGTCTTCCGATATTCCGCAACTCCACTGCGGACCGGAACGTGTGTACACGGCATTTACGAAGTTTTAGTGAACGTGTGAACACAACACAGTATGGAACAGTAAGGGTGAAGTCACACGGGTATAATTTATGACGCGTAAAAACGGTACTTTGTATCACGTGATACATATTGCATGCCGCGACCAAAGTTTAGGACAGAAAATACTCTTGTGGCTTCACCCTAACGGCCCGGCCACGACTATGCGCGACTTGCGGCGCGGCGAGCGTTTTACCTGTTCGTTGCGCGGTCAAGACGCGCAATGCAATGCGGTTAGGTGGTATCACACGCAATGAACAGATAAAACGCTCGCCGCGCTGCAAGTCGCGCATAGTCGTGGCCGGGCCGTTAGCGAAGTTTGCGATTGGCCTCGACGGAAGACCAGCGCAGTGCACCAGGTTAGCACCATGCTGAGTCGGGGTCTTTTCATAGTAGCGAAGTTAAGTCCTCTGTTCTATTTAAAAATGTCTATATTATATTTGTAGTTTAAAACGAAAAAAGATAATTGCGGAGGAAACTCTTAAACTCAATTAAAATGCAACACATAAGAATAAAACAGATCGATTATAACGAGAGTCGTTTCTGTACATAGTTAACGACTTACGTGAGTGCAAATTGTGTTTTTGTCTCCTTTTTTGAGTGACTCCCACTATTTATGAAGATTATCAATTTTAAAGTATAACACAAGACTTATTGATCTTACTTCATTATTTAGTAAGTCAATTTGTGTAAGATTATCCCAAAATATGTATTGAATAGCCTCTTCCCGCAACTGCACCTGCGGAAGGTTCGGGATCGGATTACCGGGTTATCAAAATATCCTATCTTTGTCTTTCTGTACACCAAGTTTCGTGTAAATTTATTCAGCCGTTATTGTATAATTGAGTAACATTTTTTTTTTATGACATAGGCGGCAAACGAGCAGACGGATTGCCTGGTGTTAAGCAATTACCGTCGCCCATGGGAACCCGTAACACCAGGGGAGTCACAAACGCGTTGCAGGCCTTTAAGGGGGGTTGGAGCTCTGGGAGCCTTACTCACCATCAGGAACACAACACTACGAGTACATACCTGAAAGGTAGCAGTGCTATTATGGCTGTGGTCTTCTGTAAGGAGGAGGTACTTCCCCAGTTGGGCTGCCCCAGATTCAAGCGTGATGGTCATCGCTGTGCCCTACCTCTCATAAAATGAAAACACCTTCACAAACTTTGACATTTATAATATGTCAAAGGATTAGAATACTGTTTGAAACTACCTCTGTAGCTCAGAAAACTTAACGAGTGGTTGGATGTAAGCAAACTTGAGCAGATAAAGTTAAACAGTGACGGTGCCCGCAGATGAAACGAGACGAATCAAAGGGTTAAGGATCAAATTAACTAACTGTTAACGCAAATATATACAAACGTACTTAAGTTACATCTAGGGTAGGCAACACATTCAGGATACATTTTGGAGAGTGTGCACAGGAATTACACGATTTAATTCCGCCATCTCCATTCCACCACCGGACGTCCAGGCGAGGATAGCGGTTTCATCGTGTTGTGAATATTCCATTCATTCGCACGAAGCGACTCGCTTCTATCCTTCCCTTCTACCTTCCTAATGCGGACTGCTAAGGAATGGAGTGAGCTCCCTTCGTCTGTATTCCCGGAAATATATTAGATAATTTGGATATTTTCAAGGCGAGAGTGAATAGGCTGTTGCTGAACCAGCGTGCTACACCATCGACCTCGTCGACACTTACCATCAGGTGTGACTAAATTGTAAAATAAATATTTTCATCGTATGTTACCTTTATACGAGTTATTAGTAACGGTTGACCTTTTTCAATATCTAAAGATCATTTTCATCTTTACTACGGCCCGGCAGGTGTGGGAGAGAGTATTTACCTTACTCTAATGGATAAAGTTCCTATCATCATTTCAGCCCTGAGACGTCCACCGGTGGACATAGGCCTGCCCTAAATACGACTTATATCATCTTTGGGGGAGTTGCCATACTTGCCTTAGTGGCCACACTTGCTAGGCGGGTTGTCTGGACCCGGGTATGTCCTTAAACTACGTCCAACAATGAGAGGTAGGGCACAGCGTTGACCATCACGCTTGAATCTGGGGCAGCCCAACTGGGGAAGTACCTCCTCCTTACAGAAGACCACAGCCATAATAGCACTGCCACCTTTCAGGTATGTAGTGTTGTGTTCCTGATGGTGAGTACATCACAGATGAGCGGTCTAATCTTAAGGACAACCTGCTAGTGTATAATCCTGACTGGGACTTTATCTGTTCAAAGTACTCGCTGTTAGCAAGAACGATGAGAACGACCGGAAATAATATACCTGACTCTTACTGCAACAATGGTGTTCCGAACACATGATAGAAGTCTGCGAAGCCAATGCTAATGACACGAAAATATACGGGGTACACTAAGCGTATGCTGTCCGTGTCGTACAGAAAGATACAACACTCGCACACGGTGAAAATCACTATTGAGATTTAATGGAATCTAAAATGTACTAAGGCTAATTGTTGAAAAAGACCTTTCTTATTCTTGTTCTGTAATGTTTTAGTACTTTATTATTATATAGGTATAGTACTATTAGGTATCTGAGGTAGGTAGGTATATTAAATTCAATATATAGAAGCAGGTAACTCACGTTTTATATAGTTAATAAAAACTAATAGAATGTTGCTTGTAAACTTATAATATAAAACGTGAGATCTCACGATAGTTTTGAAGTAGGTATATTATTTTACATTCGTTTTCACATACGTCTTTATCCAGACACCTAAAGAAATGTGTCGTTTTTATTTTATTTTACATTTTATTCTTTTGTTAAATAAGTTTTACGTATCGTAAAATTGGGCCTAGGTATAGGTATCTAAGTTTTAAACATACTTAACATTTGCTAACTAGGAAACCCCTTTAGTCTGATATTACGTATTACTTTGTACTATTGTTATTATATCTTCCTCAGTTACACAATATTCATAACTCCCGAGGGAATAACGAAGGCTATTTTTCTTTAATATACATGCATAGTATAACAACTTTAACAAGTAATCTTTATGAAGAAATATTCCATAGGTACATATTTGTTTAATGCGGATTTTACCTCGCTTGGGTTTTTTTTGAAATTATGACAGAACTACGAAGCCTACAGAGCCGTCCTACGTCCAACAATGAGAGGTAGGGCACAGCGTTGACCATCACGCTTGAATCTGGGGCAGCCCAACTGGGGAAGTACCTCCTCCTTACAGAAGACCACAGCCATAATAGCACTGCCACCTTTCAGGTATGTAGTGTTGTGTTCCTGATGGTGAGTAAGGTTCCCAGAACTCCAACCCCCCTTAAAGGCCGGCAACGCGCTTGTGACTCCCCTGGTATTGCGAGTGCCCATGGGCGACGGTAATTGCTTAACACCAGGCAATCCGTCTGCTCGTTTGCCGCCTGATTCGGTGTATGCGGACGCTGCTACCCGTAAGTATTTGTCCTTTTTTCTAAGGAGATGGGTAGTGCTATCAGACGGCCTCAGCCATAACCATACGGCCTATATATTGAAATATTTACTAAAATTCTAATACGCGCAAATGAACTACTTATTATTTTAATTGTTAACAAAAACCAGACACGCTACCTGGAAGTCGGCGCATTAAAAAAAATGTTGTATAATATGTATTGTGTAACTCCTAGCAGTTGTATAAAGTAACCTCAGCGCCCCTGCTGAAATCTACTGACTTTTGGTATCATTTAATTGGCATATTGCAGTGACGGAGAAAAAAAAATTATGTTACTTATATATCTCTTCTTTTATTTAACTCTTTTTGTAAAAACTAACTTCTTTATGACACAGTTCACATAACAAAGCATATCAAAGTATGTCTATTTTTGTGAAGTTAAATTTGTTTATACGTTATTATTTTTACTTTCATGTTTTAGTATTTATAATTATATCTTGTAATAAACTATTTGATATGTTTTCTTTTGGGACTACGCATAATTACGTACTTTAAGATTTGATGGACCAATCACCGTATTGAAAAAAAAAGTCCCGTCGTAGTTTCATGCCGGTCTCTTCTCGGGTTAGAGATGTAGGGTTAGAACCGGTGTAGATTTTTCTTTGACGTTCATAATTGCACGTAATGTGCCTAAATTAAGGAATAAAGATCTTTTATCTTTTGTACATTTAACGAATATTTATATATCGGTGTTTTGCAATAAAATTCAAATAAAATTGTATTAAATAAATATTTGTCCTTATTGACTACGCCATGGAAAAATGTGCGAAGCACGCGCGTCATCCGGGCATAAAGACGGTCTATAAAAATTCTTGTCCTTGCCCCAATTCCGATCACTTACTGGTCCCTATGAACCACTCTAAGCATGACCTTCAGATTATCATTTATGTACTAATTCAATATAGTTTCATAAAACATATACAGTAAACCGCAATAGAGCCGGAGCCGGATATGTCCTTAAACTACGTCCAACTTTCAGGTATGTAGTGTTGTGTTCCTGGTGGTGAGTAAGGTTCCCAGAGCTCCAACCCCCCTTAAAGGTCAGCAACGCGCTTGTGACTCCTCTGGTGTTGCGGGTGCCCATGGGCGACGGTAATTGCTTACCATCAGGCAATCCGTCTGCTCGTTTGCCACCTTTTGTCTTAAAAAAAAACAATTAGAGGTAAGGCACAGCGAAGTAGCCGTCATTAAAATTCTGCAGAGGTAATGTTTTCTATCTTAGTGCTAAGGGTCTTATTAAATAGGAGACAAAGGCTAGAGGTACTAGTGTTATTAATGATCAATTAAGTTGCTAAAGACTTCCATCCTCCTCTTCATTCAATTAATAATAAATAAATAAATAAATAATGCCGTGTGATGCCGGCTGATTAGAATAGAATCACCCCATCTCCTCCCGCGGGTGTCATAAGAGGCGACAAAGGGATTAATCCTACGGACGGGCAACAGCGTCCGTCGAAACCCAATCTACAGCTACGGCGGTCGCCAACCCGCCTGCCGAGCGTGGCGACTATGGCAACTACCCCCCAAGATGATACAGGTCATATTTGAGGGAGGCCCATGTCCAGCAGTGGACTGTATACGGCTGATATGTATGTATGTATGTAAATTATTAATAAATAAATATTTCGGGACAATCTTACACAAATCTACCTAGCCCTACGGTAAGCTCAATAAGGCTTGTGTTGTAGGTACTAAGACTATGATATATTATAATAAAGAAATACATATAAATATTTAAATACATAGAAAACACCCATGACTCAAGAACAAATATCTGTGCTCATCACACAAATAAATGCCCTGACTGGGAATCGAACCCAGGACCGTTAGCTTCACAGGCAGGGTAACTACCCACTAAACCAGACCGATCGTCAAAAATATATATTTTTCGCGTCCTCTTGATTCAGTATTAAAACATGTAGAAAGGTGATGGTGGTGGTATTTATCCCGTCCGTACTGTCGCCATCAAATATATCGGAGCTGTTGAATTGGTCACAAATATCTGAATATGCTCTTTATAGCCCTTATAATGCTTTGTTCAGATATTTGTGACCACCTCCACAGCTTCCATATATCTGATGTAGACTATACAGTAGCGTCAAAGATATCATATGTGTCAATCATTCATTGGACATAACTGTTAGAAATTAACATAGATCGACTTTGCCCCAAAGTAAGTATTTTTTACACAATATATATACTAGCTCCTGTCCGCGACTTTGTCCACACAAGATCTTTGTCTGTCAGTATAGCATGTTTCATGTAAATCCGTTCAGCAATGATATATATTATAAACATCGAAACGCCTATAACTCAGGAACAGATAATACCAAATATTTATGTATCGATATAATCCGCACATAAATATATCTTATGACTTTACTTCGTCGTCTTAAGAGCAATGGCACATATTTTTGATTACATTGTTTAGGTACCCATATTTTTTATATTTATCTAAAGAAATTCGTAGTACACACCAAAAAAATACGTTTCTCGGGATTCCGGGATTCAATTCGTTGTCAAATAAAGAAATAAAAAACACCAGTAAAAAATTGGGACAGAGCGTTGTTGTACGAATTTACATGTTTTTTTTATGTCGATTTGTGAGGATGTGTACAGTTTTTCTAGACAAATATTTCACGCAAACTAGAGGCGTAGAGGTGCAGTCAGCAGCAAAAAAGCCTACAAGCGCTCTTATTGACAATGTGTTGACCTCATTTTGAACACATCAACCGCTTAACCACTTCTGCTGCTGACTGTACCGTATACCCCAAATAAGAAAAATGTTCTTGAGTCATAAAAGCTTTGTGAATTGTTGTATTTTGAATAAGGAATATTTTCTTATCTTATCCACGTATGAAATTCTAAACGATGTCACACACTCGCGTGATAAAACGTCTAATTTGTCGTAATTTTCGCTCCCGCAGGAATCCATGGGGTAACTTCGGAATGCCGATAATAATTGAATGCCACAGTTTAGGGAATTCAATACACGCACCAACATCGAACGATTATATTTAGATAAAGGCAATTTGATATAAGGGATAATATTTTTTGTTCCTTGTCTATCAAGTAGATTATTAGAACCATGACATTATTGTATATTTTTATAGTGATACAGTCACATCTCAACATAATTGAGCACTTGTGACAAACGTACTATTCTCCAATTTCTTTTTATTTAGATCCTCAATTTTAAAAACAATCGATTGAAGATATCAAACATATAAGTAGTCATTTTACTTTAAGAACAATTTACATTAAGAAATAAAATTCACGACCCAGACTTATCCATATTAGTCATTACGTTGGACGTCAAAGTGACATAAAATGCTACCAGCCGCGGATCATTACTCATAATAATTAAATTACAGAATGCTGTATAAACATAAAACATTTTTTATAATAATCCTTAGTAATAATTTTACTTGTTATAACATACATATAGTATTACAATTTACGATAAAGGTTAAGGACTAAGGGTAACATAATGTTCTATAATAGGTATACTTGGTATCATCAAGCTATTGACCGCAACAATCTACCTATTCACCTTAACGCTGGTTACCATACGATGCCGAGCGATGCGAGGAGGGGTTGTTAGAACTGTGTGTTGGTGGACCTGTGTCCGCGCACGGGTCGACCGGGGTAGCGAGTGTGGCGCGGCAGCGGAACGGCGGAGCGGCAGAACTGTGGTTTTTAAGAATAAATAACATTATGAGCAACTTTAGTATATAAAGTGAACATTATACTGGTCATTACAGTGAACGTTATACTGGTTCCTGTTATGCAAATACATTTATACTAAACCATTATTATCTGTGAAATTCGTTTTGATTTAATTGTTTTTATACCAAATCAACATTTTTGCCATTCAAAGTTATGCAATCCGTATTTTGCAAAATGAAAGTTATTTAAAACATAACACACCCGGTAGTATGTTGCAGTCGACATCAAGTAGCCTTAGACAACCGAACTTTAAACTTGGTTGTTATTGGACTGTCGTCGACAGCTGTGACGCAGCGTATGCGTGCCTACAGTGCTTCTAAACAAAAAACAATTGAGGTCAATGTGGGTAAGACCAGCATACTATATTTTTAAGGGAAGTCCGTCATATGACACTAAATATCTATGAGATAATGTAGGAAATTGGTTGGTAGACGGTTTTTCCAGATAGACGGTCATTGACATTGACCTTGTATTAATTGTATTGAAGCGGGTAACTCACGTTTTATAAGTCGAATGTTGCTCGACATGTTAGTTCCCCGCTTCTACAATTAATATGTTTGAATCTCACGATAGTTTTGTGTTTATAAAAACAATTGTACACGTAGTGGCAATGCTACATTCGACCTGAACTCAAAACTTCGTTGTTATTGCACTATCGTTGACAGACGTGACGCAGCATATGCGTGTTGATAGTATCTTGTCCTGGGTTTAAATACTGGTAAGGCCATTTACTTGTATGATGTGATATTATTTTTATGAGTCATAGGTGTTTTGTATGTATTTGTACATTTATATATCGTTTTATAAGTCACAAGTCACAACACAAGTCTTCCTGAGCTTACCGTGGGGCTCAGTTATATTTGTGTCCTGTAATATTTATGTATTTCTTTCTCGTGATATATACAGTCCTAATAGTTGTAGTTGGTTGTCTTTCCAAAATGACATCGTAGTTAAATGCATACGTGCAAATTGTTAACTTAATTCAAGGCCCGTTATTAGTATTTAGTAGAGTTACTAAATACACGTGAGTACCGTTGTGCAGAACTCAATAACTGATGAAGGTTTTCTTACCTTAACACCTTCGCTGCGGCAATTAGTTAATGTCGCAATAGCATAGGGTCGAATCGACCTGATGTCGCGATGAAAATGTTAACTGTTCTTCAAAATGGAACATCTGTCCGTGTGTCACTGGCGCTCTAAACCAACTTTACCTCTTGACGTTTAATCTAGCCTAACCGCCTAGCATCCATTTTACTTATTAATTTTCATCATATTTTTTTACACGAGCTAAAGTTTAATTGGCTATCTGGACAGATTAAAGATTTCCACTCGAGTTTTTCTATGTATATCTACGAGTATTCGTTCTATATATTTCGAGTTAATCGATTAAACTATTACATCTAAGTAGTGTTTGTCGTGTGGTGCCGGCGCCGGCTATACAGGGTGCAATTTTTTACGTGGTACAAAATATGTTTTTCTGACTCTATAAACAACAAACAATTTAATGCCCCGACTCTTACTAAAATAAAACTTTTATTTCTGTTTTTTTTTTTTTTTTTTTATCATTTATTTTACCTTTACAAGTGATAAAGTGGCGTTAAACAGCTTTATTAGGAATTTCTGGTGAAAAATTAAGTATTCATTTCGTTTCTAACTGGGACAAATGAGAAAATTGATGTCCATGACAGCTCCGATTCTAATAGTAATTCAATTCACTAATTGAAATATGTTAATAAGCCGTTGTAAAGTCCAAAATCTACTGTTAAAAGAAAATTAAACGATAAAAAAATAATAAAAAACACAAAAAAATGTCTCATATTAAAAAGAGTTGAGGCACTAAGTTGCTTATTATTTATAGACACATAAAAACATATTTTGTATCACGTAAAAAATTGCACCCTGTATATTGTACAGCGTAACAAGCAAAATATCAGATTATTTTATTTTACAGGGGCATTAAAGTCTTTTGCTCGCTGACAAACCTTCAGTTTGGACTTCTGGATTTCAGTGAGCGACCATGTTTGGGCACCGTAGGGACAGGCAGAATACACATGTCAACGAGTTTACGCTTCAGTGACATTGGAAGGTCGACCTTCATTAGCTCCTTTATGGACCAGTAGTTCTTCTAGGCATTTTGGACACGACGTTCGATTTCCTTGTCTTGCCTGTTGCTGAAGGAGACTAACTGGCCCAAGTAGATATACTCGTTGACATACTTTATGATCTGCCCGTCTACCGTCTACCAAGACGTAGGGTTTCGTGATGATGATATGATATCCAAAACTTATCCTGTATTCTGTGTAAAACATATCCTATCATCATTAGTCGTTCCCTCAATGCTGAGGAACGTGACATCATGTGCTTCTGTTGAAGACCAGGTTCCTCCAGAGGCTTCTGTCCCTCGCTAAGCGCATGGCTTCTTGCAGCCCTAAATTCATGGCTGTGGGTCTGGGTGCACCATCTCGTAGGGGGAGGGTCTTGAAGTCTCGAGCCCTCAACTTTGCCCTTCATGACGACTGTCTCAAAACTGTGTCCGAAGTATGTAAGAATGTGATCCTGGCATTAAATCCTATAAAATTGTGGTTTTTAACTCGTAATACAGAAAACCAAAACAGCTAATAATGCCAAAAGCCAACTTTTAATAGGCGACGAGGAAAAGAAATGGGCCAGTCACGCACTAAAGAGCCATTTTTTGGGGTTAAATTTAAAAAGTGATTTTCTTTAGGATCAGCCAGTCACGTTGTTAATTATTACTAAGCGGTTTGAACCTTTTAATTTTAGGGTTCTGCATATGGCAGTCAAGTAAAGTAGAGCTATAAATTATTGTATTCGTATAGCTAAGCGAACCTTTGTTAATTGTATGTTCTAACTAATGGATATACAAAAGATAGACAACATTTTGGATATGATATGACACCTTTCTGAATAAAGTCATAAATATGCAAATCAAATAGATTTCCCAGTTTGCTAAATGCTAATTTCAACTCTAATTTTAAATCACCTATCTAAAGACTGGCTTGCATCTCTGCTTACCACGCCAAAAACCTTATCAGCCATTACAAAAAACATTCAAATTTCAACCTTATTCTCTAGCGATTACTTCCAAATTCAAACTAGTTTTACTATGACTGTTATGCTGTTATGGGTGGGGTCATAATGTTATAATATGCAGATTAGAAATAGTGGGAATTTAATTTAAAATTGAACGCTTTGTGTAGACTGACACAATATGATTGTTTCCACCTACGAAAATTGGA
Organism: Grapholita molesta; assembly: GCA_022674325.2. Taxonomy (NCBI): domain Eukaryota; kingdom Metazoa; phylum Arthropoda; class Insecta; order Lepidoptera; family Tortricidae; genus Grapholita; species Grapholita molesta. The sequence goes on from CP053139.2 coordinate 7,702,088, forward strand.
GTGGAGTTGTAGCTTTTCCATTATAATAATGTTAAAATAATATTTGAGGATCTCTCCTGACACAATGGCCACAATTAGCAGGCAGATCATTCGGACGGCTTGGGTCACACACCGATCGCTAACCCGCCTTGCAAGCGTGACGGTTATGGAATGAAACCCGCATGGTCAGAAATCGGTTTACATGGAGAGGTCTGTGTTCAGCAGTGGACTCCGAGTTCGTGGTTGATACGTGATAATTAAATACGTCTTACATGAACATTGGATACTTACACAAGAAAAGTTAAGAAAGTGTTTCGGTCGGATCTAGGAGGAATAATGACTGGAGAACGCATCCAAGAGCGCCAGTAAGGCACAAAGATATTCTGGCTTTTGTAGCCCAAAATGTAATAATTCACTATAGTTTTGCTTTACAGGACATTCTTTATAACAAAAATTACCTTAAATATTCTGTATTAAATACCGCAACTTTGGTTGAAAACACAAGAAAACTCCAATTGTATTTGTTTGTTCCCCTCCAACTTTGACAGTTCGGAAGAGTCCAGTCACAAGGACGGACGAAAATAGCGCCGTCTCTGCCTTACCTATGGAAAGTTACATAAGTCCATCCATTAGCACGCTCCGTCTAGTTAAATGGTATGTCTATGGGGCGGATCTATACTGACTATACTAAATTATATATATATATACTAGTACCCGATACTAATCTGTACTAGTATGCATAAACGTCGATACTGCTAAATAGCTACAGTAAAACCCATACATCTTTAACTACAACCCGCGTTGGTGATCTGAACACATTAGAAATGCCTAAAAGAAAATTCCCATGAGTAATACTGTCGTTCAAACATCCATAAACCTTTAAAAATATTTCCGGAGTGTCAATAAACCGGCTATATTCAATTCCACTTTTTTCGCAAAACGGCATATTGATTTCCCAATGGATGAGCTGTTAGCGTTTACTTCCCAAACTTAAGGGAACTGTTATTGTATCGATGTGTTCCGTTGTGTTATTGTATTGATGTCGTGTGGTGACGATTGAGAATAGCACCCTCTCCCCCCATCACCCGCGGGTGTTGTAAGAGGTTACAATAGGAAAAAACCGGCATCGGTCGAAACCAAATCTACAGCTACTGCAGTAGCCAACGCCTGCCAAGCGTGGCGACTATGGCAACAACCCCCCAAGGTTATAGAAGTCATATTTGGGGGAGGCCTATGTCCAGCAGTGAACGACCTACAGCTGAAATGATAATGATGATGGATGTCAATAATTAACGATTAATACGGTTCTACTCACGTTTATTTAGTCACTCGCGGAACATGTTTCGGAGAACATAGGCCTCAATTTTCAAGCACTAAGAGTGCTGAGTGTCCGTTCGATTCGCTGTGCGCGTCGCCGGCCCGTCAGCCGCCCTCAGCCTCAGTGCGCGTCTTCCTACTACTATGCCTCTAGTTTAAATACAAATGATGGATGTCTTTGTTTTTATTATATTTATATTTATGCCAAGAGTGCCCCACTGCTGGGCAAAGACCTACCTCCCTCCCTTCACGCTTTCCTGTCTTGAGCCGACCCTACCAGTTTCGCCCGTGAAAGTCATTCCGCCATCGCCGGCACCATCGAGTTTTGCCGCGACCAGAGGTTCGGTCTTCTGGGACTCATTTGGTAGTTAATTTGACCCATCATGTCCAGCCCAGCCCCACTTCAGTTTAGCGGCTGTTCCTGCTACGTCAGCTATTTAAGTCTTGGAGCGTTGTATACTATTTTTAATCATCATCATCAGCACGTTGCAGTCTACTGCTGGACATAGGCGTTTCCCAAGGTACGCCACAGAGCCCGGTCTGCTGATTTATGCATCCAGTCGCTGCCGGCCATCTTATGCAAGTCGTCCCGCCATCTGGCCAGATGGCGTCCCACGCTACGCTTGCCCAGACGCGGTCTCCACTCCAGAACACGCTTACTCCAGCGGTTATCGGTTCTACGAAATATGTGGCCAGCTCATTGCCACTTCAACGTATTAACTTTTACAGGTATGTCGGTCACCTTGGTTCTCTGACGGATCACTTCGTTCCAAATTTTGTATGTATGTATTTTGTTGTAGTATTTTTAATGCGATCGGTCAGTTTCACGGCGTGAATACTATAGGCTCCATTGCCTACCAACCAACCTTGACGTTGGATGTCTGAACTTTTGCCAAAAGCCAGATGTGTGCTCCGTAGGTCAGGGTAGGGAAAATGCACATAACCATGACTTTTAAATATATGGGAAAGTCTCCCTTCATTAGTTCTCTTATAGACCATTATTTCTATCAATTTCGAATGCAGCGTGATTACAGCAACTAAAGTGTAGAGAAAGTTTGTTTTTCACCAAATAATCATAACACGTAGAATTCAAAACTTAATAATGAACTTCTGCAGTACGACGTAAAAACAAATGATTGTCTGTCATTATCTATGAACAAGAAAACTGAAGAATTCCGTTAAGTCAAGTGAATTCCAACCTTGTGCCCATGTCATAAGGACTGTGATGGCTGCTCTAATTGCACCTGTAGATATTGGCCTGTTTGTGATTTATTTGTAACTCTTCGTATCACGGAGTCATCACAAAACTTCATATCTTTGACTTGTTTGTTTCGGCGAATACTGTTTAATACCAGGCTGACACACAACTTGTAAATGTAAAAAAAAAATCTGTAGAATCCTGACAGCCAAGGGCAACTCGATATTACACACCGAGACTTTCGTAACATAAGACTTTTGGTAATATAACTAATAATGATATCCGGATCGCTAAAATTAAGTGGCAGTGGACGGGGCACATGCACGCATAACCAATGTCCGTTGGGCGTAAAGGTTCACGAGTGGTGACCACGTACTGGTAGGCACAGCGTGGACAGACCTCCTACAAAGTGGACCGAAGGCCTGGTAAAGATCGCGGGAGTCCACTGAATGTGGGTGCCGCCAAACCGGTCATTGCGCGTCACTTTGGGAGATATGTCTATATCTATGTTTAGCAGTATAAGTCCATCGGCTGATATGTTGATGATGACTAATAATGGTTATCTTTAGAGTATAAAATGAAAAATTGTATGTGTGTGTGTATTAGTTAGAAGATTGATCTTTTCACAGCTTAGAGAGGCAGCAAAAACGAGAGTTCCATTTTATTTTCATCTAAATAGATACCTTCATACGTTCTTCCGTAAAAAGGACTTGACTTACGACTTTAACTAGTCTTTATGCTCTCAGTCTTATGACCGGTCTCCGAGGTGGTATGACTGTATCTTCTCATTTCAAAATGTAATATATATTTTCTCATTAAGACGCCATCCACCAATGAATATTCTTATCACTGAGAGATTTACATTTGTGTGAACCGCCTGTGTTGAGCGGTATCATTCCGAGACTTATCTGGAAGCGATTCGAAACAGGAAATTATAGCGAACGTCGCTGCGAACGGTTTAATTACTTTTCAATATTGCTGTACGGTCGGTGACAAGTATTTAGCTGCGGGACTGGCTTAAAATGTTGCTTGCTGTACGCTGTCTACAGGGAACGGGTGGAATAACGGGTGAGATAGAATACAAGAGTTATTTGAAATCTCTGTCCGATTTCGTTTGAAATCTGATTCGGACGCAACATTGCAATATTGTAGTGACACTACAATGCAACGCTTCCTTTCCCCATACAAAACAATCAGATAAAGTTAGAAATTCAACAGTACATTTAGGGATGTGACCCCATGGTGAAAGCATGTACTGCTTTATGTCTCCAGTTTGGGAGCACGCAGACAGGGAACGTGGTAAGACTAAGTCTAGTCTAATTTGCTTTTTCCTACATCGAAGGTAAGGTAAATGTCCGGATGCCCAGTCATCCCTATGAATGCTACTTTTAATAGAGGTGATAGAAGTGTGTCATTAATTGGGCGTTCACACTGAAGTGTTTAACGTTAACTTTATGTATGGAATGATTTAAGTCAATTAATATAATAATTTTCCCCATGAAACTAGGTAATAATCATATTTTTGAGATAATAAATAAATCGGTTTTTTCTTTATATTATGTGTTACGCCAATAATATATCATAAAAGTAAACATTGGTATTAGAGTAAAATTAAGTAATATAGAGAATTCCATGAGTATTTGTTTATATAAAGCTAATATTTATTTTCTAATAACATTCAAAATAATTAAAAATAAAATTAATTTGTATATATTATTAAAATCAACTAAATGCAGAGAAGCTAAGGAAAATGATATAGAATTAACATGTAACAAAATAGAAAAATGTCTTAAGAAAGGACAAATGGATCAAGCTTATAATATGGTAAAGAATCTCGAAAAGAAATACAAGAAGAAAAGTACTGCAATTATGGATGAGGAAGGTAAAATACTTATAGATAGCAAAGAAGTAGCTGAGAGATGGGTAAGGTATATTGAGAAATTATATGATGGCCCCGGATTCGCAGAAAATATAATAGAAAGGGAAGAACACGTTACGGAAGATAACGTCGGCCCTACCATAATGAGGGAGGAGTATGAAAAAGCGATACGTAGTATACGTAATGGTAAAGCCGCTGGTCTGGACAATATATACATCGAAATGATAAAATACGCACAATGTAGTCCGATGCATGACGAGATTTTTGATCTTATACAAAAAATGTATGCTACTGGCATAATACCGAAAGACTTTCAGGATACAAAAACAGTATTACTACCGAAAAAAGCAAATACACTGAAATGCGAAGAACACAGAACCTTGAGCCTAATATCGCAAGCTAGCAAGATACTACTGAAAATCATACAGACTAGAATCAGACCAATAGCCGAAACATACTTAGGACCAGACCAGTACGGATTTAGAGAACAAAGGGGTACCAGAGAAGCCATACTTGCACTGAGAGTATTAGTTGACCGCCGATTAGACTTAGATATAGATACTTACATAGCTTTTATAGATCTTGAAAAGCTTTTGATAAAGTCGAGTGGAACAAACTGATGGAAGTCTTGAAAGAAGCAGGCCTAGATTATCGAGACAGAAGAATAATATTAGAACTGTACAGGAAACAACAAACCACAGTAGTCATTAACGAATGTAAAGGAATCGCAAAGATACGGCAAGGAGTTCGTCAGGGCTGTCCACTTTCGCCGATAATTTTTAACATATTTATTGAGATTTCTATAAGAAGAATAACGGAGTCTAGTGCAGGAGGGTCAAAATTAACGGGAAAAATATAAAATTTATACGGTTTGCGGACGACATAGCAGCAGTTGCTGAAAATGCAATAGAACTTCAGGCACTGCTGTCTACTATGAACAAAACTTTTTCGGAATCTGGGCTCAAAATTAACGCAAGTAAAACCAAGACTCTAGTGGTATCAAAGAGAACAGTCGTGACTTCAATTTCCTTAGACAATACAGCAATTGAACAAGTACAGAAATTTAAATATTTGGGCAGTATTATTACCGATGATTCCAGATGTACACCTGATATTATTGCCAGGATAGCCATGGCCAAGCAAGCCTTTAATCTGAAAAAACCTTTGCTCACAGCTAAAATATCACGCTCCACTCGGAAGAAACTGGTCAAGGTGTACATCTGGAGCATTGCTCTCTACGGCTGCGAAACGTGGACCATGACGCAACAGGACAGAGAAAGATTACAAGCTTTTGAAATGTGGTGTTGGCGGAGATTGGAAAAGATAAGTTGGACGGAGAAGAAGACAAATGAGGAGGTTTTGCAGATAGTTAATGAAAAAAGAAGTTTATTGAATGTTATTGAAAATAGAAGAGGTAAAATGATAGGACATCTACTTCGTCACGATGACTTGATTAAAATAATAATAGAGGGAAAGATAGAAGGGAGAAGAAAAAGAGGAAGACCGCGAAGAACTTACATGGAGCAGTTAAAAGAAAAAGTTGAAGTTGTAACTTATAGAGAATTGAAGGAAAAGGCAGAGAATAGACCCGAATGGAAATTACTCCACCGACAAGAGCCAAGCTCTTAAATATATGATGATGATTAAAATCAGAAATACAAATATTAAAAAAAAGGATATAACATAACTTCTATGTACAGTAACATGTACAATTTGACGAAAAAACTGCGTACATCGGTATTTCTCACATTTTTATGAATTCCTTTGGATCTTAACAGGATAAAACAAAGTACATTAGTAGGTCCAAAGGGACTTTTTCCTTAAGGCACTTAGTAACCCGAACTAATGTCAAAATCCTTAAAAAGGTTAAAGTAAATACCGTGCCGTGTATAGGATTACTTGAGTGAATGATATCGAAAGGTATTTATATCAGTAGATATTTTGAGGGTTGACAGACAGAAAATAATATTAAATCGTCATCAACAATATATTAAGGGCCCTTAGTCTTTGCACCATTTTCCATGATGAGCATGATGCTGATGTGACAGCACCATTCTTTCATATATATTTTATATGGGTTTTTTGTGCTTAAATCTTCCTCTTTTTTGTTAAGCTGGCGTTCAAGAATATTACATAGAATATTACAACCGTTCAGTAATTGTTTGAGGAATAAAAAAGTGTATTTAATAAATGTATTATAAAATAGTAATAACGTTTATCGTAGTATTCATAACTTCTATTTGTGTTCAAAATTTCGGGACTTTTTAAATCACAACGGTTTTACTCATCTTTATTTAGTTACTCGAGCAAGAGGCATTTCAGGCAATAGCAATGCACTGCCAAAACATTATTTACATTGAACCTTGCTCTAAAGTCGGGTAAAATGCTACTACTTATAACATAACTAATCGATTTTAAATTACGTATTCCAATATATGTATCAGTTGACAGTTCCAATTTTCATTTACTAAAAATGTAATTACTATCCATGAGCCAGAGGGACGTCATATTCAGAAGCGCGTAAATTGGAATTAATTACATTCCGATGACTTGGTAATTAGCGTTCAGCTTTTAAACTTTTCACTTGTTTTCAAAACTGGGACAAAGGTAAAGTTTGTTTACATCTCGCTTTGTCTATACTCAGATTTTAATTTTCGGATTTTTCAAATATGATATTATTTTTCTAGAGATTTTTTTTACTCTAAGCATAAAATCTTAGTACAATAAGGTAAATGTCTAAGTGCCCGACAGCGTGCCAATGAATGTCACATTCAATGTTAAGTCGTTGTCAATACTTATATAGGTGACAGAACGATGTCAACCATGTGGTCTTCGGATGTCGAGCACTCGTACGTTTACCTTTTAAATGTGAAACATGGTTAAGATTGGATGTTTGTTACTCAGTCACGTAACGGCTTTTTTTATGACAAATGTGGCAAACGAGTAGACCGATTGCCTGATGGTAAGCAATTGCCGTCCCCCATGGACACCCGCAACACCAGGGGAGTTACAAGCGCGTTGCCGGCCTTTAATGGGGATTGCAGCTACATACCTGGAAGGTAGCAGTGCTATTATGGCTGTGGTCTTCTGTAAGGATGACGTACTTCCCCAGTTGGGTTTCTCCAGACTCAAGCGTGATGGTATTTCGCTGTGCTCTTCTTCTCATTGTTGGACGTAGTTTAAGGACATACCCGGGTCCAAAAACGCTCAACGGATTTACACAAAACTCGGCCTGCAGATAGACAAAGATCAGAATTGAGGCAAATACTTGATAGTATATTACAGTATGTTATAGATAGGCATGTGTCCGTCTGTATCAGTGGCGGCGAGTTTTCAAATATCATGTGACTTTAGTTTTAATTCATTTTCAATTCACTAGTGTCACATAAGGTCACCTGGCATGAATGTCAGTGTCAGTCCAAAAATATGACGTGGCAAGCGACAAAATGGCGTCGCAGTTGTGAAATGGCGCCGTTGTTTACCAGCAGCGTTTATAATTCGGTCGCCGTGCAGCGGAAATTGAACGGCCTATGGCGTCGACCATTTCCTTTGCCTGTATTGTGCCAGAAATTGTGACGAGATTTTAATTAGTACCTTTTCATTTATACCTACTTTTACTCGGTAATGATGCAGTAGTTAAGTAGAAAATGCAAGTGTACCTATATAGATAAAAGACAAAATATAATATATAAGCCGATGATTCTGGAAGTTAAGGAAATTGCAAAAAAATATCGGCCTATTAATTTGTTGGCATTGACCCGACCATGAAAGCTAGAAGTCGCGGGCTATTATGGGTACATATACAGGGCCAGTTGTAGCCCGAACCGGAGGTGGGTGCCATAAACAAGCGATCTGAGGCCTTCTTTATTACCACCCGTGGTGCGTACATAGTTTTACGTCTTCATCTGGGTGTAAAGTGAAATTTTCCGTCGTGCCTTCGGGCGGTAAATTTATCTTACCGCCCAGTGTGACGTAAAATAATATTTTATATACAGATTGAGAACGAAATACAATTTAAAAAAAGTATCACTTCTAGCCAAACACATAACAATCTTAAGCGTAGCTATATCTGAGACGCTTCTAACGTCTAAACGTGTAAGATTATACAAAAGTAACACGTTCTAGATTGCCTTATTTAAAACTAAATCCCTTTCAAAGTGTCGTCTAAATCTGGCACAATATTTTTGAGGTTGCGAGAACACGAAACAATTTGCATTTGACAACAAACGGCTTAATATTGTCGGCGACTTACTGACTCCAGGACATAGATCTACTATTCGTTGAAGTAATTTTAATGATTAGTTGATAGAAATTGTAAACACAAAACTATCGTGAGACTGAAACATATTAATTGTATAAATAGACCAGTAAAATTACCGAAACCTGGACATAATTCGATAACTGTAATTTTATTTTTTTATGAACTAAAGTAATGTTAGTTCTTGTTAAAATATAAAAAATTAAACAAATTAGGGTTCCGCGTCAATATGAAAATCCCTAAAAACTAAATTTAGGACACTTTTTAATTTCATAAGTGCAGCATAATAAATAACTTCGTAAAAGTGCCTCTATTATGATATGATGCTTGTATTTCGGTAAAAATAATCAAAATTAAACAAATTAACCGACCGGGACTATCATTAAAAAAGAAGATTCCGTAAATTACACGTTTTCTGGCTTATCATCCCGGAAAATATTGAAAACTGTAATTGAACAATTTATACTGAATAGTATATCATGTTTGATGATAAATTGTTGAAAATTAAACAGTTTCTCTTTGCAGATCTCTAATAACACAAATATGGGTAGTTTCTGCAAAACCAAAATACATAACTTCTTCAAAAGTGTTTAATTCATATCGTCAGCATATTATTATTATAATAAAATACAAATTAAACAGAATATATCCACGGTTATTTATAATTTCTCATTTTTTCTTACTTTCGTATCAATATGAACGTTATTTCTTGCACCGTAAGGTTGGTATTTTCGTGCGTGACTCCCGCGAGCCGCGAGCAATTCTCGCGTAGAAGAAATCGTCTCATAGATACATAGGCTAAGTCAATGATTATTAAATTTAATAAACACGTGGGGTACATATACCTACATCACCACGGTTCGGCTAGAAGAGAGATTTATTGAAATAGTGTGTTTATTGGGTCGATAACAACTAAATTGTTCAGGATGAGAGTCAATGTGGACAAGACCGTCTATCAGGAAAGTCCGTTTGCCAACCAATTTCCTACATTCTCTGATAGGTATATACACTGTGTAACATGAGGAAACCGAATAATTTTGACAGCGTATTCCTGAGGCCAAAAGAAGTAAAAAATATCATGTAACTTTTGATCAACTCCGGCAAAAAAAAAATTGTTTCGTTTTTCATATTTTTTGATATAAAAAATACATTTTATTGAGAAAACTATGCCTGAAAACAAACAATGAGTACAAAAGTGGTAAAATCGCCTTTAAGAAAGCGAACGGTGCTGAGTTATAATTAGACCCCGCTATCAGAGGTGCAAAATGGTAGCTGTCAAGTTCTTATGGATGGGTAATCAACTAATCATATTTGTGATGTCGATATCGATACTCGATTTTTCAATATATTTTTTTTATGTACAAGTACCATTTATTCATTATTATTTTTTTTCAGATTAATCTAGAATTTTAAAATATTATAATTATATTTGATAAGAATATAGAAAAACATTTAAGAAATTTCTAGATATGACTGAGATAATTACGGGATCGATAAGGAGGTAGAAGGACATTGGGGTAGAGGGCAGGTTATGTATCTAAGTACTACAAACCAGTAATATTACGAGTAGTAACATTTATTTGTATACAATTTATAATATTTTTTAGGAAAAGAAACATAAGAAAAGTAATAGCATCCATAGATTTTTTGTTGTACTAATAACGATTTATATTTTTAATGTCAATGATTATCATAGATCCCAAAAAATGTTAAATTGTGTACAAATAAATGGTACTGTTAATACAAAAAATGTATTGAAAAATCGAGTATCGATATCGACATCACAAATATGATTAATTGATTACCCATCCCTAAGAACTTCACAGGCTCTACCATTTTGCACCTCCGATAGCGGGGTCTAGTTATAATCAATTATTTTTTGTAATGGGTTATAACTCCAAAACGAGGTTAATTTCTAAAAGGTTATTATATATTATATTATTGCTTTTGGGCTATTATTAGCGCCGCATTGACCAGGTATGATCTATTGTGGCAGCCCTTTTTTATAGTTCATTACTGATTCCCGTTGGGTCCAGAAAGCTCCAGATTCTTTGGGCTGTAATGCAGTGCAGTTCAACTTGCAGTGCCCGGTTAGAATTCTCGTAACTGCACAGGCTTTGTGTCTTTTGAGCCCAAGCAGCTCTTTAGTAACATTGTTGTTGAACCCTTGAATTAGAGCTTTCGAGTGAGCGTTGCCTTTGACGGACTTCCACTCTGCGATTGCTCTAGTTCTTTCTAGATTGTTCAGCAGCGAGTGGACCTCCCGTTTGGTGATCCCGCAAAACGGTTCTGGGCGGCCATGGGTGTGTCCGCGCCCTTCCTGGCGAGTTCATATGCTGCTTCGTTTCCAGTAATGTTGGAGTGTCCTGGTACCCATCTAAGTGTAACTTTGTTGGAGTTAGCCAGAGCGTTTAGGTTATACTTGCAGTTCTGGACAAGTCTAGAGTTGACCTCGAGGGACTCTAGTGCTAGAAGTGCAGCTTGACTGTCCGAGTTGATGTAGATATGTTGGTTTCTTAGTTTTCTGTCCAGATTGATTTCCGCGCATATGTTAATAGCGAGGACTTCTGCCTGGAAGATTGATTAAAAGGTTTATTGGATATTTTAGTCTCGAAATATGGTCAGGGTAACTCTGGCAAATTTATTTGGTTTCCTCATGTTACGCGGTGTAGAGTTATATGATGAACGTCCCTTAAAAGTAAAGTATTAGTCAATATAACTCTAATCAATGTGAGTACGACCGGCTTAGTGACTATAGTCAATGTGAGTAAGACCGGCATAAGATGAAACTTGATAAATGATAAGCTTACAAAAATACAACTGAATGGACAGGACATACCGGTCTCAGATGAGATTAAGAACCCAGGAATCACTTTCGACCAAAAGCTAACTTGGAACCCTCACCTGAAAAACATTTTACAAAAGGCAAAAATGGCCTTGTGGACGTGCTGTCGAATGGCAGGAGCAAGATGGGGGATAAGACCCAAAATTGCTCTGTGGCTTTTTACAGCGGTAGTAAGGCCAATAATTACTTACGCGGTCTGGTATAACAAGACCAACCAAAAGACAGCAGTCAACAATGTTAAACAGCCTGCAAAGCATGGCCGACACCGTGGGCGGCCTTAGATGACACTCCCCATGCAGGTGCAAAAGGGAGGCCAAGCAGTGCGTCTACAGAATATGCACGCTAAATCGGCCTAAATGGCGCTGTGAAGCCCTAATCAAACTGAACGCCTGGGCTTTTAGCATGCCAATAGACGACATGCACAGCAAATGTCAATTCTCTAAACTCTACACAGTTGAAATACCTCCAAGAGTCAAATGGATTGAAGACCAAATGTACGTAGAAGAGAGAAGCCACCTATGGCAAACAGATGGATCCAAAAAGGTTTATGGGGGAGACCTAGATTCAGAGCTAACGTCAGCATGGGGACGAGTGCCTCAATATTCCAGACCGAAGTCTTCGCCATTAACAAATGTGAGGAAATTAACCTGGATAGAAACCTAAGAAACCAACACATCTACATTAACTCGGACAGCCAAGCTGCTCTGCTGGCACTAGATTCTTTGGAAACAAACTAAAAACTAGTTCAGATATGTAAAACAAACCTAAACGCACTGACTAACTCCAACAAAGTCATACTTAGATGGGTACCAGGACACTCCGACATTGACGGAAATGAGAAAGCAGTCGAACTGGTTAGGAAGGGTGCGGACACTCCCCTGGCCGGCTCGGAACCGTTTTGTGGTATTACAAAATGGGAAGTATACTCTCTGCTCAATAACCTAGAAAAATCGAGAGCAATTACTGGGTGGAAGCTGACTAGAGAGAGCTCTTGAACACTCGAAAGCCCTAATAAAATGATTCAACACCAAAATTGCTAAAGAGCTACTAAGAGCTCAAGAGGCACAAAACTTGCGCAGTGACTCGAATCTTGACAGGCCACTGCAAGTTGTACAAACAAATGTTTCAGATGGGTAAGAACGCCACGTGCAGGTTCTGCCAAGAGTCAGAGGAAACGGCAATGCATTTTGCTTGGCTTTATTTATATTGAAATTCCATCCGACTACTTCATATTATACTTAATACTTAGTATTCCGACGGAGTTGCAATCGGAGGACTAAAGATCTCAAACCTCTCTTACGCGGATGATACCACCTTATTTGCTACTAGTGATTGTAATATGGAGGATCTGCTGCGCAGGATGGAGAGGATTAGCCTGGAAGTTGGTATTAAGATCAACCTCAGTAAGACCAATTATTGTCGATCTTGTCAACAACAACACCCGAAGTCACACAAATAGCGAATTGTGGTGTCGTTAAATCGTATATTTATCTAGGAGCTCTAATTTCTATCAACAGAGGATGTGTAGATGAGATCAACCGAATTGTGGCAATCACTAGAAGCGCTATGGACTGGTGACGAAAAATATGGCGGATTCGTAACGCCACAAAATTACAAAAATCAGGCTCCTTAAAGCGCTTGTATTGGCCATATTTGTCTACGCCACTGAGACGTAGACCCTGCGGAACAGAGAGTAAAAGACGGTGGATGCGCTGGAAATGTGGTGCTGGCGAATAATGCTTTCGGTATCGTGGACCAAAAATCGAACCAACGTCTCCATAGTCCAAGAGCTTGGCATCAAGTAGCCTCTCGTCTGATCCTCCATCGTTCAAGCTCGCATCCTCGCCTTTTTAGACACGTTTCTCGGCGTGAAAACGTATCCATCAGCGGCGGCGCGTCCATACAAGCTTAACTAACTTTCCCACAGTTCAACAATTTTCATTGGACACATAAAGAGAAGGCGAAGCCATGTCAGCTCCTCTTGCCTAAGAAAAAATAAATGGCCGCCGTTACTGGTATCCATAGAGCGACTAGTGGTGCAGGGAAGAGTAGAGGGTGCCCAAGCGCGAGGAAGGATGCCCATGAGAGAGACGGACCAAATAAAGGCAGCCAAGGACCGCCCTTGCACAAATGCGCTAAACTAGCAGCCGTCAGGGAAGAGTGGAGACGAGCCGTCAAAGGCTTATAATATTTGCACGATTGCATGCAAGCTAGATACATGAATCATAATGTTACATAATTACCATTGTAACATCCCTGTACTGTGTCTGTGCACATAAATAATTTCTGATGTCTAATTTTATATTAGGACTTTTATGACAATTAAGTTATGGTCGTTTTAATGACACATAGTAATAGACACATTAAGTAATGGCAAACAAACTCATCTTAATAATCTCCGCATATGAACCGAACCGAATAACCTATGCTATGAAACGAAAACTACTGAAGACATTTTAATTTAAAGAATAATTTTACACTGATGCAGGGAAAAAATTAAGTTAAAAGTAACACTAGTTACTTTAAAAAAATAACTTTAATTGACCTCCTTCAAAGTTATCAAAAACACGGTGTATGCTACACCTTTGATTTTCAAGAAATTGTTAACTTGTAAAACCGATTTTTAAGCTTTAATTTCTCTACAGAATCATTTATGTCAATGTGGGTAAGACCGGATACTTTATTTTCAAGGGAAGTCCGTCATATGACACTAAATACCGATGAGATAATGTAAGAAATTGGTTGGCAGACGGTCTTACCCACATTAACCTAAATCAAAACATGGTGGGCGATTCACAACAAGTAGATATTATACTAGCTGTGACCGAGGCTGCGCCCGCGTGTGGCGTGGAATTTGGTCTGTGCCGGTAACTGTTAAGTTTTGTTACCGGATTTCAGGGGTTGAAGTTGGTTTAAAATTAACCCGGACGGTGTTTTTCTCGACAGATTACTATCGAGAATGATTGAATCTAATTTCAAGAATAAACTATTTAAAAAAAAATACCCACTTAATTGACTACGGCAATTTCATGATGTTTTTCATTTGATTAAAATGATTAATTTTACTTTGATCCTTTCTTTTAAAATACAATGTTACTTAAGCAGAGTTATTAATTTTTAGCTATTCTTTCGATTGGCATCATAAAAGTAGGATGTTTTTTTTTGACACTTAATTCGCTTCGATTTCCAGACGAAGCAAGTTATTTTTAGAAAATCTATGAATGCAGAATTAATAACTTTTAATAATAACATAATGTCTTCTTTCAGCAAAATACTTTATCTACGATATTTAAGGTACTTCCTCTTCATGTCCCATGTGTTTGGGACGCTCTGTATAAAGATAAATAATGATATATGTAGCCTCTTTAGTTATAAAAATCAAGGTGATTTGTAGAAAATAAGATAGACGTCACTGCCATAAAACAAGTGCATTTTTGAAATAAACTGGTTACAACTGGTCCGGCGGCGCACGTTAGCCGGCTCGCCGCCGACGTCCGCTCCCCCTACGTCTCGCACTCCCCGCGAGCATCCCCCTCCTCAACAGGGCCGTGTGTATAATATTATCTATTCAATTAGATTTATAATTTCTTATCTGTGTAATAAATATGTTTAATTTTGACGAAAACGTGATCATAGTACACAATAAGCTATTATTAAACAAAAAATTCTCAGTTATGATTTTTAACTACCGAGAAATGCATTATTATTGAAACGTTAAACACAAACGTTTAATTTTTGTCTTAATTGTCTAAATAGACGTTATAAAGCTTAAAAAGATATAAATATCATAGTTAACATTTTTACTTATCTAGATATTGAGATCAGATACAAACTACAAAAAAAAACATACATGCGAAATTGGTTTCAGTTTAATTTTGGTATTAAGTGATAGCATTTAAAGGCTAGTCAAAATTATACTAACAAGGTATTTGGTTATCTTTTTTGCTTTTAGAAAAAAGTTAGGTAGTATACGATAACCTTCGATTTTTTTTTATATAGTTAAGACCGGGGATATTTTACTGAATATATCTAATTTATATTCAATACTGAATATGAATATCCAATAAAATAATAAAAACAACGAGTTATTGAATTATGTCCAGGGTAAGCTAATTTTCCTGGTCTAAAAAGCGGGTAAAGTACGGGAGGCTATTGAAATTAGTCGTTATCCGAACTTTAACCGTGCCTGTGGATGGTCTGTGCCCCCTAGTTGGAGAACTGTTTTGTGTGGTGCGTCGGCGTTTTGTGTGGACGGACCTTTGCCAACGGACGTAGTAAGTGTAGTGTGCAACCCTACTATTGACAATATTGCTGAAAATGAGGGTAGTTTCTCGCCTCCCCGCCCTCAGCTGTTGCCGGCGTCGAGTGCACGGTCGCGGAGAGCTGCGGCCCGCAGTCTGCGTCGGTTAGCCAACGCGAATGGCTATGCTCCTCGTTATGGAGTGAAACATGTCGAGCAATATTCGACTTATAAAACGTGAGTTATCCGCTTTTATACAATTAATATATTCGTTGATAGTTTTATTAAGTTTTAAGTAATTACTAAGTTAATTAATATAATTCTAAGGAGATATCCAGTGATACACACTCACCCCGAGCGTTGTGTCCTGATCCTGACTCGGCTTCAAAGTTGGTATCAGAGCTTACCCGAATCGCCTAGTGCCCTATAAGTACACGTGAGTTTATCCGTTTGTAACTAATTCCTTAATTAGCTAATTCGGCATTATAGGTCGGCATTGTAGGATGCAATTGAAGCATTGTAGGATGCTGGTGGCATTTCCTTGTTGTATGCTAATACGTTGAGCGAGGAAGCTGCCAGCTGTTCGGTCACTTACTATTTCAACCAGACCCTTCGCTATTTCTGAGAAAAGTTTGCGCGTGCTGGGACACTATGGACCTAGGTTTTCTATTGATTTGTATGTAGCATATTCCCTTGTTTGTTTTAGCTCAGTTTGTAATATCACAGTCAGTATTGTGGTCTTCAGACAGATCTTAAAGGAAGGTGTACATAATAGGACATTGGTATTTTTTCGATTTATGCAAATAACTCAATCCACTACTAGGCTTAAGCCCTCCCTAGGGTATGCCACAAAGCCTTATCACTTCTGCGACAAATGACTTACTAACTTTGAAATCAATGACGGTCATTTGTTTTATAACGGTTCATTTCGAATTTTATCCCCAAGATAAACTAAAACTCTAGTTCTTTCTAGAGCACGTTGATGGACTTTTCTTACTTTTTAATTATGAATAGGTATAATGGAATAATTTATTTATTAAATTTAACATATCTTGTACCCAATTTGAACCTACTCCAAAACTATGAGTAGCTCCCGGGCTGCATATTTAACGACGCTTGTCAAGCGGCGGAGCATTGTTAATTTGATAGCAGACTGTCAATGTATGTCAATGTATATTTATAAACAGCAAGGAAGCATTCTACAATCTTCGATTTATTAGTGCTATTATTTTTTGTAGCTTCAACTCTCAAATCTTAAGAGTTCTTATTATATATAAGCGAGTTAAGGACTCTAAATTTTACTAAACCGACTTTCAAAAAGAAAGTTAGCTGTGTATTTTTAAGCAAAATACACGATGCGTTGCAACCACCCTAAATATACAATACAACAGTCAGTTCACAATTTTATATTTTGCTTTTATATATAAGTGCCTACTTCGCTAATTTTGCACTACCTATGTATCATACAATTAGTAATAGTAGCTTAGAATAATTTTGTAATCTGGAGCCTTATCTGCCAACAAACCACTCTGTGGTTTGGTGGATACTGATGTAACTGTACCTAAGCATTTATCTTTGAAAAACATAATTTAAATTAAATTTAGCTGTTGCACAAAAGTTTATACATTAAGTCCAGACCTGGGACAACTCGGGGCAAGTTATAGGGATTTCATATCAATGAAAGATGTCGATATATATTACTACTCGATACGTCACTAATTTCAATTACTAGAATTTAAAATCAGTAAATAGTAATAGAACATTATTTTAGCAGTTTAAAATGAATATTTTCATCTAGACGGCAATTATTAATACCGACGAACATGGAAAAAACATTGATTGTGTTTTATGAAAACTGTTTTAAAATAAACATGTACATATCCGTTTTATTTATTTTTATTTAAAAATGTTTAAAAAAATATTTATATATGTGTAATAAAATTTCGATGTTGTCATTAACATCGATACCTATATTTTTTTATCGATAAAATATTTGGTCACGCACTTATAGATGCCCTGAGTTATCCCAGGTATGATTATGTCTTACAGACGGAGAGCTGATATTAACTAAACCCTCTTATTTAATTGAAATACTGTTATTTCTACGAAGAATCGAGTCTGACAGCTTATCTCCGGTGGGGGCTAGAGCACTAGGCCCGCAAAGGGAAGGGATAAATCTTTAAAATTAACGACGACACATCTCGCCTAGTGAGCCCTATGAAGCCGACGGTCCTGGGTTCAAATCCCAGTAAGGGCATTTATTTGTGTGATGATTGTGCATTGTACAAGTATATAATCATTGGCTGAGTACCCACAACACAAGCCTTCTTGAGCTTACCGTGGGGCTCAATGAATTTATGTAATGATGACCTGTAATATACTTTTTATTTTATGAAAACAATTTGAACTTATTGGCTCAGTGAAGGAAAAGTTTCTGCTGTATATAATTAGTTTATCATTGCTTTGGTTTTCGGTTCCCTGCGATCTTGACTAGATTAATTTGTTTACCCTGCGGCATTCACTAAATAGCAGATAAACCACATCACTTAGTTTAAATTTATTATGGCATAAATAATAATAAAATATTTCGGGACAATCTTACACAAATCGACCAAGTCCTACGCTAAGCTCAGTAAGGCTTGTGTTGTAGGTAGGTACCTACTAGACGACGATATACATATATAATAGCTTGATACATATAAATACTTAAATACATAGAAAACACCCATGACTCAGGAAAAAATGTCTGTGCTCATCACACAAATAAATGCCGTGACTGGGATTCGAACCCAGGACCATCGGCTTCATAGGCAATCACTATCCTCTAGGCCAGACCGGTCGACATTACGAATTATTATGTGCCATGTGCTGCTAGCTGACGATAGTGACAGTAGCGTCGCCAACCCGTCTGCCACACGTGGTGACTTTGGCCACTCGTCCCAAGATGATACAACTCAAATATAGAGATACAACAATCCAAGGATTCATTTGTAATTCGATTTCAATATTAATATGTATAATTAATGTTTCCATTGTATAATTATAATCAATTTAATTTAATATTCATATTATAATGTAATAGTTTCTAATTTGAATTTAATGTCACCTACATACATATACAACGCATGTATAAAATGACTTGTAACATATGTTATGAATCAATAAACTAAAAAACTAAACTAAACTAAAATTTTAGGAGACTTACGGCCAGTAGTGGACGTCTTATGGCTGAAATATTGACAATATCATTATCAATACATTATTAGTGACGCTGTATTAACTATACCCTCAATCATTATTGGTGACACTGTATTAACTATACCCTCAAAATATTGACAATATCATTATCAATACATTATTGGTGACGCTGTATTAACTATGTCCTCAATTAACTTGACCAACACAATATACCCAAGGTTAGAGCTTACTTAGAGGTCGGTCAAGATAGCGTCCTCCGAAATAAATAGAGCGTGTCTTACAAATCGGCATGGATTCTATTCCTCGCCGAGTTCCTATCGCGAGTCCGAGAGAGTCGCGCGGAACAAAAATATTATGTCACTTACCCGACATTTTTTGAAAACGTGGATGGACACTCGGCACTCTTAGAGCTTGAAAATGGAGGCCTGTGCCCTTCGAAACATGTCGCGCAAGTGACTAAATATAGTAGCCTGCTTAACAAAGCAAAAAATCCAAGGATCAAATACCGGTAAGCAAATAATTTGTGTATATATCATTTATGTTTTGGTTCTGACTTATTACCAGATATAAATACATATAATTACAATTAGTTACATCCCTAATTGTAAATATGTATTTATATCTAGTCAGGGACTTTAATTGTTGTTGTATAATTACAATTAGTTACATCCCTAATTGTAAATATGTATTTATATCTAGTCAGGGACTTTAATTGTTGTTGTATAATTACAATTAGTTACATCCCTAATTGTAAATATGTATTTATATCTAGTCAGGGACTTTAATTGTTGTTGTATAATTACAATTAGTTACATCCCTAATTGTAAATATGTATTTATATCTGGTCAGGGACATTAATTGTTAAGCCATTTGTGGGTTCACATTAGATTGGGCATTTATAAATGCACTCTACACGACAACACTTTCATCATCACCACTTGGATGGTTGGCAGTCCTCAACTGTGCGTTTTTCCAGAAACTTCCTGCCTCGCACAGCAAAACTTTGGAATAAATTGTCGTGTGCAGTATTTCCAAACCGATATGACTTTCAAACCTTCAAGAAAAGAGCGTATAGAGATCTTAAAGGTCGGCAACGTACTTGTGAGTCCTCTGGTGTTGCGAGTGTCCATAGGCGGCGGTAGTTGCTTATCATCAGGCAATCCGTCTGCTCGTTTGCCTCCTATATCATAATAAAATTAAGTAAGTTTTTCACAAAATCCTTAACCACGGATTATTTGGTACTTATGTTACCACCACTATTAAGTTTACATAAGTGTTTGACTCGTTTACACTCGGTGATCGATTGTAACAACATCGTCGTCGCATCGCGCACTGTAGTTAATTTATTATCCCCTTAACAAATGATTTTCATTAGTGCCTTTTTATAGAACATACCATCGCCATGATAACCTTAGCAGCGCCCTCTATTGGTTGTCTAGTCATTGAGATTGCTCTCTCTAGTTATAGACATTAAGTTATGTCTTGTAATATATAATAGCGGTTAACACGTTAAGTTTAGCTGTTAATGCTAATAAAAATAAACTAAATTTATATGCCTTAGATAAATAAAAAACATTGACGTCATTTAAATATCGTCGGGTAAATTTTTACTTCAATTTGAAGTAAAAACTTACCTAATATAGAATTAACAAACATGTCAAATTATACTATACTTATGAACTAACAAAAGAACTTAACTTTTGACGAAAAATAATAATTATTATAGAGATACAACAATCAAGAAATTTCAATAAAAATATTTAAAATAGCTTCTTTTCTACTGCATTTGTAATCCTAAAATTACCTGACGTAAAATTAAGCAGATCAGTTTTAGTCGTTTCTTAGTCAAGCCAGATCCAATGTGGCTTCCCGTTTTTCATGAGCCAAATTCGGTAATCTCTGTAGAGTACTTAATTGATTGTTTGTCTAAACTTTAAAAGATCCTGCCCAAATTAGGTTTGCAATATTTTACACTATTTTTCTACGCATCTTTTTACTGTGAAGAATGTTTACCTTCAACAGCAATTCTTGGCTAGCTCAAACGATCTAACTGAAATACTATCCATGATAAAATCAGCTGAACACCTCCGCTGAATAAGTCCTCAAAACTTCCGCCGATCGCCATGATCAACAACAATAATATTGAATATTACCTGAAACCGTAACCAAACGTAGGTTTTCGTACCATGAACAGATATTGCAACTTGCAATGTACGCAAGAGAAGTTTCCAAAGTTGCGAAACTTTCCACATGAGAATTTCTCGGTAACTTCTGAGAATGTTCTCGAGAACGAGAATTTATAGAATTACTTAATAACTTCGTGGTTTTCACCATGAACATTCACCGTGGTATAGATATAATCATTGTAATATAAATATTTTACGGATTTGCACTCCAGTTTACTCCAGTTATCAATTATCATCTTATCAACGGACAGTAAAATGCATGTGTATCGAAGTAATTATAGTCATTGGCATTGTTATAAATAAATAAAGTACCACAACAAACACCTGGTTCGGTCGTTTATAACATTTTAATGTATATAAAAATGAATTTAAAACACAAATTTGTTTTTGTACACAATATGGTAAGAAATTACTTATTGCAATGATCTTCAGATTAATTCAGAACATTCAGAAAGAGACAGAGGTCTGTGTATTAGCCGTCCCACTCAGCTTGTTTTATTTCTTCATGTTCGGCTAGCGAAAGTTAACCTTTTCGAGATGTTTATTACGCACATTTTACTTATTGTCATTATGCAAAAAACTTCTTTCAGCATATATTAAAACTCCTTGCTCACTGGTTGACACAAGTCAACGCGTCAATTTGACACGACCAAAGACAAGCATCAAGAAATAGTTCGGTAACCTATTTTAAATCTGAAAAACGATATTCCTAAATTTCGGACGATTCTCTCTCTCACTCTCATTACGCCTTAGTTGGAGTAAAAGAAAAAGATGTTAGCAATATACGAACTTCGATGTTCGCGGTACCGGCCCAAGGCTATAATTGTGAAGTCCGAAAGTTGAAATGTTCTCTAAAATACAATGAGAATTTAAGGAACTTATTGGCAACTTATCACTTATCAACCAAATAGCTGACTGTAATAGACAATAATATATGCATAATAACATGTAGTTTTTAAGTTATGCCTATATAAACTTTATTCCGGGTATATTTTCTTTTTTAAACAATAAGTTTCATGTTGCAGGAATGTTCTGCGAACATTCTCGAGAACGTTTCCGCTTTTTGGGAATGTTCTGCAATTTGTACCTTGCAATTTGCAAGGTACAATAATGATACAAGGTACAATCGAACCGTAGTATAAATTCGTGTTTCATTGTAGGTATCGATTTGTATTTATTTATGTGTAACTCTTTGTGTCACACAGTGAGATACGAGTATGTTTAAAGAAACGTCTTTACCTTATTGTTCTTAACTACACCAATTTGATGTTGTAACTGTTTCTGTTTGTTCTCCTTCATCATCATCATCATCTTAGCCATAAGACGTCCACTGCTGAACATAGGCCTCCCCCTTGGACCTCCACATGTACAGGTTGAAAGCAACCTGCATCCAGCATCTTCCGGCGACCTCAATGAGGTCGTCTGTCCATCTTGTGGGTGGACGTCCTACGCTGCGCTTGCTAGTCCGTGGTCTCCACTCGAGCACTTTTCGACCCCATCTGCCATCTTTTCTGCGTGCAATGTGGCCTGCCCATTGCCACTTCAGCTAGCTAACCCGGTGGGCTATGTCGGTGACTTTAGTTCGCCTACGGATCTCCTCATTTCTGAGTCGATCTCGTAGAGAAACTCCGAGCATAGCTTTCTCCATAGCTCGTTGAGCGACTTTGAGTTTTGAGATGAGGCCGATAGTGAAAGACCACGTTTCGGAGCCGTAAGTCATCACTGGTAACACACATTAGTTAAATACTTTCGTCTTGAGCCACTGAGGTATGTCGGACGATTGTTCTCCTTATTAAAAAAAAAATCTGCAGCAGAAGTTGCTAAGCAGACCAGGTCTTCAAAATGATCTCGGTCCGCTCTTATTTTCTTAACAATAAAGTCGTGTCAAGCTTATTTTGAATACTTCGTCTGCTTAGTAACTTCTGTTGCTGATTATTATGGACCACTAAATAAAAGAAAATAATCCTAATGGATATGATGTACTTATTTTCTTTTATTATTTATATAAGACACAATTAAAACTGATCGGCTTTCTTTCAGCCCAAATCCTCATTAAAGCACCTCTGTTTCTTTCAAATATCTTTATTTTCTTCTTATCAACTATAGTCGTACTTACAATGGTAATCCAGTTGAAATTTGGAACTTATTGCACAGTTATACGATACAGTATTGAACGACTTTTCCAATGGCTCTTTTGACCCTTTCACCGGTGGGAAAACGTATTGTCTTCGAATTAGATACACAGATTACTTGCTTATCTATCACACTACGAACTATCGAGCACAGTCTAAACATGCACCAGACGCACTAAATAATGAATAATGAAGTACGGTAATATAGCTTATACATCAGAATAACACAAAGCATATAATTATTTATAACGGCGGAGCATTGTCAATTTGTGCCGCACACTGAGAATTAAAACAATGGAGAAACATTTTAACTCTTCGATATATTAGTTAAGAATATTCTCATGTAAAAGTAAATAGCAAAATGTATTATCTAAATATCTTTGAAAATTTGTTTTACTGGTAGTAAAGAAACCCTCTTATTTAAATGCAATAGTTTGGAAAGAGGCTACTCGAAGTAATACTAATTTGGTGTAGACGTCGGAGGCTAAAGCTAGTTGTAGAATATTTAAAACTAACGTATAAGTAAGCAACAGAGCCCGGAAAATCCATAGCAAAACAAAACACTGTCGCAATCAAACTAGTGTTAGAAACATTTTTTATCGATATCGAGTTTAACGATGTCTTATGGAATACTGATTCTCTGAAGTCTATTATTTTCAATGAGATTGATAACCTCTTTGTCACCAGACTACAGCCAAGCCAAAAGGTAAGGGTTATTATTTAATATGAAATATAAATAACGTTGATGATTACGTTGCGTTTTAGATGAAATAACAATAAAACAAACCCTAACTTTACCACTTTTTTTGCGTTTGGCGTGAATGATTATAAAATAATGTATCTAAACATATCGGTATGATTTTTTTTAGACAAAACTCACTCGATATCGATAAATAAATGTTTCTATCACCAGTTTGATTGCGACAGTCTTTTGTTTTGCTATCTAGATTTTCCGGGCTCTGGTAAGCAAGCACAGTATGCGGAATCTACAATTGATAGTCTATGCCAGATATTAACAACCACCACTAGTTTGCCAAAGTTTGAGTCCCTTTTCTTTCGGTAGTTCGCAAGTTCTGGCATGCGGGCGCCATCTATAGAACCTAATGCTAAGCCTAAGTACATTTTATCCCGAGAGAGAACTATTATCAGATTATCTTCAATAGGCAAAGAAAAACGAAGTAACAGAGGCGTTAATTCTAAGAAACAGTCGTGGTCTGAGCATGACCAGCTTTTCTTAATGGCGCTTGTAATTCGCCTAAAATGTTTTGTAGTTTGCGAAAAGTATAACTTTTGACAAATAATACTGTCAAATTCAGAGCAGATTTTTCGAGAACTTCTTACGATCTTCACCAGACATATGGTCCGCCTCGTGGGAGGTCTGCCAACAAGTCACGTACCTTGTGGGCGTTCCAGGACCCTAGCGCGGCGTCAGGCGTCAGTTCTATGATTAATCTGCCTTGTCCACTGCCACAGCATTTTTATGGAGCTACATACTTTTCTACGGATATTCTCATTTATCTCAAAACTGCGTTGGCTGCTCCATAATCCTCGGAATATCTTTAAGCCTTTTTATGAGCCCATGCAATCACATCAGTGTGCCATTAGTCTCTGAGTAACACATACTGTTCAAAGACTTGACACTGTGTCCGTCTTAGTGCCTCTCTGTATCAATAAACCGACAGTCTTGGAGATTCTTAGGAAGGAATCCACCAGTATCTTGGGAGTAATGCTAATATTTGAGGACAGGTCTGATTTATTGGGTAGTAAGGGCATTTATTTATGTGATGATCATAGAATTTGTTCCTGGATCATGGGTGTTTTATATGTATCTAAGTTTTTGTATATAATATAATTATACCGTTCGCTGGGTACCCACAACACACAATTTGTGTAAGGATGTCCTGTAAAATTTATTTAAATATATTATATTATTTGATGTGTCTTAAAGTTTTCATGTTGGTTATGAGGATGATACCATCTCATAAAGTTATTAAATCTTTGCACTTACGAGTAAAGTAGCCGTAGAACCGATAACCGTTGGGGTAAACGAGTTCTTGAGTGGAGACCGCGTCTCGGCAAGCGTAGTGTAGGACGCCCTCAGGCAACGTGTAGTGACGACTTGCGCAAGATGGTTGGCAGGAGCTGGATGCGAACAGCCGAAGATCGAACACGATGGCGTGAAATTGGGGAGGCCTATGTCCAGCAGTAGACTGCGATAGGCTGATGATGATGACTTAAATATACCAATGGTGTTTCTTGGCTTTTTAATAATCTACTTTAATGGACGGTGTTTGTACCTATAATAAAGTTTTATTTAATCATCTTTTAATGGACAGCTTAACAAACGATTACTTAAAGAGATACTGGATTTGAAGAAAAGCCTTTAAGGTTAGGAATTAATGGAAAAGCTGAAATCGCAAATTAATTTAATCAAGATCACTTATTTTAATATTATTCGTTATTTGCTACTAAAATGATATCACATGATAGTCTGTTGTCTATATCTAACGGGTTTTCATACTAATCTAAAACATGCATGAGAAATATTTAAAGTTTAAAGTGGTTTACAATATTTTTTAAATAATTTAGCAAAATATTACAAATTAAAAACGCAAAACTTTATCATTTTATTCCTAGGAGTGTACTAACTCAAAGAAGTTTGAGCGGGGTGGGGCTATGAATCTGAACTGCTCAGAAATTGATTTATTGAGAAAATAACTTTTTCATCACACTTGCTTGTCAATGGCGTTGTTACTTGCGAGAGAACAGTGCAGTTATAGCCGATTTAGCTCACACGGGCTGTTAAGTTTAGTTTTAAAAATATATAGAACTCATACTTCACTTCGGACTGAGGATGTTTCCAAACAGCCAAGGTGTATTTCATATCTTCAAAAGTTTGCTACAACCAACTTTTAATATGTATAAAACATATCTTTATATTCAATTTGACTGCAATTTGTTGTTTAGTATTTATTAAAAATAATTGTTTTATATTTGATTTTGATAATTGATACTATTTGGCAGGATGATCTGTCAAATTCGAAAACAAAACGCAGTTGTTAACATTATCTGTGGAAGACATTGAAAAAAGTTGACATTGTTGACAATCTTTTTTTAGTGGATGAGGTTTGAATGTAGTTTTCAAAGTGTATTTTGATTTTAAGCCTACATAAGTTCTAACTAATATTTTACCAACGAATTTATTTTAATTCCTCGCAAATGTGATGAAAAACATTGTGTGTACCACGGGTGGTAAGTGTATAACAAACTTGAGTCATTAAAAGCCCTCCGACTTCGTCGTCGGGCTTCTAATAGACTCGCGTTTACTATACCTTACTTACCATCCTCGTTGCACAATGTACTAAAACATCATTAGTCGCATTTCAAATCTGGCTCCCCATTAAAAATGTGACTGGACAACCCCATTCGTACGCAGATTCCTTTATAATGATTTTATACGGCCTTAGCTCAGTTAGTTTTCTCTAACACTATTATAAGTCCCTTAAAATACTCTAAGTTCTAAATTGGCGGGTTTATTGATTTTACCAACACTAAAATGTTACTTCGGACTAACTCAGATTTACACTTAATTGGCTAAATATGAACTCTCAAAGAGTTCGACAAAGAACAAATCTTTTTATTTTTTATTCAACATTTTGATTTGCTTCGATTTTGAAGTAGTAATATTACTATACAATAGATGGCATATACTTAAAAAAAAGTGACGAGGATCTACGGCATCCGAGACAGGATTTAAACCTTTATCTCCAGCTATCGCGGCTGACGCCTCGCTGATCAATTTGGCCACCTGAAAACAGCGGAACCGTCGAAATTTGTCAAGTACATGTAAAACCACAGTCATAACAGCACTGCTACCTTTCAGGTATGTAGTGTTGTGTTCCTGATGGTGAGTAAGGATACCAGAGCTCCAACCCCCCCTTAATGGTCGGCAATACGCTTGTGACTCCCCTGGTGAGTGCCCATGGGCGACGGTAATTTCTTACCACCAGGCAATCTTGCTCGTTTGCCGCCGTGTCATAAAAAAAAACTTGTTTTGTTTTCGGTTGTTTTCGGGCACCGTCTTACTAATACGGAGCGGGCCCAAATCTTGTCTCGGATGCCGGCAAATTTTCTTAAGTAATGTCATCTATCTATAATGTATCTTTACGTAATATTATTTTCATTAAATCATTCTCTGTGTCAACCGAGCGGGCGACTAAGACCTCCATATTATACCGTATTCACAATGCTTGGATCAGATTAATATGGGTGGTTTCATAAGCGTTTGAAACACGCGTATGAACTTGTTTTTATAGTTTTTTTTTTCGAGCATTGGCGCGCATAAGCGAGAGATCGCTGCATTCGTGATTCGAGCAAACACGCACGAAGAAGCGCGTATACGTTTGTTTGATTTAATTTACCACGTGTTTAAGCACGTATACAAAAAACGAGTGTACGCGCAAAAAAACGCTAGTTTGAAACTGTCCTTACTTAAGGCTGCGCCGAAGAAATGACAGCAGAATTTCGGTTTTTAGATACCTTTTTTGTATAGTTATAATTTAATCTTAGTCTTTGTGCGTCATAAGTTACATATTTAAGGATTAACTAAATAAAACATACGATTCAGAAACACGATCATTTGAATTTTGCTTTAGAGAAAAAGACAGGATTCATAGGATTCGCTTACTATTTACGTTGTAAATACTCAACGGAAGTTCAGAAGTTTTTTAATGATAACACAATTAATTATTTTCTGTAACGTATACGTCTTACATTTGTAAAAAATATCATTTCTTTAATAACCCGAACAAAATAGCTAATTTCGTGAGGGTTTCGCCCATCCTTACCTGAGCCGCTATGATTACTTAGATTTAATTGAGTAGCGCGAAAAACTTGACGCCCCTTAATAAAGTGACATTTCTATTGGGGACGGGTAGAGAAATATCGGCATATACAATTCCTTCGAAAATGTACTTTTTACTTACAAATTGTAAATCACATTAATTTCTTTATTAATATTGTTTATAATATTTTATATAGGTAGCTTATTCCGTTCGATTGAGGAGTCTCTCGGTAAGATAGATTTTTTTTAAGAGTCCCAGTTTATCATAAATATAGAATGTGCACTGGATATCAAATACAGTTGGAATACAGTGTTCACCACGAGTGTTTCCTACTCCTCTACTTAGTTCTGAGGCTGTATTAAAAAAGGACGTAATATTCATACCATTTGTATAACACTTGTACCCTTTTTAAGTAAACCTAAATAATTATTCCCTTGTATAAGCAACAGTTCTCTCACAATCTAATTGCATCTGATATCATTTCAGCTTCCCAACTATCTCCAAAAGCCATATAGTCCAAAGCAATAGAAAAACTAATATACATTTTAATTCTTAAGCCTTGGGGATAGAGTTTTAAATCGTATAGTCAATTTAGAGGGAGTTTCGATGTTTTAATTGTGCATATTTATGCAAGTTAATTGCAACGTTTTAATAAACCCTGTGCTTTCAAGCGATGTAAGCCACAGCAAGCTTAAAATGCTTTTTTTTACCAGATACTTTTGCTTCAAAAGAGATTAATTTGGCATATTTTACAGCGTTTTTAAGCTGAATTTTAAAACAAATTGACATTAATTAGTCGGCTTGTATTTACATTTAAAAAGTAGTTTCGTAAAAATAAGGCATGATATTTAAACATGTATGCAATAATGTTGGTATTTAATTTACTACTTCAGCTACGGACATCCACTGCTGGCATTGGGCCGTCCTCATATACTGCGATTAGCAGCAGGGGGATTATGATGCCATAATCACCACACTTGGCAGGCGGGATGGCGAACGCGTTGTCCTCCACCGCGCTGCCCGTCCTTCGTTGGTGCCTGTTTATGGTCCCTAATAAAAGGTTCAACCTCAATATGACGTATTGTGTTCTTGTCGCTTTCCATCACACTTACAGCGTAAGGCAAAAGTCATACCATAATTCTATCACCACTGACGTCGCGGAGGCGCTACACGAACGCGGCGTCTACGCTGCGCGGGCGTTAATAAGACGTCGACGTTCGAAAAACGCTAAATGAAAGGGAGCCCTAAACAATGATTTTAGAAAACCAGACCACATTTGGTCTGGTTTTTATCACTTGTCACAATATCTGTCACGCTTCAACAAATATGTGAGTGCGAAAGTGAAGGATAACGCGATAAACGATAAAATGGCAACCATGCTATCCGATCAGGAGCTTGGTATAGTTGACAACATTCAAAGTACCTACGATAATTGAATCGAAAGAAAAATAGAAAAAAACTGACTCGCAGCGGGACTCGAAACCACAACCACTGGATCACTAGCCCAGTGCACTACCAATTTAAATCGATTCGAATATCGAATAATTCGAATCGATCTTTCGATTTAAATATCGAAGATATTCGCTAGCAGACGTTTCTGTATAATAAAAAATAATTCACAGTACCTAGTCAAATAGTTCGGTGTACTATATAAATTCTATGGTGTACCGAACTTTATGTATACCTTGGATGCTACCAACTATATGACGCTGATTATACAAAAGTTATTTACTGAATGTCACCTATTTCAGGCTTTAGGTAAGAAAATATAGGATACCTGTAACTTTACCAACTGGGATGAGTATAACTTGTCTCTCAGTAAGGTGCAACGGACAATCCAGTGGAACTTACCAGACATCCATTCATATTTAAGTTGTTCTGGAACTTTCGGAGTGGTCACGATAGGTATTTGCTACTTAAATAGAGAACTGAGTTAACTTAGTTACGTAACTTGTCAGCTAAATAAAACGAATTGAGGCGAAACGGAACGTAAGTTTTATATGAATTATGTGAAGGTGTGGTTTGGTGTCATTAAATGGGTTTGTGCTGTATTGTGCCGGCTGAGAATAGCACTGTGTCTCCTCCCGCGGGTGTCGTAAGAGGCGACAAAGGGAAAAAAAACTAACGGATGGGCAGTAGCGTTCGTCGAACTACAATTACCAACTCGCCAGCCAAGTGTGGCGACTATGGCAATTTCCCCGCAGTCATATTTAGGGGAGGCTTTGGATGACTTACGGCTGCTGATGATGATGATGACAATGGTTTTATAGATTACCACCTTTAGAGCGGTGGAATATACTTCACTCGCCGAACCGCATGCCAACGTAGGGTTTATGGCAGCTATGTAAAAAGGCTCGGCTCGGCCTGGTGATAGGAAGGCGACGTGATGTCGACGCGATATCGACGGGCGTGTGACGATCGTCTACTCGGAACGCCTGCATCGAACGACGCTCGTGTTAATGTGAATATTCGAGTTTCGGGCCGCACGAGCCCGGACCGCTCCGGAGGGTCAACGGAAGGCTCGGGTTCGGGACGGCGACGTGTAGGAGACGCGACGGTGTAACGCGAGTCATCCTTAAGCCTTGCTTTGTTACCGAAGCCTTTTTTCAGACTTGAGATTTTTAGACGAGTATACCTGTCGCGCTGTAAACCATGGACGTACAGAAGCAGGTAACCCACGTTTTGGAAGTCAAAATAGTGCTCGACATTTGCGAGGAGCATGCTAGAGCAACGAACTAGTAATACTATAGAAACCTGACTCGAGCTCAAAAATGACCCCACGGCTAGTGTGCTGCGAACGATCGACTGAGCCGATGCGGAGTTTGACAGCTTTAGTAGTACAGAAGCTTTCTATGACATAAGATGTCAGCTAATATAAAATTGTTAAATTAAAAAACCCTATAAAATGCCTTCTTGTGCGGTAAAATGGTCCCGAAACAACTGCATAAAAACGCAAGAAAAACGATGGGATCCATTGGTTTGTGTAAGTTTAACCCTGAACATGATAAACAATTATTTAAATTTACATATTGTTGTATAGACTAATACGCTGAACCAAATGTCGTAACTCTATACTAGTTTTATAATGACTTATGCCTTTATGATACTGAGTGACAGAATGAGGATTAGGTTATGCATCATTTATACTCACAAGTAAATTATTCATGTTATTTTCAAGTAACAATCAATTCCTATTATATGCTTTTATCTCAAAAAACAAGTGCCAAAACAATTTGCCGCTGGTAAACTTTCCGACATAATTATTCTAGTTTCCGGAAATAATTTATTATTTAAAATAATTTTATAAAAATATGTACGTACAGTCATGGAATTTAATATCCTACCTATTTCATTTGAATATCATTAGACATATCGCAATGCCTTAAGGTAGAAAGTTGTATTTCAGTAATAGTATTGAAATGTCAAGACATATTATCTGTGATTGCTCTTATTCTGTTTGCGAAAAGTTATTTTCTTTTCTAACTCTGAAAGCGTGTATCTTCTTAGTGAGTATATATTCTTTGCGAATCTATCTACATTCTACTGCGTACCCCGAAGTTAGAAATTTGGTTAGTTGCATCCCTACCTTTCCAAGATTGCAAGAACGAAAAAGATAAACAACTACTCATCCGTTTTTACAAAATTTTCTCGACGTCCCAAAATTCAGTACTCTGCGTTAATTAAGTAAATCTATTGCCTAATTATTAAAACAAAACAATGCATGCGATATATCAAAGTATCATCCTGTTCTAGCTTGTCCTTATGGTGACAGTTTGCTATACGATATAGAATTTAATTTGTAACCCACCTAGGTTAGAAAATAAATTACTTTACTGTACTCACACTATTACGATTAATCTAAAATACATATGCACTACACGTTAATAATGTGTTTCAACTTTTGAATTTAACTATAAACGGGGCTCAGTCGCGCAAAAATGTTCGAAATTTCATCTCCGATGTTCAAGAGCGACATAACCCACGTGGTACTTCAGTAGGTACCAGGCCTCAGCCTTTTCTTACTGGGCAATGTCCTAACGCAAAATCGTGGCAGTGTTCTCCAACACGTTATTAACGATATATATATCTTCTTATAAAGTATGGATAAGAGTAATCTTAATAACAAAATCGTGTGTAGAATAATATTAATATGAGTTGGTTCCATCTCGGTTAGTATCAACCCTGTAAGTTTGACAACGCCATAATATTGTAACACCGCGCATGAGGTTTGACACTTTAAACTTTTATGAACCAATCACAACTTTTTTTTAATAGCGCGAAATTGTCTATTGGATAAACTCCAAGCTGCTCTGACATATTTATGAAGAGGGGATAGCTGTCAGTGTCAGCGCGCCTGGGGTCATTTTTGGAAGGCATTTTTGTATGGAGAGCTGTGTCTATATATATTCAGTCACCGTGCTAGAGTAAATATTTCCAAATCACAAATCCAAAAAATATCAAAAAAATTATGAGACTTTCGAGGAAAACTATTTCGGACTTGGTCAGTTGAACCGTGTCTCGACATGCTCTTGGTCGATTTTATTATTTATTGCTATATTACAAACTAAGTATCTGCTTTTTATCGCTCCATTATCTAATAGAGATACAGCTATGCGTTAGAGAGAGCAAACGATATTGCGGTCTCGTACCGTCCCTTACACTCGGACATGATGGCCCATTGGAGAGAGTAGTCTGTAGGCTCTCGCATTTCATGTAGAAGGTACGACGATAAAGTTTTCTTTCGTCAGGTCACTTCTAGTTTGTGTTTCTGTGTTAATTGTGGAAGTCTTTGTAGCTCCGGAGCGATCGTAAAAAATGATGGCGCAGATATTGCAAGATGTAGTTGTGAAACATTAAGTATGATATATGCCGTGTGATGCCAGCTGACTAGAATAGCACCACCCCATCTCCTTCCGCGGGTGTCGTAAGAGGCGACAAAGGGAAAAATCCTACGGACGGGCAGCAGCGTCCGTCGAAATCCAATCTACAGCTACTGCGGTCGCCAACCCGCCTGCCAAGCGTGGCGACTATGGCAACTACCCCCCAAGATGACACAAGTCATATTTGTGGGAGGCCTATGTCCAGCAGTGGACTGCATACGGCTGAAATGTTACATACATACATGTATGTGCAAAAGCTTCATTTACAAATAAGAATAGAGTTAGAATAAACAATAATTCAGATAAATTTAATGGTTCTGTTTAATATTTGAAATAGGAAAATAAATTTTGAAACAGGCAACTTCAGATTTGTGCCTTTGACCCAAACACATTCCAACAGAAAGAACCGAAATTTCTGGCCACCTCGATACTTGGAGTTAGTCGCCAGACTACTACTATTATAGAGTAGATTATATATGTATACACGGTCTTCTTGTCAAGTCTCGTAAGACTAGTTTGTATTATAACCTACAACTTGCATGTTCGGTATAACTGTTAGTGGAAGTTGAATAATAAGATGAAAATAATATACTAATACTTAAATACATAGAAAACACCCATGACTCAGGAACAACGAATTGTGCTAATCACACAAATTAATGCTCTTACTGGGTTTTGAACCCCGGACCCTCGGTCGGACAACTCGTATTTAGTACACATTTTTTTTATATCGTGAATAAAAGTTCGATTCTTACACTTTTCAGGCTAAAAATGTTTTTTGCGCCAATTAAATTCTTAATCCCAAAAATGTACCGGTATTCTACTTATTCACAATGCAATATGGATCTTACGACTTTATAGTTACAGCACAAAATAGTACAGCGACTTAATTCCTAATTATACACCCTTATTCAAAATAGCAACCCGTATGCCTTCGAAGAGGAAAATTATTAATATTAAGTAATCTAATAATAAACACGATCTCTTGAGGAAAATCAAATTATTGTGACGTAAAATATTATGACGGCATGTTAAAGGAGGTATTCCAAAAAGGATTACAGTATTCCTTAAGGTACAAAATATATGTTAATTCAGTTGCCCAATTTGGGGATAATTATGGCGCGGAGCAGAATATTTTGGTTAATATAGCTCTTAGTGGTTAATTCCAGTGATTTTGCTCATGATAGTGTGTACCTAAGTATAACATGAATTGCTTTTTCTTGCTACTCATAACGGATTATTAAGAGCTAGTAAAATGGGTGAATAAAATACAATAATGCTTAATATTGTCTTCGGTTGCCGCGATAATTACTCATGAAATAAAACAACTGAAACGAATTATATCGCGTATACTGATTGAAACTTCATCCCGGCGTTTTGAACCACGTGATGACCATGAACGCTGAAGTTTAAATTAGTATAGTTTATTATAACAGTTGTTTTATTTTACGATAATGCATCTACAGTTTAAAACAATTGCTCGTTGAAACAAATGCGTGACGAGTATCAGATCTGAATTCTGAATAGATAGTTAATAAAGTAGAATAGGAAGACGCGATCACACCCTGGAGACCGATATTTCAATATAGACCGAAGGGTTATAAGGGGTTTGATCGAGTGTGCAACGAGTCTATTTATTAAAGTCATATATCGACTTTCCTTCAAATCTTCCTTTATTTTAAAACATACTCACACTCTGGAGTCTAGGGGCACGCAATGTGGAAATTGGGGAATTATGTCCCGCGAATGCTCTGGCTGTGGAATGAACTCCCTGCCGGGGTATTCCCAAGAGGCTACAGTATGAGGTTCTTGAAAAAAGTTGTGATATAAGTTTTTAAAAATAGTCAATGCGAGTGTTAATCCCGTGGAATTTCAGGAGTCCATAGGCTACCTAAATCATATGTATCTTTGTGTTTATAGTTAGTAGGGAGCAAAGTTCATGTTAACATTAGTGTAGGGGAACAAACTTTACACACATCATCATACATTTCAGCCGTGTGCAGTCCACTGCTGGACATAGGCCTCCCACCAATATGACTTGTATCATCTTGGGGGTAGTTGCCATAGTCGCCACGGTTGTCAGGCGGGTGCCAACCCGCCAGACCGCAGTAGCAGAACTGTAGATTGGATTTCGACGGACGCTGCTGGCCCGTAGACTGCTGCCTGTCCGTAGGATTTTTCCCTTTGTCGCTTCTTACGACACCCGCGGGAGGACAGATATAGTAAGCCGGCATCACAGGGCATTAAACAACAAACAAACCGGCAACAAACTTTACTGGAGAGGAAACACATTTTTCACCTCATTACCGCGAAGAAAATGCTTCATCATGTCAGCCGAAAAACGTCCACTGCTGGACATAGGCCTCCCCCAGAACCACCCAAGAAGACCGATCCTGCGCCTTCCACATCCAGCGGTATTCCGCGACTCTAACTAGGTCGTCGGTCCATCTTGTGGGAGGCCTACCTACGCTGCGTCTTCCAGTTCGTGGTCGCCACTCCAGAACCTTTCCACCCCACCGGCCATCGGTTCTGCGTGCAATGTGCCCTGCCCACTGCCACTTAAGTTTGGCGATTCGGAGGGCTATATCGGTGACTTTGGTTCTACTGCGGATAAAATCATTCCTGATGCGATCACGCAGAGACACTCCCAACATAGCCCTCTCCATTGCTCTTTGGGTGACTTTGAGCCTTCTTATGAGGCCCATAGTAAGCGACCACGTTTCAGCACCATAAGTCATCACTGGCAACACACACTGGTCGAAGACCTTTGTTTTGAGACACTGCGGGATATTGGAAGAAAAGATGTGTTGTAGCTTCCCGAACGCTGCCCAGCCGAGTCGGATTCGACGATTGACCTCTTTCTCGAAGTTGGATCTTCCTAGCTGGATAGTTTGTCCTAGGTATATATACTCATCTACAACTTCGAGTGTAACGTCTCTGATTACAATGGGAGTTGGTACGACATGGGCATTCGACATGATTTTTGTCTTGCCCATGTTCATCCTTAGACCAACTCGCTCAGAGGCATTACTGAGGTCATCTAGCATTGTGCTCAAATCCTCCATGGTCTCAGCCAAGACTACAATGTCGTCGGCAAATCGAAGGTGAGTGATGTACTCGCCGTTAATGTTGATGCCTTTCCTCCTCCAGTCCAAAGTCTTGAAAACGTCCTCCAGTGCAGCAGTAAACAGCTTTGGAGAGATAACGTCTCCTTGTCTGACCCCACGCTGCAGTGGAATAGGTTTCGAGCTCTGGTTCTGAACTCGGACTGACATGGTGGCGTTCTCGTACAGACACTTCAGCACTTCGATATAGCGGTAGTCCACTTGGCACCGTTGGAGGGATTGTAGCACAGCCCAAGTTTCGATCGAATCAAAGGCTTTCTCGTAGTCCACAAACGCCAAACAGAGGGGCAAGTTATACTCCTCAGTCTTCTGTATAACTTGACGTAGCGTATGTATGTGGTCTACGGTACTAAAGCCT
Organism: Grapholita molesta; assembly: GCA_022674325.2. Taxonomy (NCBI): domain Eukaryota; kingdom Metazoa; phylum Arthropoda; class Insecta; order Lepidoptera; family Tortricidae; genus Grapholita; species Grapholita molesta. Next base: position 7,738,527 of record CP053139.2, read on the forward strand.
CTTCGGAAACCGGCTTGTTCGGGAGGCTGGAAGTCATCTAACTTGCGTGCGAGACGATTCGTAATGACTCTTGAAAACAGCTTGTAGACATGGCTCAAAAGTGAGATGGGTCGATAGTTCTTCAATAAAGCGTTGTCGCCTTTTTTGAAAAACAACACCACCACACTTCTGTTCCATGCCTTTGGCGTTCTCCCTTCCAGTAGGACAGAATTGAACAGCTTCTGAAGGGCCATTAGGACCGGTGTACCACCCGCCTTCAGAAGTTCGGCTGTTACTCCGTCCTCACCTGGCGCCTTGTTGTTTTTTAGCTGTTTAAGAGCCATTCTAATCTCGTACAAGCAGATGTCCGGGATATCTTCAGTATAGTGCCGGGTTAGTCTGGCTCTAGGGTCTTCCGCCAGATCAACTACGGGTCTGCTAGTTGATGTGTAAAGCTGTCCGTAAAAGCGCTCTATTTCACTCAGAAGCTCCGGTCTGGATGAAACAATCCTACCATCATCAGTTTTCAACCTGGCGAGCTGGCTTTGCCCAATAGACAGGTCCTTCGCAAAAACCTTCGACCCCTTGTTCTGCTCAATGGCCTCTTTAATACGATCAGTATTAAATTGGCGCATATCACGGGTAAGGGACTTAGAGATCTGTCTATTGAGCTGCCGGTATAATGTCGCATCAACTGAAGATTGCAGGATCATCCCGCTCCTTTCCTTAATGAGTTTCCGAGTAGAGCTAGAGAGCCTTTTAGTTCTACTGCTCCGTTGGGCCTTAAAGAATTTAGACCCAGAGCTGTGGACAGCTTCTACAAACCCGTCGTTGAGTTCGTCCACCTCGCTTCCTAGACAATCGAAACGGTTCCGGAGCTCTAACTGAAAGCTCTCGGGGTTTTGGATTTGGATTGGTGCTGGCCGGAGTGTAGACTTCATCAGTCGCGAACGTTCTAGCTTAACACTTATATTCAATGTGCCCCTAACCAGACGGTGATCACTACCGGTTTTAACCGTATTGATCACAGAGACATCATTGAATATATGTTTCTTCGTCGACATGATGAAGTCTATCTCGTTTTTTGTTGCACCATCGGGACTCATCCAGGTCCATTTTCTGTGCTCACGTTTCTTGAAGAAAGAGTTCATCATATAGAGTCCCTCTTTCTCCAAGAAACCAGCCAGTAGTTGGCCCCGGTGGTTCCGACGTCCGTATCCAAATTGCCCCACTCTCAGCTCAGCACCGTCTCTCTTGCCAAGTTTCGCGTTGAAATCCCCCATAACAACGGTGAAGTAGGATTTGGAGCTATGCATGGCCTTTGAAATGTCCTCATACATAGCCTCCACCTCGTCGTCGGAATGTGTCGAAGTCGGCGCGTATACCTGGATGACCTTCAACGAGTATCTCTTGGATACTCTGAGTATCAGGTACGCCACCCTGGACGACACACTCTCGAACTTCACCACGTTGTTTGCGAGGGACTTGTGGACGATGAACCCGACACCACCTTGGGACTGGTGGTCGCCCTCCCGGAAGTAGAGCAAGTTGCCGGACTTCAGGGTTATCGTGTCCTCCCCCTCTCTTCGAACTTCAGATAACCCTACTATATGCCAATGCAACCTGCTCAACCCTTCCTCCAGTTCCACTATCTTTTCCTCGGTCCGCAGTGTACGCGTGTTGTATGTTGCCAGGGCCAGGAGTCGTCGGTAGCAGGATCCCGCCCGGGGATTCTTAGCACCCCTGACCCCTTTTGTACCCTGGCCGCTACCGGCATAACCAGGGTACCGGGGGCCGCCGGGGACTCGGGGCCATGGCTTTTGGGTGTTACTCATGAGGGGGGTATATGCCATAATCGCCACGCTTGGCATGCGGGTTGGCGATCGCAGTGCTTCCACCGCACTCTAGGGATGCTGCTGCCCATCCCCCGGTGATCTTGGTCGTAGTTTTAGGACATACCCGGGTCCGGGAAGAAAATGCTTACTCTAAAACATTACAAAAATCCAAGTTGCGTATTGATATCTATTATATTTATTTTTCCAAGTCATCATTTAAAAGTCTATTCAACTACGACGGGCTACGGGCTAACTATAATAAACATTCAAAGCTTGTATCAAATTATATTTCACTCTTGTGAATAAAATGCAATTTTGCTATTTTTAATGAATAAAACAGGCCTTTTCGAGTTAGTGAGGTGAAATAGTTATTTTTTTATACAAGGAAGACAAAGAAGAGAGTATACCTATATTTCACCTCATTACCGCGAAGAAAACACTTGGTCTATAACATTATATATATATACTCCAAATTATTAGTATCAATCATTTAAAACGGCAAAAAAATAAATTCAAAATTCGTTTGAATATAGGTACTTTGCTTCATTCTAAAAAAAATGCAGTTTTGCTATATGTTTTCAAAGTATGAAAACTGACTTTCCGAACTAGTGAGGTGAAAATTAAATTAAATTGGCAGTATTTACAATAACGTTTTACTACATTTCGTGTTTTAGAACAAAGAGAACTTTAATGCAGAGCCAGACGTAAAATGAGTTGAGAAAATATAACAATTTAGAAAGCTAAACTTTATATGTTTCCCTCGGCTAGACTGGCTTAGCTGTTAATAAAGCAAAATGGAGCTGCACTGCTTTTAAATTAAGCTCGTGGTCGGATAAGCATGTGTTTACTCTCGTTCATAAATATGTGAACAACTTGATACCTTACTTCAATGAGCTAAGGTTAAGACGACACATACGGAACATTGGTTACTCTGGCAGCACTAGTGTATCATGGATATATTGCCTCTGTCATACGGTACGGGTTGTTAATATGGGGCAAGTCCAGTGACGCTAAGAGTGTTTCTTGCTCAGAAGGCATGTGTTGGAGTGCTGTTGGATCAAAATATTTAGACCTTATAAAAATAAAACCCTTTGTTAAACAAAACCTTCATTTGTTTAAAAGAGTCCAATCTCAAGGAGACAGCATGACTATTAGCTGTAAAAGCCGACAAATATACGAATGTATAACAAAAAACGTAGCGTACAATTGTGTTCAAGTCTATAGGCTTCCTAATATATACAAAGACCTCAATCTCAAGGAATTAAAGAGAAAAATTAACGCAATTTTTTTAAAGAAAATTGCTTCTATACCACGTAACATTGTAAATAGTGTAATAGGACATAGGTATACATATTGGACCGTAGCGTAGTGCCATATCTCTCACACCTGCATGCTGTCTAACAGTAAGACATGTTGACATTGTAAATATATAGACCACATAGACAGAGCAAACCACATGATTTTTGTGTTTAAAACATTATCACTTACACGTTCCAGACGTTTTTTTTACGTCAAAAGAAACTTACACTAGAGCCTCTGTAGTGCATAATTTTAATTTTCATTTAAGATATTTATACATACATCATCATTTCAGCATAAGACTTGTATCACCTTCTATCAAGATGATATACATAGCTGTGAACAAAGATTTACAGTTTATGAATATGGCTAATATGGCTTCCATCAATTCTGATTGTCAAAGTGACTGTAGCAAATCAATCTAATAACTTCGTTTGCTCTTAGCATGCCATTATGGTAGAAGGCGTTGCGTGCAAGCGCAAGGCACACAAGCAAACAACACGCCTTGATAAGCATTCACTTTTGGGCGCCTGTAAACACCAGATGATTTACACGCGCGTTGCTCACCCTTTAAGGCTGTACATTAATTATGCTAAATTATTAATTTATCTCTGGTACATAGTACTGGTTTTCTCCCATCAATCCAGAGTATTGACCTAGACCATTATACGACTAGATATTATATTTTCTGTCTTTATTTTTAACGCCATCGCCAATGATCAGCCAAGACAGATGTGGTCGATGAATATGCAAGCGTTTTCTGGACTTTCTTTTTATTTTTACTTTATTTTCTTTTTAATGTATTATTTTGTTTTATTCGTGCTTTTGTGTTATTACCTGCTGTAAATTGTTTCACCAAATGGTTTCTTCGGAAGATTAGCGTTGACTAACGCTGGCGATATGCTGGGAAGGGACCATTTCGTGATACCTAATTATATTTTTTTTATATTTATTACTTTGTCGCTTTTATGTCACGAATAAAGATTTTTCTATTTCTATTTTCTACAATACCTAGTCGAGTACAACAGATGCACTGGTGGCATGGCGGTGCAGGCCATGGAAAAATGTGCGACTTAGAATCCGGAGGCAGCAGGTTCAAACCAAAAATTTATTATTTAAAGTAGTCAAATAGTTCGGTACACCATATAAATTCTATGGTGTACCGAACTTTTTGAGTACTTTGGATGCTACGAACTATATGACGCTGACTGTACGAAGTATCATTTGATATTTACCAAATACATAGTGACGAAATCGGACTAATTCCAAAGAGGCTTATATGGGTTGGAAGGTCAGATGGCAGTCGCTAGTACAACTAGTACCTACACCAATTCTTCGGATTAGTTGCCATGCGGAACCCTGGCTCCCAGGAGCCCCGAAAAAATACGCGAGGAAAAAGAGACGCCTATAGCAAAATATTTTTTTTACAAAAATGGGCACTCTAAACAAACTGAATTGCGGTGTCGGTAGTGGTCGAATAAAAAGAATACCTCTATTTCCACATTGCCTTTCACATTCTTTTGTATTACTAGTGATGTGATAGTTACCGAGAGTTACGTTACGATATATTTTTATAATGATTACCTTAAATGAAGACCGGTCTGGTCTAGTGGGTAGTGACCCTGCCTATGAAGCCGAAGGTCCTGGGTTCGATTCCCAGTCAGGGCATTTATTTGTGTGATGAGCACAGATATTTGTTCCAGAGTCATGGGTGTTTTCTATGTATTTAAGTATTTATATGTATATATTTATTATATATATCGTCGTCTAGTACCTGCAACCACAAAATAGACAGATACAGAAATCAATCTCCATACAAAGCGCGCTCGATCAACGCACACATAGACACTGCTCACAGACACGATATCTCGGACCAGTTCGGACCACTGCAAGCGTGAGTGCCATCCGAAAGAAAAACCAAGATATTTCTCCCCATACAATCTTTATCAACTCGAAAAAACAATAAGCGCCGCAGGATTTCTTCCATCTTACGCGTTTTGGTAAAATGGTCTCTACTATCATCGTTCGAGAAAGGCGGAAGCGCCGCAGGATTTCATACATCTTTCGCTTCTTTGCGAGTATTTTATAGTATTCCAGCACTAAAGTTGTTAAGGCGATAGTTTCTTACAAATTGTTAATAAATTAGCCCTTATGCCCTAAGATATGGCTGTCAAAATCTCTATTGAATGACAAGAGACACTTCATCTCTTCAGGAGCGGTACCGCGGTACCACGAACATCAAAGTTCATATATGTGACATTATCTATGAAATGGGATGTTATTGTCGATGGCGCTTATGACGTTGTTAGAGATGACGCGATACAAACATAACGCCGTTCGACTTAAGTGCCATCGACCATAAGGTCCCTCTTCATAGATAATGCCACATATTACGGGCATCTTTCTCTTTTCTCCAATTATGAGGGTGCGACTGAGGTCAAACGTTGGTCAGTCTTGCATAAAAAAAAAATAAAAAAAAAATATATTATAACTACGGCGCTACCGCGAACAACAATATTCGTAAATTTCGGACGATTGTCTCTGTCACTCTCATGACGTCTTAATTGGGGTAAAAGAGAAAGATGCCCGCAAATTACGAATATCGTTTTGGGCGGTAGCGCCTCAGACATTTCCGTTTCTTGGTTACGTTATTGAATGCGAACTTATTACACTTTAAAATATAATAATCGTGCTTTTTGCCAATGTCGAAATCGTCGCAAGATATTTGCTGTGACAAATTTGTAATATAATAATAACATTAGAATAAAAATATTCTAGTTATTATTAATTCTTCGTCTGCATAAAATCAAGGTGATGATGATGATGATTGACAAAAACTATCCTATGTCCTTTCTCGCAACTCAGACACTCTCCATACCAAATTTTATTTCAATCGGTTCAATATTATTAAAAATAGCGTGAAACCGACACAGACACACAGACAGAGTTACTTTCGTATTTATAATATTAGTTAGGATAGTTATATAGCCAGGATTCTTGCCGTTTCATTCTCGACAATTAATCACAAACAACTAGATAGGAGCGCCAGTACCACGATAGTTTTTCGTGCATAAGCATAGTTGGCAACCCTAGAGCGACCGCAGGGAGTAGGTATGAAAAATGAAGTACATACATTTGATTGACTTCTGTACCTGTCTATTTTGTGCTGCAACACAAGCCTTATTGAGCTTACCGTAGGACTAGGTCGATTTGAGTAAAAAAATGTCCGAAATATTTATTTATTATTTATTAAATTAGGTACGTAGTATACTTATCTAGGTCCATACAGTCGCCATCCGATATAACGGAGCTATGGGGGTGGTCACAAATATATGAATATACACTTAATCGCCTTGGGAACAGAGGCGTTGTTTCGATATTAGTTTTTTTTTTGTTTATGACATAGGCGGCAAACGAGCAGACGGATTGCCTGGTGGTAAGAAATTACCGTCTCCCATGGGCACCCGCAACACCTGGGGAGTTACAAGCGCGTTGCCGGCCTTTAAGGGGGCTGGAGATCTGTGAACCTTACTTACCATAGTTACCATCAGGAACACAACACTACATACTTGAAAGGTAGCAGTGCTATTATGGCTGTGGTCTTCTGTAAGGAGGAGGTAGTTCCCCAGTTGGGCTGCCCCAGATTCAAGCGTGATGGTACTTCGCTGTGTTCTACCTTTCATACATTTGTGATCACCTCCAATAATTGTATCCGATGGCTACTGTACAAAAAATTGCTACTTATTGGAGACAATTAAGTTTTTCCTATTCATGACAGTAGTGTGGGGAAAAAGAAGCCAATATTTGACAGAACGAAGACGAGGGGCACATCACTATTATCGACTCGTATTTAAATGGCGACATGAATAAGGTTTGCTCTGTATCTGTTTCAGGCAAATTGCATTTGAATTTGCTTTGAACCAATTGAACCGGTTTGCACTAGTGCAGTTCAAACTCAGTTATTGATTATTGAAACTCGGTTCGACTACAGATAACTAAAGGATGTTTAAAACATGTTCCGAGATAATGCCGTTTATGGAGAAGAAAACTCCTCCATAAACGGGATTATAGAAAGTTCTTTTTGTAAGACAGAAATCATCATTGTAATCATTAGGAAACCTTTCTTTTTTTGTTTTGTCATTCCAAATCTACTTTATTTTTTCTATAGATATTTTTTAAATCCAATGGCATATTGACTCCGGTCCCAGGTCCTTAATTTTGTTTAGAACTCTAAAAATAAAAATTCACATTCTTTTTTGATCATGGCTGGGAAAAACTTCCGCATTTTTGAAAACATAACCTTGATCCGTAAAATGGAGCCCTCTATATCACTACTTATAAAATATTGTTATGTTTTATAGATTTATGATAAATGTTTAACATCAAATTTACCAAATAATGACATTTCAATATTCCTGTCCTAGTCATGGGAACAGTCACACACGATTTTTTTTTTTAAATTGGATTAAACTACAATCAAGTTATTACAAAGTTAATTCAAACTAAAATTTTTTTTCGACGAGGGTGAAAGTTGGAGCCCGAGTGAAACGAGGGTGACAATCACCCGAGTCTTAAAGAAGTTTTTACACGTGTATCGAACCCAATTTTTCATAGCAAGTGCCTTAAAAAGTGAAATTTTTTTTACGCACTAGTTAGGAAAAATATATTATTGTTTTTCTTATGTCATGAATCCGCCTTTTATGTATGTATTTTCACAGTTAAGTGTTCATTAAAGTTTATAATAACATACTAACATTTTTTTCCGGTAGGTATTTATTATCCGGTAGTCTCTTCGGTAGTCTACTCTTCGGTACAGGGTTATATTTTCAACATGTTCTTTCGGTTCTAGTTTATATATTTGCACACTTATACTTCTTGGAGTTATTGTAGTATTTCACATTGATATTAAGTATCTAAATCCATAAAACATTAAGGTTACTTAGTTACAGACAGGCACCAAGCCTTGGAGATATAAACTCGAAAATTGGACTATTTCAAGAATTTGAAGACGCTTCGGAATCTTCGGATATTTAAATAATATCGATACCTGCAGACTAAACGGGTGTAGACGCCATTTTGACGGAATAAAACTTTAAAGCCTTTATTAAGGTTACGAAATTTTATTTGTACAAATTTTAGTCTAAAAATACCTACCGACATTTAATGAATTATCTCAAGAATGTTTGATATTAGGTATGGTGTCATTATTATACTATGAACTTTGCGAAAATATCTGGAAACGTAGGATGAAAAGAGCGTATAAATAGATTAATTAATTAAAATTGCTTTATGTCAGAGTCCATAATACAAGTTGATACAATATTATAAAGGCCAAAAATAGAAAAAAATGTTTAAAAAAAAATCCTGGACTACTCTTATCACAAGATATGCTTATCGTTAATTTCGAACAATTGTTTCTGTCACTCTAATTATAACTAGGGTAAAAGATAAAGATGCTCAAAATTTTCGATCTTCGATTATAGCTGTAGGCCTTCAGAGCGTCACAAATACCTGCTTCCTGATAGCTGCAGCTGTACTATTAAGATAATATTAATGAAAATGAGGGTAGTTTCTCACCGTCCCAGCCGCAGCCGTCGCCGGCGAAAAATGCTGAGTGACTCACGATCATGCTTATCTTTTACGGAACGAAACATGTCGAGCAATATTCGACATTCCTGCTCCTTGTTGTCATTTTGATGACCAGATAACCTAACTGAACCGGAATATTTGCAGGACATGTATACAATCTCACGGTGGAGCTACTTATGGATCGAACTATTATTTTATGTAGAGTAACTATATTGCCCAATGTAAATTTAACCCTCAACAATTAAATAAAGCCCCTAACCTGACACACAGTCTCGTCAAGCGGCATAAAACCGGTCATTGTGAAAATCGTCAGGCGAGACCTTTGCCTTTGTCTTTGTCTTTTGACTCGATTGTGTCTGTGATGATAATTATATATATATATATATATATATATATATATATAGTCGTCCCCATCGTATCGACGACGGCGATCCTTGCATTTTTTCTAATATGGCTTGCAAAACCGAATTTGGTCTTAAATATTCGGTCGCATTGTGCGCAGTGGAGCTGACCCAGTACCCTGATCATGAGTTATGACTTTGAGGTTTTCGATAACGAATATCGAGTTTACTATCTGTGCATCTCGTTCGCGCTAAATTAGTACAAGCGAGATGCACAGATAGTAAACTCGATACTCGTTATCGAAAACCTCAATGTCACAACTCATGGTAGGGTACTGGTCGTTTACCGAGTACGTGTAGGAGGATTTAGGTCGGATCTTCCATAGATGGCGCTTTTTGTCCAGGTGTTTGAGATGATTATTATTAAGGGAGCGATCCGATATCGATCAATCAGTGGAAGAATCTGGTTTGGTATTTAATTTCCTTGCTCTTTTAGTTCAGTTGATTATCAATTTGGATATAATTTCAGATTAAACACGAATAAACAAATGGTTTATATCGAGCAGATTGTATGTAGGAAAACGGAAATTAAACATCTTTCTTTACAAGTAGCTTGAGATTCAAATATGTATTTTCCGTTTTGCTTTACTTTTGCGATGTTAATGCATTCGTTTCATCTGTAATCTGATCTAAAATAACGAGGACTGATTTAAACTTGAAGAATGCAACTAGTCTTTTTGTTCTGAGTTATAAATTCATTCTTTGTTGTTCATAGCTCCTTAACGATACAAGCCTAATGATTATGATTATTATGATGTGTAGTCTATGAAATTGTAGCTGTTTCGTCCCATATCGTGTTGCCTTGTCAACATTGTCACCATAGTGAAACAATCCGAAGGCTGACCGCGTGACCGACATCAAATAGGCAATAATTGGGCCCGACTCGCGCTTAACCGGAATTTATTGAGGGTCGCATTACCCCCAAATTGGAATAATCTTTGAAGGTCAATGAACTGGAACGGCCCAATTTATCGTATGAGGTAATAAATGCCGTAAATCTTAGGTTATTTGTTAGAAAAATGGAACCAAATTGAATTTTTGTCGTGTATTGTAAGTTATTGTTGTTTATCGTGGCGGCTAGAAGGATATTGCTACATACCATGGCCGAACTAAAGGATGTCGACCTAAAGGATATCTTTCTGTTCTGCAGGAAAATTGGAAGATTTGAGGAGCACTGTGCGGGAACGGAACAGTAACCTGCAGCTCCAACTACAGGGAACTGGGCTGAATGACTGCAACAAGCGATCAACAGCCCGCCTGAGTCCGAACGGGCGTCTCCACACTAGGTCAACTACATCTACATGGCTGTAATTTTTTTTGGCTGAAACTCCATAAACTAAATAGACGGATGACCTTATATGTGTCATCATATTATATTACTCCAGGTCATTCGAGGATGTGGTTGTACAGTCAGCAGCAGAATTTTCTAAGCAGGAGAAGTGTTCGTGGCACGCTCTTATTATCTTAACAATAAAGTCTTATCAAGCTCATTTTTAATACCTCATAGCTTAGCAACTTTTGCTGCTGACTGTACATTTAGGGTTAGTAGATATTTATTGACTAGGGCATGATTTGCTCTCCCCAGACTACCACTTGGGCAGTCGCGTATTTGGGTCTATGTATATCGGTTTATACATGATGTAACAAACCTCAACGCCATAGCCCAGTACTCTTTTACATTTTATTTTCAAAATCCCTATCACCTGCTGGGACCGGTTCACGTTTATCTATTGTTGTACCCGTGAATGGGTTCTAGCAGGCGTACTACATAGAAAAATTCTCCAAATTCCTCTGCGTGTTGGATCTATAGATATATCCCCACGCAAGCTTTCCAAAAGACCGGAATGTATAGGCTCGAGTGCCGGTAAAGGAGAAACAAATAATCACAACTATTACGTTTAAGGGTTTTTTCGGTATCGTGTTCTGATTAAGTAAAATAATTTTTTGACACATAATCTATGGGATAGGTCATCCAAGTCAGCCAATGCTCCATAGAAAAGCCATAAAGCGCACCGAAAAAGTTATGAAGTGGACTTACACTAAATTATAAAAACATAAAATCATTAAAATACAAACACGTTTATTATATAATATACCATTGAGTTTGTATATGTAAGAATAAGATGTTATCGAGGTTTTAATGTCAGTTTTGTCCCTATTAAGCTCGTTCGACGGTAATCTTTGTTGTATCAAATAACAATTCAAATTTATTCCTAGGATTTTGCTTATTTTATTTAATATATCTAATTGTACTGAACTTTTACTTTATTTATTACATATTATGAACTTGTTACCTTGGACACGATATTTTGAATCTCCAAGATTACCAGTATTTCGAGAAAAGATTTTCTTTAGCAGTATAAAGAATCAGTCTTTGATCTGTAATCAGAACTAAGGCGCTCTTCCGTGAAATTTGGCTTTTTTCCTTATGTTTGTCACTAAAAAAACATTTTCTTATTCAGGCGATATTTCTTAGCTCATCAGCTCGGAGAGTATATTCTTATTTTATAAAAAACAGATAGCAAAACAAACCTTTGGCCCATGGGAACCCGGAGCTGGTATAACTTTTAAGGAGCTGGCTAAGTACCTCGTGGATACCAGAGGGCTGACTCATTCCATTGTAACGTAAATCGTTACTTAACCTAGGTTAATTTCAAATAAATAAGAACTTATATACAAAGTAAATATTAATAATTAATAAGTAAATAATGTCCTGATATTAAAAGTACGATAATAATTAAAACACTTACTTAAAACGATTCATTAAAATAATAACTGCTATAAATAAATATTACGTACACTAGAATTAGCAACTTGTAATCTTTTCCGCGACGTACTGTACCGCGCGCGGCTTCCTTTGTTCGAGTTAACCAGCCGGCCGGGGTCGCCTCGTCCCTCCCGCGCGTCCTCCTCCGCACTGGTCCGCCCGCGGCGCGCCCGCCGCTGCGATACCAATTCTGCTTTCGACGCCGGCGCACGCTCGCTTTGCCTCCGCGCAGCGACTTTAGACGTAGCCGGCGCGAGTTAATATCGCCTGACTTTTATTAGAGTCCTCGCGCCATTCCGTACTCATTCAGTACCAATTATCATATCTTATTTAAATCCCCTTTGGGGTGCCTAGTTTAGGCTAAACTTTCCCGTACGGTGGATCCTGGCCCGGCAAGTGCTCCTGAGCGGCCCTAGCTGACGTCCCTCGGCTCGCCGTCTCCTGACCTTCACCAGTCCGGCAGTCTTCAGGGGAGTACTTGCGTGGTGGACCTACTCACGCCTCGGAGCATTTAATCAGACCGGCCTTATTTGAACTCATACCCTACGACCTACTCGTGTGCTAGCGGCGGATTTCGGTAGATAATAAAATTTTACTTCTTAACTGTTGTTTTTTATTCATTTCCGCCGTAGAACCGTAGCACCATGCACAGAGAATTAGCATCGCTATTCAGCGCGGGGATGCTGCTAGCTTTCTAGGTACCCTTAAGAACTAAGAGAAAAAACTATCGTACTAAATTAGTACGATAATTTAAATACCAACTCTGCTTCCTTGTAAAATAAAAAACCAGAAGGCGCAGTGTGGGCAGAGCCCCCACAAGATGGACCGACGATATGGTGAAGGGTGAAGATGCCGGGAATCAACTGGATGTGGGTGGCGCAAAACTGATCTTTTGTGAGTCAGTAGTAGACGTCCTTCCGCCGATATGATGATGATGATGCCATAAGTATATTAAAGAGTTTGGAAGTTCATAATAATAAACTTAAATTTCAATCGCTCACCAAAAATTCTATGTTGAGCATAAGCAGTTTTTAAGTGGCATCATTATACATAATTAACAAACTGGCAAACTTACTTAAAACATCAACTAAGTTATCTCTAAATTAATTTAGGTCTGCCAGCCATTATGCACATTTAAGGTCGGGTTTTTATCATTTCTCACAATATCTGTCACACTCCAACAAGTATATGAGTGCGAAAGTGGAGGATAGCGCGGTAGCCGATAAAACGGCTAGACGTGAGGGTTGTCAATACACTGATTGAATCTTCTTGAAATCAACTGGTTTTAAGTTAAGTGAGAAAATATTGTGACGGTCTTTAATTTTAATAGGATTTTTCAATTAAGTTTGTAACCTAAAATTGAAAATTAATAATTTTACTTTGATAAGTCTGAACTGCACACATCTTTAAATTAAATAAATGTTTAGATATAATTTAAACTAGGTACGGATTTGTTTTACCATAGAGTTATCAGAACAGAATAATCTAAATGTACCAATATTCGGTTAAATATGTTCATCATGTATGTCATATATGTTCTTATGTTATACGTTTTAACTGGAATAACGTCATCTCATTTTGTTTTCTTTTGTATTTTTCGTGTTCATTTGTTAATTCAAATACTAAGCCATAACTTTCCATTTATACCATTTCCCCAAACAACAGAGCCCACTAATAATCCCTTAATCACACATCATTAACTATTAGCTGGTTCTTTTAACGTATAAAAACGAGGCCGCATGTTACTTTAGTGGAACCTCGTTAATTAGTATCTCAAGGAATGTCGAATTCCTATTTATATTCAGGTTTATAATAGCGAAAATAAAGTAAGGTAAACAAATATAAAATAAAACAACTAAAAACGGATTATATCGCGTATACCAATTTAAACTTTATCCCTCCTGAAAAACCCTTTAGCAGCGTTGGTGGTCATCGGGTGGACTATAGAAACAACCAGGAACGCTGCTAAAGGGTTCCAAACGTCGGGATGAAGTTTAAATTAGTATTCCGCGATATACTCCGTTTTTAGTTGTTTTATTTAATATTCGACATAATCCGTTTTTAGTTACTTTCTTTCATGAGTAATTATCGCAGCAACCGAAGACAATAAACAAATATGGTCGACTGACAGCTGAATTTATAAGCAACAGCATTTTACAGATTGCACAAATTGAGCCCCACAATAAGTTAAAAGTGGATTTCGTTGTGGGTACTCAGCCAACGATATATATAATATACAAATACTTACTTTAATATAACGAGCTTATCTTATCTTATGTTATGGGGACCCTCGGACACACTTCGACCCATTAGGATCTTTTGTGTGTTGTCCCCTGTTGCGCCTATTCCAGAGCATTTTTAACCGTAGTCATGTATTGGATATTGGAGCTCAGAGATAGCGCTCTGAAGTCTTTCGAATCCAGGTAGCCTGCTCCAAAGTCCTTCATTCTTTGTTTGGCAAGAGAATGACATTCACACATTATGTGTTCTATTGTCTCTTCCTCTAGTGGAAATCAATCTGCGTATAATTAATCTTCTAAAAATGTAAAAGCAGGTGCAGCAGCGGAAAGCGCCGAAGTTTCTAAAGGTAACAAATATAAGAGCCAGAGCGAGTACCATTTTGTACTGTTTGGCTTACGGGCCCCAGCGAGCATAAACTTTTTGCAGAAATCGCGAAGCATCTGGTTGATGTAAATGATGACCGAAGAGCTGGCAGCTTCCTCGCAGAACGCATCAGCATTGCGATACAACGTGGAAGTGCCGCCAGCATCCTTGGTACAATGCCTCAAGGGCCTTTTTTAGATTTAATAACTAGTTAAATACTCGTATTTTAATGAATGTAATTATTGTAAATAAAGATTTATTCATTCCTAAAATAATTCATTCAATTACTGAAAATTGTAATGTATATCCGTTTAGGAAATAATTGATTTCATCGCCTTAATGAGGTTAATTAGTTTACTTGGATTCATTTCATGTAACGATTATCGAGGTTCCACTTTATTAATTCCACAAGCGAAGCAAACACATTCCTCGTAACCAATGTAACAAGACCTGAATACTCATAAAAAACTTCCTTAATCCGACCGAACTTATATTTGTCCTCTAAACCTTCACCAGAATGCCCCAAGACCAAAACCCGTATCGTTATGGGAGCGATTTGTTAACTAGAGAAATATATCTCGCCCCAAGATCGCGGGACGTGCGCGGAATGCGGAGTGGTAACCCTGGCGACTAATGGGGATAGTTCACTTGATACGGAAAAACATTAGGATGGATGAGTGGCAACCCTATGATTAGCGCGGTCATAAATTAGACACACAAAGCTCAATGAGTGTTTTTGTGGTTCTGTTATGTAGTGTTTGTTTTGTGTGTTTGGGTGAATTGAAAAAAAGTAACCCAGTTAAGATGGGTAAAGTTAGCTTTAGATAAATTAACCCTTTGCCGACGGGTGTCAACCAGAGTTGCCAGCTATCAAAGTCAAAACTCAACTCTGCGTAGATGTTACAATATGTCATTTTCAATGATAAAATAATAGAGCTCCGTGGGTAAAGGGTTAATCATTATCAGCATTTCAGCCGTTGGTACGTAAAGCTTGTATCAAAAAGGAAATTTTTAACAGAAAATTATTTTCATTTTAGTTACTAAATTCAAACTAGTACTCAAACATGGTGTAGCCGTTGAGCGATTTGTAGGGAGACGCATCATATAATTAGTAGCAGACAAAGTGGCCAAATATATCGTAACACATAAGCAAATAAAGATACACATAGGGATAGCATAATAATAGTCACGACAGTATCTCGCGGCTATATAGACTACTTGTCTTTTTTATCACTGCTAATAAAAGAGGGATATTACCTGTCTGCTCTTATGTTTGGCTACTTTGGTCACTATTAACTGGACATTTACACGAAACGTTTTTAAATCAGGTGTTTGTCGAATTATAAGAAAAAAACACCCTATTTCTAATCAGAATCGAAAGGAGCATCCTTTGTAATAGGTCACTAAAAGTGTCCTATAATTTTATTTTTATCATTTCATTATGCTATGTTCCTGGTCTCATCGGAAGATCAGCGCTGGATGTCGCCAGCATAACGCTGAGATGGGGCCATTTCCACCTTTGTATGTTTTATGTTATTTGTATTTCTGTCACCTTTTTGTTGTGTGTCTACGAATAAACAAATATAAATTAATTAATTAATTCATTCATTCATTCATTCAATCATACAATTTCTATAGAAATGTACGCTAGTTGTAAATTGATTTTAAAATATTGGGACACTTTTTGTGTCCTAATAAAATCAATTCTGATTTCGATTATGATAAAAAAAACGATACCATGTGTGAAAATGCCTAACTCTTTTACGCTGTTTATTCAGCTTGTCTCAGGCAGTCTGAATACAAAGCTTGTTTTGTCAGTAGGAAAACATCATATTAGACTTACCTTACTGGTTACACGTCAAGTCAACAGTCAACCTTTGAAATCATATAAACAGGACCAAGATTTAACCTTCTTATTTGCAGTATCTGTTTACAAATAAACACAGAACCGTCCTAAAATTAGCTAATCGTAAACCTTATTATCAACGGCATAAGGTACACGTTAGGTCAAAGTTGTTGTATCCAGTCGTCACCCAGTGTCGAATATTTGGGTCAAGGATTGCATTTTATTCGACTTGGTACACTACTGGGATGAGATCTAATTAGTTGATTAGGCTTAATTCAAGCTTTTAAGTGGAGTTTATTCGGGTAGAGGTTTTGGGAAATAACAAATTAGACCCCTTATTTTGTCCCCATTGAATTAGATTATGTAAATGTGACGCACATTTTGGAAAAAAATTAGAACTTTATGGTAACGTTTTTTTTGTGATAATGAACACTTAAGATCAAAAACTTTAAGACCTTGTAACCAACCGAACAACAGTGTGTTGAATGTTGTGGTAATGGCATGTGTGTTACATTTTACATATGTTTAAACAACATGAAAAAAAACACAACACACGTAACAAATAAACTTATATTGAATATTGTTCTTCGTTGATATTTACTTGACGATACGACTGGCCTCGTTGGTAGTGACCCTACCTTTGAAGCGGACGGCCCATGGTTTAAATCCTAGTAAGGAAAGCACGCTTCATACCAACATCCACAATGCCGGTTTTGGATCGCAGTTCGGTGTTTTTGACACGATCGGTTCTACGAACACCCAATATGCTGCGTTCCATTGCTCTTTGGCAAACCTTGAGTCTAGACTTTTCTAATTCAGTTTGAGACCATGTCTGGGCGCCGTAGGTGAGGATAGGCACACATGTCGAGAAGTTTGCGCTTTAAAGAGAGTGGAAGGTTGCCCTTCATTAGCGTCTTCAAGGACCAGAAGCTTTTCCAGGCGTTTGCGATGCGACGATCGATTTCTTTGAACTGCCTGTTGCCGAAGGATACTAGCTAGCCCAAATAGATGTACTCGTCGACATACTGCATATCCTGACCATCTACCGCCAGACTACGTTTGACGTGGTTGATCATCAAATTATTATCATTAAATTATCTTTTAAATGTTAAGTAATATATTTGTTTATTTAAAACTTATATCATCAAACGACCAAGATGATCAGAAGGTCACCGGTTCCACTGCACTTCAAGGATGCTGCTGCCCGTCTCCCGATATTTCGGCATAACTCATCATATTCGCATAAAGATTCTTTTCCACGTATAAATTAATTTTAAGATTATTATAAATCAAACTCAACTAAATGTCTTAAAAAAACCTATCATTTCTAGTTTCAGAAAAAGCCTTTTAGCGCCCTAGTAACAGTAAAGCAAACAGCCAAAATACCTAGAACTGTAATCGGATTGTTGGCCAATTAAATGATTGGCCGGCATCAGTAGCGTAATGGACAAACACTTGGCCAAATTGGCGCTTAATTTGCTTTATTAATTATCTTTATATAGAAATTAGGGTGAATTAACGCGGATTGTGAGCAGTTTAAAGTATCGCATAAGATTTAAATGAATACTAGAATAAGTCAAATATAAAATATATGAGCGTAGTTCTGCCAGAAAACATTGCAAAAATGTTATATAAGGCCCTAATATATTAGTTGCAGATACCGTTTGGACCTGGGTATGTCCTTAAACTACGTCCAACAATGAGAGGTAGAGCTAGTGTAGTGGGACCTGGCGCTTGAATCTGGGGCAGCCCAACTGGGGAAGTACCTCCTCCTTACAGAAGACATTAGGTACTTATTATATTCCTTACACTGCCATAATAGCACTGCTACCTTTCAGGTAGTGCTGTGGTCCTGATGGTGAGTAAGGTTCCCAGAGCTCCAACCCCCCTTAAAGGCCGGCAACGCGCTTGTGACTCATCTTGTGTTGCGGGTGCCCATGGGCGACGGTAATTGCTTACCACCAAGCAATCCGTCTGCTCGTTTGCCGCCTATGTCATAAAATATATTTTTACAGCTGATAGTATTCGGTCTCTGGAGTATATTAAAGCATGAAACATTATAACTTATACGATGTTTTTTTGGAGAAAACTGAAAAACAAATTAGTTACATAAAAACACCCTATTAGGTTAGTGTGATTATTAAATGAAGACTCATTGAACAGATTCTAGTACCTCTTTTGCGTATCACTTAACTGTAACTGGCCACTTGATGTCCATAAATTAAATACTTGATTGTCTATATTATGTTATTTTACGTTTGATTTGTGTATCCTAATGACATTTGCAGTTTTCCCGCCGGGCCTAACGGCATAACGACAACAATTTGGGATGATGACACATGTTGAAATTTCCTACGATTTCTAATTAAATGGATAGAAAATGTGTAATGTATCTTAAAACAGTGAAAATTGGAAGAATCGATTCAAATGATCCAAAGATACGAGACCTCAAATATTCAAAATTTTTAGATTTTTCAAAATGCAAAATTAAAAAAAATAAAGGTACCATTTAATTTCTTACATTATACTTAAACAAAATTGTACAACAACTATATACATAAACGCAATATTTCACGGTCAAAATAGCAAAAACATTACTTTTCCATACTTTAAAGAGGGCGACAACGTAGACGTGACGTCACCGTTAAGAATCATTTTGTAGGGAGCGTTTCGAGCGGGTAGTGCAAATGTAAGACTTTGACTCTCATTTCTGACTTTTGGGTAGCTTTTACGCCATAGATCCCATACAGATATTTGATCCCCACAACGAAACGAATCGATTGATACCATAATTAAAAATCATTCGTCTCGCCTATAGTTGACATGACAGATATTGTTATTGTGAAATGTGATAATGCACCTTGCACCTTTAGGAGGATATAACCAATATGGAGTAGCCATTAACAGGCGTTCCCCTCTGCCAAAATTACTCGGCCGCCGGTCCTAATTCTTGAACTTGTGTGAATATAGTTTATGCCAGTGTTTGATAATTTTGTCGTGTGCGTATGTAGCGACGCACGTAAAAAATGCATTAGTGTTAACATTATTTATGTGTGTTACCTCACCCCCGCGCCGAAAACGGCAGAATTTTTCCGATAGAAATTAGTGCGTGTGTCGGCTCCATATTAATTATATCATCCTAGTTGCACCTGGTGTTTTTTTTAAAAAAATTTTTTTGTTACATAATTGAAACCATAAATAGTTATTTGTTATGCAAGGCCGCAAAGTGGTTATTTGGCGTTAGTGTTGAAATTGAAAGCAGAGCAAGCGAAGGAAGCTATGATTGAACCATGAGCGAAGCGAATGGTTCAAAGATAGATTACTGAGTGTAGCGAGGCTTTCAAGACACGAGACGCCAAATAATTTTGCAGCCATGCGGAACACACATCTTTTCACCTCACTACAGCGAGGAAAATTCGAGCGGGAAGAAAAACAATAAAAGAAACATATCGCGCGATTTTTCAGGGAAATCATATCGGCACTACACATTTTTATAGTTCAAACATTGAGTTCAAACAGCTTAGCACAGGACAAATCCGACAAATTTGCGATTACGTGAATTGTGTTAACTTAAAACTTTTAAATTTTTTTCTTTTTTTTCGGTTGCGTTCAGATATTACAATATTAAGTACATGTCAATTTCTTTATCAAATAAACAATATAATTCTTTTTTATTTAATGGATTAATTAGCCAAAATAAATTACATAAATACTATAACAGAAATACTATTAGTAGGTATTTACAATAAAACCAATTTGACATAAAATATTAGTATTTACAATAAAACCTATTTGACATAAAATAAAGTGTAGGTAAAAATAAAGAAGTTAAAAATCTGTAATCAAATCATGTTTTTGATTGGTTATTATCTATGGTTAATCTGAACTCAGGCTCGGTACCGCGAACATCGAAGTTCGTATATTGCGAGCATCTTTCTCTTTTACTCCGATGAGAGTGACAGAGACAATAGTCCGAAATTTACGAATATAGTTTTTCGCGGTAGCGGCGTCAGTCACGCGTTGAAGGAGTTTTATATTTAAAAAAAAGTTATTTGCACCACAGAGAATTACAACAATCGGCTTCGAAATTCGAATAACTTTTCCACGCTAGCGGATAAAATAAGCTTTTCCACGCAGATTTCGCGCTATAAACTAAGGTTTTCCGAGCGAGTGAGGTGAAAAGTTATATGAAAATATGTATTTCTTAATTTTTGTTTAAAGTTAATTATTTTAATGTAAAGTATCATGTGTTAAAATATCTGCAACTAATAAATTAGGACCAGATCTCAACGGATAGCATGGTGGCTAATTTTATCATATATCTTTCGCACTCACATACTTCAACAAGTATGTGAAAGTGACGGATAGCGCGATAGGCGATAAAATGGCCACCAACTCCAACAAGTGTGACATATATTGTGACAAATGATAAAAATCATACCATATTAGGCTAGCAGACATAATAATGAATATAAAATAGCTGATTGATTCTGCTGTTCGTTTAGAGAACAAAGAAGGTTAAAACAATGCCATATTAATAAACTACTAGTCAGTAAATTTTAGTTTACAATTAGTGTAGTTAATAAATAAACAAACATAAAAATAGTAGTTTATGTATCTGTGCATAATGAAGGACATTACAGAAAGTGTGTGGGTTTATAAAACGAGCCGAAAGCGAGTTTCATAATTACATCACACGATTGTTGTAATGCCTAGTTATGTATAGTTGCATACACTACTTTATCTACACACATATTATAAGTGTTTTAAGATGGGTTCAGGAACCGTAGGGAAATCACCTTCATTCTTACTAGTGCTACTTCTAAACATTAAAAAGTCAACGAACAAAACAAATGACAGCTTGGAATGGCGGCGTTTCACATTTCGTATTTCAGTCAAACATTTTTTTAAACCATAGACAAACGAATTAACTCCCTATTCTATTGCCATTCGAGTTCAAATGTCGTTCGATTGATATATAAAAACATAACGAATTGGCGTTTCGTATCAATGACTGTTTTAATATCTATAGATACTAGAATAGACACCCCACTTGAATTTGACAGCTGTTCCAAATTTAAACTCATAACCTACTGTTTTCAGGAGGTAATGTTAACTTTACATCTTCATTCATTTCTAATGGTTGGTAAAGCTGGTCGTTGCCTGCGATTTCTGGATCCATTTTAGAGCACTAATGATATGTACGTAGATAAAATATATAACCTGCAACAATCTCATTGTACCATATTGTACAATAAAAATTTAATTAATGTTATTTTAATGAAATAAAATATTATATATTTTAATGAAAAAAAAAAATTTAATTGACCAATAAAATGTTACAAATAAGTAAAATAGTTATTCTAATAAAATAGATTTAAATAGAATATATTCAAACATTATATCCTTACTGCTTACTTTGTTCGGTACTAATTGATGCTGACTCTAAAAAACGTATTTTCTCAAACATGCATTACAATAGGGCCCAAAGCCGGCAAGGTCCTCTTTTTTAATAATCATTTCACATAAATTTGTGGCACAGCATCTTGGAGATTTGCCATTAAAAAACTATTGTGTTGCATGTTTAAGTCAAGCACATACCACGGCGTGAAAAGGGATTGTTGTCCTCGTAACAATACGCCTACATATACTCGGCCGGCAACCCCTTACTTCCCGGCCTCCGTAGTAATGTTCTATAACCACAAACCTTTTGTTTCACCCCTAGCTGTTACTAAGGCCAGAATTAGACTTGTAAGGTTTACTTACGTAAAGGACAAAGCTATTTGCTAGATCGAGATAGTGATATTCATCTCTCATTCTGAACTATAGCTGCATCTTTAGCTAACACTTACTGGTGTAATTCTGGCTTAGGATCACACATTTTTTTCACACATACTAGTAGGCTACGAATCGGGGTCACTAAATGAGTGAACCTTTACAAAACTTTGATAAGATTATTTATTTACGTTTACTATTTCCCGTTCCGCCAAATTTTCCAAATGGCCTAAATAACATTAAATCCCATAACAAGATACGCCCTTTAGTAAGTAACAGCACAATTATAACGTGTGGAAGTCGTCCGTTTGGGAACATTACGGGCACCATTATTTCAACATGAGCCCGAATCGCATACTGCAGTGTGACTGACGAAAAAACCTATCTTAACCTAATTCATCAAAACAAAATCGACTTTAACGTTTCCACATAAGGTTCATATTTGTTTCCATTTTGGTGTTTCTTTAGGAATTGCTTGAAGTTACGGACGAACTTGACTTTCTTTCTAAAATAGCTTATGTGTGAACGTAATTATCGCAACCGCGTATGTAAGTTAAACAGTTTAAATGACAATAAACTCTAATGAAAAGCCATAGGGTTTCAAATCGTATAAAGCAAGGTATATTTTTGAAAGTTCTTTAAGGTGCTGGGCTAATGCCTTACGTTATATTTAAAAAGGCTTATGTGTACATGTTTTTCATATAAGTTACGTCTGTTTATTAATGAACAGATTAATATGTGGAGTTTGCGACACAAATCGTCGACAATCGTTAATAAACTTGAAGATATGGCTATGAGGCATGAGAGTGTGATATTATTAGAGGAAAACATTATAGTCACGCTTTTGTCGATATTAACTGGGTAGTGCATTTTTTTTATTATTATACGCCCAGACTTCTTTAAGTTTAGTAAAAATGCTTGTAATTTTGTAAAGGTTAGAATAGGTCCAACAAATATAAGTCACCACTTGGTTTGGTTTCTATGGATGCTGCTGCCCATCCATTAGTATTTTCCGTTTATCGTCCCTGGAGGGGATGGGGTGGTTCTATTCTCAGCCAGCACCACATGGCACAACATGGACGAATATTCCTCTTACGGCCTCCAAAACTTGCTGATTATCGCAAGAAACCCCCTTATGCTTTAGAACTGTCGAGTGGAGACCACGGACTAGCAATCGCAGCCACACGTCCACGCACAAGATAGACAGACGACCTCATTAAGGTCGCCTCCAAACGGCACATATCCAAGGGGAAGGCCTATGTTCAGCAGTGGACGTTTTGTGCCTGAGATGATAATGATGATGATGGTTAGAACTCCGACCTTACGGTTTTTTGTTATCGCCTTGGTATTAAAAATATGTCATTGAATTGTTAGAGTTACTTCAACAAAATACCTTTCTACTTTATTCCCGCATAACAAAAGTATAAGTAAGTGTCATAAATTTGCTGAAAGTATGCCTGGAAGTTTACAAAATACAAAAGGTTAACTTTTAAAATTTACGTTTCAGAATTTACAGAAAACAACAGTAATTTGGGAATGTGATAAATTGAGCTTGGAAATTTATCACTTATCCTGTCAAATTAAGAGCCCTTGATCTTGAACAATAACAGAATACAAGGTTGAAAAATATTGGTTTTCGTTGCCGAGATTGGGCAGACAACTACTTGATACACTCATGTTGAGTTTTATAACAAAACTTAGTTATACGGATAAAAAATATACCATTTATCATAAAAAAAAACAGAAAATTTGGAATGGTTGATTATTAATTGTTAAAATCTACATGACGTTAATAAAAAAAATTATCAATGATTTTTTAACTCTTGTTAAATAAAGGTGGAAATTTTACTTAAAAGCAGAAATGTCTGCCAACGAAACCATAATTCTTAGAAATAAAAGAAAATTAAAAAATCAACCGCCGCGGGCAAGACAGACGTCATTACTGTCATTAGTCATAATTCAAAATCAGAATTTTTTTTTGCTATTTTTTTAGTCATAACTATTTTTGATAACGTTATTGGTTATAAAATTCAATGTGGTAAATATATTGAAAGGTAGAAAGTCCCCTGCATGACGTGGATTTCACGTAATCAGATAAAAAAGGAAAACAAGGAAAATAAATCGTAATGGAAACAAGAGAGAACAAATGACAAAATCTTGGAAATTCTCAAAGTACCCGGAGTTTCATCAAGTCGTTGAAGGAGTTCATTATTAGCTTATTTATTTTTATACCGCAATTCAGGATGAGGGGAAAGATCTTCAAAAAGTTATATTTTACTTAGTGACAGAGATTACTTCATTTAGGAAATGCATATTAAATAAATAATAAATCATAAATTTATTTCGTGACATTCTTACACAAATCGACCTAGTCCCGCGGTAAGCTCAATAAGGCTTGTGCAGGAACTAGACAACGATATATATAATAAATATAAATACTTAAATACATAGAAAACACCCATGACTCAGGAACAAATATCTGTGCTCTGCAAATAATTGCCCTGACTGGGAATCGAACCCAGGACCTTCGGCTTCATAGGAAGGGTCACTACCCACTAGGCCAGACTGGTCGTATTGCCTCAGTGATGGAGCGAGGAGCTTTGCAAGGTGGCTGGTGTGTAAGAGCAGGATAAGCCTCAGGATGGCCTCGGACCGTGCTGAGTGGCGTGAAATTTGGGAGGCCTATGCCCAGCAGTGGACAAATACAGACTGATGAAGATAATGATAACCTTTATGTTTAATTTTTCATTTCATGGATTTGTTATTCATATTTCACGTCTGTGTAACGTTTATAGCAATATGAGAATGTATGTAGCGTACTATCATGTCTTGTGTAGTGTCCCACTTGTGGACTGACAATGCGGTCAGGTCGCGGGAAACCGTTGGATCTGGGCTGAGCAGGACCTGTCGTTTCTGAAATTATTAGGAGAAACCTATTATAGCTATAGCCGAAACACGTCCTCCAACATTGGAGGTCTTTCGGCTAATGATGATGAACGTTTCACTGATGGACAAAGGCTTTTTTTATGACAAAGGTGGTAAACGATCAGACGGATTGCCAAATAGTAAGCAATTACCGTCACCGCTGGGCACCCGCAACACCAAGGGAGTCACAAGCGCGTTGCCGTTTAAAGGGGTTGGAGCTCTGGGAACCTTACTCACCATCATGATCACAACACCACATACCTGAAAGGTAGCAGTGTTATTATAGCTGTGGTCTTCTGTAAGGAGGTACTTCCCCAGTTGGGCTTCTGCAGACTCAAGCGTGATGGTACTTCGCTGTGTCGTAGTTTCAGGACTCCTTAACTCAAAAAAACTTTTTAAATTAAGATTAGTAGTTAAGTTGTAACAAATGTAATTATTATTTTTATTGAAATAAACAGTTTAAATTTTAATTTTTTTTAATTTTTTTTTTAAGGACATACCCGAGTCCAGGTCTCTATTTTCATCCGTTGCGGTCTTGAGTAATCTCCAATCCTCCTAACGTCCATGCCATTCCCCTATCACCTCTTGGGTCTACTAGTTCCTTACTCACCTTGCCACTCTGCGGCTAGTTTTGCTCACCTCTGTGGGTACATGTGCCATTATACAATTATCGTAGACCGAAACATTTCCACTGTTGGACCTTTTTTTTAAGATATAGGCGGCAAACGAGCAGACGGGTTGCCTGGTGGTAAGCAATGGTGGTGGTAAGCGAGTTGCCGGTCTTTAAGGGGGGTTGGAGCTCTGGGAACCTTAATCACCATCAGGAACACAACACTACATACCTGAAAGGTAGCAGTGCTATTATGGCTGTGGTGGTGTGGATTTAAGCATGATGGTCATCGCTGTGCCCTACTTCTCATTGTTGGACGTAGTTTAAGGACATATTCGGGTCCAGAAAAGCCTTACCCAATAATTTTCAAAAGAACCAGTCCTTACCGTCTAGGTGCAACGATTTCCCGCGATCTTGCAGATCTTCGGTCAACCTGCGTCCTCTACACGTCTTTTGGTGATCGCCACTCAAAATCTTTCTGCCCCATCGATCAAGTGGCACGGGATTGGCGGACTTTCTATAATATGAATGTTTATTATCAGTGATCGATTTTTAGGATTCGACATGGGGTGAGCGACCTCAATCATTATGTTAGTATGCATATGCACCGGGAATCCGGGCTTTATGTTGTTAGAAAAGACAAAAAAATACAATGTGTAAGTAGCTGATAGACTCGCGACTTAATCGCCGTTCTTTTGTCCAAATTGAACAAATGAGCACAAGTGTTCACACTGACAGGTCATTTGCTGCCACCGAAGCGGCATATTTTGGACCGTTTGTATAAAAGTTCAACGAGTAAGTAAAAAAATCCCTTACAGACAATTTAATTTGTTTCATTTTTGAACGTTTTGTTTGGTATCGCAGGAAACTGTCGTATCTATATTAACTTTTCTACATGATATCCCGCGAGGGAAAATCCAAATAACCGATCACTGTTTATTATACTTAGTAATTTTTATGAAGCTTATTCTTTTTCCACCCTTGCCCCCAAGCTAGCAGTGCGTAAAGACGCACCCTCTGTGGCGATTAACACACGCACATGCTCATTGGGGTTCCATTAATGGGGGTTGCTTTAACATGAAGATATGTATTCCTGCCCGAAGGTTTTCTATTCACTATGAAAAATATTCTCAAACCAAACATATACAATACATATATATTGTTACTTTTATATTTTAGTGTTTTCAGTTATATCTTGTAATAAACTGTTTGATATGTTTTCTTATCGGACTACGAATAATTATGTAAGTACTTTAAGATTTGATGTATCACTGTATTGAAAAAATAAGTCTCGCCGTAGTTTCTTGCCGGTATCTTCTCGGGTCAAAGGTGTGGGGTTCGAACCGGTGTAGTTTTTTCTTTGACGTTTATAAGTGCATGTAATGTGCCTAAATTGAAAAATAAAGATCTTTTATCTCTTTTCATTTTTTAATGTACAATAAAAGGCCAGGAATGTTTATGGCATTAAAAGCTTGTACTGTTTTCTATTTTTTTTTTACAAGAACAGTATAATGATTCTATGTACAAATAGGATAACGGATAAATTATACTTAATACTTTAAAAACAAGACTATCGTAAGAGTGAACCAGATAATAATAGAACAAGTTTTTTTTTACATTTATATAAAATTTATATGACACAATAGTTTAAAATTCCACCTTAAATGCGTACTGTGTGTGCTCTGAGAAATGCAACAGATTTTACTACTTAGTTACAAACGGATAAACCACAGCCATAATAGCACTGCTACCTTTCAGGTATGTAGTGCTGTGTTCCTGTTGGTGAGTAAGATTCCCAGAGCTCCAACCCCCCTTAAAGGCCGGCAACGCGCTTGTGACTCATCTGGTGTTGCGGGTGCCTATGGGCGACGGTAATTGCTTACCACCAGGCAATCCGTCTGCTCGTTTGCCGCCTATGTCATAAAAAAAAAACTCACGTGTAATTATATCGCACTAGGCGATATGTTTCGGGTAAGCTCTGGTACCCATCTTCAAGCCGAGTCGGGACACACCGATCGCTTTCACCCTCGCGATATAATTACACGTGAGTTTATCCGTTAGTAACTAAGTAGTATAACATGGCTCACAACAGTTTTAATTGTACAACAGATTTTAGATAAATAGCCTAAACCTTGGTTTATCGATGATATTTACTACTTCGGTGATAGGTCCTGCGTTGTTATCATACGTTGAACTCACAATAGTTAATGGAAGCAATAAATTACTGCCAAACCGATTGCTGGCATTAAAATCTGATAGCAGTACCCTTACCATGAGTAGTGACATTGAGGTTTTCGATAACGAGTATCGAGTTTACTATCTGTGCATCTCGCTTTTAAAATTTAAGTGCGAACGAGATGCATAGTAAACTCGATACTCGTTATCGAAAACCTCAATGTTACAACTCATGGTAAGGGTACTGCTATTTATTTTTAACCGACAATAACAAACGCACGGGGCTCTCAAGTCGAAGCTTAAGTATATATTGATTATTTGGCACCAACTCAAAACAACTTAGGTATTACATTAGCTTAAGAACTTAGTTTCGAAGTTATAATAAAACTCAATATAAAAGCAAAATATATACTTAGGTAAACTTACTTTAGTTTAAGAATTGAGTTATTAGGGTTGAATAAAAAAGATTTATTATTTTTTGCCTTCCAGTTTTTTCAGCGTTTTCATTTTTTGTTAAAAAGTTTTTATCTATGTACATATCATTAGTGTTCTAAAATGCGTTCAGTAACCGTAGGCAATGACCAGCATTACCAACCATCAGAAATTAATGGAGATGTAATGTTAACATTACCTCCTGAAAACAGTAGGTTATGAGTTTAAATTTGGAACAGCTGTTAAATTCAAGAGGGGTGTCTATTCTAGTATCTATAGATATTAAAGCAATAATTGATATGAAACGCCAATTCGTTATGTTTTTTAATATAAATCGAACGTCATCTGAACTCGAGTGACAATAGAATAGGGAGTTCGTTCGCTTGTCTAAGGTTTAAAAAAATATTTGACTGAGATACGAAATACGAAACGCCGCCATTCCAAGCTGTCATTTGTTTTGTTCGTTGACTTGTTAATGTTTACAAGTAGCACTAGTAATAATTCAGGTCATTTCCCTACGGTTCCTGAACCCATTTTAAAACACTTATGATATGTGTGTAGATAAAGTAGTGTATGCAATTATACATAATTAGGCATTATGTACAGATACATAAACTACTATTATACAACTCGCAACTCTTACAGTAAGAGTTGTATCACCGAACCGCCCATGTTTGCCCTAACAAGAATTGCTTGTTTTGTTGGCACAGTCACAAATTTTTATATGTGACGTATTTCATATATACTTAAAATGACAAAGTACTTTAACATATTGTGTTGACTGACCCATTCAACGGGAAAAGGAAAATGATAGATAGCAAAGTGGTGACTATAATAGATGATACTAAATATACAACGAGTGAGCAAATAGAATCATTTTCAGCAAACCGAATAAGCCGAAATAAACCGAATATGAACAGCGGATCACGATGAAATTTGGTCATATTTAGAGACCAAAATGTCTAATAAAGCTTTCTGAAACTCATCACATGTTTCTGATTATAACCAGAGATCGCACAAATTTGCGTCATTACTCGCAGTATAATGTGAACGACATAAATAAATAAATAAATAAATATTTCGGGACAATCTTACACAAATCGACCTAGTCCTACGGTAAGCTCAGTAAGGCTTGTGTTGTAGGTACTAGACGACGATATATATAATAGTTAGATACATATAAATACTTAAATACATAGAAAACACCCATGACTCAGGAACAAATATCTGTGCTCATCACACATGCCCTGACTGGGAATCGAACCCAGGACCTTCGGCTTCAGAGGCAAGGTCACTACCCACTAGGCCAGACCGGTCGTCAAATGGACATGACTCCAAAATTAATCAAAATGTTATTCAATTAATTATTTATGAAATCAAATTTTTGTTTCTTTTATTTCATATGAAAATGTCATTTAATGTGATAGCATTTTCGTCAGAAATATAAAATAAGTTTCGGTGTTAAACTGACATGATTATAAATATTCAACTATGATTTTCATTTCTGACGTAGACGTTTTTTAGTTTTATAGGTTCAAATCCTTCGTGGATATTCCTATTAAACTACTTAAATTTGCCTCATTAACCAGTGGATTGCGATCGGAGTTTTTTGGAACTTAAGTATATTTTTGATGTGTAAAGAAGTGGAATTTGGACAAAATACATTTTTTTTTATTTGAAAACTTTTTATTCTCTAACTTTTGTATTTATTGACAAGCAATCAAATTATATTGTCAAGTAAGAAATTAATTAAATGATTACTTGTATGACTAATTTTAAAGTCATGTCCAGATTATTTCGAGCAATGTCGCAAATTTGTCCGATCTCTGATTATAACTCATCTCCGCTTTCTGAACGCCGATTTTACCAATATGGAACTCATTGTGGGCATCCCTGTTCAAGGTAACAGGAAACAATTTGCATTTAATTTGATTGTAATGCAAAAAAATGATAGTGTTCTCATTTACATTTATTTTTATGTCAAATACTTTCAGAAAATAAGAAAATAATTATTTCGCAAGAGTATGAAAACAAAGTTATATTTTCTTAATCTATTCATGATTATAATCAACTTTTACTATGGAGCCATAACTGAAAAATCTGTTTATTAACAATATAGAATAATATATTTATATATCATAACATAAGTTTCAAATAGTAACTATTTATCTGAGTATATTAATTGTGATTGAATTATGATCTACATAACACAGACACATTTTTTTTTAAATTTTTTATTATTCCATATATGTCAACAGAATTTCCCCAGATAATAAATCCATAAATCCAAATCCATGCTACATATCCATGGTAAGTCATATTTATTTTATTTTTTATTAAAAAAGTTAGCACTAGCAGCTGAACCTTATGTGCTAATTGATAAATACCTATTACTTTACCTATTATTAATATGTAATAAAATAATTTAAAATAAGTAAAAACCCGTAATGTAATGTGTAGGAAACCGTGAAAGCTAAAATCACTATTAGCTGTGCTATTAAAGATCCCTCCATTAGACAATAAAATATCTGTTTAAGAAAGGATGCCATTCCATTGGTTGGATCAATGAACTATTCTTTGCCCCTCGTCAAACCACAGTTTAATTGCATCTAAATACACAAAACATATATATTTCTAGAAGCTATATGTCCTTTCCATAATGGGTCACAGTATTACGTGGGCTACGTTTCTTGTAACAAACTATGCTTCAGAGGCTCTAGTGTAAGTTACTTGGAAGTAAGAAAACGTTTACGAACGCGTAAGTGATAATGTTATTTATATGGGAAACGCAAACGCGTTCGTGAAGTAAAGTTACGTTAAAAATTTACAGGGCTCAGTTGTCCCCTGGCTGATGGGACAGAATAACAACAACAAAGTTGATTCACTCAGTTAATAATGATTAATATCTACTAAGATAGGCCTTATGCACATAATGATAAGAACAAGGAAACCTATATAGTGTACTATCTACAATTAATTATCCAGCACACTTAGGAAAATTAAGTACGCTTATAGTCGTAAAAGGCACTTGACACTAAACTTAGGCGGTTAAGCAATTTATTGCTGGTTATATGACTATGTTACGTTTAAGATGTCATATAAACGTGTTTAAAGTAATGAATTGAGTATATCTAATTCTAGCTGTGCCCGCGGTGTTACCCGCTGTTTATTGGGGAAAAAGCGTAGCCTATTATCTTGGAAAATTCAAATGTACAGATTTAGGTTTATATAATAATAATTAGGTTTGAAGCCTATGGTCCCGGGTTTAAAACCAAGTGCGGGAGTCATTGGATGTTTTATATATGTATGTAAGTATTTGTATATTATATATATCGTTGGCTGAGTACCCACAACATAAGCCTTGTTGACTTACCATTGAGCTCAGTCAATCTGTGTAAGAATGTACTGTAATATGTATTTATTTATTAAATATACTTATTCAGTGTTCTCTTTATTATGATGGCGAGACTGCAATGACGGCTAATATGTGTTACGCATAAAGAAAGATTTTCGTGGAGAAATTTTCAGACATAGGGCTGGTATCCCGGAGTTCGAGACTCAGATGAGGAACTATATTTTTCCATTTTTCTATTATTTTGAAGCATTTTGTTGTCATTCGACATATAAATTAAAATCATATTTAATTACCAGGAATACAGTTAAACGCAGGTATTTCCAACTATTTAGGTAACTAGTACTTGTTTATTTATTACTAGCATCTAAACTAAGCTGAGCCAGTCTCTTAGATTCCAAAATACTCATTAGCAGACGTTTCTGAGTAATATCCTTTAGCCGCCCAGAGATCAAAAGTTGCCAGGCTAAATGCAACTATATTTTCTCATAATTAAAACTCAAAATGGCATTTAATGGGTGACCTTTTTTGTAGGCTACAGGATAAAATTACATTATATTTCTCATTGTCTCTCGGATCTGTATATAAGTGTGCACCTATATATACCAGTCATTTGATTATTTGCCATACATTATTTTTGTTTCGATTGCGTTATCTATGAACGAATATCATCTTGGCTACGGGCCCTGATGTGCGTCATCGTAGCACTGTGCTACAAGATGTCGCTACAATCAACAAAAAATGCTACACGCTACAACGCTACGGTCTACCTCCGTAGCACTATAACATCGCATTAACATGTAACTTTAAGCTGGCATTTAGTTAAGGTTTAAGACATTTATTTCTCAAAAAGATTTAGATAAATCACTTACTGGGAAAACAATATTTTCTAAAAGTTAAATGGGAGTGGGTAGCATGCAAAAAAACTGGTGGACGACATAATAACAAAGGCTCTTGGTAAACCAAACCGCAAGCTCAATGCAATGGGATGTTGTACGTAGGGTATTACTCGTATATGTTATGGTATTATGTATTATGTATAAATGTAAATCCATTTATTAAAAAGACAAAAACTTGTGTCTACTATGATTAAAGTGATAAACTAGTCCATAAACAAATGAATGTTTCTATCGCCAATAAACTATATATTATTACAGGACATATTTACAGACTTAGGAACAAAATAGCTGTACTCATCACGCAAATAAATGTCCTTACAGTTTGGTTGGTTCCATAGGCAGGGTCACTACCCACTAAGTAGGCCAGTAATTAGACTCATCTTTTACGGGAAATTCTTTAAGTCTATTCAAGTCAATGTCCTTACGAAACTAAAGTATTATAAAATTACTATTTTAGAGATTATTACAAAACATAAACTTCATCGCTGCACGAGCAGGACAATTTTTTTCGAGAAGTTCAAATATCATTTATGTCATCAAATTAGTATTGGAGTCAATCTAAATTTTACTTATGTGAATATACCTTTGGGATATAAACAGTACACTAACAGATAACACATATATTTTACAATAATAATCGTTTATAAGTCTTGAATTTAACAAAAATCGATATAGTAGGCAGCTTTCTATTGACTTTCCAAACAACTTGTAGGATCCATAAACTTTTTACCGTAAATATATATTTTTTAATTACACGAATTGCTTCCAAGCTACAATAATAAGTTTTCAGAACATGCCTATTGTAAACTCTGAAGTTGTATTGTATTGAGTTAAAAATGTTTAAAAACAATGTTTCACGCAACCACATCTAACTAACATTTTGTACCTTTATAAAAGTTAGCTTACCAACGGATCCACTCTCCAAAAACCACAAATGAAAATCGAACTGATTGCACAATTTCGGACAATTTAAAAAGTTTTCCTTCCCGAGCGAATACTCTAGTTACACACATTGTATTCAACCCTGGTTTAAGCTGACGTATTACAGTTTACAGTGGTCTCAAACGCGAATCGCGCAACGGGCAGCGCCCGCGGCAGTAGACTGAGAGGCGTCGTCACGATCGCCCACCAGTTGAGCGCTAAGTTCAAGTTCGGCGAATTCAAATTTAGTATCCGCGCAAAAGAAACTGCCGTTTGTTTTTTTTTCTGAGTGAGTGTTTTGTGCCAGGATTAAAAGTATCATTTGTAACTTTTGCTGAAGTTTTCCGTGCGACGGATTATTTTCAGGTAAATTTAGTTTTAACTGTTTGAAATTAATTTTGGCGCTGGCTGAATATAAAGCAGTTGGGATGTTTTTGGATGAGCGCTAACAGGGAACAGGTTGTTTTGAAAATTGTATTATTCCAGCCGTTTACTTCGTACTTTGTGTATTTTAAATTATTAGATAATTTATTTGGATTTTCCAAGGTTTTAACTTGATTATACAGCTAAAGATGAAATCTATTTTGTATTTAATTTTTTACATCGTTGGATTTTTTATTATTTTCTAAAGCAGTGGTCTACAAAAAATCACACTTAATTCTAATTAATGGATGCGTGATTAACTTTTTGTTTTGTATATTTTCCAGAGTTAATTTTAATTATTACTGATTGAAACGGATAACTTAACAATTAATTATATGTAATTAAAATATTAGTAATTAAATATTTAATTAATCAGTTAAACTATTTGCTAAAGATACAAATATTTATAAAAGGAGGTATAATGTTTTTATCTTGCAAGCAAGCGTAGACGTATTTTGTAAACTAAACACATTTAGAAAAGAAAATAAGTAACAAAAGGCATACCAGTATTAATTACATTTACATTATTAGCATACACAGTATTATAATAAATCAGGTTTACAGTTTAACTCAAACTCAAACGTTTATTCAGTAAGTAGGCCACAAGGGCAGTTTTACACGTCGAGTATACAAAAGTAAATAAAGAAAAAAATCGTTTGATTTCATAAAAAAAAAATAAGTTGAACAATATAGAATAATATATTTATTTATAATAAGTATGAAATATTAACATTATATCTGAGTATATCAATTATTCTAAACGTTAATTTATCATTTAATTATGTTTTACATAACTCAGACATAATTTTTTTGAATTTTTATTATTCCATCTATGTGAACAGAATTTCCCCAGTTAATTAATCCATAACTAATCACAGATGCTACATATCCATGGTAAGCTGCCATACTTTATATATATATATATATTTTAAATTAATACCTATAGGTACACAACATATAGGTACCTATACACATATACAATTTTAATCATCCCTGTTATCTAGTTTTGATTTAATAAAACGTAATATACGTTTATAATGTTTATAAAATTAACATTATTTTGACACAAACAAATATTAAGAGGAAAAAACATGTTTTAAAACATAAACTAAATCTAAACTATTTAAATAGGAAAAAGAAAATCTAATGTTGGCCCCTGTGGCATAGTGCCGAGGATGCTGGCAGCGTTTCCTCGCTGAACTGCTATGCTTATGCGTTGAGCAAGGAAGCTGCCAGCTTTTTTGTCACCAGTGACGTCGACCAGCCGTTTAACCAACTGGTAGTACAGACCTTGTGCTGATGGACCCCACGGACCGAGGGTCTTGACGCCAAATCTTAATTATCTATCATGCAGTTAAAGTATTTTACTAATCGCTCAGCCACATAATATTAACTTCTTCTATGATAAACTGTCTATTAAATTACAAACGGATTAAAACTGTTGTCAGCCATATTACCACTTACTCACAAACCGATAAAGTCACGTGTAATTATATCGCACTAGACGACATTTTTCGGTTAAGCTCTGGTACCCATTTTCAATCCGAGTCAGGACACACCGCTCGCGGTGAGGGTGTATCACTCGACATAGTAGTGTAGTGCGATATAATTACACGTGAGTTTAACCGTTTGTGAGTAAGTAGTAACATGCCTCACAACGGTTTTAATTATAGTAGTTAAGTTGTTCACGATCTGAGAAGGCTGTCCAAACAGAGCCTCTGGATTTTTGTTAAAAAAAAGGCTCGACTCAAAATAATCATACTTTCGTTAAGGCGAAAAAAGAAGGAAACCGATCCCGCGTAAAGGGAAGAAGCGAGGAGAAAAGAAGAAGAAGATATATCAAAACTGTATAAGTACAGGTTTGATATATCTTATTAGGAGAAAAGAAGAAGAAGAAATATCAAAGCTGTATAAGTACAGTTTTGATATTTCTTATTAGGAGAAAAGAAGAAGAAGATATATCAAAGCTGTATAAGTACAGTTTTGATATTTCTTATTAGGAGAAAAGAAGAAGAAGATATATCAAAACTGTATAAGTACAGTTTTGATATATATTTTCTTCTTCTTCTTTTCTCCTCGCTTCTTCCCTTTACGCGGGATCAGCATTCATAACCTGTAATTGTATAATGTTCACCCAGACGAACATAACCTAAGACCATATTTTTGTATTTTTGTCTTGGACGGAATCATGTAGGCTATCGAGGATCATGGAGGCTTCGCTTCTAAGGGCCCTGAGTGTAAGTTTTTAACATAACTTTACGTCACGAACGCGTTTGCGTTCCCCTTATAAATAACATTATCACGTACGCGTTCGTAAACGTTTTTTTACGTCAAAAGAAACTTACACTAGAGCCTCTGGAGTTAGGCCGCGTTCAGTCACCCAGAAAGTCTTCGGCCTATATAATACTAGCTGTGCCTCACGGTGTTACCCGTGATTTATTAGGGAAAAAACCTAGCGTGTTAATCCAGGGTGTCAGCTAGCTCCATATTAAATTTTATTATATTCGCTCCAGCCGTTTAGACGTGAAGAAGTAACAAACATAATCACAAACTTTCGCCTTTATAATATTAGTGTAGATATTTTATTACAGACTTTTTTGGTTCTTACTAGAATTTGATTTTAAGCGCGCACTACCTGGTCACTTGGGTCTCTGGGTCTTTAAAATGTACCATCATCATCTTCCTCGGGTTGTGCAGGCATTTTTCTACGGCTCATGAGACACTAGGGTGAGGTGTTTCTTATACTACATAGATCCCCCCATAGATTAGCACTGGGAGCAATCTCTGAGCACAGGGGTTTCAATTCCATAATCGCCACGCTTAGGAGGCAGGTTGGCGATCGCAGTATGTTAAACCAAAATGGCACGCTGCTTTTAGGTTACCTGGATCTAACTTCGCTATATATAACTCTGAATGCTTTTATCTTTTAGCTCTTAGTCACACCCACTATAAGGCGAAAAATATATCTTTTGGTGTGTCTCATCGTATGAAATTTGATTAGATTTGTCTCGGTTGTAGTAGTGTTCTTAAATATATACATAGGTACAGTCAGCAGCAAAAGTTTCTTAGCGCGCGAGGTATTCAAAATGCGCTTGACACGATTTTATTGTTAAGAGAATGAGTTGAAAAGAGAAAGATAAAAAGAGAAAGAGCGTGCCAAGATCATTCTTAACACCAGGCCCGCTTAGTAACTTCTGCTGTTGACTGTAAGATTAATTCGAGTTTCTTTTAGTCTGTTAATTCAACTATTAACACTGGCTAGTTGAATTGAATGACATCATCATCATCATCATATCCCTTTATCGCCCACTGCTGAGCATAGGCCTCTCTTCTAGTACGCCACTTGTCCCGGTCCTGAGCTAATCTCATCCAGAAGTGACCATTAAATGACAGTATTTGCTTGTATATATTACTATATTTCGTCGTAAAGGTGACAACAGGGTCATTTATTGGGCACAAGCTTGTCGAACACTGGTATGTTGACCTTATTTTATGAATTAACCTTTTGAACTTACTTTTATACTTATTAAATATTACATTAATAAAGATTCATCAAACAAGTTGTCTTGAAACAACTTACTGAACGCCCAAATTGATTGTTTATTCTTAAAGTTAGGAAAATTAATGAACAGATGTAATTTTCCATCGCTTAATTATTAAGGCTTCTGACTGAAATTACAGAAGAACTAAATATAACTTATAGTTATAATTAATTGAGCAACTGTAATTGAACAAATTTTAAATAGAACCAATTACAGAATAAATTAAAAAATACTGATTGAAAACAATGTTGTTACGAGAATTAATTGTACGTCGTCATCAGATATATCGGAGCTGTGGAGATGTTCACTAATACCCTCTTACACAAATCGACCTTGTGCTACCGATATGACATCCAAACCTTCAAGAAAAGAGCGTATAGGGATCTTAAAGGCCGGCAACGTACTTGTGACTCCTATGGTGTTGCGAGTGTCCATGGGCGGCGGTAATTGCATACCATCAGACAATCCGTCTGCTCGTTTGCCTCCTATATCATAAAAAAAAGAAAGCACCGTAAAAACAGGCGCCGCTCAATTGTAATACGAACTTTTAGCATTAGGGTATTTAACTACTATTATAATTCATAAAAAAACATGATTTATAAGGACTTTTCATAAAATAGGGCACCCATTAGCGTGACTTGTTGAAAAGTTAAATTATACCAGTTTTGTAACGATCATTAATTAAACATGAAATTGGGTCCCAGCGCGCACAAACTTATTACAGAAATCGCGAAGCGTATGGTTGACGTAACTGGTGACCGAAGAGCTGGCGGCTTCTTCGCACGACGTATCAGCATTGCGATTCGAGGAAATGCCGTCAGTGTAGTACTATTAGTTAGTATTTTTAGTAATAGTATTTTTGGTACAATGCCGCAGGGGCCTGTTTCAGATTATATAACTCGAACTCAAACGTTTATACAGTAAGTAGGCCACAAGGGCACTTTTACATGTCGGGTATACAAAAGAAAAATAAAAACTACACCGATTCTAACCCTACACCCGAGAAGCATTTTGACGTTCACAACCGGCAAGACACTCGGCGGGACATATTTTTTTCAAAACAGTATTACAAAAGATATCTTAAACATATTACATAAAAATGCGTTATTATATAGTAAGTAGTTAAGTACTTGTATGCAGTCAGTTATATTATTATTATATTTTGTTAACAGTATAAAATCAGGAATATTCATTACCCGTTCTACGAAATTAATAAAATTGAGAATAATATGATTAAAGCATTGCATCATACATAATACAGTGTGTAAGTCTCATACGGGCGAATCTCTTAACGGAGGGTACAATGCCTCAAGGGCCTTTTTTAGATTTTATACTGTAACTAGTTAAGTACTTGTAGTTAGTACTAGTTGTTATTGTAGTATTGTAAATAAAGATTTAAAATGTTTATTTCGTTTATCTTCATCATATTTCACGGAGTAATATTTTCGAAATAAACACGTACTTACATACAAAAATTGCCATTAATAAAAATCTTGCATTTATTTCTAATTAAAAGGCGAATTGACAAGAACACAGAAAAAAAAGATGAAGAAGAAGAAGAAAAGAAATGTAACATAAGTTCATCCAAATTTTCTTTTATTTGCCAAACGATTTAAATTCCTTTGATGTCCTCGTTATTTATTCTTAAAAATTAATTCACAAGAAAATTAAAGACGTGCCGATTAAATATCTAACTAATGAGAGTTCGCATAAATAATGTTTCAGAATTTACTGTAAAAAAGAATCTCTGAAATTATTTTGGATGAGACTAAACGAATGTTCATAGATAATAAATATTACGAGAACTAAAAACGTTTATTTAAAAATAGTAACATAAAAAAATATAGAGATTAAAAAAAGTTAGATAATAAATATTATTGATAATTACGAAGTAAATAAATACAATTTATAAATATTTTAAGCGAAATACTGATAGACGAATAACATTATATGGAATAATTCTTGTGTTTGTTGTATTCATTTCTGGATAGTCACTACTTGTCTTGTACTGCCCCAACAGACTCAAAGACAAAATCACATTCTTTTTACTTTATTTAAATAAATTTCATAAAAACAGAAGAATATTTTCAAATAATGTTTGTTGTCCAATACATTTAAAAAAGTTAAATTTATTCTTAAAAATCAAATTAATTTTGAGCTACGAATGGAATAAAAAGAATAAAGTGGCTACTATATTTGTCTGCTCCTTTTAATGCTAATTATCAATTTCTGAGAAGTAAATCATAAATATTAAGAAATAACATTTATTTTTGATGTAACTGCATAACTTTTCATTAAATAGAGCCTTATTGCTTTTACATGTCACTGTCAAGTTTACTTATAATATTAGATATAGTTTTCTAGAAACTAAAGTCATCTATTCAATGTATCGACAGTTTAATGTTTCTGAGAATGTAAACTAGTCAGATTTGATTAAATTTAATCGTGTTTAACTAAAAATCAGCAGTTTTTAAATAAACAAAAGAGAAAGGTAAAATACTTACCACAGACATATAGTATAGCATAACAGCTCCTTTTTTGAAGTCGAGATAAAAACATTTGAATATATTTGTAAACTGATTACACTCTAAACAAAGGCGATAATAAGAATTACAAGTAGGCAATATAAATCTAAATACCCGTACAGTCAGCAGCAGAAGTGGCTAAGCGGTTAAGGTATTCAAAATTACGTCAACACATCTCTATTGTCAAGAGAATAAGAGTGCGTGTAAGTTTTTGAACACTTCACCAGCTCAGCCACTTTTGTTGCTGACTGTACATGAGGTCTGTCAAAAGTTAACGTTTGACAGTTCATTAACCACAAAATAAATGGCGCCTAGTAGCGCCACCGAGTAAAGATTTAATCTATTTTTAACAAGCCGGAAAAATACGAAAACCCCAAAGAAAGAGTAAGCCACCTCGGTGATAGGTAATTACGCTGCTGTATCCCAGATTTACTGGGGACCCTTATCCCATCTCAATACAGTCTCTAGTGGCCAGGGTAAACCACAGAACATGTGACATTATCTACGAAAAGGGACCTTATTGTCGATGGCGCTTATGTCGTTGTTCAAGTCCATACAATACAAATGCAACGCGATTCGACGTAAGTACCATCGACAATAAGGTCCTTTCTCCTAGATAATGACACATATATCAACTAGCCTCCGCATTATGTAGCACTGTAAACCAAGGTATGTATAGTTTTTAAATAACGAAAAATGTTTCGTTATCGTGCTCTCTGTTCGTTATTTTGTTACCTACCCTTATGTTAGTCCGAAATAACGAAACTTTGTAAACCACATGAAGGACCGCTGTATAATATAACATATTTTCTTATTAATTATGCGTCAAATGACGAAAACGGCTTGGAAAGTTTTAATAGTTTCTAAATATTTAATTTTGGTAGGTATTTTTTACTTAATCATACTTATAAATTAGGAAGTATTATTTAACTATGGCGTGTTTAATAGTCAGCATCAATCTGTCTTTATCTTAAACTGAATGAAAGAACGAAATGAATATAGCTTTATCCTACTGCTGGCAGACTTACATACATTAAGGTGTTGCGGGTGCCCATGGGCGACGGTAATTGCTTACCATCAGGCAATCCATCTGCTCGTTTGCCGCCTATGACATAAAAAAAAAAACATTACATTTCAGCCATATACAGCCCACTGCTGGACATAGGCCCCACAAATATGACTTATATCATCTTGGGGGCAGGCGACTTGGCGACCGCAGTAGCTGTAGATTGGGTTTCGACGGACACTGCTGCCCGTCCGTAGAATTTTTCTCCTTGTCGCCTCTTACAGCACCCGCGGGAGGAGATGGGGTGGTGCTATTCTAGTCAGCTGGCATCACAATGCAAGCTTACTAGTATATAACGTGTTGCGTTCTCAAAACAATTCTGCATCAAACCTGTTTATGTGCAACAAAGATGGAAACATTTATTACATGCCTCATTCTTTCAAAACAGTTTAGGGATCCGTTCCTTAAAAAAAATAAAACCCTTATAAGATAACTTTGTTGTTCATTTGT
Source organism: Grapholita molesta (assembly GCA_022674325.2). Classification (NCBI taxonomy): domain Eukaryota; kingdom Metazoa; phylum Arthropoda; class Insecta; order Lepidoptera; family Tortricidae; genus Grapholita; species Grapholita molesta. The sequence continues at coordinate 7,779,942 of CP053139.2, forward strand.
CTGTCAAGATACTTTTTCTCAGGAATCCTTGGAGGTATCAAACTGATTATTTGCTATGATTTTCAGTTTGATACCTCCAAAGATTCCTCTTTTATTGTAAGTTTAAGGATTCCTGTATTCCTGGTGTATTCTGTGGCTTATACTGGCCACAAGAGACTGTATTGAAATAGGATAAGGGTCCCCAGTAAATCTGGGATACAGCAGCGTAATTACCTATCACCGAGGTGGCTTACTCTTTCTGTGGGGTTTCGTATTTTTCCGGCTTGTTAAAAATAGATTAAAGCTTTACTCGGTGGCGCTAAAAGACAAGCGGCATAGATGGCTGTATCTTTTGATTGCGTTGGTTTGGTTTTATTACGGTTTTAGAGGACAGTGGACCTGAGTCTACTGTCCTCTATGTTTTCGACACCCGCAAGAATCTGATTTGTGGTACGAAACAACTTCTTAAAGGACAGATAAAGGAAAAATTGTGAAATACACATTGTTATCTTTTACTTATATTCCAACAGGTTTGTACGGAACCGACGGTGCGCGAGTCTGACTCACACTAGGCCTGTTTATTCTCATCTAGCTTTTATTGCAAGACCTGCAGCTGTTTTATCATCACCAATTTATTGAAATAGACTTTCATACAAGTCTAATGAAATTTTTCACATAAAAATTCAATGAGGCTGTCGGTATAATAGTGAATTATATGGGACATGGGAAAAGTTGAGAGTTCTCTTTAATATAGAAAATATAATTAAATACTATTTGCCAAAAAGGGTAATCTTCTTTTGTAATAATTTGTTTCTAACAATAAATAATTCTGTAGATAGTCCATTCTTTCTATCCAATAGCATTGTACATTTCAGATTTTATTAAAACTTAATAGTTCTTACACCATGGCGGGTGTTGTCTCTGTGCGTGTCCCATAATACGGGCAGGGGCAACATCCACTAGTGTACCTATCCCTCACATATCATTGCATTGTCGAAAGGGCCTCTGCGCGTTGGCTCATTGTGGCTCCGCATACAGTTCTCAAATGTCCGGACCACCATTGTTCCGTGTACGGAAAAGACAGAAATAATAATAATGACCCGGATATGTCCTTAAACTACGGCCAACAATGAGAGGTAGGGCACAGCGAAGTACCATCACGCTTGAGTCTGGAGAAGCCCAACTGGAGAAGTACTTGATCCTTACAGAAGACCACAGCCATAATAGCACTGCTACCTTTCAGGTATGTAGTGTTGTGTTCCTGATGGTAAGGTTTCCAGAGCTCCAACCCACTTATAGGTTGGCAACGCGCTTGTGACTCCCTTGGTGTTGCGGGTGCTCATGGGCGACGGTAATTGCTTAATTCTTAATTTGGTATTTGTACCTCACAGTAAACGCAGATTATGCAGTTTGAAAAATATTTGAAATTGAATCTTTATTTGGGCATAATGAAAAGCCACCTGTAATGCTTTGGTATTCTGAAGACATCTCATATTACCCCTCACAAACTGTCATTCAATCTTACCCCACTTTACCTCACATCCTTACTTAGACGACAGTACAAGAGCCCGTGAGACGGAAGATAAAGGTATTCCAATTTCCTGGGAATAGCACTCCAAATTCACTATGCACAACTCCTCTATCTAAACTTGTAACAAGCCAAAGTTGCTTGTACTTGGGTCATGTATGAACTAATTATTGTAGGATAATAGGGTAGTTTCCACATTCAAAATTAAGCATAGATTCAAGCTGCATGTTTGAGCCGTTTGGGGTGGAGACCCTCGGTCCGTGGGGTCCTGGGGCCCATTTAATTTTAATAAATTAAGAAAAAGACTGACAGATACTACGGGTGACCAGAGGGCTGGTTTCTTCCTCGCCCAGCGTATCGGAATTGCCATACAGCAGGGCAATTCTGCCAGCCTTCTGGGCACCCTACCGTCCTGCTCGGAACTTGACCCTATTTTTACTTGTAAATATGTACATATAGTATATCCTTAAGTTAGTTTTAATGTTGTGTAATTATATATAATGTAAATAAAATATATTTCTTAAAATTAGTAATGAACATTTACTAAAAACGCTTTGGCAAGCGATAAATGTAATGTTAACAAGTGAAGAGAAATTTAAATAAACATATTTAAATGATACAATTTTTTTAATCTTCCATTAAAATATCTATAAAAATTTTATAGCAGAATTTAAAAAAAATGTTGGATTCTCCATTCGATTTCTCACATATTACTGGAAAATAATAGTATGGCAACTATACAAATAAATAAATAAATATTACAGGACATCTTTACACAAATTGACTGATCCCCACGGTAAGCTCAAGAAGTCTTGTGTTGTGGGTACTCCACCAACGATATATCAAATACCCAATACATAGAAAACACACATGGCTCAGGAACAAATATTCGTGCTCATTACACAAATGACCGTAGTTATGCAGAAAGCGACCAACTTTTTATTTTTGTCAAAGTAACTTACACTATAGCTCAGTTGATTTGGTCGCTTTCTGCATTGACATAAAAATTGAGTTGGTCGTTTTTTGCATAACTACTTTTTACGATTTCAACCCAGAACCATCGGCTTCATAGGCAGAGTCACTACCCACTAGGCCAGACCTGTCGTCGAAAGTATTGGATAAAAAACCGGACGCCTTCCTAATCAAATATATACAATTTGATTACCTTATCCATACTTTATTATTATTTATTTGGTCACATAATAGCAAGAGTTTCTCTTTGTACAACTATGTTTTATTAGGACAGATTATTTGGGACGAGAAATATCTGTTTATTTTTACTTATCACAAACTAATGATACATATTGATATATTGGTAACTTCATTTTGTAATCTTCATGATCATCATCATCAATCCCCTTCAAAGATTCTCGCCGGTTGGTCCACCTTGTGGAGTTATATGTTTATGTTTTTTTTTTATGTGTGCTAATTTAAATATTTTCTCTCATATCTTAATAAATTGTAATATTTTATTGGATGGCACCGCCTACGATCTTTTCTATACTGCCCTGAGGTTGTCTGGTGGAGAATGCCTCGTGGTGTTATGTTCGCCTTTTGTATGTTAAGATTCTAATGGGAAATAAAGATTGATTAAAAAAATATTGCACCTCATCACAAAATCACAAACACATAGGTACGTAGTAGAGGAACAAAAAAACACTAAGGTCAAAATATAAATTTTCCTCACTTCACAAAATGGAGTGAAGTAAGGTCAAGAAATCTGACGAAATGTACAGAATAAAATTCAGACGGACTTATACCCCAATATATTACGTGTTATGGCACTATTGCAACCAATGGGTCTCCACACATGCTTGACTAAAGTGGCCCTTTTGCCCAGAATACCTAAGAAGAATTCAAAATTCAAGAAACATTGCGACTGTGTGTACGCTCATAAGTTGCAAAAACTTTAAACCTTATTTTGTATTTTTTTAATTGTATATTAACACCGGTAGCAAATAAGCATACGACCCGCCTGATAGTAAGCAGTTACCGTAGCCTATGGACGTCTGGACACATTTATTTCTCCAATCAGGCTCGAAAGAACTCATGTGTAGGAAACTATGTGATTTAATATGGCTATTTGAACCACTCGCTATCCTCGTGGTTCAATTGGAAGGAACGTGAAATGTTTTGCTAACTCGAGTCCGTATTAGCACAAGAAGGTAAACAGTAGGTAACTTTGATCTCTTGTCAAACAAATAACTTTTTCACCTCATTAGCTCGGAAATAACTGTTTTATTCTTTTAATAACATATAAGTAGCAAAGTTGCATTTTATTCACAAGAGTGCAAAGTAATTTCATACAAATTGTTTACTACTAATCAAGTGTTTTTTCAACCGTAGCTGGTTGGATATTCTTTTATTTAATGTTTTTGAATGATAAATGATTTAAATCAAAAATTTCGACTACATTTTTAAAGTTTTAGTCATTTTGTTCCTCGCGGTAGTGAGGTGAAAAATTGTGTGTTACACTCGGTAGAAAAGTGTGTTCCTCTCTTGTGCCTTGAGACCCTCCCAATCCTCCAGATTCCACTCTTTGAAGCACAATTTTGCTCTAACTAACTACTAACTTTGCTACCTTGTATAACAAATAACTATTAAAACACTGATAAATATTTTTCCTAGAAGCCATTGTATAGTGAATAAAATAGAACATATCCGGTTAGCTAAAGTTGCAAGTATATACGTTTTCATAGTTAAAATCTGCTTAAGTATTCCCTTGGTAGCTTCGATGCTTTTTACTTGGAAGTTGTGAAAAAATATGGTTTCGGGTTTTTACGAGAAAGCTCTCTGCGTCGAGAGGGTAAATTACAGTAAAAACGGGTAAGTAGGAACAAAACTAACACTATAACCTAGATAAAAATAGTATTTTTACAGATGAAATAAAACAACTAAAACGGATTATATCAGCGTATACTAGTTTAAACTTTATTCAGACTTTTGGAACCCTTAAGCAGCGTTCGTGGTCATCGGATGGTCCACCGGCTGTTTTATTTCAGTTTTGTTTTATTTCATGAGAATCATGAGTAATTATCGCGGCAACCGAAGACAATATTATTTTTACAGTTTATTCAAAGTTAATTTTAATATTTGTTTTTCTTTTTTTTTCACTAAGTTCGATTTCATGAATTTAAAGATAAACAATTGTAGGACATTCTACCTCACTCCCCCACTCTTGTGGCCACTGGAGAAATGGGATCGACACTTTTTATTCAGACAAGAAACAGTAATTTACAATATGATATGGTTAGTAATAATATCGTTAGTAGACCTTGAGTGCCATAACTAGTAAAATAATAATATTTAGTATATAAGCTCGTGTAGGATTAAACACACAATTGTAGGAAATCCCACCTCATCCCGCACTTGAGGTTCGGAAGAATTTTCTTGTGGCATTTGGGAAAATTTGATAAGAATAGGTAGCAGTAGCCTATAAAAACCTTCTCAGCTCTGTAATTTCTAGTCTTCCCATTCAAAATGCAACTGCCCTCGCAATCTTTACTCATCCCATTTTATGGTACAGAGAAATAATTAAGCAATTTCTCAACCAGCGCGGCGTGCGGAACGCCGTGCAAGGCAACTGACAGCAGTGAGTGATACACTCTTGCACTCGGTTTGAAAATGGGTAGAGCTAGAGCTTACCCGAAACATGTCGCCTAGTGCGATAAGTATACGCGAGTTTATCCGTTTGTAACTAAGTAGTAGTACCAGCTCAAGAAATACTCTCCTAATAAGATCTACAAGTTATGGTTGGTTTACAAAGAAGGGCTTGAGCAAGTTCAGGAATGCAAGGTTGTAGCAGCAGCGTCTGACGACAAAGAATCAACAGCTACTGTGGTCGCCAATCCGCCTTCCAAGCATGGTGACTATGAAAACTCCCTCAAGAGTCATATTTTGGGAAGGCCTATGTTCAGCAGTGACCTTCTTATGGCTGAAATGTCTCCGTAATTTTTAAATGCGTGACAAAAGTATCGAATACTATGAGGACAGCTGATAAGTAAATAAAGATAGTCATAATTTCTTACTGAAACAACAATATACACTTTTGTCCGGCTACACCGTGTTCGAACAAAGCCTAACAAGCGGCATTAACTGCAGCTGACAATGCTCTATTGTGCTAAACGTTGACATCCACCATCTTTGAATGTTAACTGCCATCTGGATTTGCATAGATTTTCTACGGATAAAAGGCTTTATGTATTTAGGTTCTTTACTATTTAAATATACAACTAGCTTTTTCTCGCCATGTCCGTCCTTAAATCTGTGGGATAAAAATTATCTTCTCTCGTAGTTCAAACTCTCTCCCTAAAAAATTTCTTCCCAATTGGTTCAGTGGTTTAAGCGTGACTCTCTCCCTACCAAATTTCATCCCAATTGGTTCAGCGGTTTAAGCGTGAAGAGGTAACAGTCAGACAGAGAGAGTTACTTTCACATTTACAATATTAAGTATGGATTATATTATGTATATAATAAGCTGAAGAGGGCGGAGTCTGGACCTGGAAGATATTAAAAAAAAACTTGACCAGGATACTTATTAGAATCGACAACAGAAGACGATCCAATAGTTTTTAGAATTTTTGTCTGTGTGTCTGTTTCTTTGTTCGCGCATCAAGGATTTTGATGAAAATTTTACTTATCTGTTGAGAAAAATTTTTTTGGATAGATTTTTTTCAACCAAATTCAACCTCTATAGGAGGGCGGTGGCACACAACACTCAACAGTTAATGGCATAGACAGAATTCCGCACGGGCGGAGTCGTGGGCACAGCTAGTCTATATTGCAGAATTTGGTTTCACTTCGTCTGTGTAGGGTTCCTACTAAAGACTATGAAGTCATATATCTTACCTTTATTACCTAAATACCGGTAATAATATGTTGTTGTGCTTCTTAGGGCTCCGTCATATAGGACCCCTTCAGTGTTGATTTGTGTACAGCTTAAACCGAGCGCTACTCCTAACACTAATTTACCTAGAATTTGGTTTAAGTATCTGTATTGATTGCGATAAATTGTTAAGTACAGCATAATCGAAAAAAAGCACAGACAGATTTTGTATTTAAGTTTTACTACTTATACTTTGTGTATTTTAAAAATAATCTTAACACATCTTAACGTATGTTCGATAAAGAAAAAATACTCCGTAAGTTCAAAAACTTTTAATTGGACCATCAATCCAAAACTTAAATTATAATTATTTAGCATTATGGTAAAAAATGATAAAAATAAGGCTTCAGTTACTGTATTGAATAAAATCCCGTTTAAATTTTTTACAACAAGTTCGTAATATTCTTTTTTTTTTTTTATGACTTAGACGGCAAACGAACAGACGGATTGCCTGATGGTAAGCAATTACCGTCGCCCATGGGCACCCGCAACACCAGAGGAGTCACAAGCGCGTTGCCGGCCTTTAAGGGGGGTTGGAGCTCTGGGAACCTTACTCACCATCAGGAACACAAGACTACATACCTGAAAGGTATCAGTGCTATTTTGGCTGTGGTCTTCTGTAAGGAGGAGGTACTTCCCCAGTTGGGCTGCCCCAGATTCAAGCGTGATGGTCATCGCTGTGCCCTACCTCTCATTGTTGGACGTAGTTTAAGGACATACCCGGGTCCAAAATTATTATTGTTCTCCGTTATTATATCCGTAGAACATTACGGTACATACTACTCGACTAAACGTAGTGTACTTATATGCTTATTGATTAGTGTCCCCCAAGGAGCCAATCTAGGCCCTCTATATATCACGCCTAAAATCTCCGGTCTTGCCTTTTACACAAAATTGCCAATGACTAATTCGATTTCTACCCGCGGTGCCGCGATTTCTCAATGGGGTCATAAATTTTAATAATTCCTTACAATTTCGTATGAAATGCACGTTCGCGTCTTAATATTTTATCATTGGGGGCCTACTTACCAACCCAGTATGAGTTCCAAATGATATAAAATAAGAGACATAACATAAAATATTTCCAAGAATGTGTTTTATATTATTTTAATTATTTAAGGAGTTCCTACACAGTGCCAAAATGTAGATACATTAGTCTAATTAATTAGTAATACAGAGCCAATTGCAGAAACTCACAAATATAAACATTGAAAAAGGAAACAAGATAAAGATAAATTATCTTCAACTACTGCAAAAAATATTGTCGGCGACTTTATCTTCCTAGATTCCCATTACGTACTTCCACCCCAGTTTTCATATTAAAGGGTTGATTCCGGGATAAAAACTATCCTTTGTTATTTCCTAAGGATTAAAATTTTGTCCTTACAAGTTACATCATAATTGATTCAGCGATTTAAGCACTAAAACCTTGATCGACGGTCAGACAGACATGTCATTTGTAATATTAATATTGATAATATGAATAAATAGTGCCTGCTTTGGGACGCCACGTGCGTAAGCACATTTGCAGCCTCACGCCTTATGCGTACCATGCAGACAGCTGGCGCAGCCGCTGAGTTTGCTGCCCAGAACAAAAAACAAAAGTATGCAGAAACAGATGATTATTTATTTGTGCCGCTTGCAGTAAGACGTCCGGTGTGTGGTGCACAGAAGCCCTCATCCTTCCCGAAGCCTTCCTCAAGCAACTCCCGTTCCGGATCGTTCTTCAATTCCTCATGCAAAGGTTGTCTATCGCAGTTCAACGCGGCAACGCTGCGTGTGATGGCCACCTTTACGTCGGGAGCGGCCCGGGGCGGGCGTTTCATGAATAAGTTATTTTCATAATAAGTTAGTTTTATTATATTTGCGTATTTCTTTTTCTTCTAGTAGTACTCGTAAGTTTAGTTTATTTTAGATTTAAATATTTCTTTATAGTATTGAGTATTTATGAAATGAATAGATTAGCTTTATTTGTAAATATAATACGAGAATATCATATACATAAGGCATTTATTACTTACCGAAGGCTTAAATTTATATGCGAGATAGAAGATTTTGCCAACCCGTGTTCTTGTTTCGGCAAGTACGAACACAATTAAGTTCGCTTAGATTACTGTTGGGATATCGACTTGATAATTAACGCCAAAGGCAGTTTGCCAATCGATGGGACAACAAGCTTCAATATTTAGAAATAAATAGGTATAAATATAGTATTAGCCACCATATAAAACGTTTCTGAAGTTAAAATCAATCTTAATGTACATATAGTTGAATTTTCTTTTGTTATTCGAAAATATAATGAAACAAAAGATATGCTACTTTATTTACTTTTATGAAAGATTTAAATTAAATTAAAAGGCATTGTACATTATTATGCACACTGGGTCTTCGAAGATGTATATCGATCATATTTTAGTCTATGTGTATGTCTTTCCCGTACACGGAATAATGGTGTTTCGGATATTTGGAAGGCGTATGCGGAGCCAGGCCGAGCCAACGCGCAAACACAATTTTATGAAATGTAAAAGGTACACTAAGCGGATGTTGCCCCTGGGAGGCGCACAGAAACAGCACCCGCCATGGTGTAAGGACTATTGAGTTTAAATGGAATCTAAAATGTACTAGGCTATTGTGTGGAAAGGATGGACTAGCTACTGGGCTATTGAATAAAAAAACGGACGTTATTAACATAATACAGGTCATTTTATACATAACAATACAAACGTTAAATAAGTTTATATAATATATTCTATTTCCATTAAATAAATTATTTCAAAACTCAAAAAATTAATTTGCCTGATTTTGAAATCATGAATTAAATTTGATGGTTTGGTTATTAAATATTCAAGATTTTTTTTACTTGAATAGTTGAAGCGTTTTTGAGTTACGGGTGGAAACTTACGAAACCATAGGGTTTCTATGAGCATAGCCTTACAAGCTCTCGGCCGGTGTTACTTTAATGTTTAAGCATTATGGTAGCAAAAGCTAGCAAAGCAAACTGCAGAAGTATGCTTCTTACGTCTGATGAATTTAATCACGCTTTGCAATAAGTCCATTTGGTTTTTATTAGCCAGAACAATTCCGGGCGGGTATCATCGCGGATTGTGCCGCACGTCGGGCGCAGCCGCCGCAAACCGCACGCCGGGATACGGTAATAGCATCTACAACCGCAACCGCAAATGCGTTGGAGACATGCACCTGCAACAATATCTTGCAAAATTTACCATGAAATCCAGCGCGCACAAAATTTTTCGCAGAAATCGTGAAAGGTCTGGTTGATGTAACCGGTGGCCGAAGAGCTGGCGGCTTCCTCGCAAAACTTATCAGTGTTGCGATACAACGAGGAAATGCCGCTAGCATTCTTGGTACAAGTACATTTTATAGATTTAATCTAGAGTAGTTAATACCTACACAACGGACCCATCATGTATGGCTGAGGCCCGTTGGCAAAATAAGCGCAGGAATTGGCGCAGGCAGTAATTTTGAAGTTTTGACCAGAGTTATTGTCAGGTCTGAGTGGACGCTGGGAAGTGGAGCGTTCAGCGGGTCATCTAGCGTGCAACGCGGTCGCTCCCGTATGTTTGCATTTGTTTAATATTTACGCTGCACGCCCTGCAATCGGCGCTTACCCTTACAGTGACTAAGGATTACAACAGTGTTGGAGGCGGGATTTGAACCTGTGTAGTTGGAGATATTAAGTATTTATGCAATACTGAGCAAACAGGCGCTATTTGGTGTTACTCTAAGGACATAAAGTCTAACTTGCTTCTAATACTCTGTTGTTTATTATCAATTATATAATTTGTATAAAAATACTTGAAATAGCAGAAGTGAAAATAAAGAAAAGCAAAGTAAAATATTCTTTATTGCTTACCAAAAAGTAAATAACAAAACAATAGGTAGGTAAATAAAACGGCAATCTTATCGCTTATAGTCGATCTCATCGAGATATTTAACAAAGTATTTTTAAAGTAAGTTGGTAGGCAAATTAGGACTGCATAAAAAAGTACTAACATACATAGAGCTAATAGTTAAAAGGGATTAATAAACTTGCAAATGTATATAAATAACCGACCGGTCTGGCCTAGTGGGTACTGACCCTGTCTATGAAGCCGATGGTCCTGGATTCTATTCCCAGTCAGGGTATTTATTTGAGTGATGAGCACAGATATTTGTTCCTGAGTCATGGGTGTTTTCTATGTATTTAAGTATTTATATGTATCTATCTATTATATATATCGTCGTCTAGTACCTACAAGAAAATCCTTACTGACCTTACCGTAGGACTAGGTCGATTTGTGTAAGATTGTCCCGAAACATTTATATATTATTTATTATGAAATAAATATATATACATTAACATACGTACTTATTAATATTATATTAGGCATAACAAAATACAAACCACTACTTCTACACTAAAGTAACCGCACTCAAGCATGTAACCGGATATTTAAATAAAGTTCTTTCAATTCGATCAAACAAGTTAATTTGTGCGTAGTTCTTACGTACAGGTAATTTATTGTCATGACATGTTGTGTCTTCAAAATAACACATACATAAATTGTGATTACGATCACTGAAGCGTTTGACGTGCCTACCCTTATCGGCTTCAAGAAATCTTATCATATAAACGAGTACTTGTCATGAAATTGACAAATTACTGAACAATTTTATGACAAAAGATTGATCTGTATAGGCCATACTTCTGTCCAACTTAGTTTATCAAATAGAAATCACTTATTATAGTACTTTTTTCAAATACTCCAGTGACCCAGAACCATTTCTTGGTAACTAGTAGTATATTATTTAAACAGTGTTAATTACGACCTTTTCTAATAAGTTTTCCTATTAATCTTAAATAACCAACTAAAACGGATTAAATTATATGCGATTTAATCCGTTTTAGTTGTTATTTCATGAGTAATTATCGCGGCAATCGAAGACAATATTAAATAACCAAATCATGGTCATACTTTTAAAATATGAAGCCGATGGTCCTGGGTTCAAATCCCAGTCAGGGCATTTTTTTGTGTGATGAGCACAGATATTTGTTCCTAAGTCACGGGTGTTTTCTATGTATTTAAGTATTTATATGTATCTATCTATTATATATATCGTCGTCTAGTACCTACAACACAAGCCTTACTGAGCTTACCGTAGGACTAGGTCGATTTGTGTAAGATTATCCGGCAATATCTATTTATATCAATATATTTATTGGCTGGCAAAATCTATATATTTTGATATACGCAGTATGGGAAACGACAAGACGTCACCTCGAGTAGTGTGGATAAAAATATTTATTTACTATTTGAGTAAACAAACGTGTTTTTCTACTTACCATAATTATAATTTTTAGTAATAAAAATGAATAGCTTCACCTATGCATTCAATGTCATGCCTTGTTTTCTGGCTCTTCGCCCCCGAAATCAGCCTGTGTACAGTCAGCAGCAGAAGTTGGTAAGCGTTTGAGGTGTTAAAATTGAGGTCAACACATCTCTATTGTCAAGAGAATAAGAGCATGCGTAGGTCATTTTGAACACTTCAAGCGCTTAGCTACTTTTGCTGCGGACTGTACACGCATTACAATAACTACTTAACTACTACATTTAATCTATTAAAGGCCCTTAAGGTATTGTGCCAAGGATGGCGGCTTTCCTCGGTGTATCGCAATTCTGATACATTGTGCGAAGAAGCCGCCAGCTATTCGGTTACCAGTTACGTCAATCAGACGCCTTGCAATTTCTTCAAAAAGTTTACGTGCACTAGAATGAATATGGCGGTTCTACGCCAAATAGTCATTGTTTTTAAAAATGTAAAAGGTGGTGTTAAAGGTTAAATCAAAGAAATCACGCCGGCTCCAACAGTCACCACTTGCATAACACGCTTTGTGAGCCGAAGTAGGTTGCTTCCGTCAAACTTTACCAATATGTGCCGAGTCGTATAAAAAGGAACCTCGGCGCAGTCGGACGTCGATAAAATGAGTTGGTTTGCTAAAAACATGTGTCTATTTCTTGAAATGAAACAAATGGAAAACTTCTGGAGTCGTCGGACTGGTGTACCGAGGGTTCCGTACGAGATCACATTTTTAGTACCCATGATGACGTATACGACGAGGGATAGATAGCAAAATTCGACAAGTCTCAGCGGTACTCGTATAGCACAATTGGAAGTGCACTGGGCTAGTGATCCAGTGGTTGTGGGTTCGAGTCCCGCTGCGAGTCAAATTTTTCTATTTTTCTTTCGATTTAAATATCGAAGATATTCGCTAGCAGACGTTTCTGCATAATAAAAAATAATTTAGAAAGGGGTAGCACATTGTTATCGATGAATTCTCAATATGAATTGAGACTTCGATGCCGTTCAGTGTTCAATACGCTGGCGGTAGATGTGTTTACACGTCACCCATGATGACGTATACGACGAGGGATAGATAGAAAAATTCGACAAGTCTCAGCGGTACTCGTATAGCACAATTGGAAGTGCACTGGGCTAGTGATCCAGTGGTTGTGGTTCGAGTCCCGCTGCGATTCAAATTTTTCTATTTTTCTTTCAATTTAAATATCGAAGATATTCGCTAGCAGACGTTTCTGCATAATAAAAAATAACTTCAAAAGTGTCAAAAATATTCGGTCAATACGTGGTACTTTAACTTAATGGGTGAAACCCCACGAGAATTCAGCTTATGTCTACTTAGTATTACGTTTTATAACTCTGGCTCTTAAGAAACAAACTTCGTCTGGAATTGTGGTATCTATAAGCTTAGCATCGGATAAATTCCTTGAAATATGAGAAGAAAAAAGCCTTTATTTTAAGCAGTAATATACAGGCTAAAAGCTAAACCTTATATATTATTTAGGTACAATAATAATACATACATACCTACATACATTTCAGCCGTATGCACTATGCAGTTCACTGCTGGACATAGGCCTCACACAAATATGACTTGTATCACTTTGGGGGTAGTTGCCATAGTCGCCACACTTGGCAGGCGAGTTGGTGACCGCAGTAGCTGTAGATTGGGTTTCGACGGACGCTGCTGCCCATCCGTAGGATTTTCCCTTTGTCGCCTCTTACGACACCTGCGGGAGGAGATGAAGCCGGTATCACACGGCATAATAATAATATTTGTGTACTATTCCATTGTCTGTAGCAAACATACATACATGGAAAGACATCTATACAAAACCGCGTTCCGCCACCCGGGTAAACACATTAGTGACATCTATCATCTTTAACAGTATTACGTCTCAGTGTCCACTAGTTCTGGAGATGTCTCGCTGTCAAAATAACTCAGCATATATCCATAGATGGCGCTGCACCACATAGTATCGAAAAGAGAGAAATCGCCAGCATGTCGGAGGAACCCGACTTTGACATTTTCATTCCATGTCTTGTATACGCCTTGGTCTGTAGACACTTGACAATTTGAGTGCTGGGAGACAGCTACGCTTATTGCTATAATCACCAAGCTTGGTAGGCTTGTTGGCAATGGCAGTTTATATTCCACTGCTGTAAGAGACGCGCGTATTCTGATGGTTTCTGGTCGTCGTTTTGGTAAACCAGGCCAAATAGAAATTAAATATTATGTCAATGTTTTTTTTTATATCTTTATTTTTTTTTTTATTGTTAGCTAATATACAGTCAAGTGCAAAAATACGTACCGAAAGAATCCTTTCGTAAATACGTCCTACAACCTTATTTACTGTACAATAGAGTTGCTCGGTACATATTTTTGAAACATTGGCAGTGAACGAATTTTTACACTTTACTGTATATTATTAGCTAACAATAACTCACAATTTTTCGATAAATTAAAACAACAAAATTATATAAAACAATTTGTCATTTTATAAGCTTTATGTAAAATTTTCGCTATTTCCCGGCGTCGACGGACGAAATTCCAGCAAAAAATGTAATTACGCTGTCATAATTCCGAGGTGTCACAGGCGGTACCCGGCCGATTGTTTTGGTTAGAGTTCCGTACGCATGTGGAAAACCCTTACAATATGCTACAGGTGTTTTTTTTATGGTGGCAAACGAGCAGACGGATTGCCTGATGGTAAGCAATGACCGTCGCCCATGGGCACCCGCAACACCAGGAGAGACAAGCGCGTTGCCGACCTTTAAGGGGGGTTGGAGCTCTGGGAACCTTACTCACCATCAGGAACGCAACACTACATACATGAAAGGTAGCAGTGCTATTATGGCTGTGGTTTTCTGTAAGGAGGAGGTACTTCTCCAGTTGGGCTTCTCCAGACTCGAGCGTGATGGTACTTCGCTGTGCCCTACCTCTCATTATTGGACGTAGTTTAAGGACAAACCTGGGTCCAAAAAAAAATATGTCGTGAAAAATCCGCTTCTCTCTTAGATGATACGTTAGGACAATGGGCGTTTGTGTAGTTAATGCCAACGTGTACTATACGAATGTAAATATGTCACTCCCGAATAACCGCTCAAAATGGCGAAGTAGTCATGAGAATAAATAAATATTATAGGATCTCTACACAAATTTACTGAGCCCCACGGCTTCAAGAAGACTTTTGTGTTGTGGGTACTCACTAGTACTCAGCCAACGATATATACATATACTTAAATACAAAGAAAAAAAAAACCTTGATTCAGGAACGAATACGAGTATACCTGTGCTCATCACAAAAATAGATACTCTTACTGGAATTTGAACCCAAGACCTTCGGCTTCATAGGCGGGGTCACTACCGACTAGACTTGACCTGTCGTCGAACATATTTATATAAAAGTTTTTATTGTGAAATGTTACTTTATTAATTCAATCTTTATTGCGTAATATGGATCTAAAACTTTGTCCTTCACAATGGGACTCATCAGACGGCTCAGAGTCTCTCAGAGTGGAATGCAGAGAGATATGCTCGGAGTTCTCTCTACGTGACAGAATCAGAAATGAATTTATATCCGTAGAAGAAGCAAAGTAACCGACATGCCTTGCAGAATTGCACTGTTGAAGAGGCAATGGCCGGGTTACGTAGCACGGAAAGGTTTTTGGGGCAGAATAGTCTTAGTGGCGACCTCGTAAAGGTAAGAGTAGTGCTAGACATCCACAAACTAGATGGACCGATGACATTACAGTCCCTGGCAGTATACTGAAGGTCGGTCCCGGTGGCGGTCTATGGGGGAGGTCTATGTCCAGCAGTGGACGTCGGTGTCTAATAGATAGGTACCTTTGTTCATAATAATAGTACAACCTTACAAAAGGAATGTGGTGTATAGGCCCGTGAAATTCCAAAGGAGATATCAAATATGTCATTATTACATTTATATGTAGACGTCTATTGTTTGTCAGTATCAATGCGATGAAGTTTTCAATGTGCCAATTAATTATTAAATGTTAGTTCCAGACCTTATACGTTGAAACCGTTTTGTATAAGTTATCTTGTAATTTAATCGAAACTTTAAATTCGAGTATAACTTCAGTTCGGCTTTTGAATAGAAAACAGAACAGAGACACATTAGAAAAATTTTTCTCCATTGAAAATAATATTAAACGTAGCATTAGGAATAGACCCAATTAGCAGAATTGTTAACAATCAAATTCTGCTGGCCTAGTTTACTCTATGGGTTGGTAGGTCAGATGGCAGTTGCCTTCGTAAAAACTAGTGCTACACCAACTCCTTATTTGGGGATTAGCTATCCGGACCGCAGGCTCTCGTGAGTCGTGGTAAAACGTCGGCATAACGCGGCGAAGAAGGGACTTTCGAAATTAGGAAATACACAAAAAATTAACTTCTTTAAATAAAAAAAAAGCTTGCTGAACTATACCCCATTGACAAGTATTTGCTGGGTGTAAGTCTAATACGGGCATAGAATTAAACCAGACATAGGATTTACCAGTTTAATCATTAACCAAAAGGTTTTCCTTTAATTTTACCTATTATACATATGTAATTAATTTTTGTAAAAATGCTCCGAGCATTAATGTACTGAGAAAATTGCGCGATATGAGCTTTTGAAACGAACTGTCAATGAGTGTTTAACTTGAGTGTGTTGCATTACATTGCGGGCCGAATTTTATTATATGGATAAAATTTTAATTGTAGGTACTTCTAAGCAAAAGTTATCTAAATATATTTCTTATGACCTATTCTACCCTACGTTAAAAGATTCGCCCGTATAGGATTTACACACTGTTTACTATTAATATCGTCAATTGTTCTTGTTTTGTAAGGATCAGATATCGGTGTCAGACTAATTAAAAATGTAATAAAAAACATTACAAGTAAGGGTCATATCATGACGATTTTTTTTATTTTTCTAATACCATGTATATTTTCAAAATTTAGATGCGAGTACCTTTTTATTAATTATACATTTCAGTTTGGTATTTATCCGACAAAGAAAAACGGAGGAAATTTTCAAATCGTCGCATAACTTCTTACAGGGCAGTACGATAATGAAAATTCTTTTTTTATTGGAAACGAGAAAAGTAGCACTGACATAAAGAAATAGACTCCTACACGAGAACAAATTATGTACAAAAATATGGCACTAAATGACATTTCTATCGTCCAGTTTATGCTAACAATGCTAATTTATAATCTTCTTTTAGATAATATAAAAATACTAAAAATAGCTCAGTGTTCTAATTATTAAGTATCAAACTTCACTAATGATAAAGTAATATCTTTTCAGTCATTGTTGACACTTGCACTGACAGCGGTTCAAAGAAGACTAACTATGTAAATGTGCCGCCCAAGTTGTTCGACAGGCTGTTTTTTAGAGCCAGTTTTTGAGGCTGACTGTGAATCTACGTTTATTATACATCGATGGTCTTTTACCCAAATCTAGTCTTCAAATTACCTAACAAGGCCTATTTACTTGTATTAAAATAGGTGTTGTAGAAAAACGGCAATAACTCTCTGAACTGAGGCTTCAAACACTCTGAAAGCCTTTCCCGACCGCGAGGAATTTTATTGTCTGTTCAAAAGAATACACACTTCAAATATAAAGCTTTCGTATTTTTGTTCTGCACAATTACCTGACGGCGAAGCAAACATTATTTCGAACCTTTCAAGTGTTTTGTCCAAATAAAGATTACTATTTGTTTTGTGGGCAGACCCGGGTATTGTCCCCAAACTGCGACATGTGGAATGGGCAGCAGCGTCTTTCATAGCGATGCCATATGTTTCGATTATGACACATTATAGACATTAAACTTGAATTGTATAAATAAATAAATGAATATTTCGGGACAATCTTAAATCGAACCTGACCTACGTAGCAGTAATACGTGTGTGTTCACACATGTCGACGTTCTATATTCAAATTTTGATAAAAAGATCCATATTCATTCTCTGAACAACTATATAGACATGGTCCTTCAGTTATTTTTCCACCTATACCCCCATTTTGAACACCTACTGTATAAACAATAATCTTTTTGCTGTTTGATTATCACGCGAATTCTTAATGGTCCCAAGCACCATTATTACGAAATTTATGATGAAATGTAGGCAAAATCAATCGATGTTTTTCTAATCTTATAATGATGCCAAACAATTGTAGAAATGCATTTAAAACAAATGATATATTGTATTTCGTTTCGATTGGGTTTCTACAATGAAGTCGTATTTCTTTTGTCCCGTTTTTCGCCATTCGGGAAATTATACAACATTGATTCTATAATAGTACCGGCTGGAAAGATTTCACAAGAATTGGCTGAAAATGAAATCAATTTGAGAATATATAAAATATTCTTTGGTAAATCTGAAACGGAGATTATTATTCGGAATTAACGGGCTTAAACTTCCCGGTAATTTTATGGGATCACATGGGGATATTGTTATTATACCCGCTAGTTGTTACTACCTGAGTTACTACCTATGTGCACGTATTAAAAATTCATGAGGCAACTATGTTTTGGATCAAGTTACGCAGGAACGCCTTCAACTAACTACAAAGGCAGTTTAGGTATATAATAATGTGCAAGACAGCAAAAAAGCGTTTGCTATTAGTGTAGTATAGTAAACCAGTTTTGATGAAGAGAGCAAAGGTAGTGTTTACCTTCTCGTGTTAAAAGGGCGATTAGTCGGGCGGTTGAACCGATCTTATTACTCTGTCCAGATTTCTGTAGAAATGATCACACAGTTTGGTGTTATTTTTGTTTTACTGGTAGACAGATGGGCTGGCTAAAGGACAAACAAAACCTACTTAATATAATGCAGGTACATCTACAGAAATCTGGACAGAGTAATAAGAACGGTTCAAACGCCCGAATAATTACCCTTAATAGTCTCAAAGCACGAGAAGGGAATAAATTGCGGCCGAATGAAACACATTTTTTAACCTCACTACTGCGAGGAAAATACTGACTCTAAATTTAAAACATTACAAATTCTACAAAAGATTGGTCAAGCATTTATCATGTACAATTACATCCACCCAACGGCAAATAAAACATCCAAATAAACATTCTTGTATGAAATTACTTTGCGTTTTTGTGAATAAAACGCAGTTTTGCTGTGTTTTAAGGTATAAAAATGTCCTTTGGCATAACAGCCCTTGCTTAGCCTTAAGGGATGGTGATGTACGTGCACAATCGTACATTCGTGCCGGCCGCTTGTCTTACAATCGACTGAACTAAAAAATCGAAAACCGATTTAAACCTAAAGAAAGGAACTAATAGTTCGTTTTAACTAGCCATAATAGCACTGCTACCTTTCAGGTATGTAGTGTTGTGTTCCTGATGGTGAGTAAGGTTCCCAGAGCTCCAACCCCCCTTAAAGGCCGGCGACGCGCTTGTGACTCCCCTGGTGTTGCGGGTGCCCATGGGCGACGGTAATTACTTACCATCAGGCAATCCGTCTGCTCGTTTGCCGCCTATGTCATTAAAAAAAAAAACACAACTCCTGACTGCCACAAGCATAATAATAAGCGGTTACCGTCGCCTATGTACGCTTTGACATTATTTATTACGTCTTTTATAAAAATTATCGAATAAATTATAAATTAAGAAAACTGAAAGCAAAATAAAAAGCAAACATTTAATAAGACAATGATGACTTGGACACCTCTAATTCGATTTTGATAATTCAAATCAAATATATTGTCTAAGTTTTAACTGTCACTATCAAAGTATTCTATATATAGTCTGAAATAAATATATTTTTTAAATATCTAAAACCTTACCAGAAAAAAATCTTTAAAAAAAAAACATTAATATTAGTTTAACACTTACGGTGCCACAATCAGACATGGCGGTGAAACTTATGACGCCCCTCTTTTTGCGTCGGGGGTTAAACAGGAACTATTCCCGACCCTAGTTCCTACCCTTTTGTCACATAAAATATGCTAAAAAGCCATTATCAAGCCACCTAAACGACCATTTAAAAAGGTCCGCTAGATTTGCACCGTAACTTTTATGAGAAAAGTTTTATCGAATGAGACCTCTGTGCGGCATAATTTAAAATAATTAACGCGCTTTATAAACTGACTCGTTATTGCTCCAGTTAACTGTCTTATCTTATTAGTTTTTATCTATCTTTTTTCACATTTTGCCACCAAATCTCAGAGCATGGCCAAAATCAACCCATATTTTTTACAACAGAAACAATCTGAACTTGCTATAGGTAGGTGAAAATGTTAGCCAAAGGACCATAATATGGTCTAAATCTAGATAATATCTATGTAGTTGTGCAGAGAATGAATATGGAACATACGTCAAAATTTGAATATAGAACGCCGACATGTGTGTACTCACACGATACTGCTACATAGGCCACACCAACCTTCTGCTAAGCCTTATATAATAGACTATTTTATTTATTGTGTTCTAATACAAATATAGGTCATTTAATTTTATTCAGAATTAATCACACTATAAATGAAAAGGAATATAAATATATAAATACAACATAAAACTAATTTTCAAACCAAATTACACCCAAAAGTCCTCGGCGGCCTAGAAGCCTAGCCTGCCTAGAAGGCTGACTTCCTCCGCTGAAGGGCAATGCTAAGATGCTGTGATTGCTGCGAAAAACAGCTGCCAGCCGTCTCGTGTGGTATCTAGTAGTTCCAGTATCTAATCACGGGAAAACTATGTCAGGCCTAGTTTTCTCACCATATTTTCCTTTACCAAAAAGTGATTATATGCGGATATGGTCCCTAAACTACGACCAAAAACCACTTCAAGACGGGCAACCCTAACCAGCATGAAAACCGTTACTATATGCTTGCATGATGAGGTCTATGTCCATCAGTGGAAGTTGAAAGTTAATGGCTCATGATGATGATGACAATAAAAACGTTATTGGGATCAAATGATATTCTGGTATACAATCTGCAAATGCAGAATTCCAATTCACCATTTAATTTTAAATTAGGGACATTTCACCTGGAATTGATGTTTTTATTATTATATACAGTTTTTTCACGCGCCAATAAGTTTGAGGGAGATGTAAGATGATGTAAGACTGGCATAATGAAAGTGGCACAAATAAATGCCTTTGCCAGAAACCGAACCCACGACGTCTAGATTCGTCGCCCGCTAGCCTCATGGTCGGGTTTTTATCATTTGTCACATTATCTGTCTTGCTCCAACAAGTATGTCAGTGCGAAAGATAGCGCGATAAACGATAAATGGCAACTATGCTATCCTTTTATCACTTCAACCTACACTAGAAGGTCGTTTATTACAGTGTTTGTTACATTGTCTTTTAAATAGGCGCTGGTGTACATAAAACTTCTTAAGCAAAGACACTTAAAGCCTTAGATTTGCCTTAAATACAGCAAAATACGTAACATTATACTATTGAAATGTAATGCCCCAATTAACCAAAGCTTTGTTACGAAATATTCAAGCCGAAATGACAAACATCAGATAAATTGCATTCGGCTTACAGATCAACGTTTCGGCCTAAGCTCAGATTATCTGATAATACCCCAATCGATAGGTAAGGGCCTTTTCACCCGTGAATAAGATAAGATAAACAAATTGGTTATTGAATTTTGCACGTGTTTTGCCTTAGTTTATCTTTTATGGCAACCTTACTGTGGCCGTGGCTTAAGTAAATATTATTAAATTTTGGATTTGTTATCATTATAAATCTACTATTGGCGGCGGGAATGGACTACCGTTATAGGCATCACAAAGGGAGATATCTATGTCGCTTTTTAACACGTTCAGTGCGGTACGAAGCAGATTTGCCCCGTACAAGTATGGTTAATTGCGATATTAACTAATTGCCGCAGCGAAGGTGTTAAAATATTTGACAATTTTGAAACTGCTTTGTATTTGACATCCTTATTATTGCCCTCAAGTGTACAAGTACCTTTAGGAATAACAAATCTCATTGGATAGCAGATGGGATTTAGCTCTTTCGATATTAGGTACACCAAGAGATGCTAGAGTCGGTATAAATTAGGAATCCTATCGACGCAATTTGGTAATGCAAATTCGATAAGTTTTAAGATGTTAGGTGAAGCCAATATCATATATATTTTTGATAAGTATAAGTATAAATAAGATGAAAATAGCAAAAATTATTGAAAACAATGACGGCGTGTATAATCTTCGCTATAAAGATGAATCAAATGTCTGATATAAATTAAAGACTTACAGGTCGATAAAAGAGTGGGGGCCATATGTCTATATAAATCTTGAGATTTGAGTACAAATTTCATGTTTGTGTATTGACCTGTAGACTTTTAAATATATAAGTCATTCTGTAAGTATTTCCATTCTTAGCTAAAACAAATATTTATTGAGGCTAGAAGATCTTACAACTTTTTTCAGATGACTCTCAGTAATATAATCTGCTAATCATTATTTTATTAACAAAACTGGGCATCTGGCAAAACAGCTACATAAATATATTTACCAAGTTCTTATTCATTTAATACTTAGAACTAAATTCTATTTACTCATATGAAGTGATAATTTCAGCAACAGGCTCACATAGTAATGAGAAATATAGACACCATTTGTAATTATAATCATTGTTTTACATTTCAGCCGTATATAGTTCACAAGTAATTTATTGAGAGCGTTTTTAATGGCTACGTTGTTTCCGTTATAAGGCATAAATCACAAATTATATACCTACCGCTTCTGTAATTGTTACGTAGAAACATATCAAATGAAAACTGATAATTTATTTCAAATGCACATTTGTTAGTAATAAATAAACATGATGAAGAACACAAAAAATTTAAACAAATAGGTAGACGTAAAATAAAATAGTGGCAGAAAGAGTTCGTAGGTCAGTCGGCGTGTGGAAGGGCGGCACCATCATCGAAGTATAAATTTCATGCTAATACATGTGTATTGACCTGTACACTTTAAAATATTTAAGTCATTCTGTAAGTATTTCCATTCTTAGCTAAAACAAATATTGAGGCTAGAAGATCTTACAACTTTTTTCAGATGACTCTCAGTAATATAATCTGCTAATCATTATTTTATTAACAAAACTGGGCATCTGGCAAAACAGCTACATAAATATATTTACCAAGTTCTTATTCATTTAATACTTAGAACTAAATTCTATTTACTCATATGAAGTGATGTAGTTCACTGCTGGACACAAATATGACTTGTATCATCTTGGCGGTAGTTGCCATAGTCGCCACGCTTGGTGGGTTGGCGACCGCAGTAGCTGTAGATTGGGTTTCGACGGACGCTTCTGCCCGTCCGTAGGATTTTTCCCTTTGTCGCCTCTTACAACACCCGCGGGAGGAGATGGGGTGGTGCTATTCTAGGTGATTCCAGTTAGCCGGCATCACACGGTAACTAAATCATTGTATGAAACTTACTGAATGAAGTGAATCATGACTGGTAGAGGATGCCGTATGGCATTAAGTCCGCCATTTGTACCTTCTTGTATTGTGCAATAAAGATTAAATAAATAAATAGTATGGTTACGCTTTTCCAATCTGAACGCCACTTATATTCTGACGAATTATTAGAATTTGGGTGATCGTACATTTAGCTAATTCGACATGTCTGTTTATAAAAATAAAACAAAATATTTTATCTTAGGCTTTCAAGAATATAATGCTACTAATTTAGAAAGGACTTAGGGGATAACAAAGTTACAAACATCGATTAAATTGATACCAGGGTGAATGTTATACCCCAACTTATGTTTAAGGTTTTGGAATTTACAAATTTATTCTACTTACTAGCTTTATGATGGCAGATGTTATTTATATGGCGAGCCGTATATTTATTTGCCACCGTCTTTGTATATAAAAAAACAGAGTTGGTTTTTAGTATAATGTGGCGAGTTATTTGAGGATGGCCAATTACTAGCAAATTAATCTAAATAGAAATAAAATTGAATTACGTTGAGTTCCGACATTTCGACGTGGATTGTACCTGTCATTCTAGCAGATGAAAGAAGGTACCAGAATGTAATTTAATTCGTGATTGGAACGTTGTATTGTTACAAGATTTTATTGTAATAATTGTTTATTTACTAAACACAGAATAACAAACAGCAAGAAATAACATTACAAAGCTTATAAATAGTATAATCTGGGCCCAGATATGTGGCCCATCCCGGTCACTGTTTATCCTCTGGGCGAAATAGCAGCCAGCCTTCTGGTCACCAGAAACCTCTATGGGACGCGACAAAATATCTTAACTTGTAATGTAATGCCTTTTTCAAAGATTTGGCCAAACGTCTTTTCGTCGTTACGTTGGTAACCGGAGAACTGGCAGCTTCCTCGCTCAACGCATAAGCATTGCGATACAGCGAGGAAATGCTGCCAGCGTTTACAGCACCATGCCACGGGGGATCTCTTATTTTAGATATATAGTTGTTTATAGTTTTTGTATTTTGTTTTATTTTAGGTTCCTTGTTATTTTAATTTGTTCTTGATAAAATAAAATACAATTAAGAAAAAAATATATAATTTTAAAACAGCTATCCTCAACCGATTGAGATAAAATTGAACACACTTATATATTAGTTCGGTGACAATAAAATATTACAGTACCGCTATTCGGATCTGATGCTGGAGCTAGAAGGTAGCCATAGCTACTCCTAAAATACACAACATAAGCCTCTAGAATCACAATAGAATAAATAAATAAATATTTCGGGACAATCATACACAAATCGACCTAGTCCTACGGTAAGCTCAGTAAGGCATGTGTTGTAGGTACTAGAACGACGATATATATAATAGATAGATATATATAAATACTTGAATACATAGAAAACACCCATAACTCAGGAACAAATATCTGTGCTCATCACACAAATAAATGCCCTGACCGGGAATCGAACCCAGGACCATCGACTTCACAGGCGGGGTCACTACCCACTAAGCCAGACCGGTCGTCAAATAATCCTCTCGTTGAGTAGTTGATTAGGTATTGCGTAAACGAAATAGAGTCGGCAATAAAAACTTTTACCAAAATGCCATTTTTGACAAAAACTTAAATATGAGTTCATAATTGTAGAAAAAACGACTGATTTAAGTATTATTAGTTACATATTTTTTAATTGTAATAGATCGGGCCCACAGTATATTTCATCTGACGCTATGATCTATAATTTGTCTATTTGGTTACAGTTCTGTTGAAAAATACCCCATAGACAACAATTGGGAAACCTTTTTAAAAAAGGAGAAAGAAATCGTGAATCTCTAAAAATCTAAAACACAAGTTAGGGTGTAACTTTTACTAGAAAATCCTCCAAATGGCATTTAATTACGCTTCTTTTATATTATCGTCAATTCAAACTTTGTTACAAAAGAAATCTTCGTATTCTCAATGCTTAAGAGCGCCGTTCGGGTCACCAAAATGTGACATAACCTCGAGACTATAATGGTGTTAAGCAAGCGTGAAGTGAAGACAATTAAGAGCAAAAACCCGTGCAACTTCCGCATCAAACACCGATCATTTGGTGTCAAGTTGCTAAAAGGTTAAAGGACAAAGGCCAGCCAATATCAACATTAGTCCAATTTCTGACGTTTTACGAGTATTTAGTGGTATTTTTTTATTCATCATCTTTTCAGCCATAAATCGTCCACTGGTATACATCATCACCAGTATCATCTTGGGGGGCAGTTTCTATAGTCGCCACGCTTGGCAGGCGTGTTGGTGACCGTAGTATCTGTAGATAGGGTATCGATGGACGCTGTTACCCATCCGTTGGTTTTGTCCCTTTAAGCAGACCCTGAATCTCACGGTCAGCTCAAGAAAGCTTGTGTTGTGGGTAGTCAGCCAACGATATATATAATAATATACAAATATTTAAATACATAGATAACACCCATAACTCAGGAACAAATACTTGTGCTCATCACACCAATAAATGCCCTTACTGGGATTTGAACCCAGGACCATCGGCATCATAGGTAGGTATCACTACATACTAGGCCAAATCTGTCGTCAACCATTATGAACCTATACACTTCTTTTTTGAAGATTCTCATACTTTAACCTCTCAAAAGGTGGCAGGCAATTCATTCCACAGCCGGAGCGTTTGCGGGAGGAGATTTCTCCTAAACAGATGCAAATCTGATATGTTCGAAGGACATCTAGTGTGTTTCCAATTTTAAATATTGGTTCGTCTGAATGACCAGATTCCCAACACGTTGCTAGCGTTCGAATGAACTAAAACGAAGCAAACATCAGGAAAAGTTTTAAATTCTAACTTTTTAATTCTGGAGGCAGTTAAAAACAAGTCGTCCCCCATACATAATATAGGCGAATTCCGCTCAGCACTCGTTCTGTTCAATGGAAAACAATAATAAAAACAAACAATGAAGAAGTTTTTTAATCCCTTTTTCGTTTGTTACGCGACTCACCGGAGAACCGTTTGGAAATAAACCTTAAAAAATTTACTTTTATTTTTTAGCCGGCCCTGGGTGCTCGTATTTTCTATGGTGTAACTAAAAGATTTTTCACACCGACTATTTGGTTTTCGGCTTCTTTCATGCTGGGTGGAATTAATAGGGCACTTTAAGAACCACATATATTTACATAAACTGTATGATGGATGGTGATGAAGAGGTTTATGATTGATGGACAAGGAGTTGGTGGTGAGAGGTTGGAGAGTAGATTGTGAAGGGTGGTGGGTCTAGTGGTTGGGTTGGAAATTATGGAAGTTTATGGGTCACTTATTGCGGAGGAGTTTACGCAGTTAAGGTTGATGGTGGTAGTACTTACATTTTACTTTACTTAAACTCAAACTCAAACTCAAACGTTTATTCAGTAAGTAGGCCACACGGGCACTTTTACACGTCGAGTATACAAAAGAAGAAAACATAAAAACTACACCGGTTCTAACCCTACACCTCTGACCCGAGAAGCATTTCGACTTTTATGACCGGTAAGAAACTCGGCGGGACTTATTTTTTCAAAACAGTATTACAAAAGATATCTTATACATATAATGTACATAAAAATGCGTTATTCTTTAAGAAAACATATCCAACAATTACAAAAAAATTCTGCCAAAGGAAAAATAAAAATAATTATTAATTACTTAAAAGTCCAAATCTGACTGCTAAGAACGAAGTTAACAAAACGTTCGATATGCTTTCTTATCTGAATTGTGTCCTTTATTCTAATTTAGAAATTACAAAATTAGTAATCAAAAGTTTCAAAAAATATTATATGTATAGTTATTTTGTTTTCAAAATATACACAAAAATATAAATACATGCTTATTACAAATAAACCTCAGAGATGTATAAGGTCTCCAGGTGTCATGATTTCAATATACTAACACTTTTTGTTTTTTAAAGATAAACAAGCACCGAATTTATATTAGTGGTGTGAGAAATAGAACTGAAGTATGGATGAACCGTGTAAGCCTTGGTCTGACAAATTAAAGAAGAAAGAAATTTGAGGCCTGGAAATGGAAGCGAGCCACCATTCCTACATATTTTTTTTTACAAGACTGTCCGGCGTTTTACCTCAGTAACACCTGATGGTAAGTGTGGACGAGGTCGAGGGTATATAGCACGCTGGTTCAGTAACAGCCTATTCATTCTTGCCTTAAAAATACCCAACTTATACCTTTCCGGGAATACAGACGAAGGAAGCGAATTCCATTCAGCATTAGGAAAGTAGAAGCGAATCGCTTCGTGCGAATGCCTGTGCGAATAGTTGTTTTACAACGTTATTTTTATTAAAATGGAGGAATTCCAATGAGCTTGTTATTCATTTTAGAGGAATATACAACTTAATATCTTGGTAAATATAACTTAAATATTTTAATTCAGTGCCTTTGTTATCATAGCGGCAACTAAAATACATCATCTATGAAAGTTTGAAATATAACGGTTTATGTATAGTCAGACAGACTGACCATGGATTCTTAGTTCCCATTTTCACCCATACGGTACGAAACCCTAAAGATCTGTGATTCGCTCTGATATTTATGTCTAGTTTGTTGAATAATCACTAGATTACTGTTACTAATGCCAGTCTCGAGACACGCACCAA
The DNA here is from genome assembly GCA_022674325.2 of Grapholita molesta. NCBI lineage: Eukaryota > Metazoa > Arthropoda > Insecta > Lepidoptera > Tortricidae > Grapholita > Grapholita molesta. Next base: position 7,807,781 of record CP053139.2, read on the forward strand.
ACGACCCTTGATGACGCTCGCATTCATTTTGTGTTCTCGTAATGGCGTAATATGTTCATGTTGATTTCTGCCAGTATTCTGATTGGCTACACGGCGTATGGCGAGTTAACTTCTTTTTATTGGCTGGTTATGTATTCGAAGCTTTGTTTAATAGAGTAGTGTGCTGGTTTTCGTTATGGCATCATTCTATTTGTTTCAATGTAAGGATCAATTTTCTGTATGAGACTAATTGCCTTTAAGCTACGCAAAAGTCAGAGAATAGGCGTTAAAGTCTAACATTTGTCTTTAATGCTGAAAACGCTTCTTACAAAATGATGAGAACCTATGACGTCACTCATTCCTAGGCACGCTCTTGTAAATATGGGAAAAAAAATTGACTGAGACCTATTGCGTTTATGTATATAGTTATCATACAATAAATGCAGTTAAATGTAAGAAATCGAGTGATACACAGTTTTTATCAAATTTCCTGAAAATCCTGTTTTTTTTTAAACTTTTAAATTGCGACATCATTGAATAACACCGATATATTATATATTATATTTTTAATTTGGCTATTATTCATTATATAGGTCTATTATGCACCCGTTTTACTTCATTTTGTTACAAAACTTATAATAATATTTGTGTCAACGTCCATAGGGACAAAGGTATGACATTTTGGCACGGTATAATTATGTGACCCTAGTAAAAAAAGTGTTTCCAGCTGTGGAAATCCGTGGCTGAAGTACTGTAGTACTTCTAACGTATATCGGTAACTAAATACAACGTTCGCAATCGCTTTAGGCATACAAATCAAGTCCGAGTCAGACCTTTGGTTCAATATTTATTTTACTACCAAAGACTCTTATCTACATCCACTTAGCTTTAGTAAAACCGAATTTATAATAACTGAATAAGGTTGAAATTCGAACGCTACTCGTGCGCGTTATAAAGACTTGCTAAAAGCAGTTGATATGAGGAAATGTATGCACATATTTACTGTGTATCTGGTATCGTCATGTTTCACAGTAAAATGGATGGGTTAAAAAACAAATGTACTTGTTCATATGTTCTGAGATTATGTCCATATATTACCATGTCTTTGTTTGGGTGTGGAAAGAATTTTTATAAGCATTTTGTTGAAAATTTATTTTCACCAAAATGTTTTTTTCCCCAAATGGTGAGCGGCATAATTATTTTATACTAGTTTTTCCCAGCGACTTCGTCGGTCAGACACTGTCTTTAAAGTATGGTTGCGGGATAAATATTATCCCATATCCTTTCTCATAGCTCAATCTCTCCGTATCAATTTTTTTAGCGGTTTAAGCATGAAGAGGTAACAGACAGACAGAGTCACTTTCGTATTTTTGATATTAGTATAGATTCGATTGTTACACGATTTAGAATTTCATTAAAATTTAAGCTTACTATATTGCTTATGCTTCGGCATCTGATGATATGGTGGACATTACGATTGGCCGCCAACATAATATATACATACCAATATAATCTTATTTTATCATTGACATTACATTTAAACTGACAATCTTTGCTGTAGACATTTGAATACTTTATTACTGGAAATATTTTGCAATATTTTCCCGTATCCTCAGGTTTTATGGACGGCATTGCAATTAAGAGATTATATCGCCAATTGTTATAGTTCAGAGGCTCTAGTGTAAGTTTCTTTTGACGTAAAAAAACCTTTATGAACGCGTAAGGGATAATGTTATTTTTATGGGAAACGTAAACGCGTTTGTGACGTAAAGTTATGTCAAAAACTTACACTCATGGCTCTGAACGTCTACCATTGTTGACATTATAATTATCGTCTATCGCGCTATCCATCACTTTCGCACTCACATACGTGTTAGAGCGTGACATACATTTGTGACAAGAGATAAAAACCCGAATGGCATGTATATACCGGGTGAAACATTTACATGAGGAAACCGAATAAGTTTAACAGTGAAACAGCGAAGTTAAAAAGTCGTATTAAGTTTGCTAAATTCAGCTTTATTTTTGAAATATTTGCGTTTTTGTTCAAACGCAATGTCAGATGTATACACTTTTTCACCTTATTACAAGGGATTAAGGTTCAAGCTGTTGTGTGGCATATTACCACAGTATATCCGACTAACTGGTTATTTTTATACGCCATATAAATTCTGTGCTCTTGAAAAATGGTACAAATTATAAAAAGACATATTCCGTTTTTAACAGGAAGAGAAAATGTATTACATTGAATATTTTTGATTGGCGGAATAAAATCCGACCTCCATTGGAGTAAAAAAAATCAGGGCATATTGAAGTTATATAAGGCATGCAAAAGGTAAACGTACCAGTGCTCGAACGCCCAGATGACACCTTTCTGTCACTTTTATTGACAACTACTTAATCAAAGTCGGCTGCCCTACGCAGAAATCAAGTATCTCAAAATTTCCCAAAAAATGTTTTTTAATATGATTCGATTCACTTTTTCAAAAGTCATCTTATAATCAATTTTTCTTCTTTAAAATGTATAATTTTCAAAATACAGAACTTTAAAAATTCAAGTATCTTTTTAACGGGATATTCTACGCTAAAGTCAAGTATGTACCATATTTCTATGTTGAAATCAGTATCTTGCTATAGATACTTGCAATTCATATAAATTGCAAAGTTACTTGACTTCACCGTAGAAATATTGATATAGATTGCGAAGTTACTTGACTTCAGCGTAAAAATTAACATTTTATTACGATGTCAAAACCTTGTAGTTATATTTCTTTGGGTTTCCAGGTAGAAAATGTCTGTGACATTTATTAACTAGAGTGCCAGTTTAATTCAAGTAATGAAAAGCTGTTTGTCTGTTTTCTCATATGTTCATCAGTCATAGATCGTATACAAACGTGAATAAAAAGTTAAGTGCTAACTATCTCATAACTGAAGTGTTTCCCTGAATGAATATTATTTTTACCCAATTTGGATTTATTTAATTCATTTATCATAAAGAGAATTAACCCTTAATAAGGCAGTGGTCATATATTTACCACTTGGCTCTGGAGGACACAGATTAAAAATATTTGACGTAAACGTCATTCAGTCAGGTTTATGAACGCACACATAATCTGTCAATCATAAAAATACGTTGGCAACACTGTGAAGTGTTAAAACGTAGGTCTGTAACTGCTTGTCAAAAAATTCAAAATTTTACAATTTTTGGTGTGCAGTAAATACTTGTTGCCGATTTGTTAACGCAACATTCCGGTAAGTGGTTTTTGTTGTTTTTTCGTAGTAGTACACTATATCACCTAGTTATATATAAGTGTTAGCCATTTAGAATATCTGTTTCTACCGTTTGGAAAGACAGTTCTATGTTGGTGGTAAATATTTTACCATTGCCCGGTACCGTCAAAAGAACGGATCGATTGTATTTATTTTTAGTTTACAGTGAGAATGTCTAAAAAGAGACTTTATCCTAAAATATTGAAGAACTACTTGAAAATGATCTTTCCAGTCTTGAAAGAAGTGATTCAGATGATGACATGGAATATATTTCTAATTTGGTGTTCGATCATGATTACGATAGTCAAGTTTTACGAAGTTTGTCAAAAATTGAAAAACGATCCTTGGATACAGTGTAACGTATGCAAAGTAGCTCCATGTGCCACGCCGTGCTTACAAAAACTTTCATTGTGCATCCACAGACGGTATGTCCTCACATCATCAACCTGGGGATAGTATGGCCCTAGAGCAGCACGATGGGGCGGCGGTAAAATAGTTACCACTTTCTACACGCTATTATGAGGCAATGGCCATATAATTACCACCCTGTTTTTCAGAAAAGGATTTCCTGAAAATTTTTTCATTGATAGTATGATGATTATGGCTACAAAAATGTCTAAAAAGTTGATCGATTTGTTTTTCTGAAATTAATACCTCTGCCCTATTAAGGGTTAAAGAACATTGCAATAATTCAAATGCTCGCCATAGGGCAAAACAGATCGTTTCTATGTGTTTAGAAATAATAACAAAGGGTAAGTAGCTCTAACTATAGGTAGGTTACCTATCTTTTAATTTTATTTTGGCATAGCTGCTATGTTCATTGCTGCAATTAACAGTACCTAATTTTATATCGAAATAGGCTTAATATGGTTATTTCTTTTAAAATTCCTTGAACTTAGAACTTTTCTTAGTTATATAACGTAAATATTAATATTTTCTGAACTTTTTGGTCTACTTAATTTTGTATGGCTATTTATAAATAGTAGTTATATGTTACGTGTTTTGTAACTTTTATTAGAAGTTTCACTTGAAAAGACTCCCATATGTACTGTCTAACAGGTGGGTGGAAATCTTTCACCATAACTTAGTAAAGTAAAATTTTTAAAAGGTAATGTATTATACAATACAGATATTTGAATAAAGGTTTATATGTATAATTCTTTTATTAATGTTAAAAGTCTTTTCATATTTTCAATCAAAATTCTTTGAATAGGAAATAAATTTCTAGGTGTTCTGTACTGTGTTCATAATATATTGTATGTTGATTAGTTGATTAAATTGAATAAAATATAAATATAAATTTCATTTTTTAATTCTGTGTCTTCGAGTATTTAGGTATTTATTAATATTGTGCATTCCACGGCATATCACGTTCAGGTTATTTTATTATTTAAGTAGTTTCCTAAAATTTAAGTTATTGATGTAAGTTTGATAAGACTTTTGATCTCTTTTCACAGGAAAAAACTCTTAAAGATATTAATTTTAAATCAACTTGCATTCAAACAGAACAGGTGCTTCTCTCTCTCCATACTTCAATATAGCATTTATATTTAAAAATAATTTACACAAGTATAACACACACTACATTGTGGGCATCTGAATATCAGTCAAATACAATATAGTATAAATCAGGCATGTATATAAAGTCATCAAGAACAAGCCTAAAACTAAATGCAAACATCTAAAGATACTTGTTTTTTATGTAGAAAACCTTTAAAATTATCGTATTGCATTTTAGGCAGAAACTTTGTATTTGCATTTTAAAATGATTGTGAACATAATTTTGAAAAAATAATTACAGAACACTGTAGACAATATCCCGCATAATAAAACACGACTATTTTGAATGCTATCATTTTAATTAGTAAGCCTATAATAGGTAAAAAAGTCTAATAAAATGTTTTTCGCTCTACTATAAAATTTGTCAAAACACAGATACTTGATTTCTGCTTAGGACAGCCAGTGGCATCCATTGGGACGCTTTCGGGCGCTCGGACGCTTACCTTACTTTTTAGCGTTATAAAAGAATGACGATGAAAACCTTATCGCACAATTCACTCAATATAATAGGAAATATACTCATTGTTTTATATCATTTCATCGACTTCTCATCTTAAAATTGACAAAAATATTCAGTCCCAAAAAATACAAAGACAAAGCACGTCAAAGTTTGGGAATGGGAACTCGTAACTTAATTCCTTAGCAAAAATTATGTCAAGGCGTGGCGACTTATCAACTTCTAATTACGTAAAAAAATAAAAAATATATGTCCGATTCTTTTTTTAATCTATCTCAAGCCTTTACTGGCAATTTGTCACATGGCGGTATTAAAAAATCAATAACATTGTATACCTACGAAAATGACAGTGACAATAAAAAAAATGTATGCCGCATACATTAGAGTGCCAGTAAATCTATAAAGAATTAAACTTTTTATACAACGACGGTGGCAAACAAGCATACGGCCAGCCTTATGGTAAGCAGTTACCGTAGTAAATATATATGACATATAGAAATTAATAATCACAGCCACCGAACCTATACATTTTGTGGTAAAAATTATTAGTCAGATTTTTTGTGCGATTATTTTCGTCCTTAAAATTTTTTGAATACTGTCGATTCTCCAAAATTGGCCCCTTGATGTGTCATAAGAAATTCAAATTAATTCATGCGATCATTACATTACGAATATTAAAATGAAAACAAATATGCAAGTTACCTTATAACGACGACAGATGTAGACCAGTGGGTAGTGACCCCTACCTATGAAATCGATGGTTCTCGGTTCAAAATCCGGTGAGGGCATTAATAAAATTTGTGTACTGAGTCGTTAGGTGTTCCTGAATCATTGGTGTTTTTTATGTATTTAAGTATTAGTATATTGTATATATCGTTGGCCGATTACCCACAACACAAACATTCTTGAGCTTCCCGTAGAACTCAGCCAATTTGCGTAAAAAATCCTGTAATAATATAAAAAAAAGTGGCAAGACCTGTGAAATATGCACTATTTTGCCCTATTTTCCCTGGTATTGAGAGAAATATTTACCAATCTCTTAAAAGCAGACGATTGTGTGTTTTCAATAAACAGAGCTTCCTGCGATGCGGGGTGTGGCGCCTATCATTGAGTTCTCTAGAACGCATATCCTGCTAGCCTCGTTTATTTAATTTATATACATGACTTATAAAGATTTATTAGTATATTTAGATTAGTATTATTAGAGATAACCTAACAGAATCCGTGTGATGCCGGCTGACTAAAATAACATCACTAACTCCTCCCGCGGGTGTCGTAAGAGGCAAACAAAGGACAAAATGCTGCGGACGGGCCGCAGCGTCGGTCAAAACCTAATCTACAGCTACTTAAAAAAAAAAAATTAGATTTAAACTGTTTATTTTTCATATAAGCATAATATAGAAACAATAAACCTTCTTAGCAATAATCTTTTAATTTTAAGACTGCGGTCGCCAACGCGCCTGCCTAGAGTGGTGACTATGGCAACTACCCCCAAGATGATACAAGCCATATTTGTGGGAGGCCTATGCCCAGCAGTGGACTGCATACGGCTGAAATGTAATGTATGTTGTTGGGTAGTATATGTAGTGCCAAAATACCAAAGACCTTTTTTTGTAAGTTTTTGGTTTTACGTATGTTATATGTCTTTTTGATTCTAATATATATACTTTGAAACTTACAGCGGTGTTTTCAACTTCGTATAACTCAATTAGTAGCTAACTTTACAAATCGGGCCTAAAACGCCAATTAAGCACGAATAATCAACTAATTTATAATTAACAGAATTAACAATTCGTACAACCTTGTTCATTAAATTTGACAAACCTTTGTTAAATGTTCTCTCTTTTAAACAATACCAATTTTTAATGTGAAAAAAAGAGACATTATATTGTCTTCGGTTGCCGCGATAATTACTCATGAAATAAAACAACTAAAACGGATTAAATCGCGTATACTAATTTAAACTTCATCCCGACGTTTAAAAAAGAGACATTATTAACAGGCGAGTGAAGACACTTCCGGCCGTTTTCGCAACTGAAAATAGAAACCAGTTGTAACTTAAGAGTTTCACACTTTTTCACAATGAGTTGCGAATAAGGATGTTTTTGTTTATATCTTTGTACAAAACCAGTTGCCATCATATTTCGCACCATTCGGCAGCTAAGACAAAACTCATCCTCGGTTTTTCCATCGGGCATTAAAGTTGAACGAACTGAATGTACCTATTGTTTTGTACTTGCATGGATATTTTCCAAAGAATATGAGTTCTTCGTTTGCAACTCGTTACGATAAAAAAAAGGTAAAATGAAACTATTTGCGAATTGCACTTAGGAAAACGGCCGTTAAGATTCAAGACGGTGTACAGTTAATAGATAATATAATCATATAAAGTAATCCGCTCTTACATAGAATGTAACAAACAATTTAGGGTATATTCAGTTTGGTTTATGATTAGGGAAAAGTAGAAACAATATTTTTAGATCCAGTGGTTGTGGGTTCGAGTCCCGCCGCAAGTCAAAGTTTTCTAATTTTTTTTCTTTCGATTTAAATATCGAAGATATTTGCTAGCAGACTTTTCTGCAAAATAAAAAATAATATTTTTAGAAGTACAAAAAAAACTTATTTAAATCTGTTAAAACAATCTGCTCAAAGCTACATACCTATATAATTGATTAAAGCCTTCATAATTCGTCTCCATTTATTTTTGAAAATAATAATCAAATACAAATCAGACATCTATAGCTTTCCAACCATTATTATTATCTGTCTTTAAGATTTAATAATGTTATTACATTACATGGTTATTTTATTTATTATTCCTGTTTATTTTCTTGTATTTTCAAATATAATATAATTAAGCTAAGTATTACAATAACTACTTTATACTCTGTATTAAATTTAAAAAGCCCTATATGCATCCAAGGTTGCTGGCGGCATTTCCTCGATGTATCGCAATGCTGCGAGAAAGCCGCTAGCTCTTCGGTCACCAGTTACGTCAACCAGACGCTTCGTGATTTTCGCATAAATATATTTGAGATGGCATAGGTTCTAAACTGGCAAACTGTTTCCAATAGTAGATAAAATATTATGCATTTCAATGCAATGAATCGGATTTGCTCGTCTCAGCGGTTATACGAAACTTCAACTAGGAAATACTTTACATGAAATAATCCAGTATTTCGGTTTCTCATATCAATTTTGCGAATTCCAATGAATTCTGCTGCTGATCACGTCATATTTACTTAAACGTTATTTCGGGTGAATAAATACTGTCCATATTTTTGAATGAAACCAATCAAAAATATACTTCGATTTTAGTGCTTAGTTCATATTTTATTGTAAAGAAGCGGGTAACTCACGTTTTATAAGTCGAATATTACTCGACATGTATCACTCGGAACGAGGAGCATAATCATGAGTCATTCGCGTTGGTTAACTGACGCAGACATATTGAGCAATATTCGACTTATAAAACGTGAATACTCTTCTATACCATTAATATGTTTGAATCTTATTTCATTTGGTTAAAAAAAGAAAATAATGGCTAATGTTCGATTCACACACAGAGCGGGCGCGGCTCGGGTGCGTGTCAACGCGAGCCCACGGCGTGCACGCGCGGGCCCGCGGCGCGATTGTTCAGCTAGTTTTAAATGAACACCTTCACAAAACCGGCGGGCGCGGGGGCGTGCGCGGGCGGGTGCGTGTGTCGCGGGCGCTGTGTGAAGGTGTTCATTTAAAACTAGCTGAACAATCGCGCCGCGGGCACGCGCGTGCACGCCGTGGGCCCGCGTTGACACGCGCCCGACTCGCGCCCGCGCTGTGTGTGAATCGACCTTAAGTTTAAAGCGTCTAGCGGAGCGTTTGGCGGAGCGTTTCGCGGGACAGGTAGTGTGACGTCAAGCGTCAGAGATGTCGGAAAGACACTTGGACAGCACGCATACGTTTCCATTTGTTTCATGTACACCGCACGCTCTGCTCCGCGTCCGCCACAACGCTCGCTCGAAAGTCGAGTATGTTATACGTTTATACGTTGAATATTTTCATGGTGAATTAATAATTGTTTTTCTCGCTTACTGGCTTGACATGTTTTACGCTAGATTTTAAAACAGAATTTACACATTGAGTGCCTCCAGCTTAAAGTAGAGCTACGAGTTCATAGCCAAACCCCGTGATTTTCTGTACGTAGAGAAATGCCGTCACAAACAGAGAAACCACCGATATTATATGTATAGACACTCCGATTATCCCATTACAAATATAAAATTTAAATTTAATAATATTAGAATTTTTGACATTCTTGAATTTGAATTCTTGATTTTTATTAAAATTTATGAAAGACTGTGGGCGGGACACATTGCACACAGAACCGTTGGCCGGTGGGGCGTAAAGGTTCTGGAGTGGTGACCAGGAACTGGAAGACGCAGCGTAGGTAGGCCTCCCACAAGGTGGACCGACGACCTAGTTAGGGTCGCGGGATACCGCTGGATTTGGAAGGCGCAGGATCGGTCTTCTGGGGTCGTTCTGGGGTGGCCATGTCCAGCAGTGGACGTCTTTCGGCTGACATGATGGTGATGAAAAATTACGGCTGCACTCACGTTTATTTAGTCACTCGCGCCACACGTTTTGGAGAGCGTAGGTCTCCATTTTCAAAATGGACGACGCGAGGAAGACGATAATAAGTTCACACTCCCTGCTGCTTCCTTCCGCCAGCGCTCTACACGACAACACTTCCATCATCACCACTTAGATGGTTGGCTGTCCTCAACTGTGCGTTTTTCTAGAAACTTCTTGCCTCGCACAGCAAAACTCTGGAATAAATCGTCGTGTGGAGTATTTCCGGACCGATATGACATCCAAACCTTCAAGAAAAGAGCGTATAGGGATCTTAAACGCCGGCAACGTACTTGTGACTCCTCTGGTGTTGCGAGTGTCCATGGGCGGCGGTAGTTGCTTACCATCAGGTAATCCGTCTGCTCGTTTGCCTCCTATATCATAAAAAAAACACTCACAACTTATAACCACCGGGCTCGCCCAAAGGCGCTGCGAATGTTATTCAAACTCAACCATCATCAACTTATCGCGTGAAAGTCCTAATACGATTCCAGAATGTTCCAAACTGCAAGTTTCGTGTTCCAACTAAGTAAGATCGAGTGCAGCTCCAGTCTAGTTCCAAAGATTTCTGGAATCTTGTAGTTTCTAGTTCAGTGAACCGTTCCATCGAGGAATTCGATAGAATGTTCAATGTTATTCCGGCGGCCCGTATACAACAACATAGTTCAAGGGGCTATTATACAACCAAGTGTTAAGATACACAAAATCATTATCATCAGCAGCATCATATCAGCCGACGAATGCCCACTGCTGGACATAGGCCTCCCCTTACGTGACTGACAATGACCGGTTTCCTCATGTCTACAGTGGGATTCCGGCGATCTTTACCAGGTCGTCGATCCACCTTGTGGGGGGCCGGACATGTCACACAAAATATGATAGCCGAAATAAAGTCATAGGATATGTTTATGAGTGGATTAAATAAATACGTCTTCATTACTTTAAAATAATCTCGTAACTTATTCTAGTAATTAAAAGAAAAATGACGTAACCATGTGGGATGTGTAAAGAGTTAGTGCGCTTCAAATAGTTTCTGTATCAGAAACGAGATTTTTTCAAAGTGTTGACAACATATATGTATATAGCCTAGGATGCCAGTGATTAAGGCTGTAAAAAAAACCACCGGACTATACGCGCCGTGTCCAGGATTATCGCCTTCTGAACCTGACCCTTGATCCAACCACAATCAATTAGCGAGAGTCTATTATTATTATATCATCTGATAATCTGATATATTTATATCATCTCTGATTTGTTGAAAATCAATCCTGTTATTTTATGATGCCAATCGAAAGAAAGGACCAAAAATAATAAGTGTTTTTAAGTAATACAGTACTTATTTTAAAAAGAAGGGAACAAGGTGACATTAATCATTTTAATAAAATTAAAAACATAGAACGTATCAGCATTGCGATACAACGAGGAACTGCGGCCACCATCCCTGGTAATATATGCCACCTCAAGGGCCTTTTTACATTTAGTGTAGTAAATTGTTAGGTACTCGTAATATTGTAATTATTGAAAACATACATAAAACAAGTTAAAAAAAAATCTTTGAATGCAATTACTAATTTTTAAAAATAACATAAAGTCTTCTTTAAAGAACATATCCTATCTAAAATATTTAAGGTAGTTTCCCTTAGTCTTGGGATTTCCTGTATGTTACAAGTTATATAACTATTATAAGATTAACCTCTCAACATCCCCGCAGCAAAGTTTTACATTGGAATTAGTCAAAACTTATCCAAGCACACCCTTGTTGAATACTGCAGTTAAAAAGCGACTTTACTGCACAGTGCTACAGTTCAAATTTGAAATTATACAGTGATTGACTAAACTTATTCGGACATTTAGAACTAAGTCACTTAATTATCTGAGTCATAGCATTTTGAACATTAATGTAATCTTATAAGATTGAAATTTGTGTATTTTTCGAATGCAAATTATACAGCTGTGAAAAAGGATAAACTTTTTTATTAGGGTATGGTATAAAATGTGTGAAGTGCTTAATAGTTATGACTTTTGGCTACCAATATTTGCGTTCTGAGTTTTTTTTAATGTCAATTTGTATGGTGACTTTTGATATGGAGATAGTTTGGTTCACTCGTGTGGCTCCACAGAATTAATCTGTAGGACATCGCCGCAAACATCGAAGTTTGAAATCTTCCTGCATCTTTCCCTTTAATTCTAATTAATGTGTAATTAGAGTGACAGAGACAATCGGTAGAAATCGAATTTCTAACTTTGCCGTAGGCCTTCTGGTCCGTTTTTGTTTACAAAAGTCAGATTAAACGTTTTATAAACATATACAAGATAATTGTTTTTTTATTATGCAGAAACTGCTAGCGAATATCTTAGATAATTAAATCGAAAGGAAAATATAAAAAAAATTGACTCGTAGCGGGAGTCGAACCCACAACCACTGGATCACTAGCCCAGTGCACGACCAATTGTGCTATACGAGTACCGCTTAGATTTATTGCTTTGATTTATTTTCTATTTTTCTTTCGATTTAAATATCGTAAATATACAATATAACATAAACCTCGATGTGTTTTAAAGGCTTTCTATGGACTGTAAAGTTTCCATTTTTTTTTAAACACGACGTTCTTATATTTCTTGCATAACTCAGTTTAAATAATAAAGACATTATAAAATATCGTTGTCTCTCATCATAACCTAGTGTCTGACAAAGCCGATGAGAGCACTGAACCGGGAGCTTAAGGCTATTAATATCCCCATCGATCCAGGGACCCAACAACATCTACTGTAGCTATGTAGAAGGGAATAATGAGAAGGCATGCCGGGAAGAGTAGCCGAGTTTCTACACTACACTACATTAGTGGCTACAGTATGAGGTTCTTCAAATAAGGGACGCCGGCGTATTAAGTTAACTTATATATACTGTTTTGAAAAGATAAGTCCCGCCTAGTTTCTTGCTAGTCATAAAAGTCAAAACACTTCTCGGATCAGAGGTGGAGGGTTAGAACCGGTGTAGTTTTTATTTTTCTCTTATACTTATGTATACTCGACGTGTAAAAGTGCCCTTGTGGCTTACTTACTGAATAAACGTTTGAGTTTGAGTTTGATATCTATCAGTACCCTTTGGAGTTTATTATCTTTGCATCTCGCTTGTACTATTTTAATGCGAACGTGATGCACAGATAGTAAACTCGATACTCGTTATCAAAAACGTCAATGTCACAACTCATGGTAAGGGTACTATTCTTCTCTCAGTTATGGAAGACTTTGTTTCAAACCTACTTCCAAACATCGGTATGAAATTTCAAGTTTTGAATACTTGAACAACTCGGCTGATTCGCTGAAAAGCTTTGTAAGCTTTACAAGTTAAGTCAATTAGTCTGGCACTGCGTTTAGAATCAACTTAAACTTTAATAATACCTCGTACAAAGTCGAACTTTAACTTACAAGTCTCAAAGTATGGTTGCTAAATCCTGAAATAAATTCATGTTAGCAATGTAAAGTTTGCTGCGGTCATATAGTTAAGTGAATTTTAATTAAGTATATGCAAGGTTATCATACAGTGCTTGGCAAGTTTATGCCCAATTAATGACATGTATGTATAGGGACAATATCTGGCTCTCGCACCTTTACCTTACACTTAGTAGTTTACTGTTTTATGATGGGTGACTATCGGAAGGTTGGTAAAAAATAAGAAAATTCCCTAATAATAAATGCTTGTCAGCTTCTAAGATTTAAACGTAAAATAGTATGAAAGGGTTTAAATTGTATGAAAATGACAGGGTACCCGTCCTATTTGAAAGGCACTATAACGTCATACAACATAGTTCAAAAGTAGTAATAGGTATAAAAATCAATACTAAACTTGAATTGCAGCTATACAAAATTATACTTATTTTACTACAAAACTTCACTGGATGGCCAGAAGAAACCGGTTGCACGTCTTTCCTTCCTTCAGATTGTCGGTTTCCGAACAAAGAATACGTTTTCTTTTTAAGAAGCTGGGCTGGTCGCAGTTAAAATTGACTTTGACAATGTATTAAATTATTTAGTATGATAGGAAGCTTAGTTGTTTTCTTATATTGAGTAAAAAGGTGTTTAAGGGTGGTTTATAAAAAGTTATTTTAGGCTTCACATTAAAATGGGACTGGGCTGGACATGTCTGCCGCATGCACCCGGAAAGGTGGGCTAAAGTGGTTACAGAATGGGACCCACGATACACCATAGATAATGCACATCAGAGTGCAGGCACTCCGAAAAGGAGATGGCGGGATGACTTGGACGCGTTCTGCGTAGAATGGCAGGATCACACAAGTGACAGGCTTGAGTGGAGGAAACGAGGGAGGCCTTTGCCCAGCAGTGGGACACAAACACAGGCTAATAAAAAAGGCTTCGCGTGAGTTTTACAACTTTACTACACCAATGTTAATAATATAAACGCTGCATTAAAAAAAAATCTAATATTCATCATTCAAAAAGTTACTTTAAGGCATGATAGGCTCAGATGGACCGCGAGGGCGCGATAAAATACTACGCCGCCCCAGGCGACATGATAAAGGCGTATTTATTTGTAAATAGTATATTTGAATTGCTATATTACTTTGCACTTTTAGCTTCTTATTCTTGTAGCTACGTTTAGTGGCGGCACGTCCATAGACTCCCAATCTTCACTTTTTTTCATAAAGTTATCTTTTGGTTCATATAAAAAGGTAAACCAAATTGTGCCTAGAAAATCTCAACTGGTTAGCTACTGCTACTTGGTATTTTTAAGAGCATCCAAAAACTTCTACATATTATCTAATTTTGGAGAAGGTCAACTGTCAACGAAGGATGGATGGTTAAGAAGCATCTTACGTGTACCCTTATTTATTCAAAAGCTTTATTAATTACTTTAATAAAAGTGTATGTGATATGAATAAATTGAGCAAATAGGTATATCGTTGCAAAAAAATCGGAATGTAAGGTAAATGACCGAGTGCCCGACAGCATCCTAATAGCTGACACTTTCAATATTATGTCATAGTCAATAGAGGTGATATAAGGGTGTCACCCATTAGCTTGTCAAGCATGGGTACATTTACTCGAACAACAAGTATGATAAAAAAAATATATAATACAGAAATCGTTTTGAAATTTGGTCAAATCAAATGGAAAATCAAAGTTAAATGTGTATTTTTTTGTACTGAAACTAAATAAAAAAAAGTTGATGTAATTGGTGACCGAATTATGATACAACAAGGAAATTTCGACAGCATCCTTGGTACAATGCCTCAAGGACCTTTTTAGATTTTATACTGTAACTAGTTAAGTACTTGTAGTTATCATAATACGATTGTAATTTCAATAATAAAATCGAAGCCAATTTCATAACATCTTGTTATTTATAATAAGGCACCTGCACTAAAAATGGCCCGGTTCCTAAGTAGCCCAACAAATAAATTTTATTCTTTTAATGCATTTAAATTTCACACTTATGTTTGGTACATGGGCCGAACATGGGTGTGAAATTTAAATTTATTCGAATGGTTAAAACTATAGGATATATGATAGGAAGTCTCTTAGCTAATATTACTACGAGGGTTCCACTAAGCGTGCTAATTATTAGTTGTAAATTGTTATGCAAGGCCCATATAAAAGGGGCAAATAATAAGTAACAAACAAAGAAAATCCTACAGCTAACCTACAGTTTTCAAGAAATGAATTTAACACACAATTTTTTTTTTACAATTCGCAACTTACGCGACTGCTCTGAATGTGATATATCTTTACACTTCACTGTAAGTCAAATAATTGCTATTTGACAAATAGTCTCGAGAACAAAGTAAACAGGGCGCTTTTCTTATCATATAGAATTAAGTAATTATATCTACTCGTATAGTGCTCACTCCACCTTTACTTATCATCATCATCAGTCGCAAAAAGTCCACGGCTTGACATAGGCCTCTCCCAAACACGACTTGTATCATCATGGGAGTAGTTGCAATAGTCGTCAAGCTTAGCAGGGGAGTTGGCAGTAGATTGAGTTATGACGGACGCTGCTGCCAATCCGTCGGCTTTTTCCCTTTGTCGCCTCTTACGACTCCCGCGGGAGAAAGTGGGGTGTCTAAACTCACCTCACCTTAAAGTAGATCCCATTAGCAATGTTGTTGTTTGAGGATGGTTTCCATGAAAAGTTACCGGGGGCTGGTTGGTCAGAGAAACCACTTTCAAATATTGGATGACGGCATTGTCTGCGAGCGACGAGCGAACGTCGTTGCCCGCCTCTCGTAAGAAACCAGGCCCTTAAAAGACAAATCAAATTAAATGGCGTCTCCACTTGCCAATAAAACATGTAACGATAGGTTTGGCCCAGTGGGTACTGACCCTGCCTATGAAGCCGATGGTCCTGTACGAGGGTTGAGTGGTCAAACCCGATAATTCGATATAATACTTCATTGAAGTAACAATCTTACGTAATTCACATAAAGTTCTAAATTCAAAATCCCACCTACTCGATTTAACGGGTTTGACCACCGAACCCTCGTAAGCGCATTTATTTGTGTTATGAGCACAAGAATTTGTTTCTAAGTTCTGGGTGTTGTCTATATATTTATGTATTGGTATATTATACCTATATTATTGTTGGCTGTGCACTAACAACCCAAGCCTTCTTGTGCTTGACGTGGGACTCAGTCAATTTGTGTACGAAATTCCTGTAATATTTATTTATTATATTTTAAAACATAATTTTCGCCACTGATTTCAAAGAATAAAAGTCCTAAATATGAGAGTGAACATGGAATTGAAAATCTGAAAAAAAGAAAAATATTACATCTACATTAGGCAAAAAAGGTGGTTGATGAACTGTACGAGTATATACATGTAACGTAATTTTCTGCTATATAAATGTTTGTCTTTTTGCCTATTTAAAAATAAGTGGTAAGGTAAAGGTCTGAGTGCCTAACAGCGTCCCAATGGATGCCACTTTCAATGTTAACTCATTAGCAATAGATGTGACAGAAGGGTGTCAACCATTGGTCATTGGCATGTCGAGCCCTGGTACATTTACCTTACGCACTTTACTTGAATGTATATGGTTAGCTTTATTTTGTTTTGTATTGTTTTCAGGTAAATACCCGAGCAGTACTGAAGCACGAGCAGCAGTGTCCCTTAAGTGCGATGGAACATACTTACTACGATCGCTAACCCGCCTGACATTGGCATTGAACCATTCATGTCCAGAGATCGCTCTCTATAGTGGACCACGGAGGAGGCCTATGTCCAGCAGTTGCATCCGTGGCTGATTTGTTACGTTAACTAAGTGTAGTGGTAGTTTAGTAAATCAAGACATATAGGGATTTGTCCTTGAAAATCTTTTAACATAAAATATATGACTAAGTTATTGAATATAATACTTTATACTACCGTAAACCGGGACACAAAAGCATAACAAGCACATAAAAAGACTCAAATCTAAAATTATATCAGTGACTGACGACCACGTGCGACGGGACGCGTAATAAAAATAAAATTTCAACTTTTGTATTCATCTGGGCGTACAAAAGGCCAATCTTGAGTTGAAAAGATGTCGTAACTGTGTTTTTCTTATGTACCCACGAATAACTTTATTTAGGAGGTGGTTTGACATTCTTTTTGATGGCGTATATTTTATTCTCTACTCAAACCAAAACCGCCAAACAAGTAAATTTCTTGTGCTTTGGCTTGCAGTTCCAAAATATGTCATCTCAATCCAAATTAATATTTTATGTCTTTTGAGTTCAATATGTGTGAGTTACAGAGAGATATGGCGATTATGTTATGACGTAACTATAAAATATATGAGTTACGTTTTAGCCATTTTGGCATCTAAAATGGAATTGCATACGTTGGAATTTGAAATAAGCTGATAGTCTTAATGGATGTCTGCTTTTTTTATAAAAAAATATAAGAATAACTTAAAAATAAATGATTTCTAAAGTCACAAACATTGTTTATGGCTATAATGCGGTCGTAGTTAATTTTCTCTTATAAATAACTTTCACGCGATAGATGACCAACACTGGGACAGTGTCGAACACTAGGACATTTACCTTACCTACTACTACGTCAGCGGTATTCCCGACCATCATACCTTCAAGAAAAGAGCCTTAACGGCGGTAACGTGCCCCTTATCAGGCAATCCATCTGCTTGTTTGGCACCTTGGGTCTCTTCAAGGCAAGAGTGAATAGGCTGTTACTGAACCAGCGTGCTACACCTTCGACCTCGTCGTCAGTTACCATCAGGTGCGACTGAAGTCAAAAGTTGGTCAGTCTTGCATAAAAAACCTTTGTTATTAAAAAAAATATTGTTATAAGTGGCAAGATTTTAGAAAAATGCTCAAATAATCGTAAGCGAAGCTGTGTTTCTCACAAACACCCATGATTTTTCATTTCCTTGCTAAATCTCAAAGGAACGCATATTAACTGTTACAAACAAATTAAAAATTCATATTGCCTATAAATTCACAGCAAAACTGATTTCATAATCCCGAGGCTCGTTAAGGAATCAGAAGTTTAAATATTTGATATGACGCCTGCTCTAAATTGTCTAAATTGGACGCTTGGATAAACTTCGGAGCACTTTACAATTTACGGTTTCCGAACCGTATCTTCACAAATGAAGTTGTTGCTTTTTGAAAGCTTCTACTTGCAATGCTTGTATGTTCCGGTCGAATTTTGCAACATAATTTTAATAGTAGATTGTTTGACTAGGGGCAAAAGTAGGCCATAGTACCACGAGATGGTTATTTTCCCGAACGAAGTGAGGGAAAATTGTTCGAGGGGTAATATGGCGTTATGACCTCAGTTACACATACTAGTTTTCACTTCGATTGCGAGAAAATAAAATAAAGTAACATTTTAACAATAAACAAATACAATTTTATCGCCCGCAATGAATTCTGAGTCAAAATGTTTAATTTCGCAATCTTTGTATTTTTTTCACTGCTTTGATACAGATTGGATATTTCTACGCCGTGAATAAATGTCATCGACAATGTATATTTATATAATTTGGGCTTCAAAGAGTTTGCCAACGATTTAAACTCTTTTTCAATGCTTGTGAAGTAGGAACTAAAAAGCACCTCATTTGATTGCGTTTCCTCATTGGTCGATTTTAATATTGCGGTATATCTGATTGGTTGATACTTTATACAAAGTTTTGTTTAATGATTTCACATTTTTAAACAGTATTCGCACCAAAAAATAATCTAGAGTTGCAATTAACTTCGATATATGTCGTGATTGGTGGATTTAGTGAGGTGAAGCGTTCTGGTTGGTCAATTTAAAACGTTTTGTATATCATAAATATGTATACATATTTTCCCAAGAGGCTAAATGTACTACTTTAGTCCGCCTTGGCAAGCATAATATGACACACTTTTAGAGCATGAGAAGTGAATCTTATTTTCAAATATGTAACTATATACCGGGTGTTTCATGTAATAAGAGCAATAACTTTAAGGACCGCTTCTAAACCACGAACGTAGCAACATTTATTCTACGACTTAAAAAATGTGTAATTGATTACTTGTGATTTTTCAAACAAACTATACAGTATTTTCAATGAACGCCATCTAATAGTGTAGCTGACATTTGCTGTTAGCTTACAAACTTCATAGTTTTCACAATACATTGCTTGCTTGGATTTTTTTTTTAAATAATATTTAGTAAACTGAGTTATTTTCAAAAGTCATAGAAAAATTTTTGCTACGTTTGTGGTGTAGAAACGATGCCTAAAGTTATTGCTTTTATTACAGGAAACACCCGATATGTATATACAAGCATTACAATAGCTACTTAACTTCATCATTAAATCTAAAAATATCCTTAACGCATTGTGCCAATGCTGCCGGCGATTTCTCGTTGTATCGCAATGCTGATACGTTGTGCGCCGTACTTGAATAAAATGATTGACGACTAATGATTAATAATTTACAATAAAACTATTTGGTATCATCCTATATGGAGCGTGTCGTCAAATTGACGTAACCGGCATTAAAATTACGGGCCCTGCTTATAAGCTTCTCTGTCGTGTGTATATAATTAGTTTCAGTTGTTTTATTATATGAGTAATTATCGCGGCAACCGAAGACAATATTAGGCATAAAACGAGTTTCCTTTATTGATTAGCTATATCACAATTAACAGTCGCCAACCAGTACTTTTAAACGTAAGTACTTTACCAGGTAAAATATTGCTTTTTTTATTTAAAAAGTAATAACTTTGACATAGGTTTCGTCTTCTATTTGTCGTTTCAAAACAGGGGTCTCCTTCCAAATGCTTACCGAATACCAGAGAGGTAAATCCATTTAAGTTTAATAAAAATGAGCATTAAATTAAGTATTTATTAACAAATGAAGCATTTATATTATTTTAGACCTAACTTGCTCGAAAATAACTGTTTAATTTTTTAATATTGTTTAGTAACATTTTATTCACAAAAGTGCAAAGTAATTTTATACAAATTGTTTTTGAATAATAAATGATTGATACCTATATTTGTATTAAATGTCTAATGTATTAGAGTTAACTTTTTCTCGCGGTATTATTGTGTTTCACTCGGCAGCAAAACTGTGTTCCCCTCTCGCGCCTCTAAACCCTCCCAACGCCCAACCAATCTTTGAAAATTCCCATATAGAAAGAAAAATATCTAAATTTAAAATAGGGTACTTTTTTAAATACGGCTTACCTTAACTATATGCGTATCATCCCGTTAGTATTTAACGTCTTTTAGTTTTAGCTAATAGTTATGTGCAAGGAGCGGAAAAGCCATAGAAAAATTTGAGGTCGAACAATTGACCATTATTTCTATCGACTTATCGATATCACGGAATATTATCGCATTAGGTATTCATAATCAGCTTAAAAGATTATTCTGTAACATTTGACCTCTTTGATAAGCAACTTGCATCTCCATATTAAAGTAAAGCATGTCAACGTCACATATGTCATTTATGTCACTTTATGACTATTTTATTTTACTACAGGGAAGATGAAGAAAGTATATTTAGTACAGATTTAGATTACGACTCTGTTATTTTGAATGCAGTTATAAAAATTTAAAATATAAGTATTTTCTGTTTTATTCTGCACGATTAAGCTAAATAAAATACAGTGACGGTCAGCTAATTAGGGACACCGTTACTTTGTTTGTACAAATATCCAAAAGCCTGATTTCATTACTTTAACTTTGTTTCGTTAAGTGACAAATATTTCTCGATAAGTCGATAAAACAGTTAGTGATTTATGCTATGACAAATTCCGCTCCTTGTTTATAAGACTTTATTTATTATCTACACAAAATTACCTTATCGATAGTCGATAGAAATAATAGTCATTTGTTCGACCTCTAGTTTTTGCTATGGCTTTTCCGCTCCTTGGTTATGTGTTTAAAATTGATCGGCAAATTAATAAATACATAATCATAATTTTTATGAATACCTAATATGTGCTGGTGGCCTAGTGGTAATAGCATACGACTTGCAACCCGGAGCTTGCAGGTTCGAACCCCGACTTGTAACAATGAGTCTTTCGGAAACATCATTTGATATTTACCAGTCGCTTTGCGGTGAAGATAAATATCGTGAGGAAACCAAACTAATCCCAATAAGGCCTAGTTTACCTTTTGGGTTGGGAGCTCAGAGCCCTGAGTGTAAGTTTTTAACGTAACTTTACGTCACGAACGCGTTTGCGTTTCCCATATAAATAACATTATCACTTACGCGTTCGTAAACGTTTTTTTACGTCAAAAGTAACTTACACTAGAGCCTCTGATAGCAGTCACTTTTCGGAAAACTAGTGTCTACGCCATATCCTGATTATTGCCAAGCTGGTCCCGGGCTCCCATGCCGTTGTCCCGGCAGAGAACAAGATGATGAATTTTTATCCAATGTCCCGTTATACTGGTTTGTCACGAACTCTCGTGTCCGCCACTGGGAACATGGACTTTGATTGTTTAGGCCCAAGTCGTTCAAAATTAAACTTTTTGCAAAATTTGCCCAATTTTTCTTTATTGAAGTTAACGTTGTTTTCTATTTGTTTCTTACTCGACGATCTAAATTGAAATTCGAAATTGCTTTAGCGGAATATTGAAATTGAAGCGTAGAATGTTTATTTTTAAATTAGCTAATCAAAATATCAATTAAGTAATAGGTGGGTCATACAGATAAATTAGGTTCGCATCTTATATGTGGACATTGTGTTTAAGGGTTTGAAAACCAAATTTTTGGTTCTGTAAAATACGAGTATTAACATAAATCGCTCCCTCTCTTACGTAACACTATACCACAAAACATAACTTTATGGACCACAGAAAAGTAGTTTTTTTAATTCTTTATGACCCAGGTACTATTAAATATTATTTTTATTGGAAAGCATAGAGAAATACGAAAGCAGGAGGTTAAGTTTATAGTTCAAATATATTAACAAATACATTAAGTACTAACAAATACAAATTATATTCATTGCCAATGTACCCGTAAAGTAACACATAAACATGTAAAATTCATCATCATCATAAGCCAACCACTGCTGGACATAGGCCTCCCCCAAATATGACTTGTATCATCTTGGGGGGTAGTTGTCATAGTCGCCACGCTTGGCAGGGTTGGCCGTAGTTCCTCTAGACTCGGTTTCGATAGACTTTGCTGACCATCCGCCTTGTCACCTTTTACGACACCCACGGAAGGAGAGTTGTTGCTATTCGAGCCGGCACCGCACGGCTAAAAATTAGACATTCTACAGATAGATGTATCCAAATAACGTCAATGAACCCCTATACATCTGCTATCACCTCGGAAACCAATTCGACCACGTAACACGACTTAATCCCACCCTCGTCCTCCGCAAGACAGATTGACGTGAGTTCCCAATCAAGCCGATTTACGCCCTAAGACGGGGACTTAAGGTCCCAAGTGACTTGTTGCACGTATTCGCGCAATCAAAATTGAAAATGTAGTTTGAAGATTGAGCAAATGTCATGTAGTATTTTGTTACTTTTAAGCCCTGATATTAAAAGCGCATATAAGTAGTTTTACATTTAGTAAATGACATGTATAAATTTAAAAGCAGAGCAGATTTGATCATTTTGTTTATCAGTAATGTAGTTATGAACGGCTGTGCCGTGCAGTTAGGGCATAGCAGGAAGCTATAGCGACAGATCCCCTTAAAGGTCGGCAACGCGCTTGTGACTCCCCTGGTGTTGCGAGTGCCCATGGGCGACGGTAATTGCTTACCATCAGGCAATCCGTCTGCTCGTTTGCCACCGTATGTCATAAAAAAAAAAAGATTTCGCCAGTCGGAAGTGTAAATGCGTCGGTTACCTGTCATCAGTGGTTGTATTTAAACTTACATGAGACATATTTAATAATTAACGATTAATACGGTACTACTCACGTTTATTTAGTCACTCGCGCGACATGTTTCGGTGCGAACCGATCGGACACTCAGCACTCTTGGTGCTTGAAAATGGAGGCCTATGTTCTCCGAAACATGTCGCGCGAGTGACTAAATAAACGTGAGTATTAATCGTTAATTGTCATCAGTGGATTCAAGAAACTGATATAGCTTGGATGGATGGCTAAAATGGAGTGTGTTATATACGATATAAGTACACGTGATTGCATCCGTTGTGACTAAGTAGTAGTAAAATGACTCACAACAGTTTTATTTATATAGAAACTTCACGTTACACAGAGCCTACCATGAATATCGAAATATTAAAATTGATTATTTCTCTATCGCTCTTGCATATTTGTCTGTTAGGCAGACAAAGAAATTTGGATTTTCGACAGACTTATAATACTTCAATCAGTCACTTCGCTTAGATAGTATTTTGATGACAACAGTAGATCCTTATAATAATGTCGCTGAAACAAATTACGATTGTGAGATTAGAAAGCCGCTTGGTTTCAGTTTAATTCACGAATCTCAATAGCTCTTAAACAAACTCAGCTTGTGTTATCCTCGCTGAGAACGATTTGCCACGTCTTTGAGTAGCGTCTCTGTTAGCATACGATTCGGTTTCTACCGCGAACAACGAAATTCGTATATTTCGGGCATTTTTCTCTTTTACTTCAATTAAGGCGTGATGAGAGTGACAGAGACAATCGTCCGAAATTTACGAATATCGTTCTTCGCGGTAGCGCCATTGTTTTTGGATTATAAAGCGAATCTAACAACTTATTTTATTAACACACGGTAACTAACGTTTATTTATCTACGTATATTATCATTAGTGCTCTAAAATGCGTCCAGAAACCGTAGGCTATGACCCGCATTACCAAGCATCAGAAATTAATGGAGATGTAAAGTTAACATTACTCCTAGACTATGAGTTTAAATTTGGAACAGCTGTCAAATTCAAGTGAGGTGTCTATTCTAGTATCTATAGATATTAAAACCGTCTTGATACAAAACACCAATTTGCTATGTTTTTGTTAACATAAATCGAACGACAACTGAACCCGAATGACCATAGAATAGGAAGTTCATTCGCTTGTCTAAAAAATATTTGACAGAGATACGAAATACGAAACGCCGCCATTCCAAGCTGTCATTTGTTTTGTTTGTTGACTTTTTAATGTTTGACAAGTAACACTATTAATACTGCAGGTAATTTCCCTACGGTTCCTGAACCCATCTTAAAACATATATGATATGTGTGTAGATAAAGTAGTGTATACAACTGTACATAATTAGGCATTACAACACTCGTGTGATGTTATAATGAAACTCGCCTTCGGCTCTTCATAAACCCACACTCTTGTTGTAATGCCCTTCATTATGCATAGTTACATAAACTACTATTAGTTTCGCATCATGGTTTGAAGAGACTAGTCGTTCGTAATATTCAGTGACTTTAACAATGTGGCTTCGACTCACATCATCATCTTCCTCGCATTGTACCGGCATTTTGCCACTGCTCTTGGGAGAGGATCTCACCCGCTTGGTAACTAAGTGCAGGATCTCCCGTGGTTACTAGCTTTACGAAAGCAACTGCCATCTGACCTTCCAACCCAGAGAGTAAACTTGCCTTACTGGGATTAGTTCGGTTTCCTCACGATCTTTTCCTTCACCGAAAAGCGACTGGAAAATATAAAATGATATACACAAGTTTCGAAAAATCGAACCTGCGACCTCTGAATTGCGAGTCGCACGCTCTTACCACCAGCGCTCTCAGACTAATACTCACATTTATTTGAGTTCCAAATATTTAAATGATGTTATTGAAACCACGGTATTCCTCTTGGTACGATAATTGCCTAACGACAATGCGAACAAATTGTCAATTTAGTATGAACTCATATGTGCGTCAGAGGCACTGCGTTACAGTCGGTTGAACTCACATGTGCATTTGTAGCACACAACGAAGTGCGGCAAATGACAAATGTCCAGGAAAAGAGCATGACAGTGAACGCGTTAAACTAAGCCTTACTTTTCTTTATAAGTAAGCCAACATAATGGTTTTCTCAACCCAATCTGTCTTCAATCTCCAGGTAACAACGCATTGTTTCCATTCAATTGCTCCCTTTAAAGGGCGCAGGTGCGTGTATAAGATTCCAATTTACCACCAACCCTTTGTCAAAATTTTGTTTAAATTATTTCTGATTTTGTTTCGTTTTGCATTTACAAAGGTACCTATAGAATTAATATTAGTAAATGCCTACGAATGACTTACGAGTGTATTTAGTCGATAATGCGTATTTGATGTCTCGGGGATTTCAGATTGTCTTGGGCTACGGCTAAAAACATGTACCTAGGTCATCAATTATTGTTATTATTTACTTTGCCTGACTTTATCTATATTAGCAAATTCAAAAAAATTGAAACTGAAACTATTTCAGCCATAAATAAACTTTTGCGAAATGAATTACAAATGAATGTACGCGACTGTAAATTGCCTTAGCGAGATCACTACAAACATCAAATGTCATATTTCAAAAGTAGGGTCTTGACCTAATGCGACTATAGTTTGTGAACCCCTTAATCTTAGTTCACAACACCCAACTTTTCAGAAACCGATACTGCACGAGCATGACAAATAGAATGTCCAAAGCAAAGTGGTCGTTAAAATCACACCGATCGGTCATAAAATTCCGTGTCGAGGGTTTATGTAGTTTTGAGTGCTCTGGGAAATTAGTGGTATTGAGGACTTGAGGAATGAATGAATGGATATTTTATAGCTCACCTTAAAAATAGTTTAAAAATGATCACACAGTGGAACACTAACACTAGACTGGATGAAGATTAAAAGGTAGATAGAAATGTAGATTTTGCATTAACTCACCGATTCAAATGTGTTTGAAATACATGGCTTTTAACTTCTAATACAATAAATTTGCATATTCTCTTCGAGCCGGATGTTTAATTATATATATATATACATATATATGTATATATATATATATATATATATATATATATATATATATATATATATATATATATATATATATATTTATTAAGAACGACTCACGACACTTACTACAAACATTTCCAAAATGTTGTATCTCTGCGCGATTGCATCAGAAATTAAGTCATTTGCTGCAGAACCGCGAAGTAACCTATATAGTCCTCCGGATCGCTACACCTAAGTGGCTGTCGGTGGGGCACATTGCACTTAAACCGATGGTCGTAGGAGCATAAAGGTTCTCGAGAGGAGATCACGTACTGGAAGACGCGACTTGGGGACTGTCCCCACAAGGATCGAGGAACACCTGGCAAAGATCCGCATCCACGGATTCCTGCGATCCTGGTTATTGTGAGTCGTTTCGAGCAGTGGACAATCGTTTCTTTTATAACACAATTCTTTTTTTTTATGACATAGGCGGCAAACGAGCAGACGGATTACCTGGTGGTAAGCAATTACCGTCGCCCATGATGACCAACGAACAACACCAGTCACAAGCGCGTTGCCGGCCTTTCAACACAACACTTCATACCTGAAAGGTAGCAGTGCTATTATTGCTGTGGTCTTCTGTAAGGAGGAGGTACTTCCCCAGTTGCACTGCCCCAGATTCAAGCGTGATGGTAATCGCTGTGCCCTACCTCTCATTGTTGGACGTAGTTTAGTTACCCGGGTATGTCCTTCCAGCAGCTATTTACATATTGAACGACTTTTCATGAAGTCATGTTGAGTTGTGAGAGTGAGAAACCAATTCTCATGAATGAATGAATGTTGAATTACCGATCAACAAACCTTCGAGAATGTAATGAAACATCATCCATTAATATTTTAAAAAAAACTTCGCCGTAACGCGTACGTTGTTATGTGTTGGCGTGGCGTGGCTAGCTAGCCAATAATAATAAATACAACTTGCATCAAAACTATAAAAACAATAACTATTTTATTACTCGAGTACAGTAGGAAAAGCTTTATTTTCCCCACGCTACCTACGAGTACGGCTTACTGCTATAAAAAGTGCCTTAACTACCGCAAGATGGCCGGGATCATAAAGTCGCCATCAAAGGAGCCACTGCACATAAATGAGCCATTAATTGGAATAGTAAACTTAGTAAATGGTTTTCCAAACAGTAGGACTTTAGTGCGACTGGTTCATGGAAAGTTTTAGATCAGTCTGATGATCACCATTTCAGCCTTAAATCGTCCACTGCTGGGCATATTATGTCCCCCCGACTTGTATTGTCTAGTGCATACATAGGCCTCCCCCAAATGGGATTTGTATCATCTTGGGGGAGTACATACATGTACAAAATTCATTCATAATTGTGTACATGCAAGTCTTACGATTCAGCGAGGAAATGCTGCCAGCATCTTCGATACTATGCCGCAGGGGTTTTTTTAGATTTATGTTAGTTTTAGTTAATTTTATTGTTAGTTTTAATTATTAATTGTTTTTTTTACGTATTTAGTTGTTTTTGGTAAACATATTCTGAATTCGTGGGAAGTCACGATCAGAATAACTTTTCAGTTCAGTATTATGAGGGTTTTAAAAGGCACGAGATTGCCTGCCGTTTTATTTTATTAAAATGTTTGCAACATCTGAACTGATCTCATCTAAACTGAAACAGTAAAATATTAATAATCTAAATCTAGCGAATGATATTAAAATTATATAAATCAAAGTCATCACTTGCCCGTTTTGAATGAATGAATGGAAGATTTTTACGATATTGCTTTCAATTTTGTTACTTAGTTAAAAGATTTGGTACACCACTTTCAAGGGCAAAGAGAATGTAGAAAGAACCTTGAAAAATACTGAACCGTTTTATCTGGTTCTTGTTTTATTTTTAACCGTCTCCGTCAAAAAATCTGGCAAAAATATAATTTGTAATCAAATGAGTTATTTATTAAAAATATTTATTTAATAAAATTTACAGATACAAAGTACAAGATACAAGAAAAAATTGTTTTTTTTTCTCTGCTCTATAGCTCTGCGTCACCAGTGGAGTCGACGAGCCTTTTAGAAAGATCTTTGAACATATTTTAATTAATTTTAAGTTAAATCATAGCTACTTCATCGCCACACCTTTTTTTGTATGATAAAGGTGGCAAACGAGCAGACGGATTGCCTGATGGTAAGCAATTACCGTCGCCCATGGGCACCCGTAACACCAGGGGAGTCACAAGCGCGTAGCCGGCCTTTAAGGCGGGTTGGAGCTCTGGGAACCTTACTCACCATCACGAACACAACACCACATACCTGAATGGTAGCAGTGCTAATATGGCTGTGGTCTTCTGTAAGGAGGAGGTACTTCCCCAGTTGGGCTTCTCCAGACTCAAGCGTGATGGTACTTCGCTGTGCCCTACTTCTCATTGTTGGACCTAGTTTAAGGACATACCCGGGTCCACCTTACCTAATAGATACATATGATATTTATGGCTTAAAATATATATTTGTTACACAACTATTATTAATATACCAAAGTAATTATACTATAGTGACGTAATACCATCAATTATAATTTATAATATAATCACTCAGGCTATCTTATTTATGTACGTCAGATCACTTGTCATATCCCATGCCAAGATTCCAATTACCCTATAATAAAGATCACACTCACTAGTTGATGCATTTAAGACGATAATTCTTGCTATATCGCTCATTGGCGATCAGAGATACACAAACATACATACATTTCAGCCGTATGCAGTCCACTGCTGGACATAGGCCTCCCACAAATATGACTTGTATCATCTTGGGGGTCGTTGCCATAGTCGCCACGCTTGGCAGGCGGGTTGGCGACCGCAGTAGCTGTAGATTGGGTTTCGACGGACGCTGCTGCCCGTCCGTAGGATTTTTCCCTTTGTCGCCTCTTACGACACCTGCGGGAGGAGATGGGGTGGTGCTATTCTAGTCAGCCGGCATCACACGGCATCTCATCTTATCGGAGATATGAGATTTGAAATAATATTACACCATTGCCTGAGGTAGCCACCCATAGTCACTGTTAATAAATACGTTTTGGCCTGATTATGATGTTCATTATTAGGGCCATTTGATTAAAGTTGCCTCAACTCTTTTTTTATTGATTTTTTGTCTACTCTACCCAGAACCAAGAGCACTTTCGATCTTGATAGGAAAAAAAGGTATACTATGGTTATAAAACTATTGCTAAACGAATTGCATGCGACACAAACAATATTTTTGTTTTGTTTCGGCTCTTAACGACAGTCAGTTATGAAGCTTGAAGAATCAGCGTATGCTGTTGCTCTAATGATACAAAATCCTTTTTAACAGCTTTGTTTGCAGTTTGGAATCAAACTGCAAAAGAATTGGATCAAAATATCCATATGATATTGAACGAGTGGAACGGATATAAAGAAAGTTCCTTAAAACTCTATAGCGAATCCTTGATCCATCATCAACTTCAAACACTCAGTAATCATCGTAATATCGCAGATTCCGTCTTACTCTATAAAATTATGCGCAATATAGTATAGGTACTGTTTGTAAACGACTGTATGTTTCTAAAATATAATAAAAAAAGACATATACGATGACACCTCAATACGCAGTCTAGCGGTATGTAGTCTATGGCCAATAAGCAGGCCTATCAATATAAGCTTCTGTAGGCTTAGAATATTAATTGATTTAAACCCTTAACCACTTTCCATTATGTTGGGATCAGTTTAAAAATGCTTACAAAAACAATGTTCAACTTATTATCATAAGATTTATAAGCACGAGACTAACCGGGTCATCATCATCATCTCAGCCATAAGACGTCCACTGCTGAACATAGGCCTCCCCCTTGGACCTCCACATGTACCGGTTGGAAGCGACCTGATTCCAGCGTCTTCCGGCAACCTAAATGAGGTCGTCTGTCCATCTTGTGAGTGGACCCAACGCTTGCTAGTCCGTGGTCTCCACTCGAGCACTTTTCGACCCCGTCGGCCATCTTCTCTGCGTGCAATGTGGCCTGCCCATTGCCACTTCAGCTTGCTAACCCGGTGGGTTATGTCGGTGACTTTAGTTCGCCTACGGATCTCCTCATTTCTGAGCACTAAACAGGTCAGCACACGAGAAATATAAAACACCACCCAACTACATTTTGGCTTTGAGCTTTTCGGCGACCTTACCACAGGCAGAAACACAATAGTAGTGTTATTTGGCTGTGGTATTCTGTGAGGTGGAGAGGTACTTTCCCAATCGGGATCCACTCCACTTAGGCTGCGTTTCCACCAGAGATGAGCCATGTGTAGGAATGTGTTTTTATGAACCAATAGAATCACATTATTTATTGAGGATAGGGGAACGAAGTAATTCTATTGGTTATTAATAAACACAGGCCTAGCAAACGCATTTTCGCTCGTCTCTGGTGCCTTGGGCATTCACGGTAGCTATACCTTCATACTCCACATATATGCATTTTCTTTATTAAGATAATATTACAATAAAAAGAAGACCCGGGTATGCCTTAAACTACGTCCAACAATGAGAGGTAGGGCACAGCGAAGTACCATCACGCTTGAGTCTGGAGCAGCCCAACTGGGGAAGTACCTCCTCCTTACAGAAGACCACATCCATAATAGCACTGCTACTTTTCAGGTATGTGGTTTTGTGCTCCTGATGATGAGTAAGGTTCCCAGCGCTCCAACAACTTTTAGGTTAGGCGACGCGCACGTAAATCCTCTGCAGCTGCAGGCGTCTATAGACTACGGTAACTGCTTACCATCAGGCGGGCCGAATGCTTGTTTGCCACCGTCATTGTAAAAAAAGAAGAGGTAATAATTAAAAAACGCTTAGCAGTGGCGGGTGTAGAACTACGCAGCGCCCCGAAATGTTCAAACGGCGAATATGAATGAGCCACTGAATGGCGGGTACAGTCCGCTCGCGCGGAAAGTTTTCCGTCCCAATGGACGTTCTCGCCCGACGTGGGCTTTGAACTTATTTTACGCTCAGCTATTTTCTTCTGGCAAACGTTTCTTAACGCACCTTTGTTATTGAATAGCAACGTTCGGACAATGGAGTCGTGGGATTGGATTGGAATATTGGTTTTGTGATTTCATATTATTTCATTTTTATACTGGTTTTTTTGCCGGTTGGGACTTACAAATGTAGGATAATGCCAAGTAATGGTAGGAAAAATAATCATTAGAATTAACAATCTTAGTCTTAGGCACTGGTCCCACTGCGAGCTAGTAAGCTATGAAATATCGGCTATTTCGAGGGACAAAGGATAATTGATCCCGTGTAAATAATAAAGGCCGTGTGATGCCGGCTGACTAGAATAGCACCACCCCATCTCCTCCCGCGGTTGTCGTAAGAGGTGACAAATGGAAAAATCCTACGGACGGGCAGCAGCGTCCGTCGAAACCCAATCTACAGCTACAGCGGTCGCCAACCCACCTACCAAGCGTGGCGACTATGGCAACTACCCCCAAGATGATACAAGTCATATTTGTTGGAGGCCTATGTCCAGCAGTGGACTGCATACGGCTATATGTATGTATGATGTATGTAAAAAGGGCTGTAATACTAAATAATAAAGACATACCTATATGTCATAGCCGGGCGCTCGTAGTTCATCTCCGGGCGATTAGCTATAAATATATCTCTCTCTTTCTATTATCTTTTGTCCCTTGAAATATCTGATAGCTCATAGCTTAAATACTAGCACGCGGTGGGACCAGTGCCTTACTGATAACTATAATACTTACATGACTATTATGGCACGTAATGTTAGGTGAAATAATAAAATGGCAAGTGGCGTTTAGATATAAAACATTATGAACAAAAAGAATCATCGACTCAAGATATTTTAGATCCCCTTTTTCCAGAAAAGTATAAAAGATTAAAATTATTTTGATATTCAGATTCAAGCGTAATTATTTTAATTTAAAACTCCACAGTTTTTATTTGACTCGGTAATGCGAGAAGTATCTGTTTCTTTAATTATTTAAAAATGTCTGCATAATTTTATTTAATGTTAGCTCACAAATGAAAAGGTCACTACGATTAATTTTATTTTATACCATCGTGGATTGCTTTGCTACATAATTCTTAGAAATATTTAAAGTAAAACTGATTCAGGGGACACTCGAACTTTCTGGATACGTGCCCGTCGATTTACGAACTGAGCTACCGCGAAACACGATACTCGTAAATTTCGGACGATTGTCTCTGTTACTCTTATGACGCCTTAATTGGAGTAAAATAGAAATGTTCGCGGTACCGGGCCAGCGGCGCTACTGCGAACAACGATATTCGTAAATTTCGGAAGATTGTCTCTATCACTCTCATGACACCTTAATTGGAGTGAAAGAGAAAAATGCCCGAAATATACGAACTTCGATGTTGGCGGTACAGCTCCAGATGGCTGCAAGTTCCTTCACCATATATCCTTCAATTGGAACGTGACGGGTTTTTTTTTATTAAGCAGAAACGTCTACTAGCCAATATCATCGATATTTAAACCACCCGTAATGACGTAAATATACCAGGAAGGATTAAATAGAAAAATTTGACAAGTCCAAGCGGTACTCGTATATCACAATTGGTAGTGCACTGGGCTAGTGATCCAGTGTTTGTGGGTTCGAGTCCCGATACGAGTCAAATTTTTCTATTTTTCTTTCGATTTAAATATACCTACGTGACTAGTTGTTTTTATTTTTTCCTTTAAGAATTATGGTTTTCTTTGTAGACGTTTCTCCTTAATTTAAAATTGCTTTGCTTACGTTACTTTAAGCTTCTGCGCGCAAATTCTTTGGATCATCATCATC
Source organism: Grapholita molesta (assembly GCA_022674325.2). Lineage (NCBI taxonomy): Eukaryota > Metazoa > Arthropoda > Insecta > Lepidoptera > Tortricidae > Grapholita > Grapholita molesta. Next base: position 7,840,849 of record CP053139.2, read on the forward strand.
AAGCCGTATTCCGTCATCGGATAAAAAATATCAGATCAATCATCATCTTCCTCGCGATGTCCAGGCATTTGCCACAGCTCTCGGAAGCCTGGGGTCCGCTTGGCAACTAATCACAGAATTTGCCGTAGGCACTAGCTTTACGAAAGAAACTGCCATCTGACCTTCCAACCTAGAGGGTAAACTAGGCACATGCGTTCCGAAAAACACATTGGTACAAGCCGGGGTTTGAACTTGCGACCTCCGAATTGCAAGGCGCGCGCTCTTACCGCTATAAATATCAGATTAATAATAGACTTTATCACGTTTTTTTTTTTTTTTTATGACAAAAGGTGGCAAACGAGAAGACGGATTGCCTGATGGTAAGCAATTACCGTCGCCCATGAGCACCCGCAACACCAAGGGAGTCACAAGCGCGTTGCCGACCTTTAAAGGGTGTTGGAGCTCTGGGAACCTTACTCACCATCAGGAACACAACACTACATACCTGAAAGGTAGCAGTGCTATTATGGCTGTGGTCTTCTGTAAGGAGGAGGTACTTCCCCAGTTGGGCTTCTCCAGACTCAAGCGTGATGGTACTTCGCTGTGCCCTATCTCTCATTGTTGGACGTAGTTTAAGGACATACCCGGGTCCAAAAACGTTGCAAACCGGCCTCAATTATCAGATTAGTCTACCGGCGGCTTTAACACAAACGCTCTCCAAAGGTACAAAACAAACTAGATTTTCGTGTTTTGAGGATTTGCGTAAATTGAATTTGGGGACACACACGCGCTCGTATTACCTTAGAATCAGGGGCGCTACCGCGAACAACGATATTCGTAAACGGACGATTGTCTCTGTCACTCTTATGACACTTTAATTTGAGTAAAAGAGAAAGATGCCCGAAATATACGAACTTCGATGTTCGCGGTACCGCTCCAGTCGTTTTAGTGGCTGTGCGGTGAAAACATTTTCAGGGGACCAGGATTGAATCAACTTCAATTTAACTCTTGAATTTTAATTTCAAAATAATACACGTATTTGTTGTAATATTATTTATCTACGTACATATAGTAAGTGCTCTAAAATGCGTCCAGAAACCGTAGGCAATGACCAGCATTACCAACCATCAGAAATTAATGGAGATGTAATGTTAACATTACCTACTGAAATCAGTAGGTTATGAATTTAAATTTGGAACAGCTGTCAAATTCATGTGGGGTGTCTATTTTAGTATCTATAGATATTAAAATAGTCATTGATATGAAACGCTAATTCGTTATGTTTTTTTAATATAAATCGAACGACATTTGAACTCGAGTGACAATAGAATAGGGAGTTCATTCGCTTGTCTATGGTTTTAAAAAAAATATTTGACTGAGATACGAAATACGCAACGCTGCCATTCCAAGCTGTCATTTGTTTTGTTCGTTGACTTTTGTACTTCGTTGACTAATGTTTACAAGTAAAACTAGTAATAAGTCATTTCCCTACGGTTCCTGAACCCATCTTAAAACACTTATGATGTGTGTAGATAAAGTAGTGTATGTAATTATACATAATTACGCATTACAACAATCGTGTGATATTATTATGAAACTCGCCTTCGGCTCGTTTCATAAACCCACACTCTTGTTGTAATGCCCTTCATTATGCACAGATACATAAACTACTTATTACTTTACATAGCAAATAGCTACCGCTTTCAAATAGTTTTACTAGTAAGTAGCTCACTTTATATTTCTTTGTTCACTGTTTTAAGCAAAAAATGTCTTCTGAGAGGACGAAAGAGAAGCTGAAAATTAATGTAACTGTTACTTAGTTTCTTCATTCAAGGGAAAAATTAAATATGAATTAAGGACCAATCCATTAACTACGTAATTTATTTATGGTTCATCTACAGATGGGTTAACGTGTAAAAGGATAGTGTTGGTTGGCTTATGGCGCGGCATAAAGGCGATGGGATGGATGCGGTCTTGGTTTTTCGGAAGCTCATCAAAGCGAATAAGCTAAAGGATTTTTTTTTATGAAACTGGGAGTCAAACGAGCAGGCTACTCGCCTGGTGGTAAGCAATTACCGTCGCCCATGGACACCTGCAACACCAGAAAGGTCACAAGTACTCTGGCCATTTCGCTGGCCCAGCGTTGAACTGCCATGATATAGAGAAGCCGTTAAAAAATGACTAGTTTTTTTTTCCGTATCTTTGCTCTTATTCATTTTTCAAAAGTGTGTGTGTGTGATACCAGTTCCCCGTTTGGAACCGTTATTATAATTTTTACCTACTTATCGGCGACCACAACCACTCCAGGGATGGCAGTCGCATCCCTTTAAAGCCGAGGACTATATTGCGACCGCCAACCGATTAGAAAGAAAAAGAAAGAAATATGTGACATATATATCTGAATAAGTCGGTCGGATTTTGTTGAAAACTTTGTTACTTGTGTTAGAACTTAGAATGCATGGATCACGAAAAATTGTGATCTTACCTGAATTTATATTTAGTAGTTCAGTAGCCCGTGATTTATGGACAATCCCCAAGCTTACTCCATTGCCATTTTATTATGAACTATTTTAATTAGTACAGCAAAGATCTCTATAAGAAGATTAAATTTTTCTTTTAGTTTTCTGCTGCGAGAAAAAGCGGCCCAGAAATGATGATGTATCTACTCGTAAATGTTTAGAAATAATTATTTTATCTTCTTTATTTTTTCTTTTCTTCTTTTTTTGTATTACATACATACATCACATACATTTCAGCCGTAAGCAGTCCACTGCTGGACATAGGCCTCCCACAAATATGACTTGTATCATCTTGGGGGTAGTTGCCATAGTCGCCACGCTTGACAGGCGGGTTGGCGACCGCAGTAGCTGATTGGGTTTTGACGGACGCTGCTGCCCGCCCGTAGGATTTTTCCCTTTGTCGCCTCTTCCGAAACCCGCGGGAGGAGATGGGGTGGTGCTATTCTAGTCAGCCGTCATCACAAGGCATACAGCCGGCATCACACGGCATATTTTTGTATTACATTGATTGTAATAAAATTGTGGATTGATAATTTGGCAAGTTGTGTATTTAGGTATTAATTGTGTAAGATCCTTGCAGTAAAGCAAATAAATTTAATATCTAAAGATAGGAGTTGGTCTTGAAACATTTTTCTTTCACAAAATTTCAAAGTTAATGATCTTGAAAAGTAAATTTCACAAACGATTCTTACTAAAACAGGTCCCTCTGAGACCACAAAGTGCTAAATCACTCTAGACGCCTACAAAGCCATAATTTATTATCCAAGCATTTCGAGATCACTTGGCTCTACAGTCTTATTGCACGATAACTTTTTAAGCGGACGTCGATTCGAAAACGAAACGTCCTTCTTTTGTTTATGATATAGGAGGCAAACTAGCAGACGGATTGCCTGATGGTAAGCAACTACTGTCACCCATGGACACTCGCAAAACCAGAGGATTGTAATAGACAAAATTTCACATTTTCAAAAGACTAATTAAAAACCCGTTAGTATTTCTGTTTTGTAGAGTTTCATCTGATTTCATACCTGTATTTCCATCAGTTTATGTTAGTATTAAGTATGTATGTATGTATGTTTATGCATATAATGTATATAAGTATGTTTAATTTATATTTAAATGTCTTTTGGTTTGTTTATTTTGTTTTTTATGAACCGCCTACAACCTCTCTGCTTTGCCTAAAGGTTGACTGGTAGAGACTGCTTTGTAGCATTAAGTCCGCCTTTTGTACTTTTGTGTTTTGTGCAATAAAGACTAAATAAATAAATAAATAAATGCCCATAAATGGTGGCATTCGCAGCAGAAGCAATGTAACCGATTAAGCTTAGCTTTAATTCGACGACTTATATTCTAAATCTAATTTCTAGTTAAATAACAAGCAAATAGAAAAAAAAAAGTTGAATTTTTTTTGCGTTAGCCGAGTCATGTCTGAGGTAAATTCTCGATTTACCGATTTACTTAAATAAATTGAAATCACTAAAGGGCTTACTTTTTCGTATCAGCAAAACATTCGTTAACTTTAAGGTATATTATTTGGCATTGAATAAAAACTTATTAAAATAGTGATTCGGTTTTTTTTTATCCTATAGCCCAGTAGCTATATAGTCCATCCTTTCCACCCAATAGCCTCGTACATTACGGGAATTTCATGAAAACTCAATAGTCCTTACACCATGGTGGGTGCTGTCTCTGTGCGCGTCCCATGACACGGACAGGGGCAACATCCGCTTAGTGTATCCCTTACGTGTTATTTAATTGTCGAAATGGCCTCTGCGCGTTGGCTCGATCCGGCTCCGCGTAAGCCTCCCAAATATCCGGAACACTAATGTTCCGTGCACGAAAAGACATACAAATAAATAAATTCAAAAATATCGTTAAACTTGGGCCCTTTTTAAATTAATTTTAGGAAGTATGTAGGTAGATATTATAAAACCAAATCCTTTTATATTATTTAAAAAGGCATTAATATAACGTAATATAATTCTTATTTTTTCTACACGAGTTTAAGAACTTATCCATTAGGTAGAAAATAAACACAAAATTCTGAGGGCGTTCACTGAATTATGAAAAAAAAGTATCGATAACTGAGTTTTTAGATATAGGAAATCCCTACCTGTCATAAACTTGTGCCCCGCCGATTCCTAGTCTGTATGTTGCTATGGCTCAATGGAACTTGGGGTGCGCTCGGTAACTTTAGCGCAAGATTTAGCTCATCTCTCTCTCTTGCATATACTAGTACGATAAATAGAAATATTAACGGCTGGCAGTAGACATACAGAGCGCCAACTATTATCGCCGGCTTTATCGGTATCAGATCCAGTTGGATCTGATCTGGTTGTGTTGGATTGAAAGTCACTGTGTGTTGTTAAAAACTTGATCATTTGGTTATCCAATATTATGGCGAAAATTTATACAGTACTTACCTATTTAATAACAATTAAAAATATATAAATGTTTACTTAAAATGGATAAACTCACGTAAATTTGTTCCAAAGGCTCTAGTGTAAGTTTCTTTTAACGGCTCAGAACCCTGAGTGTAAGCTTTTAACGTAACTTTACGTCACGAACGCGTTTGCGTTTCCCATATAAATAACATTATCACTTACGCGTTCGTAAACGTTTTTTTACTTCAAAAGAAACTTACACTAGAGTCTCAGAGCCCTGAGTGTAAGTTTTTAACGTAACTTTACGTCACGAACGCGTTTGCGTTTCCCATATAAATAACATCATCACTTACGCGATACTAGAGCCTCTGATGCCAGACTGCTCCCAGCGTTATTTAATTTAACTTGATAGTATTTATGAAGACTTACAATAGTAAGTTTTAAGTTTCGTTTAAAAAAAAACAATTTGACTTTACGTAGAAACATAAGTTTAAAAAATAAACATAAAAGTAAAGCTTTATTACAACTTTCAAGGAAAATTGTTTACTGAACCTGTTGAACCATTGTTGACTTTTTACCCTCCGGCCGTTTTGCAACCAGTTGCAACTTGAGAAGTTTCACTCGTTTTTTGTAACTAGTTGAGAACGAAGAACTTTTATTCTTTGGAGAAAACCCTGCATGGGCTTTACAAAACTAAAGATAGGTTAGCTTCGTTAAGTAGCTATAAATACCCGAAGGAAACCGATTAGAAATAGGGGCTCCGTCGTAACTGTCAAATGATGCTGGTGAAATATGATCGCAACTGGTTCTCTACAAAGAAATACATATGAAAATGGTTGCGAAACAAGAGTTTTAAACTCTCAAGTCAAAAATGTTTTCAAATAGGGGTTGCAAAATTGCCTGGAAGGAAGTTTTTAGACTCTAAACAGTAAATTATTTTTAATCTATAAAACACATGTCAAAGATAAAATTTAATATACAATGAAAATAGAAAAAGTCATAAGCACAAATAAACACATTACAAATAAAATAAAATAAACAATCTACCAGTACAGCTTAAAAATGTCACAACTAATTATAATTAACTTAAACTAAATTATCTAAGTACTTTATAAAACTCTAAGTCTATTTACATATTACAACAGCCCCGTGAATCGTACCCGGCTCAAATGTCCCCATTACTCCTGCTGCGTTGCCTCTCTGCACAGCAATAGAGACCTGCTGAACCAGATAGGATCCAGAGCGAGGATCGCAACCCCTCTCGCTAACGACGCCCCAGCTCCTTAAAGAATAAAATGTCTGTAAACTCTATAATAACGTGTATTGATATAAAATGCCTACGCTTATAGCCAGGGAACTCTTAATGTGTTGGAAGAAAACTACGGAGCCTACACAAAACAGCTGAACAAGCTCTTAACACCTTTTTATGACAACAAATCTGTTCTTTGTGCTCTGTAATCTTTCAAATGAAGACTGACAGTGTCCATTGTAGCATTGTTCCTCTATTAATAACAATTCAACCTTGGACTTTAGTTTGTGGTGGTGCCATTAAAGCTGAAGGCTATTTGGAGAATATAAAGCCCGGCTAGTATTACGATTGTCAAGAGGGCACTATTATTCTTATTTGTCACATACCGGGTGTGGCCTGTAATAGGAGCTTTAACATTAGGCATCGTTTCTACACCAAGAACGTAGCAACATTTGTTCTACAACTTTTGAAAATAACTTAGAGTTTAATAAATATTAATAAAAAGATTTTCCAAGCAAGCAATGTATTGCGAAAACTATGAAGTTTGTTAGCTGACAGTAAACGTCAACTAGACTATTGAATGCTGTTCATTGAAAATACTATTTAGTTTGTTCGAAAAAATTACAAATGATAAATTACCCAATTATTTAAAGTCGTAGAACAAATATTGTTTCGTTCGTGGTGTAGAAGCGATCCCTAAAATGTTTGCTCCTATTACAGGCCGCACCCGGTATAAGGGACCTTATTGTCGATGGCGCTTACGCCGTTGTTCAAGATGCCGCAAAACAAACTCAACGCGGTTCGACGTAAGCGCCATCGACAATAAGGTCCCTTTTGCTAGATAATGTCACATTTATAAGTGGAAATAGTTCGATACAAAATGGTCTAAAATATATTATTAATGGAAAACCGCCATGACTGGTGAGCAAACATGTGGTTATCGCACAAATAAAAGCCCTAAGATTTGAACTCAGGGCCGTTGGATTCGTCACTAAAACTTCAAACTTTTTGTATAAAGGTTTTGTGAGTCACGCTAACATTTTATTTAAGACTCAATAAACTTCACTCACACTCACTAACAATACGGGTTTAACTTGTGTATTTTAGGAGTTGCTATGGCTACCTTCTAGCTTCAGCATCAGATGAGATTAGTAGAACCATAATATTGCATCGTCACCGAATTTAAGTGTGTAAAATTTTAGCTTAATCGGTTAAAGGTATCTGCTTCAAAGTCAGTTGCATGACTTCATCCGAACATACTTGCATATTTACATACATACTGAGAGTTCGAATCTGTTTATTTTCAAATACACTTAAGTATAAAAACATAATAAAGAAAATAACAACTTAACCTACTTAAACCAAACATACATACTTATATTTCAAGTTTAAATATAAGCTTGTAATTTAAAATGAATATTATTATTTATAAATATTGCGAAGAAATGATATCATTTATTGGTTGCGGATCAGATATGATCGAGGCAAATTGAAATTTGTCCGAAAGTATTAAGGCTATAAAGTTGGTCAACTTTGAGAGGGCTTCATTTCGGAATACTTATCGGAATTGCCGATAAACTCGGGTTAAGTTAAGGATTATTCTTCTTTCAACCGGCCAGCATTTATATATATATTCAGTTAAAATGTTTCATGTTCAATATAAAATGTGTTCAGTTTTAGAATCGACCCCCGTTGTTAAAAATAAAATTAAAAGATATTAGATTACAATGCATTTTATTCATTTGAGATACCATGTTTCATGGTAACTTTTGCTGCCTATAACCTACACAATAAAATTCATATCCAAACGAAAATGATTAAAAGTATTTTTTCCAAAACAACTTGGTTCGATTCTCGAACAAAGTACAAGAGTACAAGATTTTTTTATCTACTTATGTATGCAGTTTTTCTTGTCCCTAAAATCGATCACATGGATCGATCCTAAGAACAAATCTTTGTATGTCTCATAGTTCCAGATTTCCCCATACTGACCGATCGGAATAAGACACCTTGTATAATTATATGTAGCAATTTATTAACATTGATAGCGAATTATGTATGTAATATTAATGCGATTATGAAAGAAACACTATAAGGGAGTCATTCATTATTATTATTAATTCATCATTGATAGATTTTTTTTAACGTTCAAAAGTGCATGTAACGTACCTAAATTTAAAAATAAAGATCTTTTATATTTTTATTCATCATTTCAGCTAGTCATTTACTACTTTACATAGGCCTCCCCTAAACATGACTTGTATCATCTTGGGGGGTAGTTACCATAGTCGCCATATTTGGCAGGAGGGTTGGCGACTAAGAAGATGTTGCTGACCATCCGTCAATTTTTGTTCCTATAATAGAGTGAGAATATTTTTATAACAAAGAAGCTCTGGTGCCTTAACGGTAAGTTTTAGTTTGCTAGAATAGCAGTGCCTTCATACAGCGTCCGTCTACAAAGTTTGTACGCTTCGTACTACTTCGTACATAGGTCCTAGTACGAAGTTAGAAGTAGAAGAACTAGTAGTAGTGGTTCCCTAGGGTACTAGGCCAGCCTAGTAAACTAAAACCTTAGAGCATGCACTTGCAATCCGGAGGTCATAGGCTGAAACCCTAGTTCTACCAATTAAGGTTTTCGGAACTTATATACGAAATATCATTTGATATTCACCAGCCGCTTTTCTGTGAATGAAAACGTCGATAATTAAATATTATACTTAATTATATTTAAATAAGTCCTATATACATTGCTTTAATTTTTAAAATAATTTTTCTATTCTAATAAGAAGCAGTAACTGTAAAACAACTTATATACAGCTTTAAGTATGAACACGAACTTAAAATTTTAATAATCTAGGTTTCTTTTAACATAAATACATTATTTGTATTTAAACTTACGTGAGACATATTTAATAATTAACGATTAAAGATTAGTCACTAGCGCGACATGTTTCGAGAACATAGGCCCCCATTTTCAAGCACTAAGAGTGCTGAGTGTCCGCTCGGTTCGGACGGGCCGGTGACGCGAGCGGCGAACCGAGCGGACACTCAGCACTTTTAGTGCTTGAAAATGGGGCCTATGTTCTCCGAAACATGTCGCGCTAGTGACTAAATAAACGTGAGTAGTACCGTATTAATTGTTAATTATAAATACATTATTACTAAACACGGAAGTAAATTTCGTGAGGATGATCAATGTAATCCCGTGAGTCAAAGTAAGTAAAAGTAATTAAATCCGTAATGAACATGGTTTTTTGTTACAGGTACTAAACGCCGTTACTATTATAGTATCAAATCGCATCACATAAGTTTCATTAACGGTAATATTTTCTTCAAAGGCCCTGCATTTTTGAGAGGTAATGTGTACTCATCATCATCATCATCATCATAAACTTAAGAGTTAGTCTTTTGTCGGTGGAGTATCTTTCCATCAGGTGTACTACTCGAATGGCAATCATGAGCATAACGCGATGTGGGTCAATCTCCCACAAAGTGTTTAGACGATCAGCTAAAGGTCGCAGGAATCCGATTAAGCCCGACCGGGCTTAATCGGATTCCTGCGACCTATTACCGGGCTCGTTTTGGCGATCAATGAGGTGCCTATGTTCAGCGGTGGACGTAAGTCGTCTAAAATGATGATGATGATGAAGTTGCACTACATATATATATTTTCGGACTTAGGGACTGTGTGTAGTATTGCGTTGAAAACAAAAATTACAAAGTCATGGAATTGTTACTGTGTCGCCACAATGTTTTATTTTTGTTTAAAATTGTGTGTATATTTTATAAGGTATGTAAATTATGACTGATCTTTTTTATGTACATCAGGGGCCTAGTACATGATAACTTAAAGTAAATATTAGCTAATCTCTATCCAATTCCCTGTGTTAAAAAGGAAGGTCCTCCAACATTTCGGCTCCCTGATATGAAAATGGTTATCGTAAGGAAGATTTAAAAAGATCGATCTTTACTTTAATAATATTTTAAACATCAGAGAAATAACAGTAGAAAGCATAATAACCCACTTGTGGCTATATAATTTTCATTATAAACAAGGGTCTTGGGTTCGATTTCCAGCTCCGATAAGAGGGTATGATCTCAAAGATGTATTATCAATGCTTCCCTTTAGTGTTGGGCCGCTACTGAAATTATTACCCAAAAGTCATTTTGCCCACTCAAATAAAAATTGGTTTTGTTTTCACGTATAAAGATAAAATAAAAAAGATAAAAGATCTTTATTTTTCAATTTAGGCACATTACATGCACTTATTTACGTACGTACTTTACGTTAAAAAGTCTACACCGGGTCAAACCCTACACCTCTGACCCGTGAAGATACCGGCAAGAAACGACGGCGGGACTTATTTTTTCAAAACAGTGATACATCAAATCTTAAAGTACTTACATAATTATGCGTAGTCCGATAAGAAAACATATCAAACAGTTTATTACAAGATAAGAAAATACTAAAATATAAAAGTAAAAATAATAATGTATAAACAAATTCGACTTCACAAAATAGACATACTTTAATATGCTTTCTTATCTGAACTGTGTCATTTACATGATCTGGCAGTACATACAATTGTTGAATTAATTGCTAGGCGGTTTTGTTAGTTTCTGGTTTGGGTCATGCATGTTTGTCTGTCAAAAAATCCTCTACTCTGTAATAGCCCTTAGACATCAAAGACTTTTTTAAGTAATTCTTAAGTACTGGGAAGGGTAATTTTAAGGCACCATATAATTTCAAGCGACCAAATTGTGTCAGAGATGGCAGTTATATCATATATGATATTAATAGAAATATTGATTCTAACCAGTTCACTTATCCTCTTAAGACCCACTGTGCATTACAATGTACACTCGCTTTCAATGGAGTTTAATTTTTTTTATAAAAGGAAATAGAGTAGAATTTCTTTTGCTCATTAGTTTTCGTACAAAACAAAATTCAAACTGTTTCACTGCACTATTACATATTTTAGTATGAGTTTAGTATGGCATTACGAGGTTAAATTCTTGATATACTTGTTTATTTATACTTAAGAACAGCGTCTGAGGTAGGATTTGAACCCGCATCTCCATTTATCGCGGCTGCGTTAACCAAAATAATCAAGATTTGCTTGACAAACTGGTTCCGCTGTGTTGGGTTGCTCAATTGCTGTCATGTTGTCACTACTTTGAAAAAACCTCGTCGCTCATTCTGGCATTTAAAAAGAAAAATGACGTACAGTCAGCAGCAGAAGTGGCTAAGCGTTTGAGGTGTTCAAAATGAGGTCAACACATCTCTATAATCAAGAGAATAAGAGCGCGTGAAGGTCATTTTGACCCTTCAAACGCTTAGCTACTTTTGCTGCTGAACCTATGTATGGAATGAGTACAACGTAAGGCTGCGTATCCACGAGAGATGAGCGAGTATGTGGAATGAAATGTGTTTTTAAGAACCAATAGAATCACATTATTTATCGTGGATAGGGGAATGACGTTATTCTATTGGTTGTTAACAAATACATTCCTCGCAACGCATCCTCGCCTCGTGGAAATGCAGCCATATTAAGTTATCTGTGTCGGATACGAGATTTTTTCAAAGTATACAGTGTGTATTTTTCATACATACATACATTACATACATTCAGCCGTATGCAGTCCACTGCTGGACATAGGCCTCTCACAAATATGACTTGTATCATCTTGGGGGTAGTTGCCATAGTCGCCACGCTTGGCAGGCGGGTTGGCGACCGCAGTAGCTGTAGATTGGGTTTCGACGGACGCTGCTGCCCGTCCGTAGGATTTTTCCCTTTGTCACCTCTTACGACACCCGCGGGAGGATATGGGGTGGTGCTATTCTAGTCAGCCGGCACCACACGGTATTGTTCATACGTGCGTATATTTCGCCCACATAAAGGGTGAACACGATTAAATTGTCTCCTACATTTTTACTTTGCTAGCGTGTTGCATTGAACCTTTTTGAATATTCTTTTAAAATTTTAAATTTAGAAGGCTCGTAATATATTAGACAACCATAAAATGTTCATTTGTTTTTATTTATGAAAATGGCGTTACACGAAAAAATGTTCGCGAATTAATTTTGCAAGAATTCAGTAAAAATCCTCATTTATCAACTTTAGATCTGGCAAAATCTTGTCAAACAACTCGGAGGACGGTTCAACGAACCCTAAAAAATTAAACAAGGTGAAACTATAGATAGGAAGCGGCGTGAAGGTCAACCCACCAGAAAATCGAATGTTAAGTTACAATCAAAGGTGTGCAAGCTATTTGATAAGAATCCGAGTATCTCTTCCCGGGATGTGGCGAAAAAGTAGGCACTAGTCAAGCAAATGTCCAAAAATTAAAAGGAATGCGGCATTACAACATATAAGAAGCAAAAGGCTCCCAAGAGAACTGTGGATCAATATAATCGTGCGGTTAGACGTTCTAGGTTATTGTATACCTTGTTGATTGAGAAAAAATGTTGCCTAATTATTGACGATGAAACCTACGTCAAGGCAGATTTCAAGTCTTTACCAGGTAACCAGTACTATTCCTCTCGTGACATCTCGAATCTTGACGAATCGGAAAAGGTGATCCCGGTAGAAAAATTTGCAAAAAAATACCTTGTTTGGCAAGCTATATGCCAGTGCGGCATGAGGAGCTCACCATTTATCACTACCGGGACAATTAACACCGATATTTATATATCAGAATGCTTGAAAAAGAAACTGTTACCATTCATAAAGAAACACACTTCCTCAACATTGTTTTGGCCAGATTTAGCAAGTTGCCATTATTCGTCTCGAACTTTGGAATGGTATAAGGCGAATTCAGTCGAGGTAGTGCCTAAGGAGAGTAACCCACCTAACTGTCCCGAACTTCGCCCCATCGAAAAATATTGGGCTAACATAAAACTAAACTGCGAAAAACTTGCCAACCTGCCACTTCATTACCAGATTTTCAACGAAAATGGATTAAATGCACAAAATTGTTAAGCGATGATTCCGTGCGAAATTCAATGAATCACGTCAAAAGTAATGTCCGGAAATTTTCTCGTCGTTCGATGAAATAGCCCTAATATTTTTTAAAATGATTTTACGCTGTATAAAATTAGTCATATAAAGAATTTTGAGCACTTTGGATTTTTATTTTGTCGTCTGTAGCATGTTCGACCTGCGACAATTTAATAGTGTTCACCCTTTACACTATCCAGTAATGCGACTCGTATTATGTTAATAATTTTGTTAAATAGTGTTATAACATAGTTGTAACGATTTTTTAAGTCTAACCGGGCAGCAATGTACGCAGTCCAACTTATTTTGACATGACAAGTAATACTGACATGACATGACGCATCGGTACGTTAATTATTATGGATAAAATACATTGCGTGCTTAATTATTATGTATGAAATAAAAATAACCTAATTTTTTAACAAAATTAATGTAAATAGGTTCTTGAGGTCCAATACAAATATATAGGCCCGTATGAAAAATACTGTATACAAGCTGGTGCGGCAAAGACTATTCCCGGGAATATATCCATGTTGCGTTACTATAGATAACCACACTACTTTCTCTACCCGGATGAAGGGTAGTCCCGTAGAGAATATGATTAGAAGGGTCAATTTAAAATTTAACACATACTCGTAAGTAATCCTGTGATTGTCAAGGGAAAACCTTTTCATGTCACTGAGATAAACAAGATTATGTGTGTTGTTTAAGAGAAAAGGCCACTGCAGATATTATCTTGCTAAGTGTGGTAATATTTATTGTAATAGGGATATTGACTAGTTTACAGATAAAAAAAAATGTTGGCCAAATTTTCCCTTTCATATTTAAGGGAGGCATGTGTACATCAGTGGACAACTTACGGATAAAATGATGATGAAGTTAATAATACAGGAACCGTAAATTACCGGAGGAACGCTTCTAGTCTCGTCCTGTCTCTTACATAAAGACAATCAATCAATCAATCAATGAATATTAATTGATATTTTAGCACTTTCATGACATGACAAAAACAATGTTGTTAAAGTTCTATAATGGGAACTCGCAGAATACAAGTACCGAAACGTGACGTCATGCGACATTTATATGTCAACTCAATATGCAAAATATCCTTCAGCTCCAGTGCTATCTGTACAAAGAAGCCCCAATGCTGCGATGCCAACCTAGCTAGTTTTTTAATGTTATTTAGTTATATGACGCTTTGGTCTTGTTGTGTAAAGTCATGTTAACTAATTTGAAATAAATAATATACTCACTGGGTCAAATATTTTTTAAACACGGAGACAGGAAGATAAAAGTCGTTATAGTTAATTAGAAATAAGTAAATTCTCGATTAAAAGTTAACAAAATAGTTACATTCCTATCTCCAACGAAGTAATTTTTACATTATGAGTGCAAAGGCGGAATGCGCCGAAATTTTTAAACGTAACAAATATACCTAGATATTTTTCTAGCAGGAACGACATTTGCTTTGTGCTTGCTACAATCAAAATATCGACAAACAAGTACTTCAACGACAATACGTACACACAGTCTGCCTACCTAGACGCCGCGTGCCATCGATCTTGAACAAATTTAACGTAATCCGTACACTTTTGATCCAAATTATTTTATCATTTGCAATTAATAGTTCGAAATTGATTTCTGAAGTATGTAAAATATAAATAAATAGATAGTTTTTGCTATTTTTATTTACTTTTAACCCTATTACCTTATATTAGTCTTAGTATTACCTGTATGACTTTGAAGTGGTACTTATCGATAACAGGACTGTCGATGTTTTTAATCACTTACAAGAAACCGTTCGTGCTAGAAAAATATATAGGTATAGTAATAAATATAAGAGCCTGGGAACAGAGTACCATTTTGTACCGTTTCGTGTAGAGACGAGAGAAAAAACTATTCGCAGAAATCGCGAAGCGTCTGGTTGACGCAACCGAAAAGCTGGCAGCTACCTCGAACAAGGTATCAGCATTGCGATACAACGAGGAAATGCCGTCAGGATCCTAGGTACAATGCCTCAAGAGACTTTTTTAAATTTAATGTAGTAAGTAGTTAAGTATTCGTACTATAATTATTAAATTATTTAGTATATTAGTCTCTAATATAGTAATTCAAGGTAACAATAGATAGGTTTTAATTTTTATGCCGGTACTAACAAAAATATGGATTATATTTGTCCAATTTAATTTCATTTATTTATATAAAATAAATAAAATTGTTATAATATGTAAATAGAATTAAAATTAAGGTAATTTTAAGTTTTATTAAGTATTTATTTTTATTTGATACTTAGTTTTATGTAATGTTATTGTTTCGTTGTTATTAGCCCAAGATATGAATTTATCTTTAGAAATAATGATTTACGTTACATAATAGATAATGAATCAATTTCTGTTTTAAAAAAAAACATCATTATTTCAAGGGAAAAACCTCCCTGTCGAACCCATATTCAAATTATGTTTATTCGTCTCACACGACACTTAATCAAGTTAATTTGAACGTTAATTCGTTTCCATAAAGAAGAAAATCGGATAAAGCTTTACTTAAATAATTTGAGAGGCAAGAAAATGCTTAACGATAAACCGATTAGGTCGGGGTATTAAACTGTACGGAATCGTTTTAAATGTTTTTATACTTTGTGTTCAAGATTTAAATGATTAAATACATTTGAAAACAGGTCGTGGTAGTAGTAGGAAGTTAGGAACCCTTCCCTATCAATACGACGGTTCTGGTTCAAATCCCGGTAAGTGATTTTTTTCTGTGATGAGCACAAATATCCATCAGTTCTACAAACATACCATAACTACTACTTAGTTACAAACGGATAAACTCACGTGTAATTATATCGCACTAGGCGACATGTTTCGTGTGTCGCCTAGTGCGATATAATTACACGGCTCTGAACATGTCGCCTAGTGCGATATAATTACACGTGAGTTTATCCGTTTGTAACTAAGTAGTAGTAACATGGCTCACAACAGTTTTAATTGTATTAATACCATAACTATTTTAAATTTGTTTACCTCTTATATTACCTATAAAAATAAGTGTCGTGTAGTTCCGATTCAGAATAGCACTACCCCGTCTCATCCCGTGGGTGTCGTATGAAAAAAAACGCCTGCGAAACGTGGCGACAAACGGCAACTTCTCCCTACAACGATATAAGTCATATTTGTGGTCTGACGGCTGTAATAATGAGAAAGAAGTGTGCGAAGCTGACTGCCAACTATAAGAAAAAATAGAATACTGCTCTTGAATCCTGAAAAATAATCCATCTTTTTGGCAGCTTCTTCACGGGCTACAGTCGTGGTTAGCATAAATTTAATATTCAAGGAAATTAGCCTGCATTAAAACAACTCCTGATTTGCTTATTATAATTTTTGACGAAGAAAAGATAATCTCAGTATTGTTCTCATTTCATCCTCTGTCCTAATGAACGAACAAGACGTTATCATTAAAAGTTATACGAGTTAGGTATCTTTAATGATACCATATTAACTAATCTAATTAGGAATATTTTTTTGCTAAGCTGAAACATTTACTAACTGGTTGACGTAACTGGTCACCGAAGAGCTGGTGGCTTCCTCGCACAACATTGCGATACAACGATTAAATGCTGCCAGCACGTTGAATATTGCTCGACATGTTTCACTCCGTAATGTGGAGCATAATCATGAGCCATTCGAGTTGGCTAACCGACGCAGACTGCGGGCCGCAGCTCTCCGCGGCTGGCAACAGCTGAGGGCGAGGAGGCGAGAAACTACCCTCAATTTCAGCAATTGTCAATATAGGGTTACTTACTACGTCCGTTGGCAAAGGTCCGTCCACACAAAACGCCGACGCACCACACAAAACAGTTCTCCAACTAGGGGGCACACGTTTTTATACAATTAATATGTTTCAATCTCACGGTAGTTCTGTGTTTAATAAAAAGTTACTTAACCTTCCAGTGCCAGATTTGACCCGGCACTTTGAAGTTTCGCTACTGACGCTAATTCATTTTTAACCACAACAGCGTAGAGAATCGCTAATCATTCCATCATTAATTAACGTAATTAAAGTGCTAATATATCTTGTCGCACATATACTATGGCACCAATAATGTCCTTATAGCCTTCCTAGTTTTCCATCGTAGCTAGTCGACAAAATTTTATGACCCGACCAAGGTCAGGTTCGGACCGACGTCAGCCATTTTTACGACGATGCGTAAAGCATTATCCCTATCACATGTTCCACATTTTGCACACTTGTTGCCTTCTTCTATATACAAGGGATGGTAACGCGAACATCGAATTTCGTATATTTCGAGCATCTTTTTCTTTTACTCCAATTAAGTCAATCGAGAGTAACAGAGACAATCGTGCGCGTTTTGATCATGAGTTGACGCAGTTGACATACGTCATGTTTCATACGTCATTTGTAAGTTCTGTAGGTACTATTTCTCCGTAGGTACGAATATTACACGCAGTCGCTAGTGATTAAATCCAAAATAAAATTTTGTCATGGTTTTCTGAAACGCCATTATGTATTTGTTATATCAACTTTAAGAGACCAGTTCTATGATAGTATAAAGAGCTTTATGTCTAAAGAGGTCTTACTTAATTATCATATTAACAGGGTGTTTTAACTTTGCAATTTTGTCCTAGTTTTCTCAAAAAAATATCAAAACCTATGATGTTTCATTAAATGTACTTCAAGAACCGAGTACTATCAGCCGCATAAATATCCGTGACTTTTACCTTTTTTACTTACTTTTTTTTATACACGACTGACGAGCGTTTGACCTCAGTCACACCTGATGGTAAGTGTTGACGTGGTCGAGAGTGTAGCACGCTGGTTCAGTAACAACCAATTCACTCTTGTTTTGAAAATACCCAAATTATATCTTTCCGGGAATACAGACGAAGGGAGTGAATTCCATTCATTAGCAGACCGCATTAGGAAGCATTATTTATAGGTGAAAAACTTAAAAAGTAACCATGTCGATGTAGTTGTGCGGATAATTAATATGGAACTTACGTCAAAATTTTAATATAGCACGCCGAAATGCGTGTACAGACACGTTACTACTACATAAACCAGGTGTTTAAGCTAAGTTTTTCACCCTATACCACCTTTTAATTTTTTTTCACCTCAGCAGCTCGAACATGACTACTTTCCTCACTCCAGGGAGTGAGGAAAGTGCGACTTTCCTCACTTTAAAAGAGTGAGGAAAGTAGTTACTTTCGTCACTCCAGGGAGTGAGACAAAGTAGCTTTTTAATTGACGACCGGTCTGGCCTAGTAGGTAATGACCCTGGCTATGTAGCCGGTGGTCCTGGGTTTGAATCCCAGTCAGGCCATTTATTAGTGTTCCTGAGTCATGGGTGTTTTCTATGTATTTAAGTATTTATATGTATCTATATATTATAATAGGACATAATGGACCCCCTAAACACCACTAACACGTTCGGAAACTCACAAATTAATAAAATATTATGATTTTCAAATGTAGGCACATAATATATTTTAAAATGAAAAACATTTAAACAAAACATTAAGTAATGAAGCCAGTGCAGTTCACTGAAATGAATGTGGTTAACTTGATGTTATTTTTTTTATAAGATTTCATTTAACTTGATGTATGTATTTGTATATTTATCCGGGTGGAAACTTGCAATGTAACTCTAATTTGAAGCAGACATCTTAAACCGATTGAGCTGAAATTTAGCACTCCTATGTAAGTTCGGTTACAATGCAATATTATGGTACCACTGATCTGATCTGATGATGGAGCCAGAAGGCTACAAACGCAACACATAAAAGCCACAAGATAAACCCGTAGTGTTTTAGGCTCATTAGAATCCTTTCGAAGAGTACAGTCGGCAATAAAAGCTTGTACAAAAAGGATATTTTTGGCAACTTATTTAACCTTTAATATGTTCTCACTACTGAGGTGAAAAGTTGTATGTGTCACACTAGAGTAAAGTTATTTTACATCTCGTGTTTTTGAGTGCCTCGCTACGCTCAAGATTCTAACACTAGAATCACTCGCTACGCTCGTGATTCAATTATAGAATCTTTCGCTTACTCGGGACTCAAAATTAACACTCGTCAAGAAAAACAACTCTCCTCTCTCGTTGCACAAATAACTATTTAATCGCGTAGTATTGAACACTGTCATTCGCTTTTCACACAGATCACTCTTCCTCAGCCCTCACTCAGCATGTGTAAACCTTTTTTGTATTTAATAGGGCGGCATTATAATAAAAAAATCGATTATGTGTCCAGCGGGGTGAATGATGGCCGTTAATCTAACGAGTCTGTGCTCAGTGGAACGGGTAATAAAATGTAATAAAACCTGGGCCCGTACACTCATGGTTCCGTATTAACAAACACTGCTGAACAAAGAGTCAGAACAGTTTTCTGTCTATGCATAATGTCTGCGCCACCTGATTTAAACATCGATGTATAATAAACGTAGATTCACAATCAGCCTCAAAAAAATGGCTCTAAAAAACAGCCGCTCGAACAACTTGGGCGGCACATTTAGTTAGTCTTCTTTGAACCACTGTCAGTGCAAGTGTGAACAACGACTGAAAAGTTATTACTTTATCAATAGTGAAGTTTGATACTAAACAACTAGAACACAGAGCTCTTTTTGTTTGTTTATATTATCTAAAAGAAGATTATAAATTAGCATTATCAGCATAACTGGAACGTGATAGAAATGTCATTTAGTGCCATATTTTTGTACATAAATAATTTGTTCGCATTTAGGAGTCTATTTCTTTATATCAGTGGATTTAAAGCGTTAATTCTTCAAACAACACAAGCCACATCTTATTCATGTTTTATATTCTATACGCCGTGTGGCAAAGTTACATGTAACAAAAATCCTCAGTCACGATGTCGTGATTTTAATCGGAATACTGACACTAAACTCATTTATTTTAAGTTCGGGGTTTCCCAAGCGGTTACAGTGTGAGGTTCAAAGAGGAATGTATTGGTTTTTAAAGGGTTAGCAGCGCGCGTGTTAATCCTCTGGGAATAGCAGACGTACATAGGTTAAGGTAACTGCTTGCCGTCGGGCAAACCGTATGCTGTGTGTGGCTTGTTCGCCACCATAGTAATACAAAAAAAGGTTAGAAACGAAATTGCACGCTAGAAGGCAGTGTTCTTTGTGCTAATATGCCTTAACTTAGCCATAAGTGTCTAGCCGTTACTTGCAATAGTCAACAATATGTTTTTCACCTCCCTAGCTCGGATAACAAATAGGTAGCAAAGTTGCATTTTATTCACAAGAGTTCAAAGTAACTTCATACAAATAGTTTATGACTAAGCCAGTGTTCTTTTATTTAATGATAAATGATGGATGCCAATAATTTTGAATACATTTTAAAAGTTCCACAGTATTTTTTCCTCAGGGTGAGGTGAAAAATTGTGTGTAAAGTCTCTCGGTAGCAAAGTGTGCTCCCCTCTCGTGCTTTGAGACCCTCGCAATGCTCAAGATTCCGCTCTTTGAACCACTCGCCATGCTCGCTCGCTTTCGCTAGCTCGGGTCTCAATATTAGCACGAGAAGTAAACACTAACTTTGCCCCTTGTAAATTTCGGATATTTGTCTTTGTCACTTTCATGACACCTTAATTGGAGTTAAAGAGAAAGATGCCTGAAATATACGAACTTTGATGTTCGCAGTACCGCTCCTGACTCCTCACCTCAACACATGCATCCAGTAAGATCTTGCATCAGGCCCCAGAGACCGGTGAACGGTCAGCACTCCCTCGGGACGCCAGCGCAATCAGAATTTAGCTCGGCGAGTAACGAGAATCGATGCTTCTCTAAACAATTTATAGCTCTCAAAGCGGCGGGGATCACTTGTTTGTTTTGTATCGAAGAACTTTCCAATGGATATTTACTCGTCTAAAAGGAGTAAGAGTTCAGGTTAAGTAAGATAGGATGAAATCTTCTGTATGTCCTCTTTAACTGTTATAGTAGTTGTGTGGATTTTCAAGTAAAGTATCTTCTTTTCTTCATGGGCTTCTTGGCTTGGGGTGAAGTGTTTAAAATGATCTACACGCGCTCTTATTCTCTTGACTATAGATCTGTTGACCTCATATTGAACACTTCAACCGCTTAGCCACTTCTGCTGCTGAATGTAGTCGCTTTCATAGTCTACGCCAAAAGGGTAAAATGTAATACCTTTACAAATAAACCAGCATTACTATCAAAGGGTGATTATTTGGGCATTTGAACCGTTCTCATTACTCTGCCCAGATTTCTGTAGAAATGATCACACAGTTTGGTGTTATTTTTGGTTTTGCTGGGCTGCCAGCTGCCTACCAGTTAACTAAAAGTAACACCAAACCTAAAGGATAACAAAAACCTAGGTAATGTAATGCAGGCACTTCTACAGAAATCTGGACAGAGTAATATGAACGGTTCAAACGCCCGAATAATTACCCCAAAGAGTGTATGGAATGTCTTCAAATTTTTTAAATAAATTACCTAACGAGATTTAAAAATTGACAATATTCAACTGCAAAATAGCACAAATTAATAACTGCAATTTATTTAACTAGATTTAGTAAATGTTTATGTCAAAGTAAACATGCTGCAATGATGCATGTAAATTGCAAACTTCCATTTTTGTACGGGTAAGACATAGTGATCCCGTGTATCAAATATTTGTAACACCTACATAGGTGTACATACCTATAGGATATACATACCTAGGGATAGGTACGTACCTATGTTTGATAAATAAATGATTGCAACTCACACTAATACCTAAAGCGGGATAGTTACCATGTATATTATTTTCAACGAGTTTCCGATATTTCGGCAACTGCATGTGCGAAATTACACAGTGAGTATTGTTTGTCGTGATTGCGATCGAGTATTAAGTGAGAATGTGAACGGTAGTAGTGAAAGTGACATTCAACAAACAAAGCGCGTCAGAAAGAGGGTAGATCGCTACGGAGTGTGGTTTGACCACAGTTAAATCTCGCAGTACTTCAGTTATTCCGTGAGGATGGCGCTTGCAACAGTGCCGAAATATCGGAAACTCATTCAAATTATATACATGGTAACTATCTCGGTTTAAGTAATAGTCGTAATGGGAATGACCATGTTTAGCTTAAAATCGTAAATAAATGATTGATTGATTGAATGTACATGCAAATACAGCCCACTAGCTATTGCACAGTATTACCGTATAAGCTGAATATAATGAAACGCCAAGCGCTTGAGCCCCATACGTACACACAGCAACACTCTTAGCTGTACATCGGTGGACCTTATTCCATATATAATAAGGTCCATCAATGTACCGCTAAGAATGTTGCTGTGTGTACCAGCGTGCAGCGCCATACAAGCGGCTTAAATCTCTTTCTTATAAGTCACTTCGTATTTTGTCTCGTTTTCCTTTGCATCGTAATAATAGGATGCGAGTGCGTTGTGTTTTTTTTTTTCTTCGTCGTATTAACTGTGGTGTTAAATAAGGCATCACTGTGACTTTTGAGTTAGTATGTGGTTTAATATGTTATAATCACATTCAATAAATCAATATTGATTACTTTATATTGCCTTGAAATCTTAATCCTACAAGGTAGCTCAGGCTCAAGGTCAGCCGCGATAGCTGGAGATGCGGGTTCGAATCCCGTCTCGAACACCGGAGGTCCTCGTCGTTTTTTTCTTAAGTATATGTTATCTATTTCAACTTTTACTACAAGGTAGATCAAAATTATGTAAGATTGCATACAAGTTGAGGTATAGGTACAATATTATATACATATATATATATATATATATATATAACGAGGAAATGCCGCCAGCATCCTTGGTACAATGCCTCAAGGGCCTTTTTTAGATTTTATACTGCAACTAGTTAAGTACTTGTAGTTATGAAAATACGCATGTAATTTCTGTAAATACACATATCATTTAAATTCAGTAAGAGTAGTTAATGTTATTTTAGTTTTCCTAAAAAAATGTTTAGTTCAACCAAATTGAAAAAAAAATAATTATTATTAGCATAATAAATAATGCAATTCAACCCTTTGTGCAGCCCTATTTCGTGAAAGCACGTACAAACGCAAAGCGACAATTATGCTTTGTTTAAACAACTCAAAGCACTTTTCTCTTCCCCTTCCGATGCAAAGGAAAATAATAAGCAAAAAACAAATCGATTTACAAGAAATAAAGATTTTGCAGCCGCTTTCACATACAGTGATGGAATGCATGGATAGTGCGAAACATGATCGCAACTAATGAAATAAAAATCTTTAATCGCCACTGGTTGCGAACCGCAGTTGCGAAAACGGCCGGAGGGTTCATTACAAAGAACTTGTTACATGTGCATGTCGTGTTGGCCTGTAATTGGGTGGATACTCAATCATGCTCATTTTGTACCTAGATATAAATAAGTGTTTTACATTACACGTGTTGGCAAACATTAAACAAATAAAATACAATTGTGAGGGAATGAGAGGTTTATATGTTATGTTAGTCTTAGGGCCACAGCACACATATCAACTCGGAAAGGGATCGTCACCCTATCAACTCGAGCCGTTCAGTATTTTTGAATTGAATTTTTAAAGTTGAATTTTTATTGTTAATTTAAAATATAGATTTTTTAATTATTGATTGTGTATGTATTTAGTTGTTTCTGAATAAAATTATTTTAAATATACTTGTATTCGTCTGAGGAAAGTAGCTTTAAATTCCCGAAAAGCAAACCGAGCATAAGTAGGAGCCCCCGAAGCAGGGCTCTGATGTAGCAGTATAATTGTGTAAAATATGATAGCAACTAGTTTTTTATAGACAAATGAAAATCTTCAATCGCAACTGGTTGCGACAAAAAAGACAATTCTTAAGCAGCCACAGTTGTAAAACGCAGTTGTAAAAATGGTAATTTTTTATTTTGATTTAACTCTGTCCTATATGGTTAGTACCCAGTGATGGTATGTACGCTAACGAGATGTGATTGTGGGGTTACCCTCAGCTGTTGTCTTTTTATTTACGTAAAACGTGTAACAGAGAGGTTACTTTACACTATACTACTTTACCATATATATAGATAATAAAGTATCATTGACAATAATTATTAACTTTTTAAATTATGTTTATTTTATAGTCATAATAATGCAACCATGTTTTTCAGTATTCTTTTGACAAGCAACGTAAGTACACCAAGCGACAATTGAGTTTTGTTTAAACAGCGTTCCCTACTTCTTACGATACTCGTACAAAGGAAAATATTAAGGCCAAAATGAAGTTACTTATAGGAGTTACAACCAAGTATTATACTTACTTATTTTAAACTATTCTCACAAATAAACGGGAGTTAACCGCGTAATGTCGAAGGTAATTTTAAAGTGAATGTCGCGATTAAGGTCCGTTTATTACCTTTTATTTAACTTGCAATGTTAGTATGCAAGTATGTATAGTATGTAAGTATGTTCAGGTGAAACATTGCAACTCAATTCTGAAGCAGATATCATTGACCGATCGAGCTGAAATTGAGCACACCTATGTAACTTCGGTTACAATGGAACACTATGGTACCACTGATCTGATCTGATGCAGCAGCCATCTGATGCACCAACTCATAAAATACATCATCTTTGTAAGAAATAATAATTTAATTCTTTTATGTATTTTATCATATAATAACTCCGACCGAAGCATTTGCTTTTATATATATTTATGTATCTGTCAATGAGAGTATCATGAGATTCCTATAAGATAATGTACGCCTAATATCTTAAATAGTCATAGTTCATAATTATACAACCACTCTATTCCGCTCTCTTTCGTTAAACCACACACGAATGCAAAGCGACAATTATGCTTTGTTCGACAAACTCAAAGCACTCCTTTCGTCCGCTTACGATTTAAAGAAAAATAATGAGGCAAAAAAATAAAGTGACTAACAAGAAGGAAAGAGTTTTAAGTCTCTTATATGACGTATGACGGTGAAGCGCTTGGCATCTCATTTTATTCAGCTTATATACTACGGTGCTGTGACTGTTACTATTATGCCTAGATATTTTTCTAGCAGGAACAACATTTGCTTAGTGCTTCCCGCAATAAAAATATCGACAATCCTGTTATCGATAAGTAGATAGTACTTAATCGAGAAGACGTACACCATAGTTTTGTATCGGTTATATACCTACCTAGACGCCGCGTGCCACCGATCTACAAATTGAACGTCCGTACACTTTTGAACCAATTTACTTTTATTATTTGCAATGAATAGTTCGAAATTATATTCTGAAGTATGTAAAATATCAATCAATAGATGCTATTGTTATTTATGTTGAGCCCTGTCAGTTACTCTATATATATTTGTCTTTGCATTAGGTATCTTTATGACGCTGAAATGGTACTTATTGATAACAGGACTGTCGATGTTTTTTATATTGTCAATCACTTACAAGAAATCTTTTGTGCTAGAAAAATATCTAGGTATAGTTACTTTAGTTACCCGAAAGTTGAAGTCACGCACACAACAACATCTCATGTAATGATAGGGATTTTGAAATTACAGTTATTTTTTCATACCGTTAGCAAGTTCAACAGCGAATTGAGTAAATACAAAGCAAATAGTTTTTTATTAAACCTCTTCGAACATGACTGAAGTAACTGGTACTGGTTACATTTAAGTGTTTTATTTACACACTTCAGCCGTATGCACTCCACTGCTGGACATAGACCTCCCACAAATATGTCTTGTTTCATCTTGGGTGGTAGCTGCCATAGTCGCCACGCTTGGCAGGCGGGCTGGCGGCCGCAGTAGCTATATATTAGGTTTCGGCGTACGCTGCTGCCCATCCGTAGGATGTTTCCTTTTGTCGCCTCTTACGACATCCGCCGATGGAGATGGGGTGGTGCTATTGTAGTCAGCCGGCATCACACGGTACACGGCAGTGTTTTATTTACATTCACTCATTCATTCCATTCATTCACTCTTTTTGCAATCAGTACTTCATAATATAGTTGTGTGCGTAATCCATTCGCCTCAATTCTCGTAGAACTATTTACACGAGTACATGAGAACCCGGCTTCGCTCGGGCATAAACCTACACGGGCTCATTCAAACTAAGTTTCCGAACGCACCCCGCGGTCGCGCCGTCACTGTCACTTTATCAACCAACAAATTAAATATGGCCGAGCGATATGTCATGACTCATTAAATTAACACTTTTTAATGCAAAATACGTGAATTTTGCCGATAAACGACCTTTTATAAAAACCTTTTATATTTTTCACTTTTTTTAGTAAAATTTCGTTTGGGTCTATCGTATTTACAACTCAAGAATCATGGTTCAAAATTAATGAGTAACGTAAGACGAAATACTGAGTAGGTATAAGTTTTACCTAGCTAGTCCGTATACCTAGTATACTTATCTATTCATGTTACATGTGTTTAAGTATGAATTTAGTAAATTACGAATAAATAATAGAATCTTTATTTTACTTTATAAAGCATACATAATAAATCTTGCTTAAAGAGTCAATAAAGAAAAGAACATAAATTCTGACAGGTGAAATGTTGCAACTCAATTTTTAAAGCAGATTATACCTCTATTTAACCGATGGAGTTGAAATTAAGCACACTTTTATTTTTATTTAAGTTCGGCGACAATGCAATATAATGGTATCGGTGTTTTGATTTTGAAGCCAGAAAGCATAGCAATTTCTTAACCCTTTATAAGGCCGCAGTTGTACAGATATGCTACGTGAAAGTTAAATACACTCCCATGTTTGTAATGCACTAGGGAACACATCTACGGCAAAAAACCGAAATCATTAATAAAAACATGTGGTCATTATATGCACTCAGCCCGTTAGTGCACTCGAGTTTTCAGATGATCTGTTTCCAATACACCTATTCATTGACAGATACGTGATAGTGATAGGCAATACTCAATAGTTCTTCATTTGTCATAACTGCCATGTACGTAATACTATGCAAATAGTTACATATTACAATATTTATCGATATAGCATGTAACCTTTTATAATTTTATTAATCTTAAGTGGCAAATGATACACTTTCCTGATACTACAAACAACGTAGTTCAGTTGGATTTATCAAAATTATATGGAGAGTGGATTTATCAAAATTAGACCTTATTATCATACCAATAACAGTCTCGCCACTCGCCATCGTGAATTACAAGAGCTATAATTGAAATTAATAGATACAGCAACTAGTGTATTTTTAATAGTATAGGTAATGGAAACAGTGACAAATGCTTGCTTCCCTTAACGGGCACAGTGCAGTTATTGACCACAAACTTTAGATTAATTAATTACACTAAAATTAAATTATGACCGAAAAGTATAAATAAGAAAAGAAAGCCTGATATATTTGCTATATAATACCATTATAGTTAAATAAAAAGAGGATGTTCTTTCTTTGTAAATGTTTATTAACTAAGTGGTTTCCAAATCGTCTCTGCCTTATAAAGGGTTAAAACACACAAGATGGGTAATTGATGATCGTGCAGATCGTGCAAGAAAAGTACAGTCAGTAATTTTTTTTAATGTCAAAGGCGGCAAACGAGCTGACGGATTGCCTGATGGTAAGCAATTACCGTCGCCCATGAGCAGTTGAGCACCCGCATCCGCAACGCCAGAGGAGTCAGAAGCGCGTTGCCGGCCTTTAAGGGGAATTGGAGCTCTGGGAACCTTATACCCACCATTAGGAACACAACACTACATGCCTGAAAGGTAGCAGTGCTATATATGGCTGTGGTCTTCTGTAAGGAGGAGGTACTTCCCAGTTGGGCTGCCCCAGATTCAAGCGTGATGGTCATCGCTGTGCCTTCAATTTAGTTTAAAAGTTAGTTTTATGTCGTACTTATATATTTATATTCCTTTTCATTTATATTGTGATTATTTCTGTAAGGAGGAGGTACTTCACCAATTGAGCTTCCAGACTCAAGCGTGATAGTAGATACGTCACTGTGCCCTACCTCTTATACCTACCTTTATGATTAGGCAGTCACCTGAACTACATTTGTAAGGCCGCCATAAATTCGCTATAAAGTTACAATAAAACCGTAGAAGCACTAAAACGTTAGCGATAATACTTACTCTACTTCTTATACGCCATTTTGTACTGAATAATGTAAGACATAAAACATGTTTCATATAATATGGATATGTGTTTGCAACACGCAAAAAAAAACAATATACATCATTATATACATACATTTCAGCCGTATGCAGTCCACTGCTGGACATAGACCTCCCACAAATATGACTTGTATAATTTTGGGGGTAGTTGCCATAGTCGCCACGCTTGGCAGGCGGGTTTGCCGACCGCAGTAGCTGTAGATTGGGTTTCGACGGACTCTGCTGCTCGTCCGTAGGAATTTTCCTTTTGTCGCCTCTTACTACACCGTGGGAGGAGATGGGGTGGTGCTATTTTAGTCAGCCGGCATCACACGACACAAAAAAAAATAAGCATTTTAATTTTGGAGTAGTAGTAATATTGAAGCGACAAAAGATAATGTCTGTCTCGAACATATTTTCAGCAATTATATCTATATGACGACAGGTTTGGTCTAGTGGGTAGCAACCCTGCCTATGGTGCCAATGGTCCTGGGTTCAAATCCCTGTAAGGGCATTTATTTGTATAATGGACACAGATATTTGTTACTGAGTCATGGGTGTTTACTATGTACTAAGTATGTATATATTATACATGTACATAGTTAACCGCTAGTGAGATGTAACAAGCTGTAGATAAATTCCCTATCCCTCTCTGTCTTATTAAAATCTCTGTTTGTAAGAAAAGGCCAAACTTTAGCAAACAACGACAATGCGTGAAAATTTAAATATTAATTGAGTTTTTGTTGAAAATCCGTCGAAATGTCGGTAAAAAGTAGGAAAAATAACGATGAATGAGGAGTTACGTAGTCTTTAGTATAGCAGTCGGTATAATTCTAATATATTTACGAGCTCAATTAGCTAATCCAGATGGCCAATAATATGACCATAAATCTTTGGGACCCTAACTAAGTAGGGCTTAGTACGCGAGATAGATTTGCTTGGTTGTCCATTTATTTACTTATTTTATTTTCAGGTTTCTATAATCTTATTCCAATGAAATAAGAATAGAATAGTATGCAGTCCACTGCTGGACTCCCACAAATATGACTTGTATGATCTTGGGGGTAGTTGCCATAGTCGCCACGCTTGGTAGGCGGGTTGGCGACCGCAGTAGCTGTAGATTGGGTTTCGTCGTACGCTGCTGCCTGTCCGTAGGATTTTTCCCTTTGTCGTCTCTTACGACAGCCGCGGGAGGAGATAGGGTGGTACTATTGCGTGGTATCACGCGGGAAATAGAATATAAACCATTTATTCTCAAAATGCACATTAAAGAACAACAACAAGAAAAAAAAAGAAAAATATGACTTAGCGTAAAAGATTAAATAAAATAAAAAATGTAAACTGTTTATTTTCAAACAAGCATAATTTAAAGAAATAAACCTCCTTAGAAATAATCTTTTAATTTTAAGATTGTGCCTCTAAGAAAGTGAATAGAATGGGGATGCAACCCTTTAGATAATTACATAAAAGTTAATTAGATTGACATATTATCGCTCACTTTTATTTTTAAATTTATCATAGCTTTTTAACAATATTCTTAATACTATTAGGCTTATTCATTATTCCATTAATGACATAACTGGGAAGGCTGTCTAAAGCTTTAGGTAAGTAGGAGCTCCACACCCTGTTACCATATTCATATAATACACAATGAGGCAAATTATTTCTTATGCAAGACACATTAAATGCTTTCCGAAAACATATTTCAACGCCAGCATCCATCAATATTCCGCAATGTGCACCGTGAAAAAAGGCCAAGACTCAGCATGGCGTCAATCACGGTAAACGACTTACAACGCTGTTATTCTGTCTCAGACTTGTAGAGTGACAGAGACACCCAAATAGGTACAAGAGTAAAAAAAATACATAAGACGCACATAGCTCAAAGCTCATAGCCAGCTCAAAGTCGCTCAACAGGCTTCGTGATTCAATCAGAAATGTGGAGATCTTAAAAGAATGGAATTCGCTTCATTCGTCTGTATTCCCGGAAAGATATAATTTGTGTCTGTTCAAGGCAAGAGTGAATAGGCTGTGAACCAGCGTGCTACACCCTCCACCTCGTCGACACTTACCATCAGGTGCGACTGAGGTCAAACGCTGGTCAGTCTTATATAAAGATCCGTCCGAAATAGCCCACTGGACTAGCAAGCTGAAGTGGCAATGGGCAAGCCACATTACCTTAGATTTAATGTAGTAAATACGAGTAGTTAAGTACTCGTAACATTGTAAATAAAGATGTATTTAATCCAGAACGTCAATAATACAGTAACAAATATTTTTAATTTACACCCAAATACATACCCCTGCACCGATTCGAACTCATGACCTTTGACATGGCATGACTAGCTTCGTATGCTAATATATCTTAATTATAATTTATGCATGAGAAAATATGAGACTTATAAAAGTAATAATTTGCCTGATACGCTTTGATAGAAAATTAATTAAATCCAATAATTAATCTAAATAATATTCAACTAGATGTCTCAAAGCATTGCTCTGCTTGATTAATTTAGGGATAGTTAATAAATAAGAATCCCTTTGTACAATTCATTAACAGAAAATAATTACAATAGAAAACAATAGCCAATTATCTGTTAAAATTAGATACAAAATTCTGTACTAATTAGGTACAATATTTTGTTCATAGTCTCATTAAAAAAAAAAAGAAAAAGTCTCACTTATTTTGTTCCACCACAGCTCGGATAAAAAAAAATATTTACGTCTTTCATCAAAGAGGTAAATATGGCGGCGGAATTTTCGAGTATTCGATAAAATAGTTGTCGACCTATGATTTGTAATCGAGATATTTTATTTGACGAATCCATGAGAGTCCATGTTTTTGTTTTTTTTCTTTTTTCTACCAGTCACTGACGTCCAATCCCGGTCATAGGACTCCCCTATACAGTGTGTATTTTTCATACGGGCGTGTATTGTTTTGCGGTTAGTATTGGAGCTCCTTGGGAACCTAGTTTTAAATTGAGTTTGTTAAAAAATTTGGTTATTTTTTTCATAAATAATAATTCAGCACGCAATGTATTGCATCCATAATAATTAACGTACCGATGCGTCATGTCATGTCAGTATTATTTGTCATGTCGAAATAGGTTGGATTATTGCGTACATTGCTGCCCGGTCAGACTTAAAAAAATCGATAATACCATTTTATAACACTCTTTAACAAAATTATTAACATAATACGAGTCGTATTACTGGATACTATATGTGGACAACGTATACGCCCGTATGAAAAATACACACTGTAGACAGACCGTCGGGGGCGATCTCCAACACAGCCATGAGAGTTAAACGCAATAATTGCCACGCTTGGCAGGCGGGTTGGCGATCGCAGTACGATCAACTACAGTAAGGGACGTTGCTGCCTGGTTTCTATATACCCGAATCCGGACCCTTGTTCAACATATTTAATTACGTGAGTTACGAGTCCCGAACATCGTAAAAAAAATTGTCCTTAAATTTTATCACTCAGAATTAACGATTACGATGTTACCCCATTGTTGTCGACCACTGAATTTCGATGCTAGAATACGGACCCGTACACAGATTACATAATCTGAAAGCAGACATAACACTTTCGATAAAATAACTAATGACAGATTATTTTTAAATAAGTATACTACAATTGCAATCGTATTATAACTACTTACCCTTTAGCAGACTTCGTGATCATCGGGTGGACTGAGGAAAAATATTAATTTACCCCCATCCCAAGAGAATCTCCATCCAAAAAGACTTCAAAACGTCGGGATGAAGTTTAAATTCGTATACTCGGTATAATCCGTTTTAGTTGTTGTATTTCAATACGTTTTTAATTTTATTTTTTTCATGAATAATTGCCGTTGTAACCGAATACAATGTTATGGATTTTTTCAAAATAAATACAGAGCTATGGTGAATGGTGAGTTAGTAATCCTTGGTGCGGAGTTACAAGTTACTAATACTTATCTTAACTTCAAATATACAACACGGTTAATCCTAACTTATCTTTGTGGTTATTTGTGGTGGCACGATTTTTTATTTTATAATATGTTCTCAATCTTAGTTTTAGAACTACGAAACATCTTGTGATATCAGATTGAATTTAGTTATATTTGTATTTAAATATAATATTAATATTCATTATTTCAGTTGCTGACGGCACAGGTCACACGAAAAGCGCTTTAAGGCTGTCATGAGATTTAATCTATATTTATTTAAACTTTATCCTAAAGGCATTCTCTGCCAGTCAACCATTATTACTTTGGTAAAAATAAATACCTATGAGTTTGTTCCCTGTAATAACTTAGTATAGGCAATAAACTCAGTTGTGACATACTGTCGTAGTAATTATGTAATCTATGACCCTTTCTGATATGTAATTAAAAATTTGATTGCCCGTTTTATTTTGAACGGTAGTCAAAAAGGCTTAGCGTACGGACCTTAATTTTGTAGCCAATAAAATGCTTAATGCCGCGGTTAACTTTGTAAAAACATCGTAATCTACATTGGTGACATTTATACCAGAAAATTAAGTCATCATCATCATATCAAGCGAAAGATGTCTACTCTGGGACATGAGCCTCCCCCAAAGTGACCCACAGTGATCGGTTTTGCGCCACCCGCAACCAGAGGATTCCCGCGATCTTTATAATGTCGACGGTCCCCCTTGTGTAGACCTGTCCACGCTGCGGCTTCCGGTACATGGTCGCCATTCGAGAACCTTTACGCCTCAAGGGCCACAGGTTCTACGTGCAATGTGCCCCGCCGCGGATAACTGACTGACTGCATGAGAATGACCGATGCAAGCCGCGTCGAAACATCGATACTTATTTGAATTATATCGCGATAGAACCGTTCTATAGTCTTTAGGTAAAGATAAGATAAACAAAATACAAAATGAAGAATAAGTAAGAACGAAATGGACCCAACTCAGCGTAATGCTGGCTTGAGAAATCAGCGCTGATCTTCCGTTGAGCCCATTTGGTGATGTCAGGAAAAATAAGACAAAACAAAAAGGAATATTAATTTACAATAAGATAGAAAACAATAGATACAAGGCAGAAATTAACATATAAAATAAATAGAACAGACATAATAAATTTGCTTAGTACTCGTACAAACGAAAACAAACCACGAAGTGAAATAGGCGTGCAGACTTATTTTACTTTCTTTTAGTTAATGTTTAATATAATATTGTTTTCGGTTGCCGCGATAATTACTCATGAAATAAAACAACTAAAACGGATTAAATCGCGTATAGTCCACCCGATGACCACGAAACGTCGGGATGAAGTTTAAATTAGTATACGCGATTTAATCCGTTTTAGTTGTTTTATTTCATAATGTGTAATAATTTTCTATACCTTGAGC
Organism: Grapholita molesta; assembly: GCA_022674325.2. Lineage (NCBI taxonomy): Eukaryota > Metazoa > Arthropoda > Insecta > Lepidoptera > Tortricidae > Grapholita > Grapholita molesta. The sequence goes on from CP053139.2 coordinate 7,874,462, forward strand.
TCCAATTTGCGAATTGCAGAATCAGGGCTTTTGGAATCCGCGAAAAATTTTTGGTAGTCAATTAGGATCGTGACGTCATAAACTTTGAAAAAACACAGCCTTTTGTAGTAGTTTTAACCATATATAACCCTCGCCACGTACATATGGCGCATTTCTAGACACGCAATTTAAACTCACCTAATCCACAGCCTTAACCAATAATATGGAGTTCATATAGCTATTTGAATTTGCTCCCCCAACTCGGTATAATGCAGCCCATATTAAAAACGCTCGGTACATTATGTTTACACTCTTATGACGAATTGCCGGAGCTCTTCAATTTTCGAGAACGCATGGGAAGGGAATAAATATATGACTTTGTACAGAAATGTGGTTCATTTTTGACGTAGACCACCTTCATATAGACTCAGCAAGTTAGGAAGTTAATAGTCAGGAACATAATATATGTACGAAATATGTGACATAATCTATTATAAGGGACCTTATTGTTGATGGCGCTTACACCGTTGTTCAAGATGCCGCAACACAAACGCGCCGCGGTTCGACGTAAGCGCCATCGACAATAAGGTCCCTTTTGCTAGATAATGTCACATATAATGTTACTAGATGAGAACCCTGCTTCGCTCGGGCAACAAACCTTCACGAGTTAAATAAAAATTTCTGAACGCACCCCGCGCACCCGTCACTGCCAAGTTGTCAATCAATAAATAAATTAAATATGGCGGACCGAATATGTCATTAAAATAAAACTTTTAAACGCGACAAAGCGAATTTTCTTCAATTCAAAACTTAATTGTTTACGCTCTTTTATTTGAGTACCATTTCGTTCGGGTCTAACGTACCCTTCAACGGAATTATGAATATAGATATTAACCTGTCGCTTTTCGGTGAAAGAATACATCGTGAAGAAACCGGACTTATCTCAATAAGACCTACAGTTTACACTCTGGGTTGGAAAGTCAGATGGCAGTAGTTTTCATGAAACTAGTAGGCACTAGTTTCATGGAACTCCAACTCCAACTCCTGGGATTGGTTACCAAGTGGACACCAGGTTCCTATGAGCCGTGGCATTATGCCGGGACAACGCGAAGCAGACGAGACTCGGCTATTTATTTTGCACGCTGACGCATATTTCATAAAAACTAACGAATTAGAACATAAATGAAATAAATGGAACAAAGATTTTCCCGCTCATATCTATATTTATAAATATGCTTTCAAATTGATATATCTTTGATGTCATCTTGTAAGTGATCTGTGATTTCAGTGATACGAGGGTAATGGTGTGTTTAGCAGAAAATTGTGCGTGAATTTTGAAGGCGCTTAAATTAAAGTTACTTTTGGGGGACTGGAAGTTTATCACGGTTCGTGAAACGTAGGCTATGACACTGATATATATTCAAAAACTGTTTTAGGAGCATATACGATATTAAGCTAACATAATCGTTCACATAACAGCTATAAGACTTATACTTAAAATGGGATAATGCCGAAATATCGGAAAATCGATAGAATTAGGTAACTGAACTGGATGGTTGGCAGTCCTCAACTGTGCGTTTTTCTAGAAACTTCCTGCCTCGCACAGCAAAACTCTGGAATAGATTGTCGTGTGCAGTATTTCCGGACCGATATGACATCCAAAGCTTCAAGAAAAGAGCGTATAGGGATCTTAAAGGCCGGCAACGTACTTGTGACTCCTCTGGTGTTGCGAGTGTCCATGGGCGGCGGTAGTTGCTTACCATCAGGCAATCCGTCTACTCGTTTGCCTCCTATATCATAAAAAAAAACTACTACTTAGTTACAAACGGATAAACTCACGTGTAATTATATCGCACTAGGCGACATGTTTCGGGTAAGCTCTGGTACCCATCCCATGATATAATTACACGTGAGTTTATCCGTTTGTAACTAAGTAGTAGTAACATGGCTCACAACAGTTTTAATTGTAGAATTAGGTAACATACATTTTTTTATACAACGACTGTGGCAAACAAGCTTACGGCCCGCATAATGGTAAATAGTTACCGTAGCATATGGACGCCTGCAACTACAGAGGATTCACATGCACGTTGCCTAACCTAAAAGTTGTCGGATCTCTGAACCTTACTCACCTGCTATTATGGCTGTGGTCTTCTGTAAGGAGGAGGTACTTCCCCAGTTAGGCTTCTCCAGACTCAAGCGTGATGGTACTTCGTTGTGCCTTACCTCTCATTGTTGGACGTAGTTTAAGGACATACCTGGGTCCATACATGGTAACTATCCCTAACAATAATTTTTATCCGGCAACCATACTTTAAAGATGGGTATGGCTGGCCGACGAAGTCGCGACGAAAATCTTACAATAAATACTTCCTACATTAAATATAAAAAAACCCAAGTATGCTTGCGGCATTTTCTCATTCGTTTTTGCGAGGAAGCTGCCATCTCTCGGTCACCAGTTACGTCAACCAGACGCTTCGCGATTTCTGCAAAAGTTTGTGCGCGCTGATACCCCGTTTACCTGTTTCTACGTGTTTATGATATTTTGCCAAGATAAATAATAAATAAAAAATAATAAATATTTCGGGACAATCTTACACAACTACGGTAAGTTCAGAGGCATGTGTTGTAGGTACTAGACGACGATTTATATAATAGATATATACATGTAAATACTTAAATACATAGAAAACACCCATTACTCAGGAACAAATATATGTGCTCATCACACAAATAAATGACCTGACTGGGATTCGAATCCAGGACCATCGGCTTCATAGGCAGGGTCACTATCCACTAAGCCAGACCGGTCGTCAACAACAACAACAAATATACATTTAGCTGGCAAAAATGTAAAGTTTAACAAACAACAAAGCAGATTTTACATTTCTCCCCAATTCGCGTGTGCACAATGAAAGTATTTCTGAACACAACTTTACCATTAAGGCGATTAACCTTCACCAGAATGCAAATCATTGTTGATCGAACAAAGGTCAGGGTCATACAAAATATTATTTATTAATCTCCAAATGCGCTCGTCAATCATTGTCTGAAATGATATTCGGAATTCATGTAAACTAATGCCTGTGAAAGGGTACCTAATGAGATTACTTTAGGGTAAACAGTAAATTACAAATAGTGAAATTAGAAAGCACAGTACCCGTACCATGAGTTGTAACATTACAGTTTTCGATAACGAGTATCGAGTTTACTATGTGTGCATTTCGTTCGCACTAAAATAGTACAAGCGAGATGCATAGATAGTAAACTCGATAGTCGTTATCGAAAACCTCAATGTCACAACTCATGGTAAGGGTACAGATTGAAAAAGTTGTTAAAAAATCACTACCATAACTCATTTGTGTAAATGACAAGCCCATTACAGAGTTATAATTAATGTACGTAAAGTAATTAACCAGATCCCACAGTCAAACACACTTATTAGTTTTGTGAGGCAATGTGTTCACAAATAAGATAAAAACACATAATTATATTTAATAAATTAATTAATAATGCTCAAGTGGAACTGGGCTGGACACGTCTGCCGCATGCACCCGGACCGATAGGCTAAAGTAACCACTGACTGGACCGAACAAGTCGGCCGGGGCAGAGGCAGACCTAAAAGGAGATGGCGGGATGACCTGGATGGTTTCTGTCGCGATTGGCGGGAGCATGCACTAGACCGCGACGAGTGGTTAAAGCGAGGGGAGGCCTTTGCCCAGCAGTGGGACACAACATAGGCTACGTAAAAAAATAAAATAATACGTAGTTTCGAACAAATATGTTGAAGAACTAATGTCACCGACGTAGCCCACCGGATTGCCAAGCTGAAGTTACAATGGGCAGGCCACATTGTATGGCCATCATATGGGCGATGGGGTCGAAAGGTGCTCGGGTGGAGACCACGGACTAGCAAGCGCGTGGGTCCACACACAAGATAGTCAAGATAGTCCATATGAAGTTCGCCGGATGATGCTGGACGCAGATTGCTTCCAACCGATGCCCATGGAGGTCCTGGGGAAGGCTCATGTTCAGTTCAATGGAAGTATTATGGCTGAGATGATGATGATCATTAACCACGTGTATTAACTTAAAAATTACCTCCGACATTTCGAGCACGACATGGCTCTTATGGTCTAGAATGAAGACATTAAATATGACTTGCATCATCTGGGGGAGCAGTTGCCACATGCTTGACAGGCGGGTTGGCGACCGCAGTAGCTGTTGACTGGGCTTCTACCGACGCTGCTGCCCATCCATCATGGGGTGGTTCTGGTCAGTTGGCACCACACGGCATGCTATTTAACATAGTTTTAGAAGAAAAAAAAATTACTCTTTACCTATCCTTCATACCGCTCATTTAAACCCAAGACATAAAGTACTCAAGATTTTATTTAAGACATAATACCTCATAACATACCGAGGTACATATTACTCTTTCGCTCTGTCTTTTATTACCGCTGTACATGAAATACGTCTCCGGACCCTAATTTGCATAAAAAATATTTGGTTATTCTTAAGAATGATGCGACGACATAAAAAAATGTTATGACGTTAATCTGAACCAGAGGTAAGTATGGAAAGTTTGGTGTACCTATCTGAGTAATTGCAGACAAAAATGTAAATACCTTTGAATATACTTACATTTTATTATCTGTTAGCTACTTTCAAACTTTGAGCCAATTAGTTAGAATAATTTTAGTATTTTCAAAGTTTTTACAATATTACCTAACAAGTACCCTTACCATGAGTTGTGACACTGACGTTTTCGATAACGATTATCGAGTTTACTATCTGTGCATCTCGTTCGCATTAATATAGTACAAGCGAGATGCACAGATAGTAAACTCGATACTCGTTAGCGAAAACGTCAATGACACAACTCATGGTAAGGGTAAATATTTGTATTTTTTTAGGAAAGAATTTGAGCTTAATTCCATAAAGTGTATTCGCATGTAAGATGTCTAAAAGTCACATATAAAACGTTCTTAACTTTTGGGAGATAAGTATAACTTTGTGAAAGCAAGGAATACTTTTAAACGATACATCACTCACTTGCCGGTGATATTTGTCATCTTACTCTAACATATTAGTACATTTCGATACTAGTCAAAAAAAAATTTTTTTTCGACGAGAGTGAAAGTTGGAGTCCGAGTGAAACGAGGGTGACAATCACCCGAGTCTTAAAGAAATTTTTACGTGTATCGAACCTAATTTTTCATACGAAGTACCTTAAAAAGTGAAATTTACGCACGGGAAGCGTGCGAAAAGTGCACTTTTTACGCAATAGTTAGGAAAATTATATTTTATATCATAAGCAACAGTTATGTCTTGCTAAGAACTTAATGAATGTTAATCGGGTCAATTCTACTTAGTTTTTGTACCAAGTTTTTATTTTTCAGTTTATGTTATATAGACATATTCTTTGTAGTCATTTATTTTATTTTATCGTAGTAATATTTATTGGGTTGATGAAGCAATTATAACATTTACAAATTTACACAGATAAGAAATATGTTGTAGAAAAATAACTATATATGTAGAACAAATTACACTATTTTTTTATTTATCGTATAGCCTTCAAGTTCCTACATTTATAGCTTCGATTGATTTTTATCAAGTTGGAAATGTCATCTTTTGGTGGCAATGCTGGTGTTAAAAAGAAAAAGGAGTGGTACATGTTTACTTACATACATACATGCATTTCAGCCGTATGCAATCCACTGCTGGACATAGGTCTCTCACAAATACGACTTACATTATCTTGGGGAGTAATTGCCAATAGTCGCTACGTTTGGCAAGCGAGTTGGCGACCGCTGTAACTATAGATTGGGTTTCGACGGACGCTGCTGCCCGTCCGTAGGATTTTTTCCCTTATCGCCTCTTACGACACCCGCGAGAGGAGATGGAGTGGTGCTATTCTAGTCAGCCGGCATCACACGTACGTGTTTATATAGTGATTTACTATCGTTGTTAAAAAAATAGGCATTCTGGATATAGAAATAAGAAATATCCACTCACTTCCATGAATTATAAGGGCTGTGATATACTGCTTCCGTATTGAAACAAACATTTCCATCGTTAGGTTTAAGTACCTACTTGTTTAGCTTTGCGTGTCTACGTAAATGTAAGTATCGGAATTCATTACATTAATTTTACGATATCGGCAAAAAATATGAGTATCCATAATATGTTATATTATATCTCTAAGGGCCGATTCAGATTTACTACAATGTTCATAGAATCAGTACAGTCGAGCAGTCGTGATGCAGTCGGTGTGCAGTTCCCAAGCAAACTTTGAGTGACATGCAGTCCCTCTGTCTAGACTCTAACAAAAGTCAAGGTTACAGGACGATTTAACTGAAAATCATTGTTTTTTTTTTAATTATGCACTTAACATGTAATTTGGCCTGCACTTAAATATTTGTAAGTTTATTTGTAAATAAAGGTTACAACAATAATGTAATAGTAATTAGACAAGGGGCTAAAGTAGGCCATATCACCACGAGATTTGGCGGTCTTTGTATTTTATTCACTGCTTTGATATAGATAAGATATATCTACGCCGTGAATAAATACCATAGACAACGTTTAATTGGGGCTTCAAAGAGTTAGCCAACGTTTAATAGTAGATTGTTTGACAAGGGGCTAAAGTAGGCCATAGTACCACGAGATGGTTATTTTCCCGAACGAAGTGAGGGAAAATTGTTCGAGGGGTAATATGGCGTTTAGACCCGAGTTATGCATACTAGTTTTCACTTCGATTGCGAGAAAATAAGATAAAATAACATTTCAACAATTAACAAATACAATTTTATTCACCCGCAATGAATTCTGAGTCAAAAATGTTTAATTTGGCAGTCTTTGTATTTTTTTCACTGCTTTGATACAGATAGGATATAAATATACGCCGTGAATAAATGCCATAGACAACGTATAATTGGGGCTTCAAAGAGTTTGCCAACGATTTAAACTTTTTTTAATGCTTGTGAAGTAGGAACTACAAAGAACCTGATGCTTTGAGAATTTGATTGCGTTTCCTCATTGGTCGATTTTAACATTGCGATATTCTGATTGCTTGATACTTTATACAAAGTTTTTTTTTAATTACTTCACATTTTTAAACAGTATTCGCACCAAAAAAGAATCTAGCGGTGCGGCTAACTTCGATATAATATGTCGTGATTGGTGGATGTAATAAGGTGAAGTGTTCTGGTTGGTCAATTTAAATCGTTTTGTTTATCATAAATATGTATACATATTATCCTAAGAGGCTAAATGTACTACTTTAGTCCGCCGACACACTTTTAGAGCATGAGAATTGAAAAATTATTAGATACCCTGCCTATGAAGCCGATGGTCCTGGTTTCGCATCCCAGTCAGGACATTTATTTGTGTGATGAGCACATATATTTGTTCCTGAGTCATGGGTGTTTTTTATTCATTTAAGTTTATAAATACTTAAATACATATAAATGTATCTATCTATCAAATATATCGTCGTCTAGTACCTACAACACAATCCTTACTGAGCTTACCCTAGTTCTAGGTCGATTTGTGTAAGATTGTCCCAAAATATTTATTTGTTTATTATAGTTTCACTATATTTTACCTAGCAGCGTACAAATCATGTTTGACTTAATATTTACTATACAAATTCACAGTCATTCTGCATTTGACAAACACAACTACATTCACATCTAATGAAATGTTAATTAAATGCTCAACACAAAATAAGTAATACAATTTATAGAAAATTTCTATTACTACAAATACCAGTTATCTGCACAAATCGGGTTTTGGCGGAATGAATTTAATTTAACTGTCATGACATTAAATGTACATTTTGTTGACAATGATGTTGCAGATAGTCAGACATATTTTCAGTAAAGGGATGAAATAATTACATTGATAAATTGTCACATTTTATTATAAATTACCATTGAAATAATCCGCAATGGAATAGACAAGAATATAAATAAGTAGAATAATTATTTATTCGTGAGCACATACTATTTACATAAAACATGACACAGACGATCATAAAACATTACAAGAAGTGCCACGAAATGGCTCCATCTCAGCATATTGCTAGCGTGTTGCCAGCGCTGGTCTTCCGGTGAGGCCATCAGATGAGACACATTTTGATCAATCCAAATGGGTCAGTAGGGGAAAGTCAGAAACTATGAGAGATAGCGAAATCTCTTCTTAGGAACCATGGCTTCGATTTTCGATTTAATAACAATGGCATTCAAACTTTTTAAGAAGAATTAATTTTTGAATCCAGGAAAATGGTTACCGTTTGAACATTTATTGAAATAAAATAATTATCTTTTCGTTGTTTTTTTTAAATCAATTACTTAAACAATATTTTAAATGTACTCGTTGTGACTCATGAATTTATGTTTCGTACCATGAACAATAACAACGAAAAATCTTTCAGATTTACGCCTAACATTGTTTACAAGACTTCCATGCCCGGTTATGTATTAGAGATAAAAAAAGTATGAACGCCATTATTATTAAATCTCAGATCAAATTCCATTCCTTAGCAGTCCGCATTAGGAAGGCAGAAGTGAACCGCTTCGTGTGAATGAATGGAATATTCACAACGTAAGGATGAAACCTCTCCCCTCGCCTTGACGTCCGGTGGTGGAACGAAGACGGCGGAATTAAATCTTGCAATTCCTGTCCACTTTCTCGAAAATGTAACCTGTAACCTTACACATTGTATCTGTAATCATACAGTCACCAACTCAGGGTCACCAATGAGTTCAAAGGTCACTATTGAATCCAAAGTGGCCAGGCGATACTTGGCAGACCCGTCAAAGGGAGCAACATTACAATCCCCTTTTCTAATCACAATCATGAACGTCCACTGCTGGATATATGCCTCTCCCATAACGACCCACAATGACCGATTTTGCACCGCCTTTCCTGCAATTTTCAAAAACAAATTGACGGAACCTAATTACAACTTCCAACTAATTGCCCTTTTAAATTTAATACCAGAAAATCAATTTTCCTACGATACGGAATCTCTCGGTTTTTATTTGAAGTGTCTCTTTGACAGGATTTTATAGGTTTCTGGCGTTTGGCTGTCAAACGCAGTGTGGATCTTGTGAGCCGGATATCGGAGGAGCGACTTGTGAAGCGAAATCTATTTTCGGATACAAGTGGCAGTTTATTTAAAGGAAAATGCGTACTTTAATCTTTTTTTTTTAAATGAATGTTGTGAGAAATAATACCAACCATATGGAGGTCAAGTCTCTCATTCGTTCTCACAGTCAAATTTTGGTTTGGGTTATTATTTCGAGAGGTTCAATTGTGTTCAGACTCAAATTTTCAATTATAAAATTAGAAATATATCGTTTATTGTTTTTAGGTTGCTTAGGATATTATCACTGATATTCTATTTTATCTTTTTTTCCACAATAACTTAAATTTTCTGCACATAAGTCAGTTACGTGGTCAGGTTCGGATTATCCCTGACTACTTTGTAGTATTGTAAAAAATACAAGGTATAGAAATACTTGCTGTTTAAAACATGGATTGAATGTTCATAGTATGATATACCATGCATGCAAACATAAAAAAATTAGGACATTGATAAGACTATTTTTTCTACATTTCCCGTTGTTTCAAAATACACCATCATTTTCGTTGCCACACTTATTAAGTAATATTTTAAACAAAAAGAGGACAAACCTCCTGTTAATCATTTTTAACTATAAGCAACTTTGAAAATAAGACTGCATCAATATGACGTATAATGTTTATCGCAAGCCATAATTATTTATCTATAATTAATGTAATAAAGGTTCAAGTTGGATTTGCGTCAAAGATCGAGCGTCATTTTCGTTACGGTTGCGACTTGGTGAGTATTGGGTAAATAAATATAATGTTTTACTGGAGCTGTGTCATTTGCAGTTAAGATATTCCATATTGATTTCATTTGCTTCAAACCTATAGGATATTTACTGCAGAGTCGCGAAAGTAAGAACTTTTCAATTTCGTGGTCATCATTTTCGTGGTGCTATGGGCCACGAAACTGATTAAAAGACCACGAAAAAGATGATTTTCCCTACAAGTAGAAAAAATACAGAACACTTTTTATAGAATTTTCTGCTTTTTACAATGTAATCGTTTATGCCATTATGCCGTCTTTACGAGACGTTACAATGGAAAACATAAAATATTAAATAAAAATCTTCTAATCTTCTTTTTTACTTACATGACAATAATAAATACAGTTTTGCTGATAAAGTAAGTTTTCACACTTCTTATCATTAGTAACTGTTTGGGATCATCTGCAACGTGACGTTAAATTGATGTAATCGGCATGAAAAGTACCGGACCGTTTAATAATTATATATCGATGTTTCCGATATTGTTACTTTTATTCCTGCACTGATATATATATTATTATATTCCCGTGCAGGTCTACGGTAGACCCCAACGAAATTTTGTTACAACGAAACAACACAACAAAATGTTCCTCTAAATGACGTAGTTTTTTTAATATTTAGATATATACATTTCACACAATGTACGTGTGAAATAATTCTTTAAGATAGAGAGGTATTGAAAGCTGTTTTTGTTTGTGAGTTGAAATTATTAATCTTACTTTAATCAAATAATTTCTAGATAGTATTTAAAAGGTTACAAAAATGACAATTTGAAGTCGTCATTTTCGTGGTCAAGTTTAATTTTTTTTTATATATAGATATCGAGTGTCTATTTCTGTTGATACCTGATTAATTAAATAATACTTATTCGTTTTCTCATTATCATCGGATTTTCATTCAAATAGTACAATTATAACATTTAAAAATAAACAAAATGTTCTTTTTCGTGGTCATGGTGCTCATTTTCGTTACCGTTAAAATTTGAATTTTGCTTTTTTTAACCAAAATAAACTTTATCGATCTCTGATAATATAAAGTATGTTATCGGTATATACCCTTATGTTCAAAATAAAACAGACCACATCAAAATGTGTGTTTTTATTTCTGTAACATTTATCTTACACCTCAAATAATGACCCGTTTCAGACTAAGCTAGTTATTTAATTTTCTTGCACTGAAGTTAAGACCTTTGCCCAGCTGTGGGACAGTCTTATAGGCTCATAAAAAAAACCTTCCCTATGACCAGTCAACCAAATTGGTTTGATTTTTAAAACTATTTTCTATATTTATTACATTCAGCAAAGCGACGCATGATGACCTGTGGGCGCTATCGCGAAAAACGATATTCGTATATTTCTGACGATTTTCTCTGTCACTCTCTTGACGCCTTCATTGGAGTAAAGGAGAAAGATGCTCGAAATATACTAATTTCGATATTTGCGGTACCGCCTCTGTTTCGCGTCACTCGTATCCAGTCGATTTCCTCGCGATCTGTACTTTGGTCCACAAATATATTACATTCATGTTTTTTTAAATTAGAAACTAATTTCAGGCGCATTTCCTGATGCCTGTGTTATTATTTATTATATAGGAGTAATAAATAGTTCTATACAATCATCATTATCATCATCATGTCAGCCGAAAGACGTCCACTGCTGGACATAGGCCTCCCAGAATTCATGAGGGGGTATATGCCATAATCGCCACGCTTGGCATGCGGGATGGCGATTGCATTACTTCCACCGCACTCTAGGGATGCTACTGCCCTTCCCCCGGTGGTCTTGGCCGTAGTTTTAGGACATACCCGGGTTCTATACAATAATGTTAACTTTCTTGTTGCAGATATGTAAGGCTTTCACAAGATGGCAGCACTACGATTCGCTTGGCGCACCCAGCTGCAGCGATTCCTCATGAAGGTTGACACGAAGACCTGAGCTCCGCGAAAATGGAGTTCGCCTCTTTGCTACCCACCAATGTGAGTTTGAGTAACATTGTTACTAACCTTTGTAAAGTTAGTGTAAGTGTGTTACCAACCAGTGTAAGTTGATGTGACTTTTATAATGTCGATCGATTGGGTCGGTATCAAAACGACTGGATTCTCAAAACGACCAGAACCGCATAAAGACTTGATCGCAAAACGACCACATCTGCAAAAAGCCTTTATCTCGTAATGACTTTCTAGTAAAACGACCACAAAGCATAAAGTCTGAATGTCAGAACGGCTTACTATCAAATGACTTGTTCGCAAAACCCACCACTCAGACCACCTCGCAGAAGGTACAGATCTTAAAATGCCCTAATAGCAAAATAACTAGATTGCAAATGAACTTAATCTCAGAATGGCATGGTAGCAATTAGTCTTGTTAGTAAAATATTCGGCGATCATTGTACTGATAATTGTAACCGCGAACGGCCTCATGGCGAACAGTCTCGACCAACATCTTGACTCTTGAGAGACTCTCGCTACGTGGTTGTGGTTGGATCAAAGGTCATGCAGGAGGCGGCTATGCTGGATATCGCGCATAGTCCGATGGTTTTTTTCATTATGTCTAACTTGTGTTGCTAAGCAATGTCTGTAGTTCTTTCCCTATGAATGTTAGCTTAGCACTGAGCTGCGAGGAAATATTATGTAGAACTTTTTAGAAGAAGTATCCAAGACGATCATTATTCGCTTGTTTGATACTGAGGTAAAATCATGCAATAATCAGTCCTCTTGAGTGGTACTAAGTATTTATTTGATGATTCGCCGTAATTTGTTAATTAGGGGAGAGGGACTGTCTGTCCATCTGCCAAGATAACAAAGCGAAAAGATAATTTTGCGGATAAAACAACTGCTGCAACAACCAGAGAACACGTTGATATGCGGGATGATTGATGTTGCTCTGGTCCCAGCGCTAGTGCAAAGCTGCTTACTAAATTTCAGTGCTTTACTTATAATCATTACATACCCCGGATTTTCGAGAGCAAAAATAGGGTTTGACCACGACAAACATAGGCATAGATAACTCAGGAATAAGTTCCCCCTGACACTCAACAGTTCAATGAATAACATTAATTGTACAAACACAAAACTAGCTTAAATCTAAAAAAGGCCCTTAAAGCATTGTACCTAAATTATGGCGGAATTTTCTCTCTTATTAATCATTCGAAAAGAGATTGTTGTAAAAATGGTGTATGTAAAAACAAAATTGAACTGCAATATGAAGGGCAAGGATCATATATAAAAAAAAATATTACAGGACATCCTTACACAAATTGTCTGAGCCCCACGGTAAGCTCAAGATGGCTTATGTTCTGGGCACTCAGGCAACAATATTTATAATACAAATACTTAAATAAATAAAACACACCAATTCCTCAATAACATATCTGTGCTCATCAATACAAATAAATGTCCTTACTGCGTTTTGAACCCATGACCATCGTCAAATCCAATGAGCATGTCATAGGCAGAGTCACTACCCACTTCGCAAAATCAGTGGCCAAAATTGTCGTCAAATATTGGTGAGGTACCACATATCAATTTCAAAGGCATGGTACACTAACGATTTGTTCCTGATTTTAATGCATATGTGAATACTACTCTAATTTGAATTCACGAATCCTTTCCTACGTAACGGTATACTTAATCGCTCATTTCCCCCGATATTTGACATTAAAGAACATTCACCTTGAACGTAATTTTATGGAGATCACCCCATTACAACCCCCACTGTCGTTAAGCGTTCGCATACCACGCTGCGCGGTTTCTACATACAATTTGTTAAGAACAATGCCGAAACTGTGGTTTAGAGAACAGTTTACCCCGTTTATGAGTTATATTTCAGTCTACATTACAAGTGTAGTTAGAAAATTATTATTATTATTTGTATGTCTCTTCCGTACACGGAACAATGGTGTTCCGGACATTTGGGAGGCGTATTATTATTATTATTTTTTATGACGTTTTTATTATGGCAAACGAGCAGACGGATTGCCTGATGGTAAGCAATTACCGTCGCACATGGGCACCCGCAACACCAGGGGAGTCACAAGCGCGTTGCCGACCTTCAAGGGGTTGGAGCTCTGGGAACCTTACTCACCATCAGGGAACACTACACTACATACCTGAAAGGTAGCAGTGCTATTATGGCTGTGGTATTCTGTAAGGAGGTGGTACTTCCCCAGTTGGGCTGCCCCAGATTCAAGCGTGATGGTCATCGCTGTGCCCTACCTCTCATTGTTGGACGTAGTTTAAGGACATACCAGGGTCTAAAATTATGCTTTTAAATAGTAAATATAGCAGATATGGATTCTAGACGATATTGTTTCCAAAAATAATTTTGATTATTTTACGTGTCAGTACGCCGACAGGTGAGTTTGTTGTTGGCTTTGCGACGCTTAACTGTCGCTCTGTCAAAATCATATTAGAGATGTGAATGACGTTGAGTTGAAAAGGAAAAAATAAGATAATAGGGTAAATCGCCAGTTACTGGCCACCTTTCAATAACTGGCCTCCTTATACTAAAATGAATTCTGTGTACCTATAAATAGAACACATTTTCAAATGGGTTTCAATTACTGGCCACCTTATACTTAAATGAATTCTGTTTATAGGTAAATAGAGTCCATTTTCAGTATATGGTGGCCAGTTATTGAAAGGTAGCCAGTAACTGGCGATTTACCCTATATATTTTATTAGAACAAAAGTAGGTAAGTACATAGTTTAAAGTTTAATATTTACAACACCATAGTAGACTGAGCTAGGTTAGTCCTAGGACACACTACGAGACGCTGATTTTCAGTGATGCCTGTTAATACTTAAACTAGAAACTAAAACTAGACGACATCGACATTCAAGAAAATTTAAACAATTTTGAAGACTAGAGGACCGCACTGATAGTGATAATAGTAATTATCATCTCCTTAATTGATTAGAATTGAACTTCTCAAATCACTTACTACCGGTTATATTTACATACATACATACATTTTCAGCTGTATGCAGTCTGCCTCCCACAAATATGACTTGCATCATCGTGGGGGCTAGTTGCCATAGTCACCACGCTTGGCAGGCGGGTTTCGACGGACGCTGCTGCCCGTCCGTAGGATTTTTTCCTTACCACACCCGCGGGAGGAGTTGGGGTGGTGATATTCTAGTCAACCGGCATTACACGGCATACTACCGATGGACCTGTCCCATTTCTAACCACTATAGCTCGTTTTTTAGGATTAGTAAAATCGCACGAGAATCGTAGTGGATATTTGGGGATAACAATAAAAAAAAAGTCATATTTGCCACTTATTTTCTTAAGTATATCCTTTACAATGGAATCATGATGAAACGTAGCCAAATTGACCATTATCACCAGTGATCGGCACTACATGGATGCAAAACTTTAACAAAACTCGTTAAGCGGACATAAAAGAATGTATAGAACCATAAAAAGAATTATATTCCTATAGCCAAATATTGGCATATCGAGATTCCAATATACAATTGAATTGGATTGGACACTAATTTGTCAAAATCATTCGTATTTTTCTTGATGGTACTACTTGATGGTTCACTAATCTTAAAAAAACGAGGTATAGGTTCGCACGCTTTTGCTTAAAGAGACACCATGGAAAAACAGCGCAGTTACTTACGACTTAGTATTAGAGATAATTTAATGCTACCAAATGCCTTAAAATGTCCCACTTTACGAACTCGTGTCTGTTAAGACATGTTCTTATAGTCAGAACATAAACTACCAAACCGTTGAAGATCTTCTAGTAGTACTATAAAATGTCCAGCGACGACATTTTCAAGTGAAACTCGAAAAGGGTTTAAGTATGATAGTAGTACAAGTACATTTAATGCGTTTTGGATGCAGGGGGATTTTGATAGTTCAGCAACTGCGATGCAACAATGTAATAATATTGTTTTCCGTAAAGTCCGTTTTAAATCTTTGAAAACAGATAGCAAAAATGCACTTTATTCACAAGCGAGTAAAGTAATTGCATATGTTTTTTTTTTTTATAAAAGTCTGACCAGCGTTTGACCTCAGTCGCACCTGATGGAAAGTGACGACGAGGTCGAGGGTGTAGCACGCTGGTTCAGTAACAGCCTATTCACTCTTGCCTTGAAAAGACCCAAATTATATCTTACCGGGAATACAGACGAAGCGAGCGAATTCCATTCCTTAGCAGTCCGCATTAGGAAGGTAGAAGCGAATCGCTTCGTGCGAATGAATGGAATATTCACAACGTAAGGATGAAACCGCTCCCCTCGTCTGGACGTCCGGTGGAGGAACGGAGATGGCGGAATTAAATCGTGCAGTTCCTGTGCACACTCTCCAAAATGTATCCTGTAAAACACAGACAAACTAGCAACCCTGCGACGGTGCTCAAGGCTTTGTAACCTTACACTCAGTAATTCAGGATCGCCAATGAGTCTGCGAGCACGGTGCTCTATTGAATCCAAAGCGGCCAGCTGATACTTGGCAGACCCGTCCCAAAGATGGCAACAGTACTCCATGCACGATCGAACCTGAGCTTGGTAAAGTGTTAGAAGCTGTTCCGGCGTGAAGTACCGCTTCACCCTGTGTCAAACCCCAAGTTTTTAGCAGCGGATTTCGCTTTGGCCTCAATAGTGGCACCGAAGTTCAGCTTAGTAGTTAATTTCAGCCCAAGTAGTTCGAGGTAAGATATACTTAATATATTATTTATAGTATATAGTTTTTTATCGTTAACTGGGTTCAATGTAATTTTAAATGAGGATTTTCAATGTCAAGGAATTGTTTGATACTCTATAAAAATTTGAAGTAAATTTAAAGTTTTTGAGTTAGTAATGTTTTCACAAAATTTAGTGAGGTGATTTTTTTTTATCGGCCGCAAAGTTTGTATTTTTCTTTTATTTTAATAGCCCAATAGCTAGTCCACCCTTTCCACCCAATGGCCTAGCTCATTTTAGATTTCATTAAAACGGAATGTTCTATACACGGCTTATGTCTCCGTGCGCATTTCATGACACGGGCAGGGGCAACATCCGCCTTACATTATTATTAAATTGTCGAAAACGCCACTGCCCGTTGGCTTGATCCGGTTCAACTTACGCCTCCAAAATGCCTGAACACCATTGGTCCATGTACAGGGAAGACATGGAAAATAAGAATGGATTTAATATTGTATATCTGCGCCAAACTGAAAAACAGTTGGTTGGCAAAAAGCTTAGTCTTACTTGTGAGAAAAGTCGAAAACGGCATAGATAAACGCATATATAGATGTCTTTTATCTTCATTGGTAAGTTTTTTTTAATACAACGATGGTGGCAAACAAACATACGGCCCGTCTGATGGTAAGCAGTTACCGTAGCCTATGGACGCCTGCAACTCCGGAGGATTAACATGCGCGTTGCCTACCCTAAAAGTTGTTGGAGCTCTGAGAACCTTACTCACCATCAGGAACACAACAGTACATATCTAAAAGGTAGCAGTGCTATTATGGCTGTGGTCTTCTGTAAGGAGGAGGTACTTCCCCAGTTGGGCTTCTCCAGAAGCGTGATGGTACTTCGCTGTGCCCTACCTCTCATAGTTGGTAATGCGTACCTTTTCTGTTGTTGGCAGGTAGTATTCGAGTTCAATGAGACGGCGACGGTGGAGTACCCCGACGGGGAGGACCCGGACGCCGTCACGCTGCTGTCCGTCCTCCTTGTTGGTAAGCGTGTGGGGCGTAGCGGACGCTCAAGCGGAGCGAGCAGCGGAGCGTCTGGTGTGTGCATGTTGAACAAAGTCCCGCAAATAAAGAAGACCATAAGCGGATTTTTTTATGACATAGTAGGCGACAAACGAGCAGACGGATTGCCTGGTGTTACGCAATTACCGTCGCCCATGGGCACCCGCAACACCAGGGGAGTCACAAGCGCGTTGCCGGCCTTTAAGGGGGGTTGGAGCTCTGGGAACCTTACTCACCATCAAGAACACAACACTACATACCTGAAAGGTGGCAGTGCTATTATGGCTGTGGTCTTCTGTAAGGAGGAGGTACTTCCCCAGTTGGGCTGCCCCAGATTCAAGCGTGATGGTACTTCGCTGTGCCCTACCTCTCATTGTTGGACGTAGTTTAAGGAGATACCCGGGTCCAAAATCGGTAGTAACGGATTGCATTAAGCATTAAGGACGTGTGCACACCAGCGACGGACAAACGAAGTTTTCCTGGCGATTCCGTAGTAATCCGCACGCCGCGGGAACGAAGCGTCTACGCAGGGTGCGTTTTTATAACGCTGAGCAATCTCAGGGTGTTAAGAGCTTTTTACGTATCACTTTGTAGCTATGTAACACAGTAACTGCGACCATGAGGTAATGGTCCTAAATATTGTGTTTGGAATGAAGGGTTTTGGTTTATCGACCATGTAAAATGCTACTGCATTTTTTTTCTAATTTCAAAAAGATTTTCCAAGACCTAATGTTTTTTTTATTATATGGAATACACATTTTTCTTGATTACAATAAACTTTTTGCTTATTTTCTATTTATTTACCAAAATTTTGTTCAATAATTGCACATTAGTCAATATTGATGAGATGTCTACAGCAAAACTTTTCAAGTTAAACGAAAATAAGTACTCAGTTGCTCAATATTGAAACCGGAGCTCTAGAATGGCCTTTTCATGAAGAAATATCGTTAATAACGTATGCGGAGTGAAATTTGGACAAAGTTGGTATATATAAAATATAAAAACAAAAGTCTAAATAAAAATATGTGTATGTCAATGTAAAGTCAATATATCTGTCAATCAGTTTGGTAAGTTTCATAAAGATTGGATGTTTTATTTTGTAATTATGGTAAATCAACAAGAACGCCGTCGTCAAACAGTATGTAATTTCTATAGTAGCCATCCCCTATGGCCGAAATCAAAGGTGGTAGAACATTTTGTGAAAATGGGTGAGAGTCGAAGCACTATTTACAATATTTTGGCGTCCTTTGCCTTGAAGAAAACCACTGCTAGAAAGCCTGGTTCTGGAAACTATTCCAGCTTGAGCAAGTTTTCTGAGAGAGCTCAGTTAAAGAAAATTACAGCCGGCCGTGTCGCAAAATCTTATAGAGAGCTGGGAAGAAAATTTAAAAGTGACGGCAAAACTGTTAAGAAATATCTTCAAGAGATGGGCATCGATAAGCGATGTAGAAAAGTTAAGCCCACTGTCTCTAAAAACCAAGAATTCACTCAAAAATTACGGCTGCGTAAATTAGTCAAAGAAATATTTTACGCTAAAAACAATGTCACTTGCGTCATGGATGACGAGTCATATTTCACATTAGATGGAAACGAGTGGCAAGGGAATTACTATTTCGAGAACACCAATGGCCCAACCGATGAGAACGTGAAATATGTTGAGCATACGAAATTTCCTAAAAGTTTTGCTATGGCTTGCCATCAGTCGACGCGGAATATCCAAGCCTGTATTCTTTGAGTCAGGTTTAGCTGTGAACGCCGACCGCTACATAGAGCGTTGTTTGCCATTAGTGCGGGATTTCATAAATACGAGTCATAGAGGAGAAAATGTAGTGTTTTGGCCAGACTTAGCCTCAAGCCATTATGCCAAAAAAACCCTTAGCAAAAAGGCGGAATTAAATATCCCACACGTACCGAAGAAATCAAATCCACCTAATGTTCCGCAACTTCGCCCTATTGAAGATTTTTGGGCAAATCTAAAGAGGCGAGTATATTACAATAACTTTCGGCCTAAAATGTACAGAGTTTGATTCGAAAAATAAAATTGGAGCTGAATAAAATGCCGACATCCATGTTTTCGACAGCGATGGACAAAGTACCACAGAACTGCCGTAAAGCATCTCGAATGGGAGTAAACTATTTTTACATTAAGCTTCGATATATACATTGTTATAAAACATACTAATTACAAAAAAAGAATGGTGTTTTTATTTAAAGTAATATTGAACTTTGTCCAAATTTCACTCCGCATACGTTAAGTCTTTAATTTTAAAAGCGGCACGCGTCGACGGCATTTAACGCTCGATTAATTTTCCTTCCAGCTTCTTGCTATAAAATTTTATTTGAGCAAATAAGTTACTAGACGTTTTATCGGATCAATCAAAACGTTATGTTCCTAAGTTATTAACGAAAAATAATTATGATTTTGATTACAGGCGGTATTCAAATTTTGAAATCATGACTTGCTACAAATCTGTTATTAATCATTGTCAAAAAAACGTGTGACGTATGAATTTACTATGCTATGCAATTACAGAGGTGATGGATTTTTACGTTACTTGTAACCATTATGATGGCGTTCGTAAATGTTTACTTTGTTCAATACAAAATTCATCATACAATTTTTTATTTATTAAAAAACTACGCAAATACGAGAACATTCTCAGAAGTGTCCAAGAGCTTTCACAGGAATTTAAAGGTAGTGTCCATATTTAATGAATGTGCGAGAGTTTATACTGTAATCTTCGTATGGTTTATTATATTTTTTTAAAGTCACTACAAGTCCAGCCTCGGAAGTCCACTGTTGGACGTAGGCCTCCCCATAAACTGCGACATGTCGTATGGGGGGTTTAATGCTATAATCGCCACGCTTTTCAGGCGGGTTGGCGATTGAAGTACGTTGCATGGCCAGTCATTCAGTTTTGTCTGGTCGCAGTTTAGGGACAATACCTGGGTTCAAAGTTAAAGGTACAGGTTTAAAAGAACTAATAAAACACGCTTACTTATTACACTTTACATGTTTAATAATATGATAATGGCAATTCTGAGAACTCACTGCGTAGAAAATTTCGCAACTTTGAAAACTTCCTCTCGCCTCGGTGCGTTGTTAATTTAAATAAACCAAACGACATTTCCGACAGGTGCAACATCAAAAAAATGTTTATGATGCTACTAGATTCGGTCCTCAGTTTCATTTACTTTGAAGTCATTACAACGTTTAGCTAAGGTTCATATCCTCAGAAATTGATTTTAAAATATGATTGTTAGTGGTGATTTAAACAATTCAAAATAATTATGTTATCTTCATCATTTTGTACTCAATATAAAAACGTAAACCGTATGATTTTTAACAGAACCAGTGTTTGACCACAGTCGCGCGTGGTGTATGTATTTAAATCATTTATTTGTATAAATATTTTTCAGTGTTTTAGAATTGTATTCAGGAATACATTTTTAAATTGTTACCTGTAAACTCGCCGAAACCGTGTCACTCCTAATCTCTGTAGGGCACAATAGACCTTCGGTTGATTTGGGAGAAATATTCAACAATCCCCAACGAAACGAATTTTACCTTTTGCATCGCCCAAAATATAATTTAATGTCCAACAATGGGACCAAATTCAATTTATATTCCTCATAACTTTTGGTGAAAATAGGCGAGTATTTGTAATCCAATCATATTTTATTTAACGCTGGAATGTTATAAATATGAGCTATTTAACATGCTGAAATCCAATGCAAAGCTTGGGAAAATGGTATACATTCGAAGAGGCATATTAAAGTTTGGGAATTTGGTTTACATTTGAAAAGGCATATGATTCATTTCATAGTCATATATTATAGCTATATACAAACATAATCATAGCCTCCATATACGATCTAGAAGTCTAGGATGTTGGGAATTTTCCAGTTCTATATTTTAACTACTGCGGCTCTTAGATATTATCTGGGATGAAGTAACGCTTTTAAAACGACCCAAAACTGTTTGAGTAATAGAAGGAAGAGAAGAGTCTTTAGTACGGGAGCTACTACTTCTTTATATTATACCAGCTACCACCACCAGTATCACAAAGAGTAAAAGATTTTGAGCAAAAAAAGCTATCGAAAATGCTTACTCCAAAGATGATTCGAAGCTTGTACATAACAGCTCTTGTGTGTAATGTGTGGACCCCGGTATTGTTTCTAAGCTGTGATGAGAAACCATTTGAGGACGGGTAGCCGCGTGGTGACTATGACATTCGTTTTGTGGTGCTACTCTTACCTGTCTGTTTATTTGCGTGTAATGTAGAAAGTGAATAAACGAGTTATCTATCTATGAAATCCCCCATGCAGCTTATCGCGAGCTATGTGCCCTTGTCCAGCACAAACGGCCGCAATTGAAGTAGTTGTAGTAATAGTGTAATGTGTAATTTTTCCACCAGGTATATTCCTCTCCCTGCTGATATTCCTGAGCGTGGCCGGCAACATCCTAGTATGCATCGCGATCTACACAGACCGGGGGCTGCGGCGTATTGGCAACCTGTTCCTCGCTTCCTTGGCCATCGCAGACATGCTGGTTGCCGCTGCTGTGATGACGTTTGCTGGAGTCAACGATTTGTTGGGGTTAGTTTTATAATGCATCTGCCTTTACAGACGTAGACGGTGGCGCATTGGAATGCTGATCCTAGCTTCCTCGGCTATTGACAGCATATGCTGGTTGCAGCTCCAGTAAAATTTGCTGGAGGGAACGATTTGTTGGGATAAAACCAAAAATCTCAATACCAAAAGAAAAAAAAATTGTTGAAAGGAGAAGATCATGACTTTTCAAGATGGTTACTCTGAAAAGCAAGTAGGCGGGCTTAGATGGACTTAATCTAAAATACATCAAACAATAATACTGCTTTATCGAGGGTTCAAAATGGTATCTGCCGAAAATTAACCTAATAAGGAGAACACTGGAGGAATAAGTTTTGGTCTTGAATTTTGTAAGTCATATTGAACATTATAATCTACATTGATAGTTATCCGTTTCTTTCTTTAACAGTTACTGGGTATTTGGTGAGCAGTTCTGTGACACGTGGGTGGCGTGTGACGTCATGTGTTCCACCGCCTCTATCCTCAATCTATGCGCCATCTCTCTCGATCGATATATCCACATCAAGGATCCTCTGAGGTAAGTGTCTACTTTGATTAAAAATGTCCTAAGACATTTATTCACTTTCACGTCATATGTTATTTTACCTTGATCGTCAACTTATGAGCATAGCTCACTACTTTGACATAAAATCGCCTTAGACATTCATACCTTTTGTGACGTCATATCATATGTCCTTAGACTTCTATCCTTATTATCTACCATGTCTGTTGACCAGAATGTTCTGGCAAATCTCCCTAATTACTTCAATTCTGCAGTAAACACAGCTAATTTGATACGATAAGATTACCTGCACTCTTTATTTATATACAAATACCTTTCTGTGTTCGTGGTATAAAGGAGTAAAGTAAACCTAAAGATTCAAATACAATTACACAAATAACTATACAAATAATTAAATACATTGCAATTTTATAAATGATAGTCTTTTGTTTTCATTCATTCTTGATATTTTACGCCAACTTTTTCGTTTGACTTTGAGATTTTATTAAAACTAACTATTATAGTTGATATTATAGAAATTCAAAATCTACTAAATACTATATATATCTCGCTTACTGTATAGTAATCCAATAGGTACAAAATCATTATCTCTTCTAAATATACTTCTATTAAAAATAAATATTGACAGAATCTGAAAAGCTGTGATTCAATTAGGTTCAGGAGCTTTCATAAAGTTTGTAAAGAGGCTTTGAGAGAATCCTGACAGGAAATTCACTTTACCAATTCGTAAACCTGTCAGGGACGAGGTTTTGGGAACATTAGACGAAACCATTAGGAAAAAGTATTAACTTACATGAAAAATGTTTTAAAAGCAGTTTACCGTAACAATATTTACATTATCGAAAAACTAGGTTTTGAAAAAGTAATTCAAGACGTGTCTGTCGAGATTTGTTATTATTTATTTGTAAATTCATACTTTGTCCGCTCAAGTCAAGTTCATTTGTAATTTCCGAAACATGTCTTGCGAGTGATTAAATAAATTCGACTGAAGCCATTATGTTGATTAAGTTTACTATTAGTAGGCATCGGACGGAAGAGTGCAAATGACATAAGGAACAGGACTTATACTATAATGAAGTAGCTATCAGCGTAACATATTTTATACAGTCGATCAATTTATAAAATATAGTTATTCGCGTCCGTAGGAACTACCTATCCACAACCCTACACGTGTCCCCTGGGTGGTGCTAAATGAATAACAACGCCGAATATCGGGCGGCGGTTAATGAACCCGACCAAACCAGCCTAACCAGCTCGGTCTATCAGTGAGAGTAGGAAATGACTCCCACAAACCGCAACCCTCTATGCTTCGACAGGAACGGTGGCCTTGGCTTAAATGTCTGGGCCGTGAAGAAGACAACTTCTATAAAAAATCACCCCAAGTCTACGGTGAGATTTCGTGCCAAGAGACTGCATGGCTGGTGGGAGACCAGTCACTAGCGATCAACCTCTACGGACATGGCAAACGTAGTTGTATTCAGCCTTCTTAGGGAATGGCGTCACCCCTAAGTGACCTGTTATTTCGTCCAATACTCGTGGGAACAAAATGAATGACAACCCAAAAAATAAAAAAAACCCAATTATGATCCAACAAACTCTTCAAGAGAGCATGTTCAATAAAACACGTAGCAACTCTCTCGGTAGCATACCACAAGATATTAATGCTCCCGAAATAACATTAACCGAAAACGAACAAAACGAGAACACCTGGCAACAAGACCGAATACCTCAAGCCAAACGAAAAAGAATGGAAATTGAATCACCACAATCAGAAAGGGAAAAGAAAAAAATAAATACAACAGTATATGCCGTACCTACACAAAATCGATTTGAATCGCTAACCAATAACGAAGACGTAACTGATAATAAAGAAACTGAAAAGCCACCAAAACCAGAACCAATTTTTGTAACGGGCGTCCTGGATATCAATGCTCTTAGAAATGAATTAATAAAAATTGCAACGACAGAAAACTATACTATAACAACGCTCAGGTCAGGTCACATTGTCAAAATAATGCCAGCAAGCATAGAGATGTACAAATCAATAAGAGAAAAATTCATCAAGGATAACATTAGCCACTATACGTACATGTTAAAGAGTGAAAGACCCTACAGAGTTGTACTAAGAGGTTTGCACAGCTCAGAGGATACCTCCCAAATAAAGGAAGAACTCAAAAAACATGGACACGAAGTAAGACAACTCATTAACGTGCGCCACCGTACCACTAAAGAACCTTTACCCCTATTCTATGTAGACCTGGAACCAAAGCACAACAATAAAGACATATTCAAGCTTAAATTCCTAAATTATATGAAAGTCTCTTTCGAACCACCCTATAAGAAAAAAGAAATCCTCCAATGCAAAAGGTGTCAAAGATTTGGTCATTCAAAAAATCAATGCTTCCGACCATTCAGATGCGTCAAGTGTGGAAACGACCATCCAACCACCACGTGTACCAAAACAAGGGACACAGAAGCTACATGCGCAAATTGTCAAGAAAAGCACCCCGCCAGTTATAGAGGATGTGCCAAATACAAACAATATAAAGAGCGCATACTGAAAATTCAACCCAAACCAACTCGGATAAATATAAATCAAAATCCCCGGGTGCCTGAGCGTATCGAACCGCAGCCAATGAGACTTAATAATTACAACAAAAATACAGCAAGCTACGCTGAAATAGTCCATAATAAACCAGAAAACAAAACTAACCCAGACCAACCGCTACAAATTCAACAACTTGGTGACATCTTAGATAAGCTGTTCAACAGAATGCAAACTATGATGATAAACATGGTAGACAATATGATGGATCGATTCCTACAGCTCTTAAGCAGTCACAACAAAATTTAATCCTAATCTTAAAATAATCACCTGGAACGCCAACGGACTAGTCGCACGAAGACTAGAGCTTGAAATATTTCTAAAAATTAAAAAAGTTGACGTGGCATTAATATCCGAAACCAGATTTACAAGCAAGAGCTTTATCTCAATTAAGGGTTATAATATTTACGCGACTAACCATCCATCGGGTAGAGCGCATGGCGGAACAGCTGTAATCATCAAATCCAACATAAAGCACCACCCACTCGAACCTTTCTCTACGGAAAAGATACAAGCCTCACTAATTAAAGTCAATGATACAAACTCGGACATAACTATTGCTGCAGTTTACTGCCCTCCTAAACATCAGATATCAAGTCAAGACTGTATAGATTTCTTTTCTAAACTTGGACATCGTTTTATAAGTGGAGGTGACTGGAACTCAAAACATTCCTTTTGGGGTTCTAGGCTAGTATCAACTAGAGGCAGGCAGCTCTACCAAGCTGTGAGAGATCTTGATCTTGATTGTTTGTCCACTGGTGAACCCACATACTGGCCGACTGACCCACGAAAAACTCCCGATCTACTAGATTTCTTCATATCAAAAAATATAACAATCAACAACACCAATACGGAATCCGACCTTGATCTCACCTCAGACCACTCAGCAGTTATTCTTGAAGTAAATAATAAGATAATACTAAGAGAAGCACCACCAAAAATTTATAATAAGAAAACCAACTGGGAAAAATATCAGAATATCATCACAGCGGAGACACAGCTCATGATCTCCCTGAAAAACGCCGACGAGGTAGAACAGGCCATAGAAGGACTAAATCGTTTGATTCATAATGCGACAAACAGGTCCACGCCCCAACACAAGACGTGTAGCGCAAAAGAACATGTGTACCCGGCGTTCATCAAAGACTGTATAACCGAAAGACGTAGGCTCCGCAGAATATGGCATAGTACACAATATCCAAAAGATAAAGCTGCCTTTAATAAAGCCTCACAGCAACTAAAGACTCTAATCAAAGAATGGAAAAACGAGAAGCTGCAATCACACCTCGCTACATTGACTCGTACTAGTGCTACAAACTATTCTTTGTGGAAAGCTAC
This sequence comes from Grapholita molesta, assembly GCA_022674325.2. NCBI lineage: Eukaryota > Metazoa > Arthropoda > Insecta > Lepidoptera > Tortricidae > Grapholita > Grapholita molesta. Next base: position 7,901,121 of record CP053139.2, read on the forward strand.
AAAAAACCTAAAGCGCCCCAAGCAACAGGTTACACCATTAAAAACACAAATGGGGACATGGGCCCGCTCCGACGGTGAAAAGGCTAACACGTATGCCAGTCACCTACATAAAGTTTTTGAACCACGTCCTAGCAACAATCAACATCTCGATTATGAAATGGACAAATACCTTAGCTCTCCTATTCAAATGTGCCTACCACTGAGACACGTAACACTGCATGAGCTAAGGCGGGAAATCATAAAAGTTCAGGAAAGTAAATCCCCTGGTTACGATCTTATTGATGCCACTCTCTTGAAGCATCTCCCAAAAAAAGGGTTACTACTTATACTTGCTATCTTCAACGCATGCCTAAGATTGTCCTTCTACCCTATCCAGTGGAAAATCGCCCAAGTAATAATGATACAGAAACCAGGCAAACCACCTCAAGAAGTGACATCATACAGACCCATAAGTCTCCTCCCGGTAGTTGGAAAACTACTGGAAAAGGTCATACTAAATAGAATGCGAGAACACTTAGCAGAGATAATACCAACCCACCAGTTTGGCTTTAGAGAGGGACACGGTACCATAGAGCAAGTGCACCGCTTGGTTGACGTCATTGGTAGAGCGCTGGAAAACAAACAATATTGCTGCGCAGCTTTCCTCGACATTAGCCAAGCATTTGACAAGGTGTGGCACAAAGGGCTGCTCTACAAAATTAAAAAAACGCTACCACACTCTTTCTTCACAGTATTAAAGTCTTATCTTGATAAAAGATGCTACGAAGTAAAGTATAACTCCGACACATCTCAAATGCACGAAATTAAGTCAGGTGTACCACAAGGCAGCATACTGGGTCCAGTTCTCTATCAAATATTCACAGCGGATCTACCTACTCACGCTTATACCACCACAGCGACGTATGCGGATGATACCGCAATCCTTTCAACACATATGAATCAAGACTCCGCAACAGAAAGACTCCAACTACACCTGACTCTGATCGAAGCCTGGCTCAAGCAGTGGCGTATCGAAGTAAACGCAGATAAGTCGGTTCAAGTAACCTTCACACTCAGAAGAAAAACCTGCCCTCCTGTGAAACTTTTTAATACAGAGATCCCACAATCAGATAACGCCAAATACTTAGGTATGCATCTTGATCGACGCCTCACTTGGCGCAAACACATATGGACCAAAAGAAAACAATTGGACTGCAAGCTCCGGAGCATGTACTGGCTCATCGGACACAAGTCACAGCTGACAGACGCCAGTAAAATGGCTGTCTATAAAGCCATACTGAAGCCTATATGGACGTATGGCATACAGCTATGGGGCACAGCCAGTCACAGTAACATCGAAATACTGGAAAGGTTTCAAAGTAAAACGATGAGAACTATGTTCAATATTCCACCATACATCAACAATAAAATTTTGCACCTAGATTTCAATTTGCGAACAGTGAAGGAGGAAATTCAGTCATACAGCAAGAAATATCAATTCAGACTAGACCAACACATTAACCAACTAGCTGCTGAACTGCAGAGAGTGGGCAGTCTAAGATTCTCTCGCCTCAAGAGAAATAGTATACCAGACCTTGCATCAAGATTTGGAGACAGAAGATGAGGATAGCATCATTGGATGCACAATTCAGCTAAAGATATATTACCGATGAACATCTGACAACATATTAGATTATTGTTTCAAGGAAACAGATTGCTAAGTAGCAGAATACATAATAAAAAAAAAAAAAAAAAAAAAAAAAAAAAAAAGTCGATCAATTTGTCGATGTCATCGACATAACTATTTCATCGTTATTAATGGTGTTAAATTTAGTAATTTAGAGCCTAGTAATATTTTTTGGCCAAATACATTTAGAGCGAAATTATTTTTGTTTTCTGGAGAACAGTTCATGTATCTTTGTTGTATGAAGTGTTTTTATAACAATAGTGTATTAGTAGGTGATTACATCCCGCTCGTTGCAGATTGTGTGATTTTTGCCGTATTTATGTATAAAATGTGTTACTCTAGTAGCTACTCCATTATAGTATAAGTCCTGTTCCTTATGTCATTTGCAGTCTTCCGTCCGATGCCTAACTATTAGAATGAATAATTACGACGGATGTAATTTAATTTCATGGATTAAGGTTGACTCACACTCGATCGGCCCGTCTCCGAGCCGAAGCCACCGTCGCTACGCGTTGTATTGAATGAATCACGTAATCACCGAGCCCTCCGAGCCACTCGGGTCGGTCTTACGACGTTACAGCTATGTAAAAAGGCTCTGCATGGCCTGGTGATGTCGCTCTGACTCGTAATAAATGGCTGGATGGAACGACGCTCGTGTTAATGTCAATATTCGAGTGTCGGACCGCTCGGCCCCGGGCCGCCCCGGTAAGTGCCCGATGGGTCAAAGGAAGGCTCGGACTCGGGAGGGCGACATGTAGGAAAAAACGATATAACGTGAGTCATCCTTTTTATTTGTAAAACCTATAAAGAATTTTATAAATTGTATTTAGTCTTCAATATTACATTATTCATAAAGACACTTTAACCATTTATCAAACCACGCACATGACTCATGAACCCCATTCAATCTCCAATCATTGAACAAAATGAAAAGAAAACACATTTCATCTGGAAACAAACTCAAGCGAATTTACAAAATCTACTTTAAGCAGTCAACCAACAAGATGGCCGTAGATTGTTGATTGAAATATCACGGGTTGTTTACAAGTTTACAACAACTTACTTGATTGCTCAAAGGCGTGTCCCTGTAATCAAAGGCAGTGGTATAGTTATGGTGTAATTACAGGTATTCAAACCATTAATGAATATTGTTAGATTGATTATAACGTGCAAACAATTAATGGCAATGAATTTCATATTTGGCGAGCACGCTAATTTGCCATTTCATCGGATTGGATATAAATCGTATAAATCAATATGTTACAATGAAATGTAATTAATTTTGCCGTTGACTCAGAATTTTATGAAATTATTTCGTATAGCTACGATTGGGTTTAGCTTGAATGTGTGATGCTTAATTAATAATGAATGAGGAATGGTGAAATATGGCTTGAATTATATTTTGATTGAGAAATTAAGTGAAAACCAATTTTTTTATGTCTATAAACGTGAATTATTTCAAACACAATCACTGTATTGTTAATGAATAAATATTGAATTGAATTGAATTGAAAAATTATAATATGCGATATATTAGTACATATTAGAGATTTAATTTTGAATCTGGTTCTGGGTATTGTTCCTAAACTGCGACCAGAAACTACCATCTGCGATCGCCAACACTATTCTAAGGCCAAGTCAAATCTACCCTATCTACTTTAACCTTTAAATACTGAAGTATACGTCTCACAGACGTCGTGATTTTATTGTCAACTTTATGTAGGGAATTAAGGTTGCGATTATTTGCAAGCAAAATCAGGTCGGTAGTTAAAGGTTAAGATCTCATATTTTTAAACAAATAGAGAACACTTCTTCATAATGTTATTTTTATTCCTATAAATATTTGGATATTTAAATCGAAAGAAAATGGAAAAATTGACTCGCAGCGGGACTCGAACCCACAACCACTGGATCACTAGCCCAGTGCACTTCCAATTGTGCTATACGAGTACCGCTGAGACTTGTCGAATCTTTCTATCTATCCCTCGTCGTATACGTCATCATGGGTGACGTGTAAACACATCTACCGCCAGCGTAATGAACACTAAACGGCATCGAAGTCTCAATTCATATTGAGAATTCATCGATAACAATGTGCTACCCTTTCAAATTTTTTTTTTTTTATTATGCAGAAACGTCTGTTGAAGGAATATCTTCGATATTTAAATCGAAAGAAAAATAGAAAGAAAATAGCAGACGTTTCTGCATAATAAAAATAAAGAGAATAATAATAAAATACTTGGATTTTGCATAGAACTTGGTACTCATTTAGATCTCCATTCTTTTTACGGCGAAACCCTCAACCAAGTATCATTTTTGTATTGAACTTGGCTCTCCCTTTTAGCTTTGTTTTCGGTGGGATTTTAATAAACAGAATCATCATCTTCCTCGCGTTGTCCCGGCATTTGCATCGGCTCATCGAAGCTTGGGGTCTGCTTGGCAACTAATCCCATTTGGCGTAGATACTAATTTTACGAAAGCGCTGAAATCTTACTTTCCAACCCAGTGGGTAAACTAGTATATTAATAAACAGTGGGTAAACTAGTAGGTAATAAAAAAATAATAGCCATATTTTTTGTACAGATACGGTCGCTGGGTAACCAGGCGCGTGGCCGTTGCAACCATCGCCACAATCTGGCTGCTGGCCGGCCTCGTCAGCTTCCTACCGATCTCGCTCGGCCTCCACCGGCCCCATGAGGAGGCCACGGCCACACAGAGGCCGCCCCGGTACCCGACCTGCGCGCTGGTACTCACACCTACGTACGCTGTGGTCTCCAGCTGTATATCCTTCATATTACCCTGTATAGTCATGATCAGTATATACTGCAGGTGAGTCTAGATGAATTAAAACTCAAACTCAAACGTTTATTCAGTAAGTAGGCCACAAGGGTACTTTTACACGTCGAGTATACAAAAGTCAAAGAAAAAATAAAAACTACACCGGTTCTAACCCTCTACACCTCTGACCCGAGAAGTATTTTGACTTATGTGATCGGTAAGAAACTCGGCGGGATATTTTTATTTCAAAAGAGTATACAAAAAAATCTTAATCATACATACGTTTTTCTGTAAGAAAACATATCAAACAATTACAGTAAATCAATACCATAAAAAAAAAATAGATAAAATTACTTACAAGTCCAAATATGACTGCTTAGAATTAAATTAACATGACGTTTGATATGCTTTCTTATCTGAACTGTGTCCTTTACTCTAATTTCCAAATTATAATAATTTATCATCAACTCTTTGAAATACATATCGGTATTATTTTTTTGACTAGTTATTTATGCTTCTAAATGACAGAAATATAAAAATATACTTATTTAAAACACATTTTTAAAGATAAACAAGCATCGAATGAAGTATTAAAAGCCAATAATTGTGGTAGTCCACATTAAAAGGTACCTTATGGCGCTTGGCGCTTACGTTGCAAAGGCTCACATTAGCGTAGTAGCCTAGCGATTAGTAGTATTAATAGCGTAAGCGCCAAGCCCCATAAGGTACCTTTCTATGTGGACTACCACAATTATCCTGGCTACAAGAAAGCGTATTGTAATCACATAGTGCACACCTTGGCTTATCAGTGATACTTAGCTCTTCGGTGATCATCACCATCAACATATTAGGCGAAGGACGTCCATTGCCAAGCTTAATGTGCTCGATTTTGTCTGCAAACACACTAATAAACAAAAATTAACGGTTTCATCATAATTTTTGCCGTTAGACATTCACAGCTCTCCTTCTAATATGACTGGGATCATCTTGAGGGGGAGTTTCCATAAGATGACGTCGCCAGTAATGGACAAGGAACCAATCATGAACATAAGTTCAAATTTAAATGTTCTTTATTCAGATAACTGAGGTCTAATTTTGTTAGTAACATTACATTGCTTAATTTAAAACTAGCCATGGTTAGTATTATATTATTATATTAAGTATGCTAAACTTATTATTATATTACTAATTCTAAATTAAAGGCGCCTTGGCACCGGACCTACAAGCGCGTGTAGTAGGACATAACGCTTGCATCAACGGCGAGTCCCAACGTTGGGCGAGCATGCTCAGAACGTCATTATTGCTTATTTCAAAGGAGTCAAGTGTTGTGCATTTGTTGGTACATATTTAATTTATAACTAAATATCCATCATTGGTGGTGCCATCCCCAGGTCGCCACGCTTGGCAGGCGGTCAGGTTGATTCTGTTTCGACGGACGTTGCTGTTACTGACTTTTTATCCTTTCTCACTTCTTACGACACCCGCGGGAGATGAGGTGGTGCTTATTCTCCACCGGCACCACAAGACAAATCTCCGCTTTTTATTTAAACGTGAATGAATTTGACATTCAGTTTTGTGGAACGAATCGGTCTTAACGTTTCATACAATTCCCTAAAATAAAATGAATGTAACATTCCGTAACAATAATACAAACGTGTACAATTCGTGTTGTCTATTGTGTTAAAATGTCACGTATGGAACAAAAGAAGTTCAAATTCTGTACTTAATGTCCCCCGTTTCATGTTTCAAAGGCTCTAATATCAGCATCAAGGTACATTTACAGGCTTACTAGCCCTGCCTCTGACTTCGCATGTAGAACTTGTTAAATCTGATCTATTTCACCTAAACTTTTGCAGAGAACATGTAAAAACAAAACCAGAAACGTTCTCGAGAAAGTAACACTATCCTTCCTCATATATTACGAGTAAGATGTAGTGAAAAAAGATGGGTATATTAAGATGGTTTGGCCATGTAGAGAGGATGGATGAAGATTAACAAAGAGGATATATAGAGAGAAGAATGATCCGTTAGAAGGGGCAGGCCTAGACGAACTTGTCGCGACCAAATCGGGGATGTATTGAAGAAAGGCCAGGTCAGGAGTACCCTTAAAAGTGACCAAGTCCGCCGGAAACCGAAACCGGATTTGAACCCGCATCGCCAGCTATCGCGGCGGACGCCCTACCCACCTAGACACAGCAAAACCCATCGAATTTTTAGCATATGATATGAAACTGAAAATTATCGAGTTCTTTTAGTATAGGTATAAGTTAGGTCACGCCCGACTAGTAAACAAACAATTTTCATTGTAGAAAATAACATCAAATAAGAAATAAGACAAAAAAATATGACATATTAAAATGCTCTGTTTCTGTTGGAACACGGTTTGAAAATTAAATAATTTTGTCTGTTTAAAGCGAATATTCCTTAAATACAATACATTTCTTAGTAAATCTTGATAAATTATATATTACACATTTCAATAACCTACCTTTAATTGCTTAGTATGTGTGCATGTCAGCCAAATAAACTTAATATTTAGATAACAATATACATACTCCGTGTTTGTTAAAGAATTTGATACGCTAAAGCACTATTTCATACATCAAAGAAAACAGGCTATGTAGTAAAATTTAATTGTTACAATTTAACATTGTTCGTTCAAGTTTCTTGGAAATAAGACGCTTCTACCAATAATGGTTACGTTTAATACTACAATTCTGTTTGATCCTAACATTACTTACTTGATTTGGGACCACATAGGCATAGGGCAGCGTCAAGCCAAGCGTGGCGATTGTGACAACATGATGATACAAGTTATGATACATATAAATACTTAAATACATTTAAAACACCCTTCTGCTTGCCACACACCACACCACCATGATGCTCATCACACAATTAATGCCCCGACTGAGATTCGAACCCAGGACTATCGGCTTCATAGACAGGGTCAGGGTCCCTACCACTAGGCCGGTCGTCAAATAAAACTAAGTATCAAATATACAGTGTGTATTTTCATACGGGCGTATGCTGCCCACATACAGTAACCGGTAATACGACTCGTGTTATGTTAATAATTTTGTTAAATAGTGTTATAACATAGTTGACATAGTTGTAACGATTTTTATAAGTCTGACCGGGCAGCAATGTATTTTGACATGACAAGTAATACTGACATGTCATGACGCATCGGTACGTTAATTATTATGGATGCAATACATTGCGTACCTAAGTTTTATGTATGAAATAAAAAAAAAAAACTATTTTATTTAACAAAATTAATGTAAATAGGTTTTAAGGTCCAATACTAATCACCACAACAATATACGCCCGTATGAAAAATACAGACTGTATTTCTAACCCACATCCTTCCCCAGGCTCTACTGCTACGCCCAGAAGCACGTCAAGTCCATCCGCGCGGTCACCCGGACGGTCCAACTGCCGGACAACCGGACGAAGTCCGTCCGGACGCGCGTCCACACGCACGTGCACTCGTCCCCCTACCACGTGTCCGACCACAAGGCGGCCATCACCGTGGGCATCATCATGGGAGTATTCCTGCTGTGCTGGGTGCCCTTCTTCTGCGTTAATATCGTCGCTGCATTCTGCAAGACATGTATTCCTGGTAAGCTTGGTTCGTCGTGTATTTCTGGTCAGAACTTTCACAAGATTTATTTTGTTATTTACAATTAACTTCATACATAAATACATAAATATCAGCCGTATGCAGTCTACTGCTGGCCTCCCACAAATATGACTTGTATCATCTTGGGGATAGTTGCTTGTAATAGGTGTAGATTGGATTTCGACGGACGCTGCTGCCCGTTCGTCGAATTTTTCCCTTTGTTGCCTCTTACGACACCCGTGGGAGGAGATAGGTTGGTGCTATTCTAGTCAGCCGGCATCACACGGCAAAATAACAAGATTGTTTTAAAATTATGACATCACCAAAAGTTCTCTATAAAAAAAGTTTTCCAAACAACAATTAATGTTAAAAACTTTGTTCCAGATCTAGCCTTCAAAATCCTGACATGGCTCGGTTACTCAAACTCGGCATTTAATCCGATCATCTACTCAATATTTAATACGGAATTCCGCGAAGCTTTCAAGAAAATTCTGACATCGCGGTACCCCCTATGCTGCGGTTACCAAAGCGTCAGGGCCAACACGCCGACCAGAAACGAGAATTTCGTCACCGACTATGGGACGAAGACTTTGGTGGTCAGAAGAAGTGGATCACTAGGGTTATCAGGAGTGGATCCGACTCCAAGGTATAGTAACGTTCTTGAATTAAGGATTCTCAAATAAGAACCTTTCGTTATTCAGCTAGTGCTGATTCTTTGGACCGTTAAAACGTGGGCAGACGTTACAATCAAATAACATGGAATGGTAGTGAACTAAAAATTTACGATTGAAGACTTTGTTGACTTTTTTCAGTTTTAAACTGACCCTAGTCCATCTAGCTTCACTTTTAAGTTCTTAAAGGATCAACACACAATATCAAAAAGTGGATCATATGGAGTACCAGTGAACTGTTCGAGATTATACAAAAATGCTTTATATATGTTCAATATGAATCACACAGTATTTCAACAATTAAATACAAATAAATTATTTTAAAATATCTGAACACTTTGTTAACAAATACGCTTGTCTTATACAAATGCAATTCAATAACATATAAATATCTACTATTAAATACAAAAATAAAATAATAAAAAAAAACCTTAATTCACGGTATAATGCGTAATATGAAACATAATTATATATTTTGACTTAGTCCACAGTTGGATATAATGCTATAAGTACAGAGGCCGTTTTGCTGCTGTATCCAGCATAAATATATTTATATTGTACCTTATTTGAACTACAACATTTTTTTTACTTATTCATAGGTCGTCAGCGGACTCAGTCCGACCCCTCAGGGACCACCACATCTGACAAGAAGACGGGGGTAGCAACAACCAGCTACTCGACGGGAGCGATGTGGTTTAGTGTACGACCTTAGTGGCAAGCGTTCAGCGGGGCGGGTAGCGTGGCGTCAAGCGTAGAATTTCTGCAGCGCGTAATGAGGCTCGTCGGAGACAGTTTTGAATCTGTACAATAGCAATTACGCTTTGTTATGACGGATCTAAGAAAGATACCGTTTTAAATTTAATGGACGGTATATTGGTATAAATAACGGTTACGCTATTTATTACAGGGCTACACAAATCTTTATCAAAACGGAAGCCTGTATTATTTTGGTACGAGAAAACTGCGAGCATAAAACTACACCGGGAGCTAAAGTACTGAAAAAATATAATTGCGCTGTTGAAAACTAAACTAACCTAATCTATGACGTCATACATGAATCGTTTTGTACCTTTATACTGAGTTAAGCAGTCCCTGCCGCTCGAAAAGTCTCTTCGTTCTTAACTGTAAAGGACATAAAGTAGAATTTCATTTGTTATTAAATCGGAGGAAACAAAAGAAATCCAACTCTGTTCCATTTGATAAGAATTCAAATTCGTTGAAGTAATTGATACTACAGTACCTTTAAAACGAGTTATCACCGTTGATATACGTCACATTTTTCACGTCGATTGGTTACAATTCTCCACATTGACGCTAGCGGGTACGTTTTGCTATGTCGTGGTAAAGGTTGAGTGTAAGGTGAAAAACTTAGCTAAGGCACCTGTAGTAGTCACCCATATAGACGGATCTTTTTATATGTACCTACCTGGATATTTTATTTATTTTCACAAATAAATGTTATGTAGTAGTAACGTGTGTGTACACACGCATGTCGGGGTTTTATATATTCAAATTTTGACGTAAGTTCTATATGTGGTAGTCCATATGAAAAGGTACTTAATGGCGCTTGGTGCTTACGTTGCAAAGTGTCATATTAGTATTGAAGCGTCATTCACAATAGCGTAAGCGCCATAAGGTTTTCATGTGAACTACTACGTATTAATTCTCTGTAAAACTACATAGACTTGGTCCTTCAGTTAAGTTTTTCCTATAAGTCGCGTTAGGATAATATTTGGGCATTAGTGAATGGTCTTGGTTCGGCATGAAGCGGGTTGGGTGCGTGGCTTGCAAGTTAAACAAATGCAAGCGTAAAAGAGGTGGCCGTGGTGGCCTCAAATCCCTTGGAAGCTCGACGCCATGCTGCCGCTCCGCTAACCCCCCCGCTTCGAGCGTCCGCTCATGCCCTACATTTAGACACGAACGTCGCCCGTCCCGGTCGCTCGAACGACTCCATTAAGTTTGTACACTTATTATTGCTCAACTTCAATGTCAAGTCGTCGAACGAATTGTTTGGTCTCCATTTAAGCTTCAATTCAGTATTAATAGTTTTTGAGTTTTAAGATACTAAAATGTTGTTATACCGGGTGTGGCCTGTAAGCAAATAGGAGCAAAATTTTTAGGGATCGCTTCTACACCACGAACGAAACAACATTTGTTCTACAACCTTAAATAATTGGGTAATTTATAACTTGTGATTTTTTCGAACAAAGTAAATAGTATTTTCAATGAACATCATCCAATAGTCTAGTTGACGTTTACTGTCAGCTTACAAACTTCATAGTTTTTGCATTACATTGCTTGCTTGGAAAATCTATTTTTAATAATATTTATTAAACTATAAGTTATTTTCAAAAGTCGTAGAACAAAAGTTGCTACGTTTTTGGTGTAGAAACGATGCCTAAAGTTAAAGCTCCTATTACAGGCCACACCCGGTATAAATTATGAGCTTAAATTAGAAACAACTGCTTAAAATATCTAAACTGGATGTAACAGAACCTCTCCGCTTTCCTCGTTCCATATATTTTCCACTCCTATGATTTACATAGGCATTAAATTAATTTTTCATCGCTGTCTTTTGTCGACAAATCCGCTTTATCCTCTAGCCGCCTGGAGATCAAATCTTGCCAAGCCATATGCAACCCTAAATTGTCACAGTTAAAGTTCAAAATGGCATTCAATGGGAGACCCTTTTAAAGGTCTCTGGGAGGTAAGAGGTTAACAATGCATTTTTTGTGATTGTCATTCTGTGATTAATAGGAAAACAATTTAAAAACTATTATATTTGCCTCTTGTTTTCTTCACCATAACGTTACCAATACAATCTTAAATCATATATGTACGATAATACTGAAATAATTGATGAGTAGGTGGAATTGACTGTAATTTTTCTAATACAAAAAATGAGGTATAATTTATTGTGTACTTGTTACGTTTTAAATAATTTTCACCAAAGAGATATCTACCCACCGTTGTGACTATATTATTTATTTTGATTTAAACATTCCTGTGATACTTTTGTATATAATCTTAGTCTATTATCAATTATGAAATGTATATAAAAATAAATGGGAATATACTATGATTAAGTATAAGGTTAGATTGTAAGGTTTAGTCAAATAAAATATTCATTTATTGAGGTTATAAACAGGCATAAAAAAGCTTGAATAATAATATATAAAAGAGTAAAAATACATTTAGAAAACACTTTTATCTATTTCGAGTGTAAAAATTAACTCACCTTGTAAAAGTTAAAAGAAAAAGTACATACAATAATTCCCTAGTAATTGGCTACCTTCCAATAATTGGCTACTTTATATCTACTAGTTTAGTTTATTTTATTTCACGAAAGATAGGTACTTATATTGTATGTTTGCCCTACATGTTTTATTTACAAAATTATAGGAATCTCAATCATGATTTCACAATAACAATGAAAAAAGTAATAATGATAATATTCTATATAATAAATAAAAATTTAATCTGTTTTTCTGATCACAATTTTTAATTTTACTATGACGTGGTCAGTTAATGGAAAGTGGCCGGTAACTGATTTGTTCTTTCTACAATGAACTCAATTTATAAGTGATCAGAATTCATTTTCAGTACAAGGTGGCCAGTCATTGGCGGTTTACCTACTACCGATAATTGGACTCATGAATGTGTACAATTCCTGCGATGTACCTACCATGTGTTAAAAGGGTTATCTGTACATAAAAACACTTAAAGCAAATTTTAACACCTTCGATAAATCCAATCTGGAAGCATGGATCCTGGTAAAGATTCATGTCCCCACATTGGGGGCACTCAGACACGGAACGTGTTAAAAATATTTTAAAAATATTTCATATCAAAACATTTCCTAATAGATAAACTGCTATTATTTGTTATTAGTACAAGGTGGCCAGTTACTGGCGATTTATCTACTACCGGTAATTGGACTCATTAATATGTACAATTCCTGCCATAATTATCAAGATCCTTACGATAAATATTTTATGTATTAAAGTGGTTATCTGTACATAAAAACACTTAAAGCAAATTTTAACACCTTCGATAAATCCAATCTGGAAGCATGGATCCTGGTAAAGATTCATGTCCCCACATTGGGGGCACTCAGACACGGAACGTGTTAAAAACCAACACAAATTAAATCATAGATAATATATAATGAGACGATTGATTTATTCTGAATTAAATAAATATATAAGGTTTTTTAATGTTGACTACAGACTTACTAGAGTCAAATCATTTCTTAATAGATAAACTGCTATTATTAAATGAATAAAAATAATGTAAATTAAATTATAAATGGATTTCCTAGCACAGCCTACGTAGAAATATTACCGAAACTGACTTTATAATTAATGAGCTTATATTAATACTCGTACAGTATTAAATATGGAAATTAATTTAATAAATTGCTGAATTTACGGTAACGAGAACGGCCAGGTATTTCCGATTACTGAATTACAAATTATTTGTACAGTCAAGTCTAATAATATGTATACATTTTGAGAAGGTATTTCTGAGGCATAAAGATCAAAATCGTTGACATATTTTTAGAGCCGACCGTACAATATAAAATATATTGTTTACTTAAAATATAAACCGCTTACGCTTGTTCATACCTACTTCAAATTTGAAATAATATAATATTATGTTTCAATTTTCATCAGAATTTTACAGGTAAATACGAATATCAAAATCTTATTATGTTGAATCAATCAATGAATATGATAGCAAAATTTCAATAATAAATATCGAGTAACATACATACAAAAAAAAACCTCCTCCTTTTTTTGAAGTCGGTTAACTAAATAATGAGTGATTTTGTATATCCATAAAACATTGACGCGTACACTAGTTTATGTTACTGTTGCATAATAAAATGAATTAAAATACGAGTTCGGTTTTATGAAACACAGCTTGAGTTTCATAATAACAATCAAACATAATAATAATTTTGAAGTAGGATTTTTATATAACCACACTTACAATAAATACTTCCGCAAGTTGTATCTTTGAGGTGTTAATTTTTTAATTTCTCAACTGCAGGTTTTCATAATAACAAGTAACAAGAATTATTGTTTTAATTTTTGTCTGTAAAGACCCGCGCGGTGGCGCAGTGAGAAATATCTAGGACCGGTACCGCAAACATCGAAGTTCGTATATTTCGATCATTTTTCTTTTTTACTCCATTTAAGGCATCATGAGAGTGACAGAGGCAATAGTCCGAAATTTACGAATATCGCTTTTTGCAGTAGCACCGCAATTTACGCGTTTGCCCTCTAGATTTAACTAGATATATTCACTGGCGAGGGTCTAGTATTTTTTTATAATAATCGCGGTTCTCTAGTCCCCATGATAGCTCGTGTTATATTATTATGTTTTATTGTGTATAAAACAATAATAGAATTTTAAACGAGATTGAACCGTAAAGTTAAACGATGGCTATCTTCCACTTGTCCTAGATCGTAATAAATTGCTATTGGTGTGACCTTGCCTAGTACTGGATTAAACTTTTTATAGTCTACACGACATGTATAGTTCAAGTATTTAAGAGTTGAATACGAACATTCGCACGCGGTTCAACAATTCTTAATATTATATTATATTGTTGGGTGAGACACATAACACCAGCCTTCTTGAGCCTTTCCGTGGGGCTCAGTCAATTTGACTCCATGGTAAGCTCAAAAAGACTTATGCTTTGGTACTTGACCAACTATTATACTTATACAAACACTTAAATATATAGACTTCCATGACTCAGGAACAATATCTGTGCTCATCACACAAATAAATGCCCTTACTGGGATTTGAACCCCTGACCATTCGCTTCATAGGTACATGAGAGGTACATGATGGTACCATTGATATGATCTGATGCTGGAGAAGGTAGCCATAACGACTCCAAATACATACACAAGATAAACATGTCGTGTTTAGACTTGTTAGAATCCTCTCGAAGTAGTTTTATGGTTGTGCAAAAAAATATAGTTGCCAATAAAAGTTTATACCGAAAGTGTAATTTTTGAGAGATACTTATACTTTCAATAGCTAAGTGTCTGACTCTTAAATATCTCTTGTAAATAAATTAAGGCACACTTGCGCCACTCAGGGTTAACTGAGGCTCTAGTGTAAGTTTCTTTTGACGTAAAAAAACGTGTAAAAAATTTGTTATTTATATGGGAAACGCAAACGCGTTCGTGACGTACGAGGGCTGTTTGATAAATACCCGTGTTTAGAAAAAAACAACATAAGTTTGTATATGTGTATATTTATTTTTCTACATAGTTACCTTCCAGCTCTATACACTTGTTCCAGCGGTATTCTAGCTTTAATAAGCCGTCTAAAAAATAAGATTTCGGAAATTCGTGAAAATAGGCCTCCGTGGCGGCAATGACCTCTTCATTGGATGAAAATTTCTTTCCTACGAGCCATTTTTTTAAATTTGGGAACAGGAAGAAGTCACAGGGAGCCAGATCTGGGGAATAGGTAGGATGAGGCAGCAATTCATAATGTAATTTTTTTAATTTGGACTCTGCGATTCTTGAGGAGTGAGCTGGTGCATTATCATGGTGAAAGAGAACTTTTTTCTTTTTTAGATGTGGTCTTTTTTTTCTCAACACGGTACCAAATTCTTGCAATAAATTAGCGTAATATTGCCCGGTTATCGTTCTTCCTTTTTGTAAATAATCAATGTGCATGATTCCCTGCGAGTCCCAAAAAACAGTCGCCATGACCTTTCCAGCCGATGGAACGGTCTTTGCCTTCTTTGGAGCCGATTCCCCCGGCAAAATCCACTGTTTGGACTGTTCTTTACATTCTGGGGTATAGTGGTGTATCCACGTTTCATCAACAGTCACAAAACGCTGGAGGAACTCACCCGGACTACTTTCGTACTTATCTAAACAGTGCCTTAAAATTTGCTTCCGGGTGAGCTTTTGTTCGTCGGTGAGCAAACGCGGCACCCACCTCGCCGAAACCTTCTTCATGCCCAATTTGTGTTCTAAAATGTTCTGCACGCGTTCAATCGAAACATTTGTACTGTCAACAATTTCTTTAAGTTTTATTCGGCGATCGCTCAATACAAAATTTTCAATTTTTTTCACCATATCATCTGTGGTCACCTCAAAAGGACGTCCCGGACGATCTTCATCAAAGACGGACGTTTTGCCTCGTTTAAATTAATTGTACCAATATCTAATGGTTGTCTTTGAAGGAGTATGATCCTTGTAAACAGCTTGCATGCGTACTTTTATTTCATCACAAGAATTTCCCTCCAAAAACAGGAAACGAATTACAGAACGATACTGCTCTTTCTCCATTGTTGCAATAACAACGCGAATTCCGTCATACAAAAGCCGTTAAAAGAAAAAAAACAAAAGAACGCTGTACTTTTTTTTTTCATTTTCTGGCCCTAAAGGATGCCTAAAAAAGTTTATATACATATTTTCAGCCAGTAATAAGAATAACGTTTAAAAACGGGTATTTATCAAACAGCCCTCGTAAAGTTACGTAAAAATCTTACACTCAGGGCTCTGGTTACCCCAGAGTCAGTGTCAAAAATGTGTGGACTAAACCGGTTGACCTCGGGTTAATTGCCTGAGTGGCGCATGTGGGCTTAAGACAGTTTTTTTGTATCAAACTACCTGACACTAAACTTGATCTCACTCGAACGCTCTCCGGCTTTCCTTTTTGTGCACGGATATTTAGCATAGCACACATGGTGATGTTATATTATAGAATATATTTTTTATTAATTAATGGGGAAAAGCGCTACTGAACTTAATTACTTAAAATATGTAATTATATAGTTAAATAGCTAATAATATTATTTACAGTGTCCAGAAATGTTGATATCGTAGAAACATATCACGATGCTTAAGCTGAGTTATGTAAAAAATTACGTAATTTACCTAAACATAATATATTTAAAAGGTAAATTATATAATTTAATTTACATAACTTGAAATTTACTGGGAATTAAAATGTAAATCTAGTTTAGTGTAAAATGCTAAGATAAGTATATTTAGAAGCTGAATTAAAGCAATATAAGATAAAAGAGTTTTATAACTGTTGTATATAATTCTTAAGATAATTTCCAGAATGTTATAGCTTGCACAGAACTATCGTGAGACTCGGTAATATTAATTGTGTGTCCCCTAATTATTGGAGAACCTACTAACAACTTAGTGAGTGTGGTGTGTAACTATTGACAATATTGCTGAGAATGAGGGTAGTTTCTCGCCTCCTGGCGTCAACCACCACCGGCGTCGAATGCTCGGTCACGAAGAGATGCGGCCCGCAGTATTCGTCGGTCAGTCAACGCGACTGGTTCATGATAATCCTCCTCACTACAGAGCAAAACATGTCGAGCAATATTCGACTTATAAAACGTGAGTTACCCGGTTCTATACACTTAATTTATAGCTTGGCAGTAGATAATGTGTGTATTTGGAAGACTTGAGTTATTTGTTATCTGTGAGCACGATACATAAAGAGATATATTATGATAAGTACCTAAAATACTCTAAAGTCTATTTATTTAGCCATAACAATTTAATTTTTTCTAATTTTACGATGTATTTTTTTTATAATAATAATATTTTATGACATCCGTTTAATAACCGAATTTCAGGATATTATAATATTATAACTTACGTAAGTTATAATGTTATAAAATAATACTCATAAGATACAAGTATTCATATAGGTATTTTATATGCTAAGAGAAAGACACAAAATAACAATATAATTATGAAATTAAAACTTAGCAAATAAAACATCAGAAAAACTTGTCTTCATTTTGCTATTTAATTATCTGTATGTACATTATTTTTTACAAAATTTGTACTGCTATTTTATTAATCCCACCGATCCACTTAACACCACTCGTATTCATTTTGTTTTTCCATACTCTTATAACATGTACCCATACACAATATTTATTTAATATGAGGATGTGACCCCTAGTCGAAGCCTGAACTATTAAAAAAAGTTTGATGACCCCACATTGGGGGCACTTGCTTAGGCAACGTGTTAACCAAACGAATCAAAACCAAATAATATATCCTCTTAAGGCCCGCCATACAAGTAAAATGCTACTCGCATTCGTTCTTTATAAAGTAGTAAATAAATCTTTTGTGTCAAAATCGAGAGAAACAAATGGAATTTAAACTCTGTTCCAATTCTATAAAATTCAAATTTCTATAAAGTAATTTGTACTACAAGAAGGCTAGCAGGCCTTAAGGGGATATACTCAACCCACCTAAATTGTAGAATATAAGGTACACTACACTATTAGCATGTTCATGCACTTAAATTTGATTGTTTTCCGATTTCCGATACAAATAGGCATTGGAGATCGTTAATATGATACGTGCACAGTTCGCGTTTAAAACGAAATAAATTCAATGTAAAACGGGGCGACTGTAAAAGATTTTGAGGCTTTGATAATCGTAGTTTTAAAACGCCTATGAAAATAAAAATATTCAAAATTGACCAGATTTCTTTTCGTAAACTGCTGAAATTATGCACAGGGTGTAATTTTACATGATACAAAATATGTTTCTCTAACTCCATAAAGAACCAGCAATTGAATGCTCTTACTCTCGCTGAAATTAGACAAAAAACAATCTTTAATTGTTATTTTCGTTAATTTATTTCTCTTTTAACGGCTTTTTCTTGATATAGTAACGTTTATAATTAGTAATTTGAATGGACTGCTGTGGATCACGACTGTCGTTCTATTTTTTTTGTGATTTATGCTACTTAGAAAGGTAATTTAGTTAACTTTACATTTCAAATAATTATCTTAAAAAGCTAATTTAATATCATAATATTCTTTAAAAATTATTTTAGTCAGAGTAGCTTTCACTTGCTAGTTGGTTATTAACTTCAAAAAACACATCTTGTATCATAAAAAAAATTACAACCTGTATAAGCTTTCGTATTACAAAACTCGGGCATTAAAATTTTTTTTAAAGTCGCTTCTGCATTTCAAAGCTACCCTATTTCAAAGTTACAAAATAAATTCCTTTATCAACTTTATTTTATTGTACAACGTGATATGGCCTTCATTTGTGAAATAACAGAATGTATTTAAAGCTATTTTTTGTTATAAAACGATATGATCCGGTATGTATAACGCTTGTAAATTATTAAAAAGTTAAAATTATAACATGAATTGTTAGATATAATAGTGTTAGTTTTATCTTATAAAATATAAGTGTTTAGCAGCTTATTGAGCCCTTGAAGGGTTGAACCAAAGCTGGCATTTGGTATGTTACTCTTAAGGTACTAGTCGAAAGTAAATATATTTAAAAGACTTCTATGAGTGTTTTATTTTATTTGTGTGAAATCGAAATGATCATATTATGTCAAGTGAACTTAGGAGAATCAACTATTTATTCCTCATCTGTCTCTTGAGACAAGACACGATAGTAGCACTTCCCTAAAATCTATGACATTTCCTAACACAGACTTTTGTATGTGTTATAATTACAGACTTGATATACTGACCTGTCTAAATGTGTCATCCTGTATAAATTAGGTATCATATGAAGAAATGAATGTAGAAGGACAACGATACTACTATGCGTTTTCTTTTATATACAAGACTGACCAGCGATTGACCTCAGTCGCACCTGATGGCAAGTGACGACGAGGTCGAAGGTGTAGCACGCTATTATTTATTTATTATTATTATTTTTTTATTATTTATTATTATTAAAAATTCAACAAAAACATTAACTACTAAAAGTCCTGCAAAACTGTTTTAACAGTTTGACTGCAGGAAGACTTATTATAATAACTTAAATCTAATATTACATATTATGTAATAATTTAGTTCTATATAAATTTATAGTAACAATATATATATATAGTCTGGCAAAAAATATCTACTATGAACACAATTATAGAGCGGTGTATATTTATGGCAAGGAATCTAGAAAATATGTTTTTAACTTTCTTTTAAATAATCGCGCATTTTCTTCCAGTCTGATGTCCTCCGGCAAGCTGTTGTATAAATATGGCAAGCGTTTTTTTAGAGTTCTGTCTCCAAAATAGTTATTAACTCTTGGAACATCAAATTTACCAGCGGACACCGACCTAGTGCTATGAGGATGAGTAGTTCCATGCAGGGTTTGCTCCCGACTGCCATGGTTATTAACGGCCAAAAGGTATTTATGTTTTAAAGATACAGGGAGAATTTTACAAATTTTATACAATTTTCTATAGTCAAGTTTACAAGCGATTTTTACTTTTTTGGGGACAAGTAGTTTCAAAAACCTTAACTGGAGGGATTCTAGTTTGTCTAAATAAGTTTTAAATGTCAGGCCATAGCAGTCAAGAGCATAGCCCAGCAAAGAGTCTACCAGCGCGAAATACAAACATTTTAAGGTGCCCAGAGGAACCTTATAACTAAGGTGGTAAAATTTACTTAGTAACAGTCTTAGTTTTTCGCATACATAATCAACATGTTGAGACCAAGAAAAGCTAGTATCGATTTTAACACCTAAATAAGTTACACATTCTACTTTATTTATAGGATCACATCTACAGTTGGCTAGCTTATTATGCAAACAATTATAACTATGAGCTACTAATCGGAGAGTATAGTCGGATAATTTCAAATAAGGTGAATGGATTACAATTAAGTTAGTTTTTCTGCATTAAGCATAATACCGTTGTCATGAGACCATTTTACTATTGAATTTATATCTAGTTGAATATTACGACTGATGTCAATGAGATCAGTGCCAGCACTCACAGTGCACAAATCATCAGCAAACATATAAGGTGTACTGTGACATATGACTCCACCTATGCTGTTAACGTGCATCAGATAGCACACTGGACCACATCCCGACCCCTGCGGCACTCCGCAGTCGACCGCTACCTCGTCGCTGAGCACATCACCCACTTTCACACGATAAGACCGTGACGTCAGGTAGTCGCGGAACCAGGCGTTCAGCGGCTGCCCGACGCCACACTCGCCCATTCCGTTTAAAAGAGTACCGTATTCGAGAGTGTCAAATGCTTTTTTGTAATCATAAAATATCGCAACAACTATTTTCTTGTTTTCTAAGTGGGTATTAATTTCATCTGTAAATTTAGCCAATAAAGTGTGAGTGCCTCTACCTTTTTGAAATCCATGTTGAAACTTGTTTAGAATAGAATTGTTATGTAAATAATTTCCAATTTGGTTGACAATGCATTTCTCCATAACTTTTTCTACGCTCGACAAGATCGCTATAGGCCTATAGTTTGAGAACTCTTTTCGGTTACCTTTCTTATGTATTGGACGAATTATGGCTTCTTTTAATTTACTAGGAAATGTATTATGCTTAACGGACAAATTAATTAAGTTGGCTATAATTGGACTTACTTTATCTACTACCAGTTTTAGATCGATCATGCGCACAAGGTCACTGCCAGGAGCTTTTTTCACACTCATACTGTTAATAACTTTTTTTACTTCATTTCTGTTCACCGGCTGGTTCACTCATGCCTTGAAAAGACCCAAATTATATCTTTCCGGGAATATAAGGTAAGGTAAGTAATGTCCCAATGAATGAACCCTACGAAGCCTCATTTTCGAAGGTATCAATAATGTTTTCAATGCACGACTGGAACCTCGGGCCACGCACGATTAATAAAGGTAACCTTTTCCAAACCATACTCATTTAGCCTAGATTCTAGTTGTGGTTCTACTAAAATCGCTAAATTTAAATGTCTTATTTCTGGTAGTGATCTTATTTTATTAGCTGTGTCAGCGGTGTTACCCGCGATTTATTAGGAAAAAATCAGTAATTCAAGGTGTCAGCTAACTCCATACCAAATTTTATTAAAATGGCTCCAGCCGTTTAGTCGTGAAGAAGTAACAAACATACACACTCGCATACTCACAAACTTTCGCCTTTATAATATTAGTGTAGATTCTGTAACTGATATTATCTTAAGGTAATACGAATATGTCTTTATATCATATGTCATATAACGATCGGATAAGAAAAATGACAATTATTATGACATATCTTGGCCCTGGTAGGTCCTTAAAATACGTACAACAATGAGAGGTAGGGCACAGCGAAGTACCATCACGCTCGAGTCCGGAGAAGCCCAACTGGGGAAGTACCTCCTCCTTACAGAAGACCACAGCCATAATAGCACTGCTACCTTTCAGGTATGTAGTGTTGTGTTCCTGATGGTGAGTAAGGTTCCCAGAGCTCCAACCCCCTAAAGGTCGGCAACGCGCTTGTGACTTCTGGTGTTGGTGCCCATGGACGACGGTAATTGCTTACCATCAGGTAATCCGTCTGCTCGTTTGCCACCTGTTGTCATAAAAAAAATAAAAAATATGAGTATGGTATATAAATATCGGGCAAACACCGGCGTACTTGATCATTATCAAAATTGGTGATAAAAATATAATTACCAAAATATCATTACTACACCTAGATATTTTTCTAGCACAAAAGATTTTTGTAACTGATTGACAAAATAAAAACATAGATAGACCTGTTATCGATAAGTACCACTTCAACGTCATACAGGTAATAGAAAAACAAATATAGGGCAATAGGGTGCGTTAAAAATAGATAATATACAAGACAGTCTTATATCGACCTACCTAGACGCCTCGTGCTACCGATCTTGTACAAATTCAACGTAATCCGTACACTTTTGATCCTTTTACAATTTGCAATGTATAATATTTAAATTGTATGTAAAATATAAATAAATTGATAGTATTGATTTGACGACCGGTCTGGCCTAGTGGATTGTGACACTGCCTATGAAGCCGAAGGTCCTGGGTTCGATTCCCAGTCAGGGCATTTATTTGTGTGATGAGCACAGATATTTGTTCCTGAGTCATGGGTGTTTTCTATGTATTTAAGTATTTATATGTATCTATTTATTATATATATCGTCGCCTAGTACCTGCAACACAAGCCTTATTGAGCTTACCGTGGGACTAGGTCGATTTGTGTAAGAATGTCCCGAAATATTTATTTATTTTATTTTATTTATTTTATTGAAGACTGTCTTGTATGAACGTCTTGTCGTTGAAGTAGTATGTCGAGTAATCGATAACAGGATTGTCGATATTTTTATTGTGGCATGCACTAAGCAAATGTCGTTCCTCCTAGAAAAATATCTAGGTATAATGATTAGGTATAAATTCTACAATTTTAATGTGATTTTCTCATGCTTTCGTGTTAACCGCACCAAAGCGCCCTGTTATGATAAAATTGTTCAAGTATTAGTTCTAATGCAGACTGGGAGTAGCAACCCATAACTGAAAAAATCGCTAATAAAGAAATTGGACCCGGGTATGTCCTTAAACTACGTCCAACAATGAGAGGTAGGGCACAGCGATGACCATCACGCTTGAATCTGGGGCAGCCCAACTGGGGAAGTACCTCCTCCTTACAGAAGACCACAGCCATAATAGCACTGCTACCTTTCAGGTATGTAGTGTTGTGTTCCTGATGGTGAGTAAGGTTCCCAGAGCTCCAACCCCCTTAATGGTCGGCTTCGCGCTTGTGACTCCTCTGGTGTTGCGGGTGCCCATGGGCGACGGTAATTGCTTACCATCAGGCAATCCGTATGCTCGTTTGCCACCTTATGTCATAAAAAAATAAAATTTTAAAAGGTAGCTTAACTCTTAGACCCAAACAATTAAGTCCCCAGACGGCGCCATTTCAACGAAATATTTTGTGTACTTTGCTAAGTTCTTTGATGGAACTGATGATTGAATTAAAATCCTGTTATATAAAATATAAACTATGGTATCCGATGAGGAGAAAGTGCCGATAGAGTAGCGGTAAAAGCGTAGGACTTGCAATCCCGAGGGCACGGGGTCAATTTATGTAGCGAAATATATATTAAATATATATGTTGGTCAGAAGCCAGTCGCTTTCGTAAAAACTAGTATCTAGGCAAAATCCTGGAATTTGTTGTCAAACATACAAATTTTTGGTATCATAAATTGATCAAACACATTGTTCTTATCTATTATAATTTTTTTATTAATATTATTGAAGTCTTTGACGACCGGTCTGGCCTAATGGCTAGTGGGTAGTTTATTCTCTGGGTTGCAAGGTCAGATGGCAGTCGCTTCCCGATGGTCGCCGCCAAGCGGACCCCAGGCTCCCCATGAGCCTTGGCAAAATGGAAGATGATTTAAGTCTCCACTGAACGGAGCAGGGTCATGTTTTCAAAAGGACGGAACCTTCTCCGAGCCCTGTTGATGTTACAAACATAAAGTTACATCCTAGCACATTCACATCTGAAAAACGAAATGAATGCAACAAGAGCCGGGTATGTCCTTAAACTACGTCCAACAATGAGAGGTAGGACACAGCGATGACCATCACGCTTGAATATGGAGCAGCCCAACTGGGGAAGTACCTCCTCCTAACAGAAGACCACAGTCATAATAGCACTGCGCTACCTTCCAGGTATGTAGTGTTGTATTCCTGATGGTGAGTAAGGTTCCCAAAGCTCCAACCCCCCTTAAAGGCCGGCAACGCGCTTGTGACTCCCCTGGTGTTGCGGGTGCCCATGGGCGACGGTAATTGCTTATCACCAGGCAATCCGTCTGCTGGTTTGCCGCCTATGTCATAAAAACCCAGCAACATCACCATTACAGTTGTAAGTCGTCCACTACTGGGCAAAGCCTCCCCCAAATATGACTTGTATCATTGGGGGGTAGTTGCCATAGTCGCCACGCTTGGCAGACAGTAGCTGTAAATTGGATTCAGATTCATTCTTTTGCCTTTCCACCGGTATTTTCCCTTTATCGCTTCCTACGATACCTGCAGGAGGGGAGAGCAATATACAACAGACTAACTATAGTGTTATACTTATCACTATTTCTAGATGCGATCTGACAGCTCACCATCAGTAGAAGCCACAGCTGTGAGCCTGCAAATTTTTATTTTATTTAAAAGACTACAATGTGACTTTTCAATCCAGCGAGTAAACTTGGCCAAGTCCTGTTTCAAGATGGTGGCTCACAACTGCTTTTTGTCTGGATACCGATTCAGTTATTAGGTAATGTTATCGCTCTCATCGCTCTCGACCTAACTCATCAACAAGATTAGTCATTCAGCTTCAATTCCTCCCATGACGAACAGAGATACTGACTGTTTAGCTGGAAGTTTGCATATTCGTAAAACGCGGATCTGCATTCAATTTCGGTTGCATCCACAAAGGGTTCATCCACTGTTTGACGCGAAGTTGGTACGCAGAGCTGAATCCGGTAGAAAATTGAATTTTGGCCTCATGTTCTGATTGGTTGCGCGAGAGACGAGTCGGGTTTTGTTTTTCTATATAAGCTAATGAATTATTAGAAATGTATTTTAATATAATTATGATCATGTTAGAAAGAATTTATGAACCATGTTTGCTTGAAATAAGATATTACACCCTATGAAGCTGAGCCAGTAGGCTCAGAATTGTATATAAGTAACTTGTAGAAATCTAGTGATTTAAGCTTCATCTTTTAAAATAGGTAGTAGATATAGAATTATGTTTAGAAATTAGTCCCCATCGGCACACAAACCTCTTCGGTTTTGCCATCGATGGGTCTTGTATAAAATATGTGTATATTCTTATTTATTATTTGTAGTTATTCAATAAATAAAAAATAAATAAATAATAAGATTAGAGGCCTGATGGTAAGCAATTATAGTCGCCCATGAGCACCCGTAACACCAGGGGAGTCACAAGCAGGTCTGTTTTACTCTTTGTTAAAAGTAGTATTTATAACATATCTCCTTTTAAATAAAACAACTAAAACGGATTAAATCGCGTATACTGGACTGACTCCACCCGATGACCACGAACGCTGCTAAAGGGTTCGAAACGTCGGGATGAAGTTTAAATTAGTATACGCGATTTAATCCGTTTTAGTTGTTTTATTTCATGAGTAATTATCGCGGCAACCGAAGACAATATTATATCTCCTTTTATTTCTGATACTAGGTATGACAGCAAAAAATAATCCTTTCTATCGGTATGATAAAGCTACATCCTTTTTATGTAGTTCCTGTTTCAACCATGTCAATCTACTTTAATACCGATAAAGTCAGACCTGTCGTCAAACAATAAACAGTGAGTTCCGACAAACTCATTTGCACGAGCCGATCTGTGAACTCCAGAACGGATAGCATGGTTGCCATTTTATCGTTAATCGTGCTATCTGTCACTTTCGCACTCACATAATTGTTGGAGCGTGACAGATATTGTGGCAAATGATAAAATCCGACCATATTAGGATTGCAACTCGCACGCTCTGTCTCCTAACAGTGATCGGTTATTTGGATTCTCCCTCGCGGGATATCATGTAGAAAAGTTAATATAGATACGACAGTTTCCCGCGATACCGAATAAACCGTTAAAAAATAAAACAATTCAAATTGTCTGTAAGGGATTTTTTACTTACACGCCGAACTTTTATTCAAACGGTACAAAATGTTCCGCTTTGGTGTAGGCAAATGAGCTGTTAGTGTGAACACTTGTGCTCATTTGTTCGATTTGGACAAAAGAAGGCGAGTCTATCAGCTACTTAGATGTTTTAAAGTGTAATAAAATAAACACATTGTATTTCTTTACCATTTCTAACAACATAAAGCGTGGATTCCCGGAGCATATCCATACTAACATAATGATTGAGGTCGTTGATCCCGTGTCTAATCCACTCTCACTGTTCCTAACAAATATGTGAATGTAGTTTGTTTATTGAAGGTCCTCTTGTACTGGATATCCGACAGATCAACTCATTCACTAAGCCGGGATTGCGACAGTTTTATACAGAGCACTCATGTTTGCGGCCAGCGGGCAGCGCACCAAACTAACGATATTTGTCACTAAAATCATTTCACTAATCGAGTTGTGTTTTTACAGTGCTTTCGTCACTGCACTTTGATCTCGATAATTCGATATCCGTGTGAGGTTTCAAACATTTATTTTGGATGGACGGGATACGAACGATCGGAAAAATGTACATGTTGCCGGTTTAATAAAATAACCCGATTCCGACGAAAACCTGGATTACAGAAAATGTTTCGGGTTGTAATATAAGAATTTCGGGTCGCGGGGCCCTGGCGCTCTGAGTCTCTTAAAGGATATTTCAAAGAAACTCGGTTACGCCATTGGAGAGCGAAAGTTGGCAGCTACCTTGCTCTTCGTAACAGCCTCACGATTCAGCGAGGAAACGGTACCAGCGTCTGCGGTACTATGCTACTGGGGCCTTTTTTAATTTGGGTTAGTTTTAGTTAAATTTTAATTGTTTTATTAATTGTCTTTTAATAGATAAAGATAAAGATAAAAGACATTTATTCATGACGTACACATACAATAAACAGAATACAAGATGAATAATAAGTAAGATATCACGAAATGGACCCAACTCAGCGTAATGCTGGCTTGAGAAGTCAGCGCTGATCTTCCGTAATAATGGTCTATAAATATTTTTTAATGGCTTGTTGTCACTTTCAAAGACAAGTAATACGAATATTAATATTTATTTTGCTCTTTTATGTAACACCCCTTCAGTGGGGTAAATTTAGACTATTGACAGCCCCTCTTTTTAAATTCGTTAGTGGTAGAAGTTTGTAACTTTTAACTTCTTGAATAGGAAGCTTAATGTATGTGTAACATTATAATGCCCGATATCTGAAATTTTACAATTGGTGCGAATCTTCCCTTAATGCTCAAAACGTTATTCATTTATGACATCCAGTTTCATAATAGTCATTTAACTATGAGTATCAATATATTCACATAGGTACTGATATTAAAAAAAACAACTCTGGCGCTTCGCTCATTTTAACGAAAGATCGGGTGACATAATGTTTTATGATACTCTTTTTCTTTTACAGTACATACGGTGTTACGCAACCGTGCAATAATGAGCATATTACGAAACTATGTTGAAAATTAACAGTGTCATTATGTACTGTAAAATGTTATATTATAGGTATATGTGGGAATAATTCCCTATTGTTCGCACTTTTTTTATGACAAAAGGTGGCAAATGAGCAGACGGATTGCCTGATGGTAAGCAATTACCGTCACCCATGGGCACCCGCATTACCAGGAGAGTCGCGTTGCCGACCTAAGGGCGGTTGGGGCTCTGGGAACCATCAGGAACGCAACACTACATACCTGAAAGGTAGTAGTGCTATTATGGCTGTGGTCTTCTGTAAGGAGGAGATACTTCCCCAGTTGGGCTTCTCCTGACTCAGGCGTGATGGTACTTCGCTGTGCCCTACCTCTCATAAACTTCGCACTTGTTATCGTAATGTACTATTAAAGCACATTTCTCAGTATTACTTACTATATTATATAGCGCAGAACGCCTAAACGACTTCCCTGTCTAATGTACTTTAATTACAAACTGTCTATTATAGATTAAACTGAACTTCCGTTCGCGACCCTCGAGGCATAACTGCTTTTAAACTTTACAA
This sequence comes from Grapholita molesta, assembly GCA_022674325.2. Taxonomy (NCBI): domain Eukaryota; kingdom Metazoa; phylum Arthropoda; class Insecta; order Lepidoptera; family Tortricidae; genus Grapholita; species Grapholita molesta. Next base: position 7,929,348 of record CP053139.2, read on the forward strand.
TTTATTACAAGGAGTTAAGTGCACTTCAGAATTGAAAGTTTGTCGTCAATGAAATGAGTTGAGCATACAATTTTAGTTGAATCACTCTATTGTTAATACCAACATTTATTGAAATATTAATTTAGGTAGTATAGTGACAGCAGCAAATAACAATTTGAACGCGAATTAAATGTGTAACGTTGCCTAGATATCGCTGAACTTCTTTGTTCATTTGATCAAAGATTTTAGACTAGTCAAACCTACACGCAGAAATCGGAACAAGTAATATTAATACCTAATAACAAAAATAAAATATATATATACTAAGTAAAATAAAAAAGTAAATAATTGCTGGTAAAATAATTATAAAAAGAATGCCACATCCAGCAAGTCCCCATGCGGCATGGACTCCATAACGCTGGCTACATTACCTCTCTGTACCGCTAGGGCGATACGCTGGAAGAGGTAGCTGAGCCAGCTTTTGGGTCCTTATATTTTATTATCTTCTTCCCTTCTACGAAAATTCCGGTATTGTCTTGTTCCTTTTCGTTGCTTTGTTTCCTATTTTATGTTTAGTTGGATCAATAGTAATAAATATAGCAATAAATAGGAACCACCGTCTACTTGTTTTCATCAGTGCTAGAAATCAACAAAGGTTCAGTTGTGGCGAGCTGTTGCAGAGTAGCGACTCCACATACCTGAGTGCTACTGGGGTCTGTCGGTCAGGTGGGGTCGCTAGATCATTTATAAATCGAAAATAATTTTAACATGAAATTTAACGCCTCAACCAATTACCACCCGGCCACAGCGGAATCCGTCAAAAGGGCTTCGCAGGGTAAGGAAAGACGTTTGGCCCCTGTGAGGAATAGTGGAATTGGTAAATGTCAATTGTTTACTTTGTCGCCTAGTAATCACTTCCAGCTTTCAACCCCCTTGAACTGAATTGAAACATATATTTTCAATTTTTTTTTCTCTCCTAATCCTTAGCAGTTTAAATTATAGGGTTTACTTCCACGCAAGCCATGTAGCTATGATTTTGTTTAAATACTTTAGCTGCTCTTTCTTAGAAGTTTTCGGTACCATTTTACCGTCTCTAAGGAAGCAGCAAGTACTTAGGTTAGTAAAATAATTTAAGTATGTCCCTGCCTTTATTTTTATATTTATTACCTTGAATTCTCTTGACGTTCTCAGTATAATATTGCTAAAATATTTCAGATTTTCTTTTTAGTCTAATATTGTGTAAATTTTTTGGATTTTGTTCTTTGAAATCAAAGAAAATCAGTGCTGACGTAACTGAATAGCTTCTGACGTCTTTCATCAAAGATAACGTTATAGGATGTCTCGAGGGAAACATGTCCTTGTGTTAGCTGATTGGTTTATTAGCCTCGTGGACATAACGGCAGTAAAAATTCTAAGGGAGTTTAATAAAATGAATACTCTTTATGGGTTATTCTTGTACTCAGTTCTAAAAATGAATAGGTATGGAACTCGGGCGCATTTTACAAAGTAACAGTTGCGGACACGTCTCTCTTAATCGTACTTATTTGCAGAAATCGCGAAGCGTCTGGTTGATGTAACTGGTGACCGAAGAGCTGGCGGCTTTCTCGCACAACTTATCAGCATTGCGATACAACGAGGAAATGCCGCCAGCATCCTTGGTACAATGCCTCAAGGGCATTTTTTATATTTTATACTGTAACTAGTTAAGTACTTGTAGTTATCATAATACGATTGTAATAACTATGTGTGTAATTATATCGCACTAGGCGACATGTTTCAGGTAAGCTCTGGTACCCATCTTTAAGCCGAGTCAGGACACACCGATCGCGATGAGGGTGTATCGCTCAATTATACGTGAGTTTATCCGTTTGTGACTAAGTAGTAGTAACATGGCTCACAACGCTTGTAATTTCTGTAAATAAATGTATTATTATATTATAATTATAATAGGTATTTTACCTATTGTTAGACAGCAGACTGGTACACAAGGGAGATCCTAAGTGCGTCTACATTTTCTTGTGCCAAACATTAAAACTTAAGAATTTCCAGAATTATGTCTCAGGGCCATTACAGAGTAGAGGATTATTTGACAGAAAAACATGCATGGCTCAAACCAGAAACTATTACAAACCACCTAGCATTTTTTTGTTTAAATATAGTAACAGAATATTTAATTATACGTATTACACATTTCAGGTAAGAAAACCATGTAATTTAATGTTGTATTTATTCATACATTTATTTTTTTGTTATTTTCACTTATATCTTGCATTTTATTTAGGTAAGTGTATAGATAAGGTTTGATAAAATACTGTTTCGAAAAAATAAGTCCGGCTGAGTTTTTTCCCGGTAATAATCTTCTCAGTAATCCTCAGTAATCAGGTCAGAGGTACAGGGTAAGAATGGTAGATTTTCGACTTTCATATGTGCATTGTGTGCTTAAATTTGAAATTTGGTTACATCCACAAATTTTATACATTTAATGAAACATCACATGTTGATCGATTTCAATCCGATATGAGCCTCAATTAATGATTCAGGCATACGTGCAGTCAGTATCAATCAGCCGCCCTGTATATTTTAGACAAGTTGAAATACTGTTTGCATAAACCTCTAAACATTTCAATTATTAATGCAGAGATATACGGGTATGTCAAAAAAGTACTTCAAAAATGGCAAATATTTTAACTCTGCTGTTTCGGATACTGTTTATTGATGCTAACTATAGATACATACTAGTATTCTTAAAGAGATCTCCTTGTAATAGACATTTGTTCACCTACATAATTACTTTCAAAGACATCAGTTCAGATAATTATGCCTACAGAATTCCCACTGTCTACTACTTCAGCGACGGATGGTCCACTGCTTAATGTTCACTGCAGGTTTAATTGCATAATTGCCACGCTTGGCGGGCAGGTTGGCGATCGCAGTGTATTCCACCGCTCAAAGGGACGCTGCTACTCGTTCTCCGATGATGGACAATTTAGGGACAATACCCGGGTCCTACTGTCTAACAAAACGTATATCTGTGAACAAAATACCAAGAAATACGCTATTCTTCCATAACGCGTTGACGCGGTTCCATAACGATGATGCGTTCTCTGTTCCGTTTTACACTAAAAATGGGTAAATCAGGAGTGAGTGATACAAAAGATAAATATTTCTCCGTATTCTCTGAACACTCTTTTTATCCTTACAAATCCGACTATATCAGTATACGCGTACCTACATCCCGCCCGAGGTTGGATTACAACTGAACGTTATTTGCTAACGCCAAGTGTGACTCGCTGTCTCACTCTAATATCAGTATCATTTTTGTAAGCTTGTGAAGTATGATCTGTCATTCGTCAGATCACTGAATCATTCAAAAGATTCAATACTATAGGTACAGCGACTATATTTAAATACTACCTCAAACCGTAACCAAACTTAGGTTTTCGTACGATGGACATAATTATACTGCAAGGCAATTTTAAATTAGTCTTAACTCAAAATTAATTTTTGAATTATTTTGCGACAGTTGTGACGTCACGCAATCGCAAGTAAGACAAAGTAGCGATGTTGCATGCTGAATTATTTTATAAGAAAAAAAAGAAATAATTTAAGAGTTGTTTTCATGGAACATCGGTTCATAGCACTAATGCATCTGGTTAAAATTTTGAGGTAATATTAGAAATACACACTGTATATGATCATTCATGTTTCACATTTCACACGGGACTGATACGGTAAGGGAGCTATATTGAACTAGGATTATATAATTACTTTTTAAAGTGACACAGTTTGTCCATGACTACTTTCCACGCCTTTAATTACTTTTCCAACAACAACAATTGGGAATACTCGTAAATACTTGGCAAGCTGTGCGCCTGAGGAAATAATAATTAGCCAAACTAGCAATCCGCGTAGACTGCTCCCCGGGGTATTTAATAGTACATATTATTATAATTAACTTGTCTAGCAACGAGGCTGATTACCCTACATAATTTGATGGTAAATTATTCCCATACTATACTGACACGCCTCCTTATGAAGTGTTTACAAAGTGCGCGATGTTACCAAAGTACGATTTTACTTGTAAAATTTAATTCAATTTGTATCCTAATTTTTGTATTTTAATTCAATTGCCATTCAATTTTATGATATACTCAGAAGAGCTATCATTTCTAAGCCTATAATATTTTGCAGTCTTGCCTCTCTTTAGAGGCACACAGGTGATTTACCACGAATTTTAAAACCTCAAAATACGGATTTTCAAAAAGTCATTTTTATTATTTTTATCATAGCTCTAAGGTAAATACTAAGTCTACAAGAAAGTGTATTGCAATTAAGTCAACTGTCTGACATGGTAGTATAGTCACATGGTCTGTATAGTACGTTTCGACACTAGTGAAAAAAAATTTTTTCGACGAGGGTGAACGTTGAAGCCTGAGTGAAAAGAGGGCGACAATCACCCGAGTGAAAAGAGGGCGACAATCACCCGAGTCTTAAAGAAGTTTTTACACGAGTATCGAACCTAATTTTTCATAGCAAGTGCCTTAAAAAGTAAAATTTGAAAAGTGCACTTTTTACGCACTAGTTAGGAAAAATAATATTCGGAATAACTTCAGCTAAAGTAAGATGAAGTGAGCTTTTTCATTTAAATCACAATGTTTACGACATAGCTTCGGATTGTAAAATCATCATTAACACTGGAGCGCAATTCTGCATTATTTTCCAGCTAGTGACATCACAAAGTTTAATTAATACAATAAACTGAATAAACAGTGTGTAGATCTAACACGGGCGATCTCTTCACGGTGGTTGGCATAGGGCACAAGAATTATATTTAAATAATCTTTGCTTATAAGCACAATAAAAATATATATACAAAATAATTCGGCCCGCAATATAATGAAACACACTCGAGTTAAGTTACATTACCGCTCAGAAATACAAAAAAAAACATGTGTATAATAAGTGTAATTAAAAAACTTTTAATTAGGTAATGAAAAATAACGTGTATTTATTTATTTAATAACAATTACAATTAAGTATAAAAACATAATAACAAAAACTTAGCCTATTTAAACAAAATTACAGATAAAAACTTGGCCCAAATCGCTATCAAGGGGCAAGGTGCCCAGAATGCTGGCTGTATTCCCACGCTGGATAGCGATGGCTATCCGCTGTGCAAAATAGTAGCCAGCCCCTGGTCACCTGAGGCCTCTATCAGGCGCGACAGAGCGGCGACAGATCTTTATATAGTCGGCACGCGCTTGGAGCCCACGGCCCCAAGGTTTCGAAAAATTGAAATAGATGACATAACTAAGAGAAAGGACTTCCGGCATCCGTGATGAGATTTGAGCCTGCATCTCCAGATCAAATCCCGTCTCGGTTGCCGTGCCGGAGGAGTATTACTTCAAAAAAAATCAAAGCAAATCAAAATATTTCATAAAAAATAATTTAATTAGTTATTTAAGTTAATGATTATACTAGTAAATCCTACGTCTGGTTTGTTTTTTCGCCCGTATTAGATTTACACACAGTAGAACTTATCATAGCGAATTGCATTATCGCGTACCTATGTTTTGGACTCCAGTTTTACATTCAGAGTTTAACCCCTGAGCCCCTACATTTTGTCCATATTTAAGTTGAACAGAGCTGCCATAATCGCCACTCTTGGCAGGCGGGTTATTGATCTCAATATGTGCCATCGCCAAGGGTCAATGCTGTCCTCTGGCGGTATACCCAGGTACTATGGTAATTCAATCCAAGAAGGGGTGAAAAGAGGGTTGAACATTTGCAAAGTTTTTTTTTATGACATAGGTGGCAAACGAGCAGACGTATTGCCTGGTGGTAAGCAATTACCGTCGCCTATAGGCACCCGCAACACCAGGGGAGTCACAAGCGCGTTGCCGGACTTTAAGGGGGGTTGGAGCTCTGGGCACCTTACTCACCATCAGGAACACAACACTACATACCTGAAAGGTAGCAGTGCTATTATGGCTGTGGTCTTCTGTAAGGAGGAGGTACTTATTTCCCCAGTTGCCCCAGATACAAGCGTGATGGTCATTGCTGTGCCCTACCTCTCATAAAGTTTCTTCTTTCTAACCACGTCATATCAGAAATTATTATCAAATAGGTCGAATTTGTTACTTTACTTAACACTGATTACCTGAGTTTAATAGCAGGTGAGTAGGGCACTTTATTACAGTCATTTAATTTAGACAAAATACTTTATATGATAAAAAGTACATTATCAAAAGTTTTACGTCATACTTTTCATCTTAAAATGTTATACCCTGTTAATTAAAATACAGTGATCAGTCGAGAACCTCTGTTCGCGGGCGCTCTAAGTCTAATAAACGTCGAAGCAGAATACATTTCTCAGTTTACTCGCAGCTTCATAAATGATAAATTTCGAGTTGAATATAAACTGTGGTCTCAATTTCATTGAGTGACTGTCCTCAAACAAGCTTCAAATCTTGGGGATTTTAAATTTAAGTACACATTTACGGATCTCAGTAAACAAATATAAGGCAGGGAACTCCAGAGCCTCTTAAGAATTATTTGCCCAGCGAAATTATTTTGCAAATGAGAGTTTCGTTTTCTACCACTTGTAAAAGAATTTGAATAATGTCAGAGTATTTCCTTATTATTGTATTAGTATTTTAGGTTCCTCTCGCACTGTTATTTAACAGTCGGAATTTTGATTCCGCTTGTTGCATAATGCAGCTTGATTTTTATTTATTATTTCACTAGCTGTGCCCCGGTGTTACTCGCGGTTTATTAGGAGAAGAACGTAGCCTATGTGTTAATCCAGGGTGTCAGCTAACTCCATACCAAATTTAATTAAAATAGCTCCAGCCGTTTAGACGTGAAGAAGTAACAAACATACACACTCATAAACTTTCGCCTTCGTAAAATTAGTGTAGATGTAGACGATTCTTGTAAACCACGTTAAAAGTGCTTTATTTTATGAGCAAATCTGCTTATTAATAGAATTATTTATTAAGAAAAATTATTGATCACAAGACTGCCAGGCACATGCTTAGCCACCCAGTGGATGCCGCAAGATAGGCGTGGACGGGACTTAGACAGGATTACAGACACTTGACCGGAAACAGCACAAGACCGGGAGTTGTAGAGGTTCACGGGAGAGGCTTTTACCCAGAAGTGGGACACATTTATAGGCTAAAAAAAATTCAAATAGTTTTAGGCCACAATCACATCTGATGGTAAGTGCATGTAGTCTCGGACAATGTAGACATTTCATAGAATATTGTTATTTAATAATGTATTTAAGTGTAATGTCATATGGTATTCTGGTTTGGGGCAAAGCAGCTGACATACAGACTATATTTGTATTACAAAAGAGCCATTCGTTTTATGTATAACTTAAGAGCAGGTGCATCTGTTAGAAAACTTTTAAAGAAATTAATATATTAACTGTAGCTTGTCAATATATATATATATATGAAAATATTATGTAAGTTATTAAAAACCTTCAGTTGTTTACCAAAAATTGTGACATCCATACCTTTAACACTAGAAATAAGAATAAGCTTGCTATTAGAAAGTGTCGTGTGGGTAAAGTGTATAAATCATTTTTGGGCAATGTAATATTCATTTATATAACAAGTTACCTGATGATGCCTTAAAATTACCCTTCCCAGTACTTAAGAATTACTTAAAAAGTCTTTGATGTCTAAGGGCTATTACAGAGTAGAGGATTATTTGACAGACAAACATGCATGGCCCAAACCAGAAACTAGCAAAACCGCCTTATTAATTCAACAATTGTATGTACTGCCAGATAATGTAAATGACACAGTTCAGATAAGAAAGCATATTAAAGTATGTCTATTTTGTGAAGTCGAATTTGTTTATACATTATTATTTTTACTTTTATATTTTAATATTTTCTTATCTTGTAATAAACTGTTTGATATGTTTTCTTATCGGACTACGCATAATTATGTAAGTACCTACTTTAAGATTTGATGTATCACTGTTTTGAAAAATAAGTCCAGTCGTAGTTTCTTGCCGGTTTCTTCACGGGTCAGAGGTGTAGGGTTTGAACCGGTGTAGATTTTTTTTGACGTTCATAAGTGCGTGTAATGTGCCTAAATTGAAAAATAAAGATCTTTTATCTTTTAATAAGTATTAAAAAAAAAAACAGATTAAACTGTAAGTGGTTCCACAGTTAAAGTCTGTGGATCGTTATTGGATATAGATATTATTCCCTAACCTAATACATTGAGTGCTAGCATTCGCTACGCGCTACGCTCGTAGGCGAATTCCCTGTATTTTCCGTATGGTATGTAGCGAATATGTTGTCCTAAAAGTCCAGTTGGAAAAACACATTATGCCAAATGATTAATTATGCCAATCGAAATTATGCGACCCGACAAATTGCCAAGTGTGAAACCCAAAGAGTTTTTATTACCTTTTCATAGTTTTAACTACATCCCCTAATGCTCCATCTTTCCAGTCGTATAACTCCGCCCGTTTAATTTGCATGTTGAATATTCCGGTCTTATAACGGTGGGGCGAAAGTGGCTGCAATTACTTAACACCTCGTAAAATTGACAAGGGCGATAAAATTATGGGGTATACCGTATACTTGTACACACATGTGCACCTTATTGCAAAGATGTAAGGCGTGGAGTGTTTAGATGTTTTCGACATGTATACGGTAAAGGGGTATGTAGTATCTTGTTCTGACGTATATGAGATATTTAAGAATTGCAACTTTATTACGTTCTTTAGTACACATGACGCAAATAGATTTAATTTGAACACTATCTTATTCATCATATCAGTCATATTCTGTTTATAATACCCTCTCTTTTTTCCACCCTCTTATTAAAGAGTACCCGTAATATTCACTGCAAAATAATTTTACATCTTGTTTTTTATCTGACATAAACTTAGAAGTCTATAAAACTTTATGTACTGATGAGGCGCCAGATTGGCCGCAGGTTTCTTGGCCTCCTTGTCCTTGGCTGCCTTCTTTTGGGCAGAACAGAGAACAAGAATAAAACAGACCATTAATTCCCGTCGTCGTTGCGGCAATTAGTTAACTTCGCAATTAACCATACTTATACGGGGTTGAATCAACCCCGTACCGCAGAGAACGTGTTTAAACATTGACGTTCTGTATTCAAACTTATGAATTTAGTAATTTTATGATAAGCCCCAAATGCCACTTTTTCATAACATGTCTAGGAATTTTATGATTTGAATTTATCTTTGAAGACAGAGTCGAGTTAGTTCAAAAAATTAAATTACATATTTAAATCTGTAAATCCGGCAGTTCCAAACACTACAACATAAAGTTAAATGCAATACATGCTATGCTGAGAGAAATATTTAGTTAAAAGTTAGGTCACAAACTAACAAACAAGGCTCATAACGCCACTGCAAGCCTTGCCTCTGGTTTCAATAAACTACAAACTCTAAAAGCGAGCTTACAAAACAGCTGTGGTGTGTACCAGCCTAAACTAAGGACGCAATTCGACATCACAAAATGGACAATTTTATTTAAAGTTGTATTCTCAACTTTATTTAATTTGGATTTTCACTCACACCCATGAGCTCTTTCGAGCCTGATACGAGAAGGAGAAAAAATGTGTCCCAAATTTTTCATACATTTTTTATTACTTCCGTTCCGTTACCGCTATATGAAAATAGTCACGGAATGGAATAAAAAAGCTTGGGACATATTTTTTTTCCTATAAGGCTCAAAAGACCTCATGAGTAGAAACCACACAAAAAATACAAAAGTTGACACTACAACTTTGAATAAATTGGCCGGATATAGAATGATATTCGGCACTTAATAGTGATGTTATTGTGACGACAAATAAGTTAGGTTTTACATTATGCCCAAACATATTTTACTCGTATGAACGCGCAGGTTCTAATGATTAACGATTCGAACATGCCTCTTTAATCGCGCTTAAACTAAACGAGAAATATAGACTTGATGGCAAGCTCTCGCTACCCGTGTGAGAAACGATAAGCATAATAATAATTATTTATTCTTAAGAACAAGAGTGACAAATATTTATTTTAATGATATCATACATAAAGTGTATCTTGTTATGTCTGAGAAAGGGACAAAGGGAAGAAGACAGATGAGCAACAGCAGCGTCTGACAGAACGGAATCAGCTCGAACTCGACAGCTACTACGGTCGCCAACCCACCTGCCAAGCGTGGCTAAGGGAACTCTCCCCTAAGATAGTACAAGTCAGTTGAGGGAGGCCTATATCCATCAGTAGACGTTTTATGACTGGGATAAAGGTGGATTATGATACATAAAAAAACAAATCAAAATCTTTAAATTAAAAAAGATACAATTTACCTTTTGAGATACAATCCTACAAGCTTTTAGTATTGTATTTTCTTCTATTCCCGGTTGCAATTTAGTTTTGTCAGACTATAAGGTAAAAGTACAAATAGCAAGTTTTGTAGGTACTCTAAAACCTACTCCAAATAATTTAGTAAAAGAACCCGAATACCGTCAAGTCGGCTAAACACTTTAGTGTTTACTGTTTACAGTAATTCCAACACGACACCATTGTTAATGACGTATGTCACGATTTGTATGTCATTTGTTAGGGTCTGTAAAATTTCTCAATACAAATATTATGCTAGTGAGTAGGCTTTTATCACCTCATGGTGAAGGTTAGCCGACAGCCTGAAATTATGGCAAATGACTACCTATTGCCATAATTGGCTATCGGCCAAACTAGGTTCATCAAGAGTTATCACCTACCGTAGTTTATGAAGTGAAAAGGGTTTGGTTTGCTGTTGAATAATTATTTAGTAATAAAAAGAAAAAAAAAAGAGAAATAGACGAAATAGATAAAAGATGAAAGATAAATTTTACTACAGAAGAATAGTCGTAGAATATCAATAAAATCACTGGTCTGGGGTATAGGGCATTGCCGCTACATGTGTTAGCACAATTAACTCTTAAATTATTTTGAAGAGTAATTTTAATAATCACAATTACTGTTGTGATTTCATTATTACAGGGTTTGGCAGGGTTTTTGGCAGTCGGCCATGCTTAAATATAAGTCGGACTGGAAAGTTTTCATAATAACACAAAAATCGTTTTGTAGCCGATAGTTAACGGCATGTGATTACGAGCTGTTTTTTTGGTATAAATATATTATTACGTAAGAGGGGGAGCGGTATATAATGATATGTCATCAAATATTAGGCTTTTAACCCCGTTTTAATCAAACTCCATGTAGGGGTAGCGGCATGATGAGTAAAGACAGGTTGATAGTATTTATGGCAACTGCCCCCAAGATGATACAAGTCATATTTTTAGGAGGTCTATGTCCAGCAGTGGACTGCATTCGGCTAAAATCTATGTATGTATGTATGTATGTGATAAAATTTTATCACGCGTCAAGATACTGCATACACTACTGCGTGCCTACCGGCACACTCCCCAAGAAAATTGCTAAGCTAATTGATCCTATGACCATAATGTAAAAATAAAATGAAGAAAATTCGATAACGTACGAACCGAATGCAGTCCATTAAACCAAAGTAAACTAGGTAGGTTTTAGACCAGCTAAACACTAAACAGAGGCAGTTGGCGAGTGACCGCCTTTTGCGGTAATTGGCTTTCGTCCAAACTAGCGTGGCTAGGAGTTATAAGTGATAATAAATTCCTGATAATTATAGTTTCCCTGTTGTATAGGTTAAAATTTTTAGTAAAATTCAAGAGGAGAGTTTCAACCGGTTAAAACTTGAGAAGCGCTGGTAGCCTAGCGGCAAAAGCATGCAACTTGCAATCCGAGATCACGGGTTCAAAACCCCCGCTCGTAAAAATGAGTTTTTCGGATGTAACATACACATTATGATTTAAATTTACCAGTCGCTTTTCATTGAAACCATCCTGAGGACAGCAGACTAATCCTGATAAGGTTTTTTTTTATGACATAAGGTGGCAAACGAGCAGAGGGATTGCTTGATGGTAAGCAATTACCGTCGCCCATGGGCACCCGCAATACCAGGGGAGTCACAAGCGCGTTGCCGACCTTTAACGGGGTTGGAGCTCTGGGAACCTTACTCACCATCAGGAACACAACACTACATACCTTTTCAGGTATGTATTGCTATTATGGCTGCGGTCTTCCCCAGTTGGGCTTCTCCAGACTCGAGCGTGATGGTACTTTGCTGCGCCCTACCTCTCATTGTTGGACGTAGTTTCAGGACATACCCGGGTCCTTAAGGTTAAACTTACTCTCTGGGTTGGAAAGCAGCAGTTGCAGTGAACCGTAAAAACTAATAGTTAGATCAATTCCTGGGATTCGTTGGCAAACGAAGCGGGAGCCTTGTTAAAATGCCGGTATAATAAGACGAAAATGAGAGAAGGCTTCTATAAACCAACTATAGAATCAAATGACTTCTCTTCAAGAGCGACAGCAGTCTAGATTTTAACACTTTCCATGCCTCAATCGTTTACGAAGAGAAAACCCACCTAGCGTGTTACTTGGCAATTAGTGTTACTAAAACGATTTATAGATTACACATACACGCAAGCCGACACACCAATATACGCACACATGAACACACACACAGAGCGAGAGAGAGAGAGAGATAGAGAGAGAGAGAGAGAGAGAGTTGTACGAGTGCATTACACAATTGTCCACATTATACAGTGGTACACATTATACAGTTGTACCTATATATTACACAGTTGTACACTAACTCAATAAAACAATTACGATTTGAGTTGATTATAGTGCCAATACCAATCGTTTGGCTTATAGGTCTGTTTTATAAGCAAAGTTCATAAAAGAATGTGCAACAAAAGCTAACCTCAAACATATACTTACCAATTCACCCCCACAATCGGGCTTAGCGTCCCTTCATAACATTTGCCATATTATTTTTCATATTTGTAAGACTCGGAAGCTAACCGTAATATCGAGGACAGTGCTGTTAATACTGCTTACCTTGTATATCGTTCATTTCGATAGAAAATTACATATTATAATGTTATACGTGTGTCTCGCTAGATGGCGTTATACTGAACCATGCGGTTTGTACGTTGCGTTACGCATAGATATTTTAAATTGTATTTAAGGTTTAGGAAAGCGTAGTTCACGCAAATTTTATATTAACATTTATATTCAATAATATCGATCATATGCTATATTTTCTATTCGTTATTATTAATGTGGAGCCGAGTGTTGAGCCCCATAAAGCCTCGGTCAAACCAGCGAGAGTGACGCCCGCATCGCGCCGCGTCCACGCCGCGTTCGCGCGCGTGAGGAGGGCGTGTTGAAAGCGCGAGGCCGACGCGGTCCGCGCGAGGCCGGCGCGGTCCGCGCGCGCCCTTTTTGACAGTCATCACGTCGGCATCACGCGACGCGGACGTCGCGCCGAGCCACGCTCTTTGATTTGACCGAGCCTTAAGAGTTATTTGCAGAATACATTTTTTTGTTTTATTGCCCTAGCCTGAATTATAGATCAATTGGCAAATAATAGCAAAATATTTTCACACTGTCAACATTATCACAAACCTTGACGCCAGCTATTACGAATTTTTCTCCTAATATATACCTTGTAAATATATAAATAAAATATATTGTTGTAGAATTAATTATTTTTGCAACAAACCTACGTGGAAAATACAAAAATGTAATATATTATGCTTTTTCAAAGATTTGACACCGAGACTTCTGTCTTTGGAATCAGGACATCGCTATTTTAAAAGATGTCTGATAAGGTTACAACTCAAGGCAATTCTCCCCCAGTTGACAAGCTCGGCATTTGACGACCGGTCTGGCCTAGTGGGTAGTGACCCTGCCTATGAAGCCGATGGTCCTGGGTTCGATTCCCAATCAGGGCATTTATTTGTGTGATGAGCACAGATATTTGTTCCTGAGTCATGGGTGTTTTCTATGTATTTAAGTATTTATATGTATTTATCTATTATATATATCGTCGTCTAGTACCTACAACACAAGCCTTACTGAGCCGTAGGACTACGTCGATTTGTGTAAGATTGTCCGAAAATATGTATTTATTTATTATTATTTAACATCGGGACTTCTGTATTTGGAGACAATACATCACTTTTTTTTTCAATATGTCATTAATAAATAGCTTAGGCTGGTAAAGTTACAACTCAAGGCAATGCTCCCCCAGTTCATATTCATACAATATTGGCTATTATAAATGAAGATACTGAGGTTATGTTCAATTGGGTACTTCGTTAGGCAGTTCACTCGATAGTTTTGGGAATGAGGTCCCAAAACGTGAAGGGCGGCCGCGGTATTAAGTCCGCTGTCCCAGTTTACCGGGCCCGAGCCATAGTTGGACATTTATGAATAGAAAAGGGTTTGTAAATAGTGTACACTTATATTTCATACAAGAATGGGATAATAAAAACAATTGTAAGACTTGTAAGTAGTTTTTTTTTATCTTAGGTAGTAACTTTTTGCAACTGTTTCATGTTTTCTTTTAGAATAAGGCATTTTTATGTATGTTTTCGTGATTTGTTTTTTTTTTTGTAATACCTACTGTTTTGAAAAAATAAGCCCCGCCGAGTTTTTTGACGGTCATAAAAGTCAAAATGCTTCTCGGGCCAGAGGCAGAGGCGAAGGGTAAAAACCGGTGTAGTTTTTATTTTTCTTTTCTACTTTTGTATGTTACTCGACCGTGTAAAAGTGCCCGTGCGGCCTACTTATTCAATAAATATTTGAGTTTTCAGTTTATGAGTAAAAATCCAATTATAATATATTATTATTATTATTATCCAATTTCAATCCTTTAGGGAAGCTTTGGTTGATCGAACGAACCTGACCTTGAAGGCCGTTGACGAGTGGGGCGAAGCCAACTTGGTCAGGTTTAACGCTTCCAAGACACAGGCGTGTTTATTCACACCCAACCGGCGCCCTCTCAACTTGGCTCCTGCTTTCCAGAATGTTTCATTAGCAATTTCGGACCACCTCGAACTACTTGGGCTGAAATTAACTACTAAGCTGAACTTCGGTGCCACTATTGAGGCCAAAGCGAAATCCGCTGCTAAAAAACTTGGGGTCTTACACAGGGTGAAGCGGTACTTCACGCCGGAACAGCTTCTAACACTTTACCAAGCTCAGGTTCGATCGTGCATGGAGTACTGTTGCCATCTTTGGGACGGATCTGCCAAGTATCAGCTGGCCGCTTTGGATTCAATAGAGCACCGTGCTCGCAGACTCATTGGCGATCCTGAATTACTGAGTGTAAGGTTACAAAGCCTTGAGCACCGTCGCAGGGTTGCTAGTTTGTCTGTGTTTTACAGGATACATTTTGGAGAGTGTGCACAGGAACTGCACGATTTAATTCCGCCATCTCCGTTCCACCGGACGTCCAGACGGGAGCGGTTTCATCCTTACGTTGTGAATATTCCATTCATTCACACGAAGCGATTCGCTCCTACTTTCCTAATGCGGACTGCTAAGAAATGGAATTCGCTCCCTTCGTCTGTATTCCCGGTAAGATATAATTTGGGTCTTTTCAAGGCAAGAGTGAATAGGCTGTTACTGAACCAGCGTGCTACACCCTCGACCTCGTCGTCACTTTCCATCAGGTGCGACTGAGGTCAAACGCTGGTCAGTCTTTTATAAAATGAATTTCCGAAAAGGAAATTGTGCCATTTTTGTTTACTTTAGGGTTAACCTAAAAAGATTTTTGAAAGGATACATTACAAATATGTTTTATTGCTCTCTATTCTTAAGAATATATTCTCTGACTTTTCCAGCTATTTTTTACTAATGTTGGAAAATATTGCTGCAAGAAATTTAAGTTTTTTTTTTTGATGTGACAACATTTACTTTTGTCTTTTCAATTTTTATACCAGTCACACCCTCATAACGCGGAGATATGAGTAAATCATTTTGGGATTTCAATTGTTATAACATAGTAGTCACAAAATATGTAACGACCTTTAGTCCGGTTTACGACGTTCCATGTTTTATTATTCAATACCAAATTAGCCCTAACGATAGGTAAACAATGACATTTTTATAAAAGAGAGTTTACCAAATAAAATGATGCCACCAGCAACACATTGAAAAACTTCAGAAACATCTTACAATTTCAGCTTCCCCTTACTAAGTGTTTGATTGCTCACCAAGTTACCATTAGCAAAACATACATCTTCGCTCCTACCATAATGGAAGATTTTTCCTTACCATTACACCCCATTAAACACATTCAAACGAAACATTATGCTCCAACGGAAAACAAAAGCCTATAGCCGATCGGAAAACAAAACATCTTTCTTTGCACGTAGACTTTTTCAGAAATGTGAAGATTAACACCAATCTGATATCAAGAAATTGCAAATGTGGTTAGAATGTCCTACCTACAGAAAAATCAATGTCATCATTCATGAAACTAACTAAGATCATATTTATCTGAGAGAGTTTGTAAAGATCCAGTAAATGTTACTAATAAACACAAGGGTCATTCTACGAACTGTGCCTCTTTGCCTGGCATTGTTTATTTTTTCTAAAGTACCTAAGCATCTTTATAATAAAAAAAAAATCGACCATTACTTGACTCTTGTCAACAACAGCAACTCCAAAACTTCCGATACATGGATAATTTACGTTTTTATAAGACAGGAGTGCCCTCTTTTTTAATGATCCTATGATGACACCTCTGTGATAAACGCATACTAGAAAACATAGAGTAAAAACTTCGAACCTTGAGGCCCCGGTTGGTTATTCCTTTAACCAGGGAAGGGTATCTTGTTTACTTTCATATGAATAAACAGACAACCGCGAAGAATGAATCGTCAAAACCACTAGCTACTATTTAGACCTTGATGGGTTTGATTATAATTTTGGTTTCTGAATAGACCCCAGGAAAATTACAAGAATGACTGTCAAAAGTAAATTTAGTGTGAGGAAAAAGGCCGCCCTAAGTCAGGGTGACTGGCTATTTGCAGTAATTGTACTCAGACAAAAGTGCCTAATTGTGCGACGGAGGATGATAAATGTAGCAAATGCACGTGTGACGAAATTGGGCTATTTACGATTGGGTACTTCGTTAGGCAGTTCACTCGATGGTTTTGGGAGTCAGAGCCCTGAGTGTAAGTTTTAACGTAACTTTACATTATGAACGCGTTTGCGTTTGCCATATAAATAACATTATCACTTACGCGTTCGGAAATGTTTTTACGTCAAAAGTAACTTACACTAGAGCCTCAGGACCCGAAACGTGAAGGGTAAAGTGTAAGTATTTGTTTTTCTTTGGTAACTCTTACGAAGTACTAGGTGGAAGTGGTGATTGGCAGGGCAAGTAGTAAATAATAGGTTTACTGCTATGTCCTGCCAGTGAACCACTGGATATTACGTGTGTATTATTTTTAACATCGACATGATACCCTTCTGTTTTGTTTCTTTTTAGGGTTCCGGAGTCAACTAGGAACCCTTATAATTTCGCCATGTCTGTCCGTCAGTCCGTCCGTCCGCGGATAATCTGTGACCGTTAGCACTAGAAAACTGAAATTTGGTAGTAATTTGTATATCAATCACGCCGACAAAGTGCAAAAATAAAAATTGGAAAAAATGTTTTACTAGGGTGGGTACCCATACGTAAAGTGGAGAATGATTTTTATTCTTCATTCTAATCCTAACGTATGATATATCGTTGGATAGGTATTTAAAAATGAATACGGGTTTACTACCATAATTTTTGATAATGTAAATGGTTTTGGCAATAATCGCTCCAGAAGTAAAAAAATGCGTCCCCCTCTAACTTTTGAACCACAAGTTTTAAAAATATGAAAAAATTTCAAATGTAGAACTTTACAAAAACTTTCTAGGAAAATTATATTGTACTTGATAGTTTCAATTGTTTTTGAAAAAATTACTAAATAATTTCAATTTTTAATAATTTAACCGTATTTATTGTACCTGTAATTTTTAACTCTTAAAGTACTGTGACGGATGGAAAACTCCGGAACCCTACACTGAGCGTGGCGCAACACGCTCTTGGCCGGTTTTTATTTGTATCATTAAATCACAAATAATTAATGGGTGAAGTTTCTCGGAAAGAGACGATTATTATTTTATTTAAAACAAGTCGCTATATTTAAAAGTTTCTAAAGAAGTCATCCGTTTTCATTGTTCTGAATTTTATTTCCACGAATAGGAAAATTGTTTCATTTACTAAACATGAGACTTAGGGCATTGTTCTATATGATAAAATGTCATATCATACTAAAACCACAAACCGCATCAAATGGGACATATTTGAAAAGCTGTTTTATTAAGGTTGGCTACCCTTTTGTCTTGTCAAAATAGACGGTCAGGCATAAAAAATTAATGGCTCGGAGGCGTTTGATCGTGCCGTATAGTTCTTTGATTCGAATAGAGATAATACGAGAGAAACAAGTATGAAGTTTTATGAGACATCACGCTTGAGTCTGGAGCAGCCCAACTGGGAAAGTACCTCCTCCTTACAGAAAACCACAGCCATAATAGCACTGCTACCTTTCAGGTATGTAGTGCTGTGTTCCTGATGGTGAGTAAGGTTCCCAGAGCTCCAACCCCCCTTAAAGGCCGGCAACGCGCTTGTGACTCATCTGGTGTTGCGGGTGCCTATGGGCGACGGTAATTGCTTACCACCAGGCAATCCGTCTGCTCGTTTGCCGCCTATGTCATAAAAAAAAAATAGATGAAGATAATGCTGATATACATTAGTTGTTAGTCTGTTCGCTTCTTGACCTCACTCGTTAATGGCCCCGACGGAAGACCAGCGCTGGCTACCCGGGCTAGCATCATGCTGAGTGGGGACCATTTCGAGGCAGTTTTGTCGAATATGTTTTAGTTTTTTTTTTGTTGTTGTAAACTGCCTTGAATAAATGTTTTCTATTTTCTATTTCTATTTTTCCTACACAACGAAAATTTCATATTTTACACACGATCCTTACGTTTACTCGCGGTAATCATCTCTGCATATGGATAGTTTGACTTGACCGACGTTTTAGTTCCGTTCCATGTATTTGCATTTAGTTTTATGAGTTTCTGCTGCGGCATTCAATCTCAGCGGCAATTTTTTTCCGGTTTCCTAAACATGTCGCTAGTTTATTGCTCTTATTGAACATGAATATGACATTTTATGTTACAAAAGAATCGCTAACAAAACCCTGACGTAAAACCCACGTTTTGTATTTATTCTAATCCATACTAATTAAGACTATCAAAGCGTATTCTGTACTTAGTATATTTTAGTAGAAAACGATAATATCACTTTCTTTTTCACACTTATTGTTCCATTAATGGATATTATATACAAGCCAATAAATATATTTTATGTATAGACATAACCTTTATACGAGTTTTCATACCTACTATGGAATTAAAAGAAGAAACATGGAACTTTTATTTTGAAAAGTACGTAGCGTTCCTTTAGAATTCGGATTAATCCAAGGTACTCATACTGTGTTGGACAGCGCCATCTATTGACTATGAGAATGAAACCTCTTTATTACGAAGCTATCTTGCGGTTGAATTGGATCAAAAGTGTACGGATTACGTTCAATTTGTTCAAGATCGGTGGCACGCGGCGTATAGGTAGGTAGGCGATATATTTTGACTGCGTTTACGTATTGTCGTTGAAGTACTTATCGATAACAGGATTGTCGATACTTTTATTATGGCAAGCGCTAAGCAAATGTCGTTCCTGCTATAAAAATTGCTACGTATATTGATGAGCACGACTATTAAATTGATGAATCGTTGTTTGAAACCCTCACTTTTGCGTTAATGCGATATATATATTACAAATTATAATGTAAAGTGCAATTGCATAACTTAAAAGCACACTCAGCAGGCTGAGCAACAATGCCAGAATGACCTGGTCGTACGTAAAGACTGACGATATTATGCTCTATACCGTGGTGAGGGATAGAAGAGAGGAGAGGTATTTCTCCAGCAACGGGATATAAACTAGGCTATTAAAACAGGTACATCCTATTTACAAAAGAATTGCAGTATACCTTTATCATACTCAAGAAAATTCCAATTAAGTACAAATGACACCCTCATTTTTCACGTCTAATAACTTCTTTTAAGAAAGTTAACTAATTTACGAAGCTCTAATAAGTTAGACAAGAGTCTTCTTAAAAAAGGATCCAAAGAATTTTTAGCTGTTTATAGAAAAGTTGTCTTTAAAATGCTTCTGCATAAGTTCATAATTCATTATATAAAATAAAGCTTATTAGGTTTTGTAGCTGGATAGTTGTTTAAACCAGGAGCTTTGTTTCTGAGCTAGATATTTTTTTTAGCACGAACGATTTCTTATAAGTGATTGACAGAATAAAAACATCGATAGTCCTGTTATCGATAAGTAACACTTCAACGTCATACCGGTAATACAAAAACAAATATAGGGTTAAAAATAAATAACAATAAAAAACTATCCATTTATTAATATTTTACATACTTCAGAAAACAATTTCGAACTATTCATTGCAATAAATAAAAGTAAATTGGATCAAAAGTGTACGGATTACGTTCAATTTGTTCAAGATCGGTGGCACGCGGCGTCTAGGTAGGGTGGCGATATATGACTGGTGTTTATGTATTGTGGTTGAAGTAGTATGTAGGTACTTATCGATAACGGGATTTTAGATATTTTTATTGTGGCAAGCGCTAAGCAAATGTCGTTCATATTAAATTTTAAGTTCTCAATGTGCAAATTCAGGTATTTAAATATGAAGGAATTTGTAAGAAGGCTGCAGTCTAGCCGGATGGCAGTGGATTCCAGTAAAATCTGTTAGTTAGTTCACAGTTTCTACGAGTTTGAAATGGTGATAAGTTATGAGTTTCTAGCGATGAAAACATTTAGCAATAATTATTGGACGACCTGCTGGATGTGACTTGAACCGGGAGGGAGGTGAGTATAGTCGCCACGTTTGATAGGTGGGTTCGTGACCGCGGTAGCTGTTGATTCAAGTTCAACGGACGCTGCTGCCCATCCGTCAGTTTTTCCCGTTGTCGCCTCGTACGACACCCGCGGCTGAAGATTTTCTATTTTTCTTTCGATTTAAATATCGAAGATATTCGCTAGCAGACGTTTCTGCATAATAAATAAAATATAAAATAAATTTAGTTGAATAATTATTACATTAATAACAAAACTAATCTCGCCTCTTCTTCAAAGTCTCATGATTCATTAAACTAATACTAGTTGTTCATACTTATACAGAAGGTTTTCTTTGTCACTGCGTAAGCATATTTTATACTCGAAGCGGCAGCTGTTCAGAATTTATTGTTGAACTTTTAAACCGTATCGGAACTTCGTAAATCTTCATTGAATTTGTTTACGTTAGTTACAAAAAAAATATTTACTTGTACTTTGAATGGACCGGGCTGTAATAATAGTTGCTTCGAATATAACACATGACAAAGATAGCACAGAGAGGTTTGGGTTACACAAAATACTAATGAAATTTTTTGCCGTCCATCTCTCGCTTTCCTTAAAGTGGAATTTCCACGATTGATGTTAACTTTGTTGACGACCGGTCTGGCCTAGATGGTAGTGACACTACTTATGAAGCCGATGGTCCTGGGTTCGAATCCCAGTCAGGGCATTTATTTGTGTGATGAGCACAGGTATTTGTTCCTGAGTGGTTCCTGTGAGGTTGGTGTTCTCTATGTATTTAAGTATTTATATGTATCTATCTATTTTATATTATGTCGTCTAGTACCTACAACACAAGCCTTAGTGAGCTTACCGTAGGACTAGGTAGATTTGTGTAAGATTGTCCAGAAATATTTATTTAACTTGGTCTAGGTTTAGTGCATAAACATCATGTCTTTCCAACATCTGGTGTTCCCTTCATTAAATCACACGACCATTTGACCTCCTCCGGAGAGGTTAAAGAACAATTCTCATATCACTCCTGAATTGTGGTATTGCGGATACCGGTAAATGCAAGGGCCTAAGTGGTAAGCCCTGTGATCTGCGACCCTTAAACATTGGGCAATCCCACTGATATTACGCTTCGACCAAATGGGAACAAACCGCAAAACTATTCGACCTACATCCCTAACTAGAGAGAACTTGATTGATGGCTCATTTAATTGGACTATAATGTATTTTATCTACGTACATATCATTAGTACTCTAAAATGCGTCCAGAAACCGTAGGCAATGACCAGCATTACCAACCATCAGAAATGAATTGAGATGTAATGTTAACATTACCTCCTGAAAACCGTTATGAGTTTAAATTTGAAACAGCTGTCAAATTTAAGTGGGGTGTCCATTCTAGTATCTATAAGTAGATATTAAAACATTCATTGATACGAAACGCTTATTCGGTATGTTTTTTTAATATAAATCGAACGACATTTGAACTCGAGTGACAATAGAATAGGGAGTTCATTCGCTTGTCTATGGTTTAAAAAAAAAATATTTGACTGAGATACGAAATACGAAACGCCGGCATTCCAAGTTGTCATTTGTTTTGTTCGTTGACTTTTTAATGTTTACAAGTAGCACTAGTAATAATGCAGGTCATTTCCCTACGGTTCCTGAACCCATCTTAAAACACTTATGATATGTGTGTAGATAAAGTAGTGTATGCAACTATACATAATTAGACATTACAATACTCGTGTGATACACTCTTCTTGTGTTGCCCTTCATTATGCACAGATACATAAACTACTACACATACATTGAATTGAACATTGTTTGCAATTTAATTGAAGCTAGTAAGGGCAAAAAATTGCATGATGTAATTGAAATTAGATTTAGTCCAAAGACGCTGACACTTTCATATTCTATTCATTTAAATTACATTTGAATACATGACCACAATTTAAATACATGACCATTAGTTCCATGCATGTCCAAAGCACGCATCCTTCTAGATAGCGTCAAATACACTGAAAATATAAATACTACTATAAAAAAAAAAACAAAACCTCTTCATATTATTTTTTACTATGCAGGAACGTCTGCTAGCGAATATCTTCGATATTTAAATCGAAAGAAAAATAGAAAAATCTGACTCGAAGCGGGACTCGAACCCACAACCACTGGATCACTAGCCCAGTGCACCAATTGTGCTATCCGAGTACCGCTTAGACTTGTCAAATTTTTCTATATTATCCTTCGTGGTATACGTCATCGATAAACGCATTATTAACCGTCAGAAATTGTATTACAATTTCAGACATGTTGTTTACTTTGCTTACTAATTAGTACTAAAAACATCAAGAAACAATATCCTACACACGTAACAGATGAATGAATGACAACCGCTGTCCACGCCAAACTGTACCACAGCGAGACAAGCTTAAAACTAATGAAATTGCCGGGCGCCAAATGTAGCGAGATTTTGCAAGACAGATTCTTTGAAAACCAGTGGAACGCGATCTCAAGATTCATAACAACTAGACAGCCAAGGAATTCTGGCTACAATCACACGGTATTAAAGCAGTACGACTCACTTGAATGTTGCGAAATTTTGACGCGCACCAAACGAAGATATTATTCTGAGATTTAATTTAATTACGGAGACGGGATGCAGGAACTGCGCATAATTTGGTTTAGTGAAATATATATGTAAATGGGGAGAGAACTACGAACCTGTTGCATAAAGCATGAATGCTACACTGCGATAAGTCCGAGCTGGGGCAAAGGAAACCCCTAAATGAAATTTGAAAACTAAACAACTAATGTATGTACATTTTTGTTACTACTAATCGTAGAAACTGTCCATGATCCTATGTCCCAGCGCGCACAAAATTTTTGCAGAAATCGCGAAGCGTCTGGTTGACGTAAATGGTGACAGAGGAGCTGGCGGCTTTCACGCACTACGTATTAGCAATGCGATACAACGAGGAAATGGCGCCTCAATGGGCCTTTTTTAGATTGTAGATGGTTAAAGGTATTATAATATTGTAATTACTTGAACATTACATGAACAAGGGGTTGGTCAATTCTTTACTGGTCAACACAATTTATCACAAACAAAATACTTACACTAAACTAGTCAAAAAGTCCCCCCGAGAGTTGTCCCCGGTGCAAAAGTGCCCATCACGATAGACGCGTTACCACGTTGAATGGCGATGGCGATCTTTGGCCCAGGTATTACTTGAACTAATATTCAATAAAAGATTTAAATTATAATGATGTACGTAGTATGTGGTACAAGGGTATTGATTTATAATAAAACCTTGAAATTCATATGTGGTTTTTTAACTTTCATAACTTCTTCAACTTCATCATCTAAAACTAGCTAAAATATCTAGATAAATATAAGTTAATGAATACTTGATAATATGACACAGGTTTTGCTGTTATTGTTTAGTTTATTTTCATGTTCATAAACATGACCAATATTGTAGTCCTTGAGAATTAAGTGTGGTCAAACTTAACGCTAAAATCTCAAAAACTTTGCAAGAAAAATAGCGTGTAAAAGGCAGAACAAAAATATGATGTCAAATTATTTTTTATATGAACTCTTAGTATAATAATTGAAATTAAATAGTTTATACTCTAAATTTGCTCATGCTTAGTAGTATTATCTCCAATGTTGTCCAATAATCATTATTCAGTAACAGCTCAACAACGTATTTAGTTCACGTAATTAATACTAGAATCAGATATCATATAGCTGCTTACTAGATAATAGTAGTATCCTGGTCACTAATTGTGATACATCCTATCTGAAAATCGACACTGTATCCTACCAACCTGTTTTGAAACAATTAGACACCGCGCTTGCCCCGGTACTGTTTTACTAAATGCTTGCAATATGCTGGTAAAAATTATCTCTATCACTCTGAGCATGCCACTGGGATTATACGATTTTATTTATTCCTATGCCGCTGTCATAAGCCAAGTTCTTACTCCTATGCCAGTGGTATAGGAATACGAACGTTTTAACACAACTTTTGTGTCGTCGGCATTTGCGTTAAATTTATTTGAATACCGTACGTGACACAGTAGATCAAATGAAGAAAAAAATGGACATTCGCATTTTTTCCATAAACCCTATTAAAAAAAATGTTTTTCGTTTGGAAAAGATGTAAGGAATAAAAAAGTTTATATATTTTTTTTCAAAATAAGGTTTATTTTAAGAAGAAAAAAATTAAAGGTGTTTTTTTTTTATATGAAACTGAAATAATAGATATCTTATTGTAAGAATACCCAAACCGATCCCGCTTTCAAACCTTTAGAATATCATTGTCCTTTAGGACAGTGGAAAATAGTAAACAGTTTATCTCAGTAGGTGCCAGTTTTTTGTATAGTCCAGTCGAAAGTCAGTAAATACAACATTTTTCTTAGTTCTTTATTTTTTAATTTTTACTAAAAAAAACGGTATATTCATGACAATTTAGTATAAAAACAACATAAGTTTGACATTTTGATAAAGATAAAAACACTATTTACAAGGAAATAGTTCATTTCGATGCACTATGCGTGACACCGGCGTAGGAGAACGATCTTTTTAGACACAATTACGTGTCACCGGCATAAGAGTTCAATAATTTGTGACCACAAACATTGTGTCACTGGCATTGGAGAAGGTTTAATAATTAAGATCACAGACGTTGTGTCGTCGGGGCTGAATGTGTTAATCTTAAGAGCAAAATGTCAATGAAGATTCCGGCATCCTTCAGATTTAATTGCGCCTGCCATCGTTGTGCTTATAACTTGTTGTTTAATATACTGTTTATCACATAGTTATATTCGCAATAAAAAATGTTAAATGCTTCGAATTTGATTTACTTAAATTGAAAGCATAATTGAGACACTGCTTAAGCCTAGTCCGTTTACTAGAATAAGAAAACTATTAATATTATTTTCCTCTTTATGTACGGAAGTTTTCAAAAATAGTGGACCAAATTAGTGAAAGTTGTTAAGAAAAGTTAAATCACTGTCAGTTTCGTGACGACAATTAAGCACGATAAAAGTTGGTTCTGATGTTCATTTTATAAACTTCACTCGATATTACAGAATAATTAAAGGCAAAAACTTGATCTTCATATAGATTTCATGCTTAATTGTCGTCACAAAACTAACAGTGATTTAACTTTTCTTAACACATTTCCCTAATTGAGTGTACCAAATTTTTTAACTCTCTTATAATATTCACTCTTCCTTAAAGGCATTCCTCAAAATACTGACTGCGTAGTGCCTAGATTAGGAATCGGATTAGATTATTGCTTACCAAGCATCGTAAGTTTCCTTTGAAATGGAACTGATATTTATCTGCGGTCGAGGCTTTGTTTATAGTTTAATCAAAATAATTCACTTTCGGAGAGAACGAGAAGCTTTTGTTCGGAGATAATGCAATTAGTCGAGAATAGAACACATTGTACACAAAAACAGATTAAGTAAACGTTTGTATCTGCGAAAACTTTTAACTGATTTCCCAGTATGCTTTTATCCTTGGAGTCTTCATGATCTGTCCGCGGTTTCCTAAATTCAAGGTTTTATCCAGAAACAATCGACATCATCGAGGGATTTAATTATTACTCGTAATCAACGATTACAGAGTGCTGATTAGTTAAACACACTATTTTTCTTACACTTCCATTCTAATAAATTTATAACATGTTCCAGGAGGAATAATGATTGGAGAACGCATCCGCGAGCGCCAGTAAGGGACAAAGATATTCTTGCTTTTGTAGCCCAAAATGTAACAATTCACAATACTTTTGCTTTACAGGACATTATAACAAACATATTAGCTTATTCTGTATTCATTACCGCAACTTTGGTTGAAAACCCAAGAAAACTCCATTTGTATTTGTTTGTTCCCCTCCAACTTTGACAGTTCTGAAGGGACCAGTTTGGAGGGGAACAAAAAAATATGTGAAACTATGACAAGGACGGACGAAAATAGCTCCGTCTCTGCCATACCTATAGAAAGTTACATTAGACCATTACTTTCGATCGTGGTATTAACTATTATTTAGCACGCTCCGTCTAGTTAAATGATATGTCTATGTAAATATTATAGGACATCCTTACATAAGTTGACTGAGCCCCAAAGCTCAAGAAGGCGTGTGTTGTGGGTAGTCAGCCAGCGATATATACCGGGTTGAAAGATCGAATGCCACGGATGGCAAGTGCCTTGAATATTGTAAATGACACATTCTGTGTAAAGGAGATTTTCCTTTGTTTTTTAGAAACAATATATTCTGCATTCATGGATAAATGAAAAATCGCTGGCCTCAGTCGGGACTTCCCGGTCTAGTACGTGACAAAAAATAACGTGACGTATTTTATGATTCAGATTGAAAGGGTTACTGTGAAGGTTGATATTTGTTACTTAAAGAAAAATTTAAGGCAGTTTTTCATCCATGTGGCATTCAATTTTTCCACCCAGTATAAAGTACACGTACATAAATACATAAAAAATACGTGGTCATCACACAAATACATGTCCTTAATGAGATTTGAACCCCAGACCATCGGCTTCACAGGCAGGGTCTTCATCCACTAGTCCAAACAAGAGACTGAAAACGAAAATAAAATTAACCAACTTTACTTGGAAAAATCAGGGGCAGAGCTTCAATATTTTAACATACCATTATAATAATCCAAATCATTTCACAAACACTTCATGTGTAAGAATTCCAGGGCTTAAAGACACATCGACTTTTATATTTTCGCATGTGTCTTCTATAGAACTAAAGCATAAGTCACACTGCGTACTGATATGTTTTACGTCCTTTTCGTATGGCCCAAATTTAAGGGGCACAATGTTTGGCGTTGGCAATAAGCAATGACATCACGCCTCAGTCAACTCTCCAAAATACGGCGAGCGAGGGGTTATTGGATAATTCACGCTCTGCCTTTTAAACGCTGTTATCTACGGAAAATTCCATTTTTTCGCATGTTATTTTGCGAATTTAAACCATCTTTTATGATGGAATTTGTTCGTGTTAACTCGAAATTGCAAAGGTACATTTGGTAAAATGGGGTGAGTAGGGTTTGCGAGGTTATGTTATGAATGGCTATCCGGTAGGAATAACAGAGGGATGAGGGAGTTTTTAAAGAGTACAGATGGTCTAATAATGATGTAAATAGATAATGTATAGACACTAAATGTTTTCTGTATATATTTGTATGGCACATGGTGGAACACAGTGATACTAATTGTTCGATACATTTAAGAGACGTCATTGTACTTACCTGTGTTCAACAAATAAAAAAATATGATTTATGATATCCAAATTGAACCCTTGAAGGTATGATATCCAAATTGAACTGTCAAAGTTGGAGGGATACAAACAAATACAATTGGAGTTTTCTTGTGTTTTCAACCGAAGTTGCGGAATAAATGCGGAATAAGCCAATATTTTAGCTGTAAAGAGTGTCCTGTAAAGCGAAACTATAGTGAATTATTGCATTTTGGCCTGCAAAAGCCAAAATATTATTGTCCCTTGTTGGCGCTCGCGGATGCGTTCTCCAATCATTATTCCTCCTAGTCTCACATTTATAATTCAAAAGTGTCGATCCAACAATTTTCCCAAAACACCCTTGTATCAAAGTCCACCTTCCTCACAACCACGGGGTGAGGTGGGATGTCTTATACTGTTTATATTTTTCATAAACTCATAAAATGGATTAATGTAAAATTATAAAGAACGACCGGATATTAATAAAATTAAGTTTCATAAATTTTTTAAATATAATTTTGTGGAGATTTGAGAGTACATTTTGTCAAAACTCACCCCGTTTTACGTTATTCATTTTACGATTTATATTTCGATTTTATATCCATATTTGCCTTTATTCTCCGTTCCATATCAAACTTCAGAACAGCGGAATAACGAGATGTAAAGTTCAGCTCCATTGAACACATAGAGAAGTTTGTCTAATTAAATCATAATATGATTTGAACCATAACACGAGTGAAGTTACTCAAATACTCAGTGGAGTCTTGTTAGAAGGAAATTACATCGTGTAGTAATTTTCAAATCAAACTTGACTAATAATAATATTTTCTTTAGTCTCGATCGACATCTGGAGATATTCTCGCTACGTGGTTGTGGTTGGATCAAGGGGAGAACGGAAGACGGTAATCCTGGACACGGCGCGCTTAGTCTATCTGCAGCCCTAACCACCCGGCATATATATAGGTTATATATAATATTTTTATTGTTTTGATATTATGTTTTAGATGTATTTTTATATTTTACTTTTATAAAAATATTGTTTAAAATGAATAAAGGGAATATATTTTCTTTACACTTAGACGGTGGCAAATAAGCATACGATTCGCATGATGGTAAGCAGTCACGATAGCCTATGGATACCTGTAACTCCAAGGGATCAACACACTGCATGCCCTTTTAGGTGAGCATATCAAGATTAAATAAAGATCAAATAGTTTCATTTCTATAACTTTTAAGATACATAATTATATAGATTTCTTGACCCAGGTATTTTCGATAAACTGCGGCGCTACCGCTAAAAACTATATTCGTAAATTTCGGACGATTGTCTGTATATGTCTGTGTCACTCTCATGACGCTTTAATTGGAGTAAAGGAGAAATAAGATGCTCGATATATACAAACTTCGATGTTCGCGGTACGAGGCCTGCAACCAGACGTCACCGGACCAACAGCGTGCAGCGTAGCGGCATATTGCGAACGCCAACCCGCCTAACAAGCGTGACGATTATGGCATTAAACCCTCCATGGTCAGAGAGGGATCTCGGAGGGATCCCATAGTTGGCGTGGCTGATATATTTTTATAATTTTGGCCGTATCTATATTATTGACCTTTACTATACGGTCAGGTCAGACGGTGAGGAAGCCAGAATATCTTAATTTGATCATAATTCCCATTAACCTGTTACAAAATAATTTTGTGATTTATTAACGATACTAATTCCCATGTCGGGAATTATAAGAACTCTCACTTAATTTGGGATCCCACCTCGATAATTAAATCAACTTAAATATTCATGCCTCAGTTTAAATTAATTATCGATCAATTTTCTAGAGGCTTAAGCTATTCTTATCGAATTTTCGAGTTCAAAACAGGTTATTTGAGTAAAGGTAGACGCGTCAATATATCTATTCTTCTTTGGCGTACCCGAATGGCTCATGATATTTTTTTTTTCACAATTGGGTACAAATTAAAGGCAAGGAGACGCAGGGGGAGACCAAGGAGAATGTACTTAGATCAAGTAAAGGACAAACTCAACGTCGTGTCGTATCAGGCTGTCAAGAAGAAAGCAGAGGACCGACACACATGGAAACTCTTAAATATATGATGATATGATGATGGGTAAAAATTGGGCGTTATAACATACTTCCACAAAACTAGTATAAGTTAGACTGGAGTCAGTCTCTTTATAGTAACTAATCCATATTAATTTTATAAATTCGAAAGTAATTCTGTCTGTTACATCTTCACGTTTAAACCGCTGAGCCAATCGGGATGAAATTTGGTATGGAGAGAGTTGGAGCTACGAGAAAGGATATAGGATTTTTTTATTCCTCAACCATACTTTGAAGATGGGCATGGCTAGCTGACGATGTCCCGAGGAAAAGCTAGTTATAATATTATATATTACACTCATAGTACGTCCAAGAAATGCTTTTTTAAATAGTTTCTTAAAAACGATTTTTTCCATTCTAAAACAATGTTAGCCGGAAAACTGTTCAACAGACAGTTTTTTTAGCCTTCTGTCCCAATAATAACTATACACTCTAGGAACTACAAACTTGCCTTCGGTCATTGCACTTGTACTCAATCCATTATTATCTTCAATTCTCATGACTGCTATGATCATAAACGTCTAGTGCATATTTAATTTTAGATCCCAACAGTAATATTTTCCAGATTCTGAACAATTTTTTTGAGTTGCTTCTGCAATTATTTCTTGTCTTCTTATTTAGTCCTTCTTCTTAACTATATCCTCCATTTAACGCGATCAAGGGATCCTTCTACATTGAACTACAGGCTTGCTAATGGAATCCGACAATATTCCAGGGCCTCTTCCTCTAGCGCACTTACCCTCAACTTGTCCAAGTATTTCACGATTGAAGCTGGGTGTTGTCGCATGTACCCAAAGAATCAGAGTACCCTGTCAGAAGTCCTGCAGATTGTTAAGGGTCGTTTAGTGATTTTGAGTTCTCTCATTTGTTATCATTGCGGTAGGGTTCATTCTTAGCATTTTTCTCGAACACTACATTTCACTATACGTACTTAATCTCACATACGAAATGTGTTCATTTCATCTACTCGCTGTGTGGTGCCCGCAGACTAGAATAGAACCAAGAGGCATAAAAATGAATAATGTTAGAACGACTTACAAATACAAAAAAAAATACGTTGTAACGTATTCGAACAAATTACCAAAGATCGCGTCCTCTGTACAGTGGCATGTCTATACTTGGTATTCCATAATCCGTACTAAGAGGATAATGAAATTTCCGAAGCGTCCAAACCATTGTAACATCACGATTATGATAATCTAGCTAATCTGCTTTTCTTGCTGTTTATTTTCACTTTAACACACAATTGTGGCAACGTCGTATATCGAGAGCTTACTCTAAATACTTTTAACTTTAACAGCATCCATATTTTATTGGCTATCGTCTACGTTTTACTAAGCTTCATCTATTAGAGATTAGCAGTAAAAACAAACCGGAGTCTATTTGATATTATTTTTATAAATGGCCCGTAAGATAACCGCTCGAATGTTCTGAGACTGAAATGGACGGGAGTATGCAGTTTTATCACTATCTATCAGTTATATAGTGCTTTATACACATATTATCAAAGTTGTAAGTACATAACCTAAAACTTTGGATGCAGATCCTCCATTCAAAACCGAAAGACATCCACTATGTGATGCATTCATGATAGCTACGTACTTCGAAAGTAATCCTGACCTTAACGTTGGCTGAACTAAGAGTAAAAGCTGCAAAATGAGGGTAAAAAAAACTCAGTAAATTAATAAAAATCTAACATTAACTAATAATCATTTATGAGAGGTAGGGCACAGCGATGACCATCACGCTTGAATCTGGGGCAGCCCAACTGGTGAAGTACCTCCTCCTTACTGAAGACGACAGCCATAATAGCACTGCTACCTTTCAGGTAATCAGTATTGTGTTCCTGATGGAGAGTAAGGTTCCCAGAGCTCCAACCCCCCTTAAAGGCCGGCAACGCGCTTGTGACTCCTCTGGTGTTACGGGTGCCCATGGACGACGGTAATTGCTTACCACCAGGCAATCCGTCTGCTCGTTTGCCGCCTATGTCATAAAAAAGAATCAAAACATTAAGAAAGGCGTAGGTAAAATATGTATAGAGAAATTGTACCGAGTCAAATAAATATACGTAAAAAACGTGACGTATCGCAATTGTGGCATCTTGTCGTAGGGGTAAAGATCTCTTTTATTTAAGCAGCTTTACAAACAGCTCAATTACTACGTATGGGAGTGGTTGTCGCCGCTTCGTAGTATTACGAGTAACTATTTTCTGGAGCTTTTCCTTGTGTGGGGTCCCTTTTAACGCGAGGATTGATCAATAGAGATCTTGATTACTTTCATATTCTAAAGTGATAATTATAATTGACAACTGGTCTGGCCTAGTGGGTAGTGACCCTGCCTATGAAGCCGTTGGTCCTGGGTTCGATTCCCAGTTAGGGCATTTATTCGTGTGATGAGCACAGATATTTGTTCCTGAGTCATGGGTGTTTTCTATGTATTTAAGTATGTATCTATCTATTATATATATATCGTCATCTAGTACCTACAACACAAGCCTTACTGAGATTACCGTAGGACTAGGTCTATTTGTGTAAGATTGTCCCGAAATATATTTTTTATTTTTTACAATAGTTGTTAGTCTTTATTTTAGAACATTTAAAGTTAAAAAGTTACCATAAAAATATATTCATTCTTATTATATCTAGATTTTAGACGTTACCTTAGTACGATTTGAAGTTTCGTGTGGTTAGATATATCTATTCATAGCCACGGGGAATGATATAAAAAAAGAATAATCTTTTCTGTTATTCCGTATGAACACGGAAAAGGATTAAGCATTCACTCGAATGAACGCTCATTCGAGTGAACCGTCTGATATCACCTTAGCTTTTGAAGTTAATGCAGTGTTATCAACAGTAAAACTCATCTCATAATTTATTATTGTTTGAAAGATTTATTTAATGGATCCATCAACATTATGTAGACACTAAAACTATACGCCCCATAGTTGATCCTTGTGGTAATCCGAGCTTTAAAGTCTGACCTTTGTTATAATTATGTTTACACGGACCTATTTCTATTGTCTATAGGTTCTTTTGTGACGGCAAGACAGGAAACTCAACTAATCCTTGAGCTTAAGTTGACAGACCGTCGTCACAATTACGCTTATGTGGTAACATATCACGATCAAATGCTTCGGAGAGAATGCATAAGATACCTATAACAAAGCACTAGTTCACTGCGCCTCGCAGATTCCCCAGGGCTAATAAATAATGCATGATAACTACAGAAGCGCCTTAAATCCGTCGCAAAACGGTCTCTTATATTCAAACATAGGATTGACGGGGACAAATCTGAACTGACGTTTAATAGTGCGAGGACAAATTTAATTAATTTTATTACTTGATATCGATATAAATGATTTATGACCGTTGTGTAATTTTTTGAATGCATTTTTAACCGAAAAAAAAACGAAAAAGTAGGCGTAATTAATCGGAATGCTAAATAATATTGTTGTACTGAATTAATTATTAAATGTAATTTCAATAGTTGTCATAAGTGACTCCACACCGTCAATGTCAGATATCGGTTGTCTATACTTGAGAGAAAGAGTTTTGCATACAATTAAATGTATTCAAACTTAGCAATTTTTATAATGATGGATAAAATTGTTTTTTACAATATCGATAAATTAAGTCGATTTTTAACTAATCACTAGGTAGCACTTTTGCCCCCGTGGATCCGGTGTTTGCTTATATTCTTAGTTAAAAGTTCTTCATCAATCAAAATTCCTCCTTTCTTTTCGACACACAACTTATATCCGCTTAAATTCATACCGCACCATACACATCAACGCACTCTTCTTCTTCTTCACTAAGACACTGTGTGCAAGCAAGGCAACTGCTAAGTGATGGTCTGTAATATTTCAGTGCCCAGATAATGGGAATTGCTAGTATAAGTTAGTCGCAGTCAGCTTTACCTCGCAATGCATTCTGTGTTAAGAGAGAAAATGAGAAACTGCACACGGTGATCTTTCCTTGCAGTAAATTTTCATTTTACCTCAAAACAGACGGAATAACTAAGAAAACTATCCGAGTGCAGTATGAAGTTGAAAATATATACTAAAATAAGTAAGAAAGATGTGTTTTATGGAACTTCTATGGGAATAGAAAGGCAATACACTATACAGACTCGGAGCTGTAAGGAGTTTTCTAGATGAAAGATGATTAAAATCAAAATACAATTTATTTTTCCACATAACAACACGTTCGTTTGCTAGATCTAACTAGATATATTATGAATATCACACCTCTGATCTGAGAAGATACATTTCTATATTTCCGTCATTAAACTCAGGTGGACTTCATTTTTCAAAACAGTCAAAAATAAAATTTCAAGGTTATTAAGATTTTACTTTCTTTGTCCAACCCGTGTTCCCAGTTTATCTGGGGTCGGGTAAGATATTAAGAGTTGAAATTGATGACATATACTTAAGAAAAAGCGACGAGGACCTCCAGCATTCGAGACGGAACTCGACACCGCATCTCCAGCTGTCGCGGCTGACGCCTTAACCAAATCAAAGCAAATCAAAATATTTCATAAAAATAATTTTTTGTTCTTAATTTTAAGATATTAAGATTTTAAGATACAAGAAAACTAAAAAAAAGTTAAGTTAGTAAGACATAAAAGTAAAGAAGAAAGCAATAAAGTATATTAGCATTGCAATACACTGTAACAATATTCACGTAAATATATACATCACAATAATACTCGTATCATAATTTAATAAAAGGTAAGAATGATAATTCCATATTATTTTTTGAATCAGACGTCAGAAGAGCACTTTGAGATGAATTTTAATAGTAATCCTAAAACGTGAACCAAATGAAAAAAAAAAATATTTTTTGTTCTTTCATAAGAAACAACCCTTGTGAAACGATTACACTTCAAGGCAAGTTATAATGTAAAAATGAAACTTTAATATCACAGCAGCAACAAGGACTAAATGATATGTAAT
Source organism: Grapholita molesta (assembly GCA_022674325.2). Taxonomy (NCBI): domain Eukaryota; kingdom Metazoa; phylum Arthropoda; class Insecta; order Lepidoptera; family Tortricidae; genus Grapholita; species Grapholita molesta. Next base: position 7,964,571 of record CP053139.2, read on the forward strand.
GCTACTACATATATCAAAATGTATCTATCAAAATTAAACTTTAAGGACATAACAATAAGGACCATATTATTATAGCCACTAAAGATTCAGACTTAATGAGCCGTAATCTAAATTTCAAACCACATTTACGCCACGTTAATCAGTGAGCCAGTTAATTCAACGTAATCACAATCTTGCCAAACGTATTTTAACGATTAAATTGTATGTATGATTATTAAATTTGTGACAATCGATTGGATATTGCTTGACGGAATAAGAGTCTTTTCACACTGGATTTGCGCGCGAATTTACGGTATTGCCAGAGTACAAATGAATCAAACGCTGTTGCAATTGATATCTATCTAGGGATTTATAATTGATATGCACAAATATATTTATCCATTCGCGGTGGAGACGGCGGGCAATTGGGGACAGACGCCATAACATTTGTGCGTAACATAGGCCGTCGACTCAGGCAAAATAGAGAGGATCCCGCTCCGAGTCGTTTCTGGTGCAAAGGCTGTCTATAGTAATTCAGCGCGGTAATGCTGCGACCATTATGGGCACTTTTGCACCAGAAACGACTAGCAATTATTAAATTTTATGGTTAATTTACTTTTACTGTTTTTATTTATTTTTGTTAAATTTATATTCCATTTAATGTAAATAAATTCATCCTTTGGAATTAGTATTCCAATCAAAATACCAAATCAATATTTACAGAAAATACAATCGTATTATGATAACTACTAGTACTTAACTAGTTACAATATAAAACCTAAAAGTTGTATCGCAATGTTGATACGTTGCGCGAAGAATATATAATTTAAATTCAAAATAATTTCGCCCTATCGAACATGGGGTAAAACCGGGCTCTGTGACTCGCCTAGGGTGAGGCCTATTTCCATCACTGGTAATATATAGATTTATTTATTTTATTATAAGTAAACCGGTTTTCCGGACGCTGGCTAAATAAACAGAACTGAAAGTTCTAGAGCTCGAAACCAGTGCAGCAAGTTTAATTCATCGTATGTCACAAGCAAGTGCAATAGCGCTATAAAAAGTTATCAACGTTGTGGTCCAAGTCAAGAAAAAGTAGCAGACATTTCTGTTGAGAATCATTATTCTTTTGGTAATAGTCCATAATTACGCCACGTCCACATAATTATGTACTTTAAGATTAGATGTATAACTGTATTGAAAAAATAAGTCTCACCGTAGTTTCTTGCCGGTTTCTCGGGCAGATGTGTAGGGTTAGAACCGGTGAAAATTTTTCTTTAACGTTCATAAGTGCATGTAATGTGTCTAAATTGAAAAATCTTATATCTTTTTTTTTCTTTGAACAATACCAGTGTTTATTGTGGTCAATAATAAGAATGTATCTAGTTTTATGCTTTATTTCTGGTCAAATGGTATTTAAATGTCTTTTTTTTTCGGACATTTGATTAATATGTGTTATTTTTTTTACGTTTATTTAATAGGGAGTTTTCAAAATTTGGTACACACAATTAGCGAAAGTTGCTAGGAAAAGTTAAAAATATTACTGTCAGTTTCATGACAACAATAATTAAGCATGAAATCTTTATGAAGATCGATTTTTGTCTTAATTAGGTTGTAATATCGATTGAAGTTTATAAAATGAACAGCAAAACCAAGTTTTTATCGAAATGTAATGCTTAATCGATTTAACTTTTTAACAACTTTCACTAATTGGGTACACTATTTTTGAAAACTCCCAATAATAGCTATAAAGTAGTATTAGTATATAAAACAAGTTGATTATGACATTCTTTATTTTCATATAATTATGGAGCATTACTATGATGCAAAGGAGCAAGCATACTGCAGCTAGCCTCATCAGTCCATCTAGTTTGTGACCGACTGACACCAAAAATACACCACCAAAGTAACCGACATAGCCCGTAGAATTACACTTTTGAAGTTGCAATGGACGGACACGTAGCCCGGAGAGTCGATGGTCTTTGGGACAGAAGTCCTAGTGTGTGTCTACCAGTGGCGGCGCGTCTATACAAGCCGATTCCCGCCGGCTTCACTAACTTTACTGCAGTTCAGCGGTTTTCCTTGGGCTTAAGAAGAAAAGGCCAAGACGAAAAGGTTTTTACTTGTGCAGTTTTTTTTATACTACGAAGGTGGCAAACAAGCATACGGCCAGCCAGATGCTAAGCAGTTACCCTAGCCTATGGACGCCTGCAACTCTAGAGGAGTTGCCTACCCTCCACATTTTATCATACATATATCATGATTTTTTCTACCGAGGCTTACTCGATTAAAGTGTAATTACACCTTTAATCGCTTCCTCTCAAAAATTACACCATTCAGCAACACAAGGTACCGAACACACTATAAAATGCACGTACGGAGCGTGAGAAAATACAAATACCATCGAAGCACTCTGTCCCTTTAACATAAGGTTCAAAATTGTATAGATATTTCTGCCGCCAGCATGCATGTGGAAGGTGACAAAATGAGCGTTTACCCTGGAAATGGGGACCAACTTTGTTACTACGAATAAATCCCAGTTTCATGCATTTGCTTTCATTTCAGCTGAAAATTGGAATATTCCTGCAGGCTAAAATGAATGACTGAAGTTTTCAGCTATGAAGAGGAATTCAAAATGTGCCTCTATTTTCAGTAACTGAAAGTTTTGTTTTTAGAGTTGGATAAATTTCGCTGTATATGAACGAAGCAAGCCCGACATTTATTAGGAATTAATAAAAGAATGAAACACTTTTTCATCATCATCATCATCACAATTTAAGAGCCATGCTCTTGTCGGTGGAGTATTCGCCAATGAGTTCTTTCGTTTGCCAGCCTTTTGAGCTTTTCATATGATGCAACACCAGCTTTCTCCCTGACCTGCTTAAGATAGGTATATCTGGGCCGTCCTCGGCATCAAACACTTATTGTATTTACTAAAATAAAAACATTACAGAGAAATAGCAAAAAAACAGTAAAGGTTAACAACAGGCGGTCTTATTTCCAATATTTGGTTATTCGGTGATTATTATTTAATTTACTTGAGAAGGGTAAAAAATAGAGAAAAAAGAGCGCACTCCTATCTTACTTAGCTACCGCTTGTGACTCCCTGGTGTTGCACCATGGGCGACGGTAATTGCTTAGCATTAGGCAATCAGGCCCATGCCGTGTGATGCCGGCTGACTAGAATAGCACCACCCCATCTTCTCCCGTGGGTGTCGTAATAGGCGACAAATGGAAAAATCCTATGAACGGGCTGCAGCGTCCGTCAAAACCCAATCTACAGCTACTGCTGTCGCCAACCCGCCTGCCAAGCGTGGTGACTATAGCAACTACCCTCAAGATGACACAAGTCATAGGTACCTATGTCCAGCAGTGCACTGCATACGGCTGAAATGTAGGCAATCCGGCTGCTCGTTTCTCACCTTAGTCATTAAAAAGGAGCAAATAATGATGGCAGTCTTAGTCTAGCTTGCTGTCAGTTGTGATGCTTGTAATCGGTGTGGCGCCAATGTATTGCTTGCAATCTATCATGAGGTCAGTGTCATATAATGCAGTATATGTAAAAAAAAACTAAGTTAAAGGAGCCGGTCTATGTAGTAGTAACATGTTTGTACACGCTTGATGTCGTTCTACATTCTTCACCTAAGTTCCATATTATCTGTTCATATTCTTTTAGTTAAGTTATTTACCTATATCACAGACTTATAGGTAGTTTCACGAGAGTTGAAGTCACGCACACAACATTTCATGTAATGACAGGAAGATTTTGAAATTACTCATTCATTCCATTCATTCAATCAGTACTTCATATAATTGTGTGCGTAATCCATTCGCCTCAACTCTCGTGGAATTACCTATACCAAGTGTGACTAATAAGCCAAGGTTTGCTTTACATCGACGATTATAAGTTTTTCCAAAGATTTTTAAGAATAATTGGGTACCTTAAGTTTTTTAAAGTGGTCCATATTATATTTTTTGTAGTAAGTAAACTGCTAATAGTGTTCAAAACTGTGGATATCCCTTTTTTATTCCTTCCTGTTTTTTTGAAATATTTTTTTGAATACTTCATTTGACAGATGAAGCGGTTGGTGATATGAATAGAGCTCGTGCCTAAGTCTGTAAATACGTGTCTTCCATTAAAAAAAAAGTAAAACCGTCAAGTTGTCAATTGACAGATTTGAAACATCGCCGTTATTATTTCGACTTTGTTTGTACTCTGTGCTCCCTAATTTCTGCTGTTCTCGAGTGTTTTTCAATGGCTTCTGCCTGTCCCTGGATTTTGTAGTGCCCGCATCTCACGACGACCACCATATATCCACTTTACATTCGGAAAGGACGCCTTACGACGACGACGACGCTCACGTATTTCTGGACAACGATTCCGCTTTTTCGCCGACCATTGCACTGACCTAAGGACACGGCGGTTATTAATGTTATTATGGAATATTCAAGGACTGGCGACAAGCACAGAGATTCGGGGTGCGAAAACATTGATGAAAGTTGCTTAAGCTTCATGATTGACGTTAAAATGTCTTTTCTATACATATAAAACATTATTATCACTTATAATATGATTGTTTTTCTTATTTCTAGGGCTTCTAGAAGTGTTTATGTCCAAAGTGCAACCAACTGCACTGTTTTGGGTAGTAGCGGTGTGGAATCGTTTTGTTCGAACGCCACACTATACGGTAGCAGTGTGGCGTTCGAAACGAATTCAAGTGAAAATAAGAAATCTTTTGTCACTTTATTTATAAGTTGTGTTACTGCAATAAAACAAAAAAAAATCTATCTATCTAGTTTTATTAAATTATCCTGCAAATTTATCAAAGCATAGGCTATGATAACACTATCATTCAAATATCTGATGTAACTGTGGTTCACTCCAGAGCGAGGTTTCAAAAATTTAAACTCCCTCACTCGCCGTATTAGACGCTCGACGTGTATGCGTAAACTAGCTATTACTTTCCCGAGCAAAACTTCTTTTTTGTGGGTGTTTCTTTGGATGAGACACTTCGTGGGTGAAGGAGCTTAACATTTCTTGTCGTTGTTTGTTGTCTTGATCGTTGGCCAGAAATACGTGAGCGCCGTCGTCGTCGTAAAGGACGCCTTTCCGAATATATGGTGCTCGTCGTGAGATGGGGGCACTACAAAATCTAGGGGTAGGCAGAAGCCGTTGAAAAACACTCGAGAACAGCAGAAATTATGTAGGGGACGCTATGCTCGCGTACAAACAAAGTCGAAATAATAAGTATAATAACGGCGATGTTTTAAATCTGTCAAATGACAACTTGACGGTTTTACTTTTTTTTCTAAATGGAAGACACATATTGCAGACTTAGGCGCGAGCTCTATTCATATCACCAACCGCTTCATCTGTCAAATGAGGTATTCAAAAAAATATTTCTAAAAAACAGAAAGGAATAAAAAAAGAATATCCACAGTTTTGAACACCATTAGCAGTTTACTTACTCCAAAAAATATAACATGGACCACTTTAAAAAACTTAAGGGACCCAATTTACTATTTAGTAGAATATGAAAACATTATTTAACGATTCTACTCACGTTTACATAGTCACTCGTGCGACGTGTTTCATAGAACATTCGTTTTCAAAAACTAAGAGTGCTGAGTGTACCTGACAGGCCGGCGACACGAGCGGCGAGGCGTATTAAGACTGCTGTTATAAAATGTTACAATGACACACGAAAGTAAAAAATTTAGTTTTCACTCTAATTTTTACATTTTGTCGAACAAGAACAAACAAAATCTAAAGTGTCCGAAAACACGTCCATAGACTACGGTCCGTAGTAACTGCTTACCACCATGTAGTCCGTATGCTTGTTTGCCACCGTCGTTGTATAAAAATAAAAACATTTGTAAGTAACAAAATTTTACATACGAACGTGTCAACTTAGTACCAGTAGTTTATAGCAAATAGTACTGGACCAGATAGCCTAATATCGTTTGGTTTTTATAAATTTTTACAATATTTGTCACGCTCCAAAAGTATGTGAGTGCGAAAATGACGGATAGCGCGATAGACGATAAAATGGCAATCATTGCTATCCGTTCTGTCGCAAAAAGTTAAAATAATATTTAAAAATATAACTTATTGTATGTAGGATACGAAACAATGAAATTTTAATAAAAATTTAACTTTTTTATTACATAGGCGGCAAACGAGCAGACGGATTGTCTGGTAGTAAGCAATTACCGTCGCCCATGGGCACCCGCAACACCAGGGGCGTCAGAAGCGCGTTGCCGGCATTCAAGGGGTTGGAGGTTCCCAACCTTACTCACCACCAGGAACACAACACTACATACCTGAAAGGTAGCAGTGCTATTATGGCTGGTGGTCTTCTGTAAGGAGGAGGTACTTCCCAGTTGGGCTGCCCCAGATTCTAACGTGATGGTCAACGCTATGCCCTACCTATTGTTGGACGTAGTTTAAGGACATACCCGGGTCCAACAATTAATCCTTAATTTATTTCATTTTGAAAACAAACATCCATAACAAAGCACAATGGAAACTTAGCCTAAGATACAATGAGATGAGAGATAAGATTTTTGACCTACTGTATTGTTCTACTTATTAATCGATTCGCATTGAACAGCTCGTATAATTATAATAGTATACAGATAAGTCTTTGCTGATCAATTTTAAAATTTTTAATATTAACCGAAAAGGTTAAATTGCGTATAAAAATCTGTAAAAATCGAAATTTGCTTTTCCATATCGCCTCTTTTTCCATGTGCGCGACGGCCCTGCGACGCGATCTGCGAACCGAACGGACACTCAGCACTCTTAGTGCTTAAAAATGGAGGCCTATGTTCTACGAAACATGTCGTGCGAGTGACTAAATAAACGTGAGTAGAACCGTGTTCATTTTTAATTTATGTGAAATTATGGATCTAGTTTTACACGACCAGAGTCACGTCATCCTTAACAAACTCACAATAATTTCGCAGCGAGTTTTCCTTTGTCCCGTTTTATTTCGGTAAATCTGTAGATGCCGGAAAGTTTAGTAACGAAATGAATACGTTACTTGTTTTCATCTGTTGTCGCACAACTTTCAAAGTCCGTGCTGCATATTAATAAATAAAGTTTCACAGAGAATATTGAATACTGACGTGAAGTTTTTCATAGCAGTACCTATTACAAATATTTAGGCCTTTGAAGAGTGGAATTTATTGAAATAGTTTTACGGCATATTGCATGTGTATCTTGACAGTAAGCCTTCGTTTGAATTTATTAGAATACTTAACTAAGCTACGTGTTGGGGCTTCCGACCTCTGAGGCGCTACCGCCAAATACGATATTCGTAAATTTCGGACGATTCTCTCTGTCACACTCATGACGTCTTAATTGGGGTAAAAGAGAAAAATGCCTGAAATTTACGAATATCGTTTTTGGCGGTAGCACCTCTCTACTGACCAGAAGCTTGGTTTGGGCTTTTCTCGGTAACTGACATGTTTTGGAATGACAGACTAACAGGACATCGATAAGACAGAAACTGAATTGAGCAGTAATTGACAAGAACTCTTCTACCGAACTCTGTCATCTGTTCCTATATATCGAGATGGTCTAATTGAGTACCTACTCACGTGTCTTATCTAACCTCGACATTGGCGGAATCATCAAGAATTTTATGGAGCCATAAACAAAAATTTTGATTGAATTGACAAGAACTTGACAGAGACGGTTCACTACCTATTATATAATGACAAAGATTGCTATATAAAAAAATGTCAATGTCATAAGATTATTCATAGGTATGAATTAATTGTTACGTGTTTAGTCAAGTACCTACTTTAAATTGTGACAATTCTGTCACAATTTACCCCTGTTTTGCACAGTATTATACACTTTATATTTAATTATATTAGGTACAGTCAGCATCATATAGTTGGTAGCATCCAAAGTACTCATACATGGTGTACCGAACTTTTTAGGTTCCGTACCTCAAAAGGAAAAACGGAACCCTTATAGGATCACTTTGTTGTCCGTCTGTCCGTCCGTCCGTCTGTCAAGACCCTTTTTCTCAGGAACGCGTGGAGGTATGAAGCTGAAATTTATATCAATTACTCAAGTCTACTGTCCCTTGAAGCTGTGAAAAAATCAAACTTCTAAGCCAACGCAATCAAAAGATACAGCCGTTTATGCCGCAAATTTTCGACACTTGCAAGGGAATCAAAACCTACAGGGTGCTTCCCGTGAACTCAGAATCTTGAAATTTGGTACGAAGCAACGTCTTATAGCATAGATAAAGGAAAAATTACGAAAATCATAAATTTTTAGTTACATCACATAATATATATTTTTTAATAATTTTAAACTTACTACCCATTTCCTCATAAACGCGTAGAGGTATTAAATTGAAATTCATACCAAATACTCAGGTCTATAATACCTTTAAGCTGTAGCAAAATCAAACTTCTATGTCAACGCAATCAAAAGAAACAGCAATTTAAGCTGCATATTTTGAAACTCGCAAGTACTCGCAAGGGAATCAAAACCTAAAGGGTACTTCCAGTCGACCTAGAATCTTGAAATTTGGCATGAAGCAACGTTTTATAGCACACATAAAGGAAAAATTCCGAAAACCTTAAATTTTTAGTTACATTACAAAATATATATTTTTTAATAAATATAAACTTATTACTTTACCCTAAAAATACCATAGTTATGACTCGATTGTCGTAATGAACGAACTTTGTAAACCTTGCAGGTTTGTACGGAACCCTCGGTGCGCGAGTCCGACTCGCACTTGGCCGGTTTTTTACAAAGGATTTAATAAATAAATTATCAGCAGAGGAATGCGAACAGTTTGACTACTTTGAATGCTGCCAACTATATGACACTGACTATACTTATATGCACATCTTACTTATGAACTCGCTAAGTAAATAAATGCACTAAATAATTACTAAAATTGCTTTCAAAGAATATGTTTTTCGATAATCAAAACACCGAACGTACCTCAAAATATTTGATAAATGATCTCACATTTATTTTTGGGTTACCAGAGCTCCAACAGCCCCCGAGTACCCCATAAAGTTTGGGAACTCTGGTGCTACAGGTGTCCATGGCCGGGGGTAATTTCATGCCATTAGGGGATACACTGTTCGAGTGCCTCCTAAATTCATTAAAAAAAATGTAAGCATGATTGAAAACGTAACTGGGTCAGTTGCAGAATTCTTTGTACCTTTGCTTGTCCCATATCTAGGAGGAATAATGACCGGAGAACGCATCCGCGAGCGCCAGTAAGGGACAATGATATTTTGGCTTTTGTGGTCCAAAATGAAACAATTCACTATAGTTTTGCTTTACAGGACATTCTTTATAACAAAAATATTAGTCTATTCTGTATTAATTACCGCAACTTTGGTTGAAAACCCAAGAAAACTCCAATTGTATTTGTTTGTTCCCCTCCAACTTTGACAGTTCTGAAGGGACCAGTTTGGAGGGGAACAAAAACATGTGAAACTATGACAAGGACGGACGAAAATAGCGCCATCTCTGCCATATCTATGGAAAGTTACATAAGACCATCCCTTTCCATCGTGGTATTATTATTAGCACGCTCCGTCTAGGTTAATGGTATGTCTATGTCCCATATTGTTTCTCAGTTTTGTTACATCAATTAACAATCCATTATGTAGGGAAACTTTGTAACGATACCGATAAAAATCTAACCTCTTCTCAGATTAACCATTTTGGTTTGTCGTGTGATGCCGGCTGACTAGAATAGCACCATCCCATCTCCTCCTGCGGGTGTAAGAGGCGACAAAGGTAAAAATCCTACGGGCGGGCGGGCAGCAACGTCCGTCGAAACCCAATCTACAGCTACTGCGGTCGCCAACCCTGCCAAGCGTGGCGACTATGGTAACTACCCCCAAGAATATACAAGTCATATTTGTTTTTACAAATATTTGCAGCAGTGGACTGCATACGGCTGTATCTATGTTGTTTTTTAACGAAACAGAAAATTAGGGGACAAAAGGTACTTATACAATAATTCTGCAATTAACTCAACTGTGCCTTTACCACGAATTGCCCTAGGTGAAATACGGCAAGACGCCTCGCCTATTTGTTAGGATTTCTACAACTTCTCCATAAAAATGTTTTACGCAGACGACGGATAACGACAACTCGTGGTACAGGGTATCTTAGTTTTTGATACAAGACATCCTAAATTTGCCAATTCCTCCGTTTGTGTTGTGTTTGTTGTAATTGTATCGGCACTGTTCGGTGTGCTCTGATTTCACTTAATTACATTTTCTCGTAGCTCTAAACGTGCCTCGATGTTAACTTGTGTTTGCTGTTCTATTTCTGAAGATTATGTTAAGACTTCGAGTGCGTGGGTATACATTTATAGCTTTATTGATAAAGGGATATACACAATTGATATTAGACTTAACTTCAGTGTAATATAGACTTAGCTTAAATCTAATATAAATTATATTGTATTAATACAGAGCCACATAAATGTTTACGAGATGATTTCTAGTATTTGGAGACAATTTTCAAAATACTAAGCAAACTTATCAAATGCGCTAGGCGACGATGTACATATTTTGTTACATAAATATTTATTTATAAATTACTAGCTTTTCCTCGTGACTTCGTCTTGCAGGATAAAAAATATCCTACGTCAGCAAAGCGTAGCTCGTCCACGTAGCTCAAACTCTCTCCATACGACAATTGGTTCAGTGGTTTAAGCATGAAGAGGAACAGACAGGCAGATAGACAGAGTTACTTTTGCATTTATAATATGGATATGGATGTATCAAAAGAACATCCATACCAATTCAGAACTAGCTGTTTGTAACAAACTCAAATAAACCTTTTTATATGGGTTTGATCCCGGGATCTCCAGCATTTCAGGCAGGTTCTTTATCGACTCGCATGAATTTGTTGGGAAGAATGGTGTGGCCCAGGTCTTCATATTCAGGCATTGAGACTCATGTGACGTTGCCTACAACTTGACATAAAATTAAAAGTTGAAATAGATGACATATACTTAAGAAAACGCGACGAGGACCTCCAGCGTTCGAGACGGGACTCGAACCCGCATCTCCAGCGATCGCGGCTGACGCCATAACCAATTCGGCCACCCGTACACAGCGGAACCCGGCGAAATTAATCAAGTATAATTATGTAAGTAATCTTGTTTATTTTAACGGTTTTTGGCACCGTTTTAAGGCGTCAGCCGAGATAGCTGGAGATGCGGGTTCGAATCCCGTCTCAAACGCTGGAGGTCCTCGTCGCTTTTTTTTAAGCATACGTCATCTATTTCAACTTTTAATGTATATAGTAGTATTACTAATTACAAATCAAAGCAAATCGAAATATTCCATTAAAAAAAATGATTTGTTCTTAGTTTGACATAAAATTGTTTTTTTTTTTTTATACAACGACGGTGGCAAACAAGCATACGCCCGCCTATGGACGCCTGCGACTCCAGAGGATTCCCACGCACGTAAAGAACCTATACACTTCTTTTTTGAAGAATCTCATACTGTAGTCCCTCGGGAAAACCTTCGCGGGAGGAAATTACAGGAGAACATCTAACCAGAGTATTGTATTGTTAATTTTACAATTCACACAGCAGGTAGCTCAACCAAACCAATAGGGAAACAGATAATTTATTGATTTGTCTTTATTCTCTATCACCTAAATATATTAAGGAAATGTAGTAGGACAGACCGATAAACAACGCAAAGAACGTCAAAGGAGATCCTAGGAATTAGGAAGACATATTTTTAAAGGCTTCAGGCTTCTTATAAGAGTTATTTTTTAAAGGGCGAAAATTTATTGACTTTACGCGAGCATAGACTAGTATATAAATAATAAGGCTGTAGACATTAATTTCACGGTCCATAAATACTAATGCAGTACAATCAGCAGCTGGCTAAGCGTTTTAGGTGTTCAAAATGAGCTCAACATATCTCTATTGTCAAGGAAATAAGAGCGCGTGTAGGTGATTTTGAACACTTCAAACGCGTAGCCACTTTTGCAGCTTGTAACAGTTCCGAATTGTTTGTTTCCTTGGAGGTAAATTGAATACAAACGGCAGTTGAGGGTGCTCAAAAATATTTGCTCAGAGGGATGGAGTCACGCTTCGGTGTTTGCTGGGTAAGCAATATGGTTGGGTTGTAGTCCTGTTATTGATTTGTATGCTTTTGCCATGGATTGTAACGATTATTTCCTTTGCTACCATTTTTTCCTCGTTTCTGGCGACCAAATCCATTTCAACGTTTCTAGACTATGTAGATACAGATGATTTCCCTTCGGCAAAACTCAGATCTCGATAGAAATACGACGGCACCGAAATTGTCAATCAATAATTGTATTTTTGAATCATTAATACGTAACTTTATTGTTCAATGTCAGATGTCGAAGTGACAGATGACATCTGACATTGAACAATAAAATTCCATTTTAAATGATATGGCAACGTGGCTAATTCAATACAATCATTGTTTGTCAGGTCGGGTGTCGTCGTATTACCTTGAGATTCGAGTCATACCGATGGAATAGTAGATTGTTAATCAAGGGCAGAAAGACACTCATTGACGACGAGGTAGTTTGGCGCTCGAACGAAGTGAGAGCGCTAAAAGTCCGAGTAGGAAATGAGTGATTTTACCCGAGTTACATACTATTTTTCATTTCGAATGCGAGGAAAGTAAAATAAGAGCCAGAAGAAAGTAAAAATGTCTCTTAGATAATAAAATGACTGACTAAAAACTAATCTTACCGCATCAGCTTGTTTAAGTTGAAGCATGGAGGAAGGTTTAAGTTGTATCGATTAACCATTGAAATAATATATTAATAAAGGAGCAGCACACATTCTGACAAAGATTTCACTATTTTCTCGGACCGCCATTTCATACAAGTTAACTGGTACGATAACAATACTGATACGATTTTCTATTGAAACTTGCGGTAGGAGGCTTTCCATGATAACTTGACCTTTATTTCTAGTTCCGGCAGGTGTTAGGTCGATTTTAGAATCGCTTGAATAACCCGTAATTATTAATTTCAAAATATATTAACTATACTTTGTATAATCGTTACAATAAATTGCTATAATTTAAGAGAAAGAACTATTCTCATGTATTTGTTTCTGGCGTCGGTAAATAAGGTTATTTTCGCCACTTTGTTCTACTGAGTGCTCACAAGGGAGAACTAATAGGAACATGCCAAATTGCGACCCTAGGGCGGAAACGTATCACTTTCCACCCCATAGTAGATAAACAATGACCCACTTTCAGAGCATGAGAAATGAAAAATCATTTTGCACTTCATCTATAGAAACTTTGTTACGAATGCGTTTAACCTTCCAAGCCTTTTTGTTTTTAAGTATTTGTAATTAAATTTGAGTTCCTCATAATGCCTTCCTACGGCTAAAAACGGTTGGTCCATATCGAATAATATTTTATAGATAAGTTCTCGAAGCGCCATTCGTATTAATTATTGCACGTGTTTCTGCCACCAATTGTCCAACGCTTATGTACAGTCGTCATCAAATATATTGGGGCAGCCAAGATATTCAAAAATATCGGAACATGCACTTTATCACCGTCTTAATAGAGTGGTGCCATCTACTGATTCGTTGCGCAACTATAAAAGTGAACATTACGTTTGCAGTTTCCTAAGTGCAAGATTCTCTAAAATGAACATAATAAAAATTGTTTTACTCGAGACAATGTTTCGTTATATTTAGTGCAGTTGTAATTTAAACGTTTGAGGGCAATTCTCAACCATTCATAGATATAAAAATAAACATGGTGTGGTGTGGTTCCTATATTTGTGACCACCTTGGCCGTTACGATATATCTGATCGAGTACAGGTATTACATACGCTGTATGTGACTACTAAATTATTATCGGTTTAATAACATTGTCAGTATATGATCTATGGTTGGAATGGGTGTACGTCGTATTGCATAATGTTGATTCTGACCGTCAGACAGACCTATCTCCTAAAATATTTTACTCCTGTGTGATTCACACTATCGGAGACAGCAACAAGTGGAAGACTGGTCCACAAAATAATTCATAGGTTTACGATTCAATAGCGAGGACCCGACCCGGGTATGTCCTTAAACTACGTCCAACAATGAGAGGTAGGGCACAGCGATGACCATCACGCTTGAATCTGGGGCAGCCCAACTGGGGAAGTACCTCCTCCTTACAGAAGACCACAGCCATAATAGCACTGCTACCTTTCAGGTATGTAGTGCTGTGTTCCTGATGGTGAGTAAGGTTCCCAGAGCTCCAACCCACTTATAGGTCGACAACGCGCTTGTGACTCCCTTGGTGTTGCGAGTTCCCATGGGCGACGGTAATTGCTTACCATCATTTAATCCGTCTGCTCGTTTGCCACCTTTGTCATAAAAAAGGAACACGACACAAGGAGGAATTAAAAATGGAATCTTACTAATCCTTTAAAACAATACATTAACAGACTAAACAATACTGTTTGTGATAGCTACAAAAAAGTAAGCAAAAAATGGATACTCGCATTTATCTCCTTAATTAAGGTTACTATCCTATTGCAGCAGTATTGTACTGTAAATACAGAGTTTTTTATCGGGAAACAAACGAATAAATATTGCAGATTTTTGGACTAGTTTTTATATAAAGGTTCTAGAGTGACAGTCAGGCTGGAAAGGCGCGACGGACCGACGATCAGGTAAAGGGAATCCATTTAATGCGGGTGGCGTAAATACGTTCATTGTAGGTCGCTTTGGGGGAGGCCTATGTCCAGCAGTGGACGTACTTCGGGTGATATTATGTTGACATAAAATAGATTTTTACTCCATATAAGTATACAAAATCTGTTATATGACAAAACACCATTGCGGTTTCCCGCTTTTTTTAGCTTTTAGCAAAATTCAAGAATTAGTTATAAATGTAGGGCGATCAGCCGATCACTGCACTGCATTACTACTTATTTGTAATGAAACACTTCACTTGACAATTCATCATCAATCATCATCACCATCATCATCATCATCATCATCATCATCCAAGCGTTTGTCACACCTTATAACAGGGTCCGGTTTCCTGGTCTTCCGCTTCCACTTCGCTCTATCTTGGGCTTCGTCTTTTTCTATCCTGCAGACGTTCAGGTTTTTGACGACGACATTATGCCACAATAACGTGGGTTTAATGAAAATCATTTATCCGAAACATTATAATAATATGAGCTGATAAGGGTTTATTGGTAATTTAAAGCGCGAATTAGTCAATATAACAGCGCTATCTATTGAGTGGTTGCGCCACATTACTTTTTACTCTAAAATTAAAATGGTAAAAATCGTTTGACTCGTGTTTTCGCCAAATACAAATTTTGGAAAATAAAATGCTAGTATGACACTCACATTATAAATATGTTCCCCGCATTTTTTTCGAAACATTAGTAAGCCTAAATTATAGATAGAAAATATAATTGTTTTAATATTTTGTTTCGATTTAAAATAAAATTTAAATGCTTTCATACATGAATGACCACAAGTGACGAAAAGCGTAGCAGGGATCAAATATAAAATTGGTATGACATTTTAATTTTATTCATTTATTTAAAAATTATTGCCCGAATAAAGAAATGTATGCGAGGTGAACTTTATCCGAACTTTTGTGTGGTTGAATTTCCCTACATCACTGTAAGGCTATGCTTCCGAAACTGGAATGTAACCTTAAGTGGTAAACCCAACAAATCCATCTTCTCTGTATGTACGCTGACTCGGCAAAAACGTTATCAACGCCTAATTAATCTTCATTTGTTGATCTTGTCTGTTTGTTTCGGCTATAACTCCTTTGTTTGGGGACTAAGTAATGTTCTAAGTTATGCTCGAAAGACTTGGGAGTCTGTAAAGGTCAGATGTTCATGTGTTGATAGTAAGCATTGTGTACATACTCGGTCTAGTTATCTAATTAAAAGTAAACAAAATCTACCCTCAAACGGCGCTTTAAACATTACACGATCAAATAATATAGATTGAAGTCAGTAGACCTATCACAAGAGGAGTATGACAGCATCTTGAGTCAAGTGACGCGTAGTCCCTCATTACATAATATAGTTAATTAGAAAGAAGAAGAAGGATGGTTAGTCTATCTAGCCGCGAGACATATCGCATCGCGTCCTTTTTATGCGAAGTCTACACGTTGGTAAGTGACAGACCAAGTTTAATAACAAATGAAGATAGTGATACATTTATTTACAGAAATTATAATCGTATTATGATAACTACAAGTACTTAACTAGTTACAGTATAAAATCTAAGAAAGGCCTTTGAGGCATTGTACCAAGGATGCTGGTGGCATTTCCTCGTTGTATCGCAATGCTGATACGTTGTGCGAGGAAGCCGCAAGCTCTTCGGTCACAAGTTACATCAACCAGACGCTTCGCGATTTTTGCAAAAAGTTTGTGCGCACCCCATGGACCTAGCGTCTCTACGCCAAACGGTACAAAATGGTACCTACTCTCTGCCCAGGCTTTTATATCTGTTACGTTTAAGAATTTCGGCGCTTTCTACCGCTGCACCCGGTTTTACATTAGTTCGTTGGAGGACGGCGCTAGGTTGTCTACGCAGGCAGCATCCTACACCAGCATCCGTCCCAAGCTCCAAGGAACCAAAGACACTCCGTCAGTCCTCTTGCCATCATCTCTGACAATGCCGGTCGGCTCAAGAAGAGCAGGCACATTGATGGTGGCAAGAGACCGACGGATTATGTCATTAAGCGTTGCGTGTCTAGAAAGAAGATTATGATGTAAGATTTAGAAAGTGACTATCAACGAGTGTTTATATGTGAAAAACTTAACTGAAGGATCATGTCTATGTAGGTGTGCAGAGAATTAAATACGGAACTTACGCACACACATTTACATTTAAGTACACACAGCAACACTCTTAACTGTACATCGGTGGACTTTATGCCTTATATAATAAGGTCTACCAATGTATAGCTAGGAGTGTTGTTGACTGTACGTATATATTAGCAGTTGTGATCCGAGTAAACAAGGTCATGGTTTTGTTATCAGGTTGGAGTTTCCACCGTGCTTGCATTTCCGGCGCTCGAGTTTGTTCTCCTGATATATCTGTTGAGGAAAGTTATAAGCTGTAGAGATATAAATAAATAGTGTAATATAAAGCATGTACCTACGTTAAATTAACTAATTACCGTATGTTACTTAAGGAAGAGCGGTGTCTATAATAAATAATTTTGAATTTTGTTTTTTTTTTTTAATCAGCATCATCATTTCAGTAGTCATAGTCGACTCGCATGGCAGGCGGGTTGGCGATCGCAGTAGCTGTTGATTCGGTCGATAGGCACATCACTAGGTTTTTTTCCTTTGTCTCCTCTTACTTCACCCGCGAAGAAGAGGAAGTGCCCCATAGGACCAGGTAATACATAAATAGGTAAACTAAAATGTCTTCGGACTACTCAAACCTTGGTTTATCGGTTATACTTGGTCAATCAGTGATCATCATCGTAGCCGTAAATCGCCTACTGCTGGATATAGATACCATCCACCCCCAGATATGATTGGTCTTAGTCGCCACGCTTGGCAGGCGGGCTGGAAACCGTAGTTGCTGTAGCTTGGATTTTTTACCTTTATCGCCTTTTACACGCGCGGGAGGAGATGGGGTGGTGCTATTCTGTTAGCCGGCATACGGCAAGTATAGAATATCTTATTAGAATAAAGTCAGACACTTTTAGTGCGTTGTTTACTTGTTTTTTTCAATAGTGTTGATGCTTACTGTACTAGTAACAAGAAAGCAGTAGACATGTTTATCTCTATCTATGCTCTAAATCAGGGCTTACCAAACTTTTTTTTTATGCCCTTGAGCATCCTACATTTTTATGCGATGCCCCCTCTAGCCTAAAACTAACCACATGGGAGTACCCAGAGGAGAGTTCCGATGGTTTGCTTTCCTTTCAAACCCATGAAAGTTACGGACATTGTACGTGGCGAGATTTGGCGAGATTTTCACTGGAAACCCAGAGTCAAACCCCCCAGACAGACAAGCTACGCCTCGTGACGCCCCTGGGACCGCAGTTTGGGAAGCCCTGCTCTAAATAATTGAGGATTCGCTATCCAGACTAGGTATACGAGTATGTTGAAAGGAGTAGCCAGCAGCTAAACTATCCTTGCATACGAATGTATGCAAGTGCACTAGATTTAATTTCCTGCCCGTAAGGAACGAGTTACGTCTAAGGACCCAGAGTACACATGGTCTAAAGCAGTAATACAACTATTTTAGAAGCCATTGTAGTTTTTGTTTGTCGTATTTTGGAGAACTATGTTTTTTTAAGAGAAATCCTTTTAGTGGATAAAACTAATGTTATATGTTGTTAAATTTAAGATTTGAGCAGGGATACGTAACGTATTACTAAGATAAATAGATCAAAGACCAGTATATGTCTACTTCGGCATTATTTCACAACAACAATAAAAAGTATAAAAATTCGTTGAAATGGGCCCACCCTTTAGCATGGTGCCGAGTATGCTGGCAGCATTCCCCGCTGTATCGCGATACTGATGCCTTGCTTTAATTATGTAGATAAAATGTAATATCAAAGGGATAACTTCGGCGATAGATGTCTTCACAAACGCCGCCTACCCTATATAATCAACAGCCTGCCCACTGACATTCGACAGGAAAACAACAAAGCGAAATTTGATAAAAGCTGCGTAGTTACCTGCGTAGTTAGAGTAATCTCAGAGCCTTATTATGTCAAAAGTTTATATTATATTAGAGACAGAGATAAGTAGAGAGTAGAGACTGCACGATCCCACAGTCAAACCGTGTAAACTGTTTTGTGAAACTTTGTTACTAATTAAGCTGTAACTTTTTCATGTTAATAAACAAATAAATTAAAAATTAAATTAATAAAATTAAATAACGTTACAATCAAACAACTACCTATACGCTTATACTACAAATAGTGTATCGGCCATTAGGTACCTACGACTGTCACAATCTCATATGATGCTGTCACTGTGTTGGTCACGTGGACACGAATCTTCAGTGTTACTTCAAAAATCAATAGAGAGGTATTAACAAGTGATCAGATTTTTTTTATAAATGATAGGTTAGCATTTGGCCCCAATTCTCACCTGATGCTAAGTGACGATGAGGCCGACGGTGGAACATGCTTACCTTACCATGCGACCTCTGGATTGCAAATCGCACGCCCTTACCGCTAGGCTACCATTTTTTAATAAGTTCAGTGTTTCTTGAGTTGAGTTACTGCTTTGACACTGCAACTACGACTCCGGACCCATTAGGAACGGCCATTATTGTAGGTCTTCGTTCAATCTGAGATCTTTGAGCCACTGCATACTCCTTAATAATATAATAAAGCTGTTTGACCAAAGGTTTTTTATTTAGATGAAGAGAAAATACAATGAAATATTGCTGTTTTTTTATATAACATTCATGGAAGCATACCGGTCCGCAGATACCACTATATTTTTAATGAATTGAAAATATATTTTTCACTTCTCATGCTCTAAAAGTGTGTCATATTATGCTTGCCAAGGCGGACTAAAGTAATACATTTAACCTTTTGGGAAAATATGTATACATATTTATGATATACAAAACGTTTTAAATTGACCAACCAGAACACTTCATTGTATTAAATCCACCAATGACGTCAGATATCGAAGTTAATCGCAACTATAGATTCTTTTTTGGTGCGAATACTGTTTAAAAATGTGAAATCATTAAAAAAACTTTGTATAAAGTATCAACCAATCAGACAATACCACAATATTAAAATCGACCAATGAGGAAACGCAATCAAATTGTCAAAGCATTAGGTGCTTTTTAGTTCTTACTTCACAAGCATTCAAAAAAAGTTTAAATCGTTGGCAAACTCTTTGAAGCCACAATTATACGTTGTCTATGGCATTTATTCACGGCGTATATATCCTATCTGTATCAAAGCAGTGAAAAAAATACAAAGACTGTCAAATTAAACATTTTTGACTCAGAATTCATTGCGGGTGAATAAAATTGTATTTGTTAATTGTTGAAATGTTATTTTATCTTATTTTCTCGCAATCGAAGTGAAAACTAGTATGCATAACTCGGGTCTAAACGCCATATTACCCCTCGAACAATTTTCCCTCACTTCGTTCGGGAAAATAACCATCTCGTGGTACTATGGCCTACTTTAGCCCCTTGTCAATCAATCTACTATCTCACTTCTCATGCTCTAAAAGTGTGTCATATTATGCTTGCCAAGGCGGACTAAACTAGTACATTTAGCCTCTAGGGAAAATATGTATACATATTTATGATATACAAAATGTTTTAGATTGACCAACCAGAACACTTCACCTTATTAAATCCAGCAATCACGACATAATTGTATCGAAGTTAATCGCAACTCTAGATTCTTTTTGGTGCGAATACTGTTTAAAAATGTGAAATGATTAAAAAACTTTGTGTAAAGTATCAACCAATCAGACAATACCACAATATTAAAATCGACCAATGAGGAAACGCAATCAAATTGTCAAAGCATTGGGTGCTTTTAGTTCCTATTTCACAAGCATTAAAAAGTTTAAATCGTCAAACTCTTTGAAGCCCCAATTATACGTTGTCTATGGCATTTATTCACGGCGTAGATATAACCTATCTGTATCAAAGCAGTAAAAAATACAAAGACTGCCAAATTAAACATTTTTGACTCAGAATTCATTGCGGGTGAATAAAATTGTACCTATTTGTTAATTGTTGAAATGTTATTTTTTCTTACTTTCTCGCAATCGAAGTGAAAACTAGTATGCATAACTCGGGTTTAAACGCCATATTACCCCTCGAACAATTTTCCCTCACTTCGTTCTGGAAAATAACCATCTCGTGGTACTATCTACTATTATATGATAATGTTTTTGTTTATTGGAATAGAAAGAGCATGTTAACTAGAGTGAGTGACAAACCGTATTTGTGACATTATCTATGAAAAGTGACCTCATTGTCGATGGCGCTTATGTCGTTGTTCAGGACGATACAATACAAACGCAACGCGATTCGACGTAAGTGCCATTGACAATAAGGTCCCTTTTCTTAGATAATTTTTTTTTATGACATAGGCGGCAAACGAGCAGACGGATTGCCTGCTGTTAAACAATTACCGTCGCCCATGGGCACTCGCAACACCAGGAGTCACAAGCGCGTTGCCGGCCTTTAAGGGGTTGGAGCTCTGGGAACCTTACTCACCATCAGGAACACAACACTACATACCTGAAAGGTGGCAGTGCTATTATGGCTGTGGTCTTGTGTAATGACACATTTTTGTAAATACATTTGCTAAAGGCAGCAATATTTTTTGAGAATCGCTCATGATTAGATTTGTCACAGGCGACCTGTAAGCTTATAAGTTTGCACATTATGCAGATTAATAAGCTAGAAATAGTAAATACTAGATAAGATAGTTTTCATTATACTATAGTAGGACTTATTAACATAATAATATACATTTCAGCCGTATGCAGTCCACTGCTGGACATAGGCCTCCCACAAATATGACTTGTATCATCATGGGGGGGTAGTTGCGATAGTCGCTACGCTTGGCAGGCGGGTTGGCGACCGCAGTAGCTGTAGATTGGGTTACGCCGGACTCTGCTGTCCATCCGTCGGCTTGTTCGCTTGGTCGCCTCTGACGACACCCACGGAAGGAGATGCTATTCTAGTCAGCCGGCACAACACAGCTGCCAAATAAACAATCTATAAAGCCTTAAATAAATATACAGGTTACTTTTTAGTATTGCGGAGATCTATGTAAAGCTATGTAAATTTCGTACTACCGTCAATATCTCGACGACGACTGTAATCTAGGACGTCGTCGTGTACTGTCGGCAAAACTATTTTACATTGAGTACTTTTCTCTTTGATTTTAGGCTTTACTATTGTAGTATAATTAAAATTATTGTGAGTCATGTTACTACTACCTAAGTAGTTACAAACGTATAAACTCAGCAGCGGACAGCATTGAGTGATACACCCTCAACGCGAGCGGTGTGTCCTGACTCGGATTGAAAATGGGTACCGGAGCTTACCCGAAACATGTCGCCTAGTGCGATATAATTACACGTAAGTTTACTCTTGTATTTTATAATTTAATTTACTAAATTTGTTAAGAGCGTTTTGCAGCGTCCCTGATCAAAGTGCAGGCTCTTACACTGACCAGAAACAATGCAAAAGGGTTTGAAACGTCGGCACGTAATTTAATTCAAAACACGCGATTTAAACTGTTATTACTTATTTTATTTCATGAACAATTATTGGCAACCCAAGAATACAAAAAAAATACTTTTCTGCTACCTCTACTGCAAGACACTGGCTGCTCTCATCCCGCGAGAATTAAGGTCGACAGACAGACGAACCGACCCAACTTCGCAGAGACACAGATTAAATAGTACCGTCACAAATACCGTCCATAAACTGCAAAAACAAAATCGCACAAAAATGCGCTATTATGACTTCCGTATTACCTTTTTCCCGTATCCCTTATGTGTCTTTTCAGAAAGCAAGCTTTAAGTCTGTGTCTATTTATATTTAGATATACATTTTTTTTAGTTTTTCGAAGCTCTGCCTAAAATCTTTCGGTTTTTCTCTGGAGTTAACTGGCAGAAAATGCCTGTATGAAGGAGAAAAGTTGAGCTTAGTGGCGCGCTTTGGGAGAGACCTCTGTCCAGCAGTGGACTGCAATAGTTCGGTGAAATTATTTGCTAAAACATCCTTCCGTGATTGGAAGCCGCAGTAACCTTTCGAAAACATCTTCTACGACTTAAGATTAAGGCAATTGTGAGTTTTATAAAGTTGATTATTTTTATTTATTCATTTAATTACATTATGGTAAAACAATAAGGAGCTATAAACTAACTATAAACTAAAAGCTAGATAGAAACTAAATTAAAAACTAAAAAATAAAACTAAAATATATATATAAAAAAATTGGGCCCCTTCGGCATGGTACCGAGGATGCTGGCAGCATTCCCTCTCTGTATCGCGATACTAATGTGTTGAGCGAGGAAGCTGCCACCTCTTCGGTCACCAGTTGAGTCGATGAGCCTTTTACTAATTTCTTTAAAAAGTTGCTAGACTTTTTGTTTATTAGATTCTTTTATGTAATGTTATTGTATCCTTTTTGTTATTCTGTTGTTTACAAAAATAAATAATTAATTCTACGAATGTAGTATCTGTAGTAGTAACAGTGATAAGTAATCCGTGTCCGAGCCAGTCAGCTGTCGATTTAACAGTAATTGTTGTTCCAACCACTAGTTCCAGGAAAAGTCAATCTGTCCCGACTTGAACCTAAACAATTGAAACGTTTATTTCTTTGATCTTTTGCTGAAAGAATTCTACTAAAGAAAGTAGACAGATTAAGAGCTTTTAATTAAAGAACATAATATAACAATACTCGTTTCATCACAATTGCTCGTCAATGGCGTTATTACTTGCGAGAGTACAGAGCAGTTATAGCCGATTTACCTCACACGGGCTGTTAAGTATAGTTTTAAAAATATATAGAACTCATACTTCACTTCGGACTTAGGATGCTTCCAATCAGCCAAGGTGTATTTCATATCTTCAAAAGTTTGCTACAACCAAATCTTTAATATGTATAAAATACGTATTTATATTAAATTTGACTGCAATATAATGTTTAGTATTTAATAAAAATAATTGTTATATATTTCATTTTGATAATTGATACTATTTGGCAGGATAGTCTGTCAACTTCGAAAACAAAACACAGTAGTTAGCATTATATGTGGAAGACGTTGAAAAAAGTGACAATGTTGACAACCTCTTTTAGTTGATGCGGTCTGATTTATCTGATTAGTTTTAGTGTATTTTGATTTTAAGCCTACATAAGTTACTAATTTTACCCACGAATTTATTTTGTTTCCTCGCAAATGTGATGAAAAACATTGTGTGTATCACGGGTGATAAACTTGAGTCATTAAAAGCTTCAAATAGACTCGCGTTTACTATACCTTACTTACCACCCTCGTTGCACAATGTACTATTATTGCATAACCCAAACAAAATATAAATAAAACAGGTTACAAACTTAAAGTATAGGTAACACAATCGGCAGAACAGTAGTTAATAATAATTAATTAATTAATTGAATCTTTATTGGAAACTCAGGACTAAACATAGACATGTCAAAGAGGTGCAAAGGCGTTAGAAAATGTTTATTCCAATCCATAACGTCTACCATGGTTGTTGCATAATCTATTTTGTATACAGCAATATTTAATTTAATTTGTTTTACTATGGCAACTGCCGTATGTCAACTTCCCTTTTCTAGAATAAATCTTTTAAGTTCACACGTGTACTATTTTCATTTTATTCTTATAAAATCACCAACTAGCCCAATCGACCCTTTATATCTTATCCCCCTTATGACCCTTTATCTTTATAACTATTTTGTATACCGCAACAATGGTTGACATTTTATCGTTTATCGCGCAATTCGTTACTTTCGTACTTACATATATTGTGACGTCATAGCATACACAAAGTCATATTATTCAAAGCCCCGCAAAAGTTATTGCTTTTATAACAGTCCACACCCGGTATATATATTAGCAATTTCGAACCCTGCTCCCTGCCACTTAAGTCTAGCAATAAGTAATGTCAGATGATAAATAATAATAGTACATTTAAATGTCCAAAGTCGCTTTAAGTCCAAAACAACACGTACCACAATTTCCGCTCGGCAGCCAGCGGCGCAGACCTATTATTTCCCCACCATTTAAACCTGTGCATTTATCTCAAATTGAAATCCTAACTGGTCGTCAGTCCACTGGACCATTCCTTTGAATCCGCAATAAAATAATTATTTCTCTACAATTAAACGGGGCTAAACGCGTATGGGAGAGGATCGTGCTGCCAAGAGAGCGTACGAGGGACGACCGACTGGTCGCCGCCCAGTTGGGCGACCCATATACCGCTGGGAGGACAGTGTGCAGGCGGATCTGCGTCTTCTCCAAGTCAGTGACTGGCAAGAAGCTGCGCATGATCGGGACAGATGGCGTGCTCTCGTTTCGGAGGCCAAGACCATCTTTGGGTCCCTGAGCCAAAGTAGTTAGTTAGTTAGTTAGTTTTAAAACGCGTATGGCCGTGTGATGCCGGCTGACTAGAGTACCACCACCCCATCTCCCGCGGGTGTCGTAAGAGACGACAAAGGGAAAAATCCTACGGGCAGCAGCCTCCGTCCCAATCTACAGCTACTGCGGTCGCGAACCCGCCTGCCAAGCGTGGCGACTATGGCAACTACCCCCAAGATGATATAAGTCATATTTGTGGGAGGCCTATGTCCAGCAGTGGACTGCATACGGCTGAAATGTAAAACGGGTATGGACTATGTTCTAAATTGTATCGACATTATTTTTCTTCGCCGCCTAAAACTTCATTTATCCTCTAGCCGCCTAGAGATGCCAGGCCAAATGCAACTATATTGGTCATAATTAAAATTGAAAATGGCATTCAATTGAAGACCTTTTTATAGGCTTTCGGGCGGCTAGAGGATATAACTTTTATTTCTAAGCCAAAAAGCGATTAAGTTTTCTCTTAAGCATATTATTTTATTGTAAGAAGGCAATTCAATATCATTCGGTCGGAATGACCAGTGACAACCATTCACTCATTCATTCTGATAAACGAATGTCACCTTGTGCTGAAAAGAAATATTGGACATTAAGCTCTTATATGTTCTAAGTATAAAAATAGTAACTTTTTGCAACTTTGTCAGCCAGCCATGCCCGTCTTCAAAGTATAAGCTCTCTGCCTGTCTGTCTGTTACCTCTTCACGCTTAAACCGCTGAACCAGTGGGATTGAAATTTTTGTTTGAGCTACGAGAAATTACAAAGGATAATTTTTATCCTGCAACCATACTTTAAAGATGACCATGGCTGGCCGACGAAATCGCGAAAAAGCTAGTCTATATACGAGTACATATAGACATCCAGTAGGTACAGTCAGCAGCAAAAGTGGCCGAGCGGGATAAGTGTTCAAAATGACCTACACGCGCTCTTATTTTGTGGAAATGGAGATGTGTTGAACGTAGAGATTTTGAACACCTCAACCGCTTAGCCACTTCTGCTGCTGACTGTACTTACAACAAAAGTATCATTGAGATTACTGTAGGACTAAGTCGATCAGTGTAAGTTTGCCCGAAAATCGAATATTGAATCTAGGATAGGAGGATTTAAAACTATTAACAATAAAATATTCTATAAATTTTAATCTCTAAAATTTATATAAGCCCGTAATCTATTTCAAGCCCCATTTGTACATAAACCAGACGCACTAACGAGACTTGGACTAAGTTTAAATAATAAACAGGGCCTTAAATAAATATTGCTGTATAATAAATAATTATTATTAGCAATAACATAAATTAGCCCTACTAAAAGTAACACAATAAATAAACATTAAGGATGTGATTAGGATAAATAATTATTTATTATACAGCAATAATCTAAATTAGCCCTACTAAAAGCAACACAATTAAGATATTAGGATAATGATACTGCCTAAGCATAAGTGGAGTTTAATATTAATTAAATTTATTTTCAGTTAAATCTTATTTAAGTTAAATTTATTTTCAAGTGTAAGGACAAAAAACATGCTTCAAATATCTGTTGCTGTGTTTTTTTTATTTTAGTTATTTGAGTGTCGTTGGCGTTGGTGTCGCCACCACAACTTAGTTCTAAGGTTAAGTAGGTCCCCACTGAAAACCAGCGCCGTGAGATTACGCTGAGAGGGGGTCCTATTTTAACGCCCCATTGTTTCTATATGTTGCTTACCCTATTAGGTAAAGTTTTGGCATTAAAATAAATAATGCATTTTCTTTCTAATTTTTCATTTCAATATTTACCTTACTCTTTTAAGGGAAAGTAAGTTATTGCAAGAGATTTCAAGATTAATTACTGCTCTTATGCTTAGTAAGTCAAAATAAAACTCTTAATTACTTAATAAATATACACCCGCCTACTGCCATTTAAATTTAGCGATCCGTACCCTTACCCTGAGTTGTCACTTTGAGGTTTTCGATAACGAGTATCGAGTTTACTATCTGTGCAGTTCACACTAAAATAGCACAAGCGAGATGCACAGATAGTAAACTCGATACTCGTTATCAATAACCTCAATGTCACAACTCATGCTAAGGACACTGGTAGGCTACGAGTAGGTACGAGTATATTTGTGACTTTGATTCGGCAAATGATAATTTCTATATTATAATGCGATCGCGCTATTCATTCCCAGCATAGCCATCTCTATTGGCCTTTGGGTCACTTTGAGCCTTCTTATAAGGCCCATATTAAGCCAAATCACAGCCACGGCCTCAGTTGACTTACGTCGCGTTTTTACAAGTACATCCCATTTGTTAGTTTGTGCAATTTCCCCATACAAATATTTTAGGGACTACAGTATGAGGTACTTCAAAAAAGGAGTGTGTAGGTCAAGGCTCTCGTGGGATGAAGCAAGTATCTGTAGTTATGTAAACTTTTATTATTTTATTGTTGTACTCGCATAATAAATATAGATTACTTGCAATTAGTTATAAATAAGCTTAAAGAACTTTAAGTACCTCAGCATTGTAAGTTAACACAAAATGCTATTTTAATTTTAGAGCGCCCTATTGAACTGTCCTCAGTTTGGCGAAAAAAAGATGTATACCTACCACTTAAGTTATCTTTTGAAAAAAAAATTAAAAAAAAAATTAAAGGAAAGGCAACGCGCATGTGAATCCTCTGGAGTTGCTTACCATCAGGCGGGCCGTATGCTTGTTTGCCACCGTCGTTGTATATAAAAAAATACTGGGACGCCAGTGAGTACGTTTCTGCAAACTCGTGGTACATACGCGATCAGATACTCGTATATCGGAGCTGTGGAGGTGGTCACACATATCTGAACACGCACTTTATCGCCTTGACAATAGAGGCGTTTTTCAGATATTTTGACCAACTCAACAGCTCCGATGTATATGGTGGCTATTGTAAAGGGCACATATTTAACTGCCGTAAGAGGACGGTGTGTATTATAAGATTTCATCGAAGTTTACGAGTATTTTTGCCTCTTGTTGATCTAAACTTATGTACACGTGCCGTCAACGACGGAAAATTTATTAAGTAGATCAAACGAAGGTATTTCATTAAAAATTCGTTTAAGCGAAAAGGCAGTAATTATCACCTGTCAATGACACGTTTCACGAGTATTACCTATTTAGGATCAATCATCTGTTACTTTTTTTTTTCTATCAAGTTCTAGTTAACAATGTGATTTATATTATTTATCCATCACTCTTACTATATACTTATTATTATAATTTGACTTAGGATTGAATTAGGAGGTATATAAAAGATGACCTTGTGGTGCCACGAACATACATTTCAGCCGTATGCAGTCGCCACGCTTGGCAGGCGGGTTGGCGACCGTTTAGCTGTAGCTTGGGTTTCGACGGACGCTGCTGCCCGTCCGTAGGATTGGAATTTTCCCTTTGTCGCCTCTTACGACACCCGCGGGAGGAGATGGGGTGGAGCTATTCTAGTCAGCCGGCATCACACGGCTAACTGCCACGGTTAGCTATGACCCTCTATAATAAAATGTGGAGCTCGCAAAGTCGAAGCGCCAGAGCAACACTTGTGCATCTTATAGGTCCTGGAGCCGTCCAAAATTCTGTTAAAGTGGGCCGTCAGGGGTTTTTAAGTCGGTGTGACTCTGACGTGACTTCTACGCTGTTCCCGAGGTTCATAGTTCGAGGTTCATAAAAGATTTTCACCCTATTAAAAGGCCTTGTTGAGCTTACCGCGGGACTAGGTCAATTAATATAACCTGTATCTTTGGCCCCTATCACAATAAAGCAAATTGAACTTCTGGCGTAACAATATCTACCAAATCTGTGATCTGGGTAGTTACCTACACCTTCGCAAAGTGATCGGTACAAAGCCCTTCCATTAGCGACGTGCCTTAATCAACAGAATGTGATCACGAATACACAGGTGGTTTTGTGAAAAGCGGTTCTGAACCAATGAAAATTTTAAACTTAAATAAACTATCGTAACATATTAATTGTATAGGAGCTGGTGACTCACGTTTTATATTCGAATATTGGTCGACATTTTTCACTCCGTAAAATGAGCATAATCATGAGCCGTTTGTGTTGACTGACGCAGACTGCGGGCCGCTGCTCTCCGCGACCGTGCACTCGACGCTGGCGGTAGCTGAGGGCAGGGAGGCGAGTAACTACCCTCATTTCCAGCAATACTGTTAATAGTAGGGTTAATTTGCACGCTACATTTGCTGAAACATGTCGATCAATATTCGACTTATAAAATATGAGTTAGCCCGCTTTTATACAATAAGTATAAGTTTTATGTTCACCTCCGAGATAAGAGAATGCCACATTTTCTGTTCCACGCTTTAAATAAAAAATAAGGAGGATTTGACATTGCCTAAATATCCAACACCGGCGTTATTTTTGGCACTAAGAGCAAAAAGCGCCATCTGTCGAGTATCGTGTGTTACTTTGTGTGTGTTTGACAGCAAAAAAATATACGCAACTGAGATCGATTGCGGCTGTAAAACCTATAACCTACATGGCACTGTACAAATATTTAGTACCTTAGCCTGCAATGCGGGAATGCATATCAAGATTATATTATCATACTTGTTTCAAATGGTAAAGATAAATATTTAGAAACAAATTAGCAAAAAATAATGTAGCTCTAAAATAACTTAAGTAAGACTTGTGTTGTATTAGACGACGATATACATAACAAATATACAAAAATAACATCTGTAACATAGGAAGAAATCATGAAAAAAACACAAACAAATTCCCTAGCCAGTCTGGCTTGAACCTTTTGCTCCGTAGGCTGCCACTACCGACTAGCCTAGCAGCATTTGATAATTGTATGTTTTTCTGTGTGAAAAACAATTGTAATTATAAGTTCTAGTTATTATACAGTTAGCAGTGAGCTTGCTATCTACCTACTAGCTATCCGCTATCTATCTAGCTACCCGCCTTCGCCTATGAACATATCACCTCCTTCTCTAATTCAGTTATGCTGTAGTACAAGTTAATACGTGATACCATGTCACCCAAATTAACGAAGTTATCAGATAGGAGCTCGTCGGATTAGATCGGCGAATGATTGCACCAATGTTTGGTAGTTCACTTCAAATTGATGTGTATCTTGCAACGTTATTGTTTGTTTGCCAACATATATAGGAGATAAGGCCTAAATACGCTACTGTCATCTTAGTATAACTTTATCATTATTGTTAATTGTTTTATGACTATATAAGTACTAGAGTATTTATTTTATTGGACCCGGGTGTCTTTAAACTACGTCCAACCATGAGAGGTAGGGCACAGCGATGACCATCACGCTTGAATCTGGGGCACCCCAACTGGGGAAGTACCTCCTCCTTACAGAACACCACAGCATAATAGCACTGCTACCTTTCAGGTATTGTAGTAGTGTGTTCCTGGTGGTGAGTAAGGTTCCCAGAGTTCCAACCCCCCTTAAAGGCCCGCAACGCGCTTGTGACTCCCCTGGTGTTGCGGGTGCCCATGGGCGACGGTAATCGCTTACCACCAGGCAATCCGTCTGCTCGTTTGCCCCCTATGTCATAAAAAAAAGACTTCCGGTTGAATTTCAAAAGGCGAAGTCGTCTGGAGAATATATTTTTTTGTTTTTTGTTATTTTAGATACTTGGCATATTACGCAGTGATCTAATGCAGTATTCAATATTATGCAGCTAATTAAGAATTGATCTCAAGACCCGTCTATTCAGTCAACACCCGGCAGTGCCGAAGCCGCGGCCGTCTCGTGGTATTTTGTAAAGTCCAGATACCACTTTACAAAACACAAGGCCTACCACCGAACAACGTTATGCTCTAAAAGCTTATTTTACTTGAAATTGGCGAAATCATCGATTGATAATATTGTTGGAAGCCATATTTTAAAAGAGGAAAAGAGAGACTATATAGCCACAGATAAATAATAATAACCCTGATAGATTATATATACCTTACCCCCATTATCCTGAAACTGCGTCCAGAAACCACGAGAAGATGGGCAGCAGCATCTTTTAGAGCTATGATCGTACCGCAATCGCCAATCCGCCTACCAAGCGTGGCATTAAAACACCATGCTACTTATGGTGGTCTATATGGGAGGTCCATATCGAGTAGTAAACATCCATTGCAAAAGTAGCAGTAGGATAACATTCAAGTTTTTTTTTCTATCGGGCACTACCGAAATTGGACGAAGCCGGGGGTATTCCTAGTTATTCTTATAATAATGTACATACACACCATGTCTACATAATTCCATCTTTAGTTATTGTTCATCTTTACCGTCTTTAAATATTTATACGCTTTTAAGATAATCGACGTAAAATCCTTTCAATGTTTACTCATCCAAAAAGTTCAAACAAACTTAAGTAAATTAAAAAGTTTCATATTCTACGAAGTTTGCCAAAATCCTATTTAAGTAAATACTTACAGCGAATAATGGGTCTTTGTTTATTTAGTATTTAATGCATAATCTATACACCCCTTTATCTTATGCTCAGTTTAATTGGGCAGTTACGATAATCTAAGTCGATAAAAAATTAAGTTGACTTACTCACTCAATAACATGTCAAAAGATCTTGGGTCCGATTTTTGAAATAGTCACCAAGTGATTTCCATAGAGAATGAATGAGAATCTCTATGAAGATTACTCGGTGACTATTTCAAAAATCGGAGCCCAAATTAACGATATTCGATATTTATAATTTTATTGTCGCCCTCCGATTTGACTAATAAGAGGAATGAATGTGTCTCTATAGCTTTCACTAAAGAAGAATTTTAGTTTGACAAATAGCTTTTATAGATAAATATGAATCGACTAATTATGTGAAGCAACATCACTATTTTAGATTGCCCCTAAACTGAGCATAAGATAACGGGGTGTAATAATCTACTATATCTACCAATCTACGATTAACGGCGAGCAAGTCACTCATCTACGGTTTGCCGACGATATAGTTGGTCTTGATTGAGACCATGGAGGATTTGAGCACAATGCTCGATGACCTAAATAATGCCTCTGAGCATCTCTAACTCTGAGCAGTTGGTCTAAGGATGAACATGTATAGTCCACCAATTTGCTTTATAGGCCACTTCGAACCTTGTCACATTGACATCAATAAGATCTTTTGCGTCTTTCATATAGATTTTCCCTGTTATAAGGTACGAAGTGGCCCATAAATCAAATCGGTTGACTGTACACGTCGAAGGTAAACTCCCTTAGCATATTAAATAAATAAGTATAAATAAATAAATATTCAGGACAATCTTACACAAATCGACTTAGCCCTTCGGTAAGCTCAGTAAGACTTGTGTTGTAGGTACTAGACGACGATATACATAATAGATAGTTACATAATATAGTTAAATACATAGAAAACACACACGACTCAGGAACAAATATCGGTGCTACTCACACGAATAAATGCCCTGACTGGGATTCGAACCCAGAACCATCGGCTCATAGGCAGGGTCACTACCCACTGGGCCAGACCGGTCGGCATATATTTTACTATAACAATATTCTAGAGTTAAATTGCTTGAATTATCCTATTGAACTTAAAGGAGAATTCCTAGGAAGCTTCAATTAGATCAAGCGTTGTTGGAGGTGAGAGAAATTACACCTGTACCACAATTTACGCATTAGGCAGTACAATCACCATCCAAGTCCATTCATCCATCATTCTTAATCAATGGACTTAAACATTTTAGATTTTGATTTGCTCTCTTTTAGATTCAATTAGCTCGCAGACATGAGGCTTCGTGTGCTTATAAGGCTTAGTGTGTTACTAGAGTAAAGGACACAATTCAGATATGAAAGCATTCGTTCTTAGCAGTCAGATTTGGACTTGTAAGTAATTGTTTTTATTTTTTCTTTGGCAGTATTTTTTTGTAATTATTGGATGTTTCTTATAGAATAACGCATTTTTATGTAATATGTTTAAGATATCTTTTGTAATACTGTTTTGAAAAAATAAGTCCTGCCGAGTTTCTTGCCGGTCATAAAAGTCAAAATGCTTCTCAGGTCAGAGGTGTAGGGTTAGAACCGGTGTAGTTTTTATCTTTCTCTTTTGTATACTCGACATGTAAAAGTACCCTTGTGGCCTACTTACTGAATAAACGTTTGAGTTTGAGTTTGAGTTTGACTACCTATTCAGGACCGCCCAGGACAGGATCTATCCTATGAGGAGCTATCTTGCTTATAAAGCCGACGATCCTGGGTTAAAATCCCAGTAAGAGCATTTATTTGTTTGACGATCAGGTTACTAAAAAACAGTTTGCCCGTTCACGTTCACACTATAATTACAATCAGTATAGTTAACACACAAATGAAAAGAAAACAATCACTCAAAATAATTTATATAAATAAAATAACATAGGTATTTAAATAATTACTGGTATAACTAATATATCGTCACCCTAGTTCACAACCGTTTACATTTTTTCAAAATTTGTTTTTTATCGCTACCTATATAATATTGAATTCTGCATCGTATGGCATTAACAAAAACCTTAAAAGCCTTCTCCTTCCATGAAAAACAATGTGACACAATCGTACTAAGTACGAAGAAAGCATGCGCTTTTGTACTAAAATCCATTATTTTTAAAAATTTCATGTACAAAAGCATTAAGTGACTTAGGGTCATTTGACTCCTATTTTAAATTATGCACATTCGTACTAAGTGTAGTTAGTTCAATTGGAACTTATTATATTTTGTATGCAGTAATGTATTAAGTCGCTTTAGTACAAAACATTACAAAAACATGTAACAAGATTGTTACAAGAGCTGTTAATTGAATGTCTTTTAAACTGGTTGTTTGACAAACATGTTAAGTTACTTTAATACAGTCGGTATGTTCGTAAACTTTTTTAAAGCGAAATTGGAAAAAGTATAAATAATTCAATTGCAGGAATAATATTTTCTAAGCGGTGACTAACATGCTTCGTTATTTACTTGAGCCATTTTAAATACGTATTATTTTTTATTATACACCTACATTAATAGGAAGCTTGAGCGCTACCGTACCACGCCGTGCGCCGGCGCCTAGGATAATTGCGCGCACCATTCTTTTTTTAAAACAAAAACAAATATACCCACAACAGTCTCAACCTATATTTTCGGAGGGAGTCAGTCGTTGAGTGGGCGCTGCAATGTGTTGCGTTCCATAATTTAATAGTATTGAAAATATTACGTTCGTGATAATTTTAAGTAAAGGTCGAAGACTTGTAAATTTGGTAAAGCAGAATGATGTCAAAATCACCAAAACATAAATAATTACTAGATACTATAACAGCACTTAACATGGTTGTGCGCAGTTTTTTATACTGTAAAGGTTAGATTTTGATGACACTAACAGCACTTAATACACTTGTGCGCTATCATTTTAGTCGTATTTAATGAATGGTTTAACATTAAGAGCACATAGTGTGGTAGAACATAATAATGGAAGTGATGTTGATACATTTGATTCGTGTTTGGTTTGGCATTTTGTCACACCAAGTACACTTAATTAATTGAACTCTTGGTCGAATAACGTATAGTTAATGCAACAGTTCCCTTTTCATACATTATACAAGTTACAAAGATACCCACACTAACATTTTCTTTAGTTTTTTTAGTTTATTTTTTGTTTTAGTTATTGTCATAATGTATTGCGATAGTGTTAGGTTTAGGCATTTTTCATCTCTTGCCTGAAACAAATAAGCAATTAGTTTAGTAACAGGCGTGCCGCGGCAGCGGCCGGCGAAGCGTCAGAACAGACTTTTTTAATACTATACATTACCCACAAAATGCCTCTACTAGTAAAGTTAAAAACAATAAACAACCAAATTTATATTATGCCAACTAAAACATTCTACAACATGAAAATAGGCGTTTTGAAAAATGACATTATAAAACACAGACCAAATGTTAAGTTCGCAAATGAAACATGTTTGTTTTGATAATTTGGGAAATGAACGTTCGGCGAAATAAAATTACGCGAAACGTGAGTTGGGAAGTGATATTCGGCCATATAATTTTCGGCGATAAATAAGAGAATCCATTATAACTAACAGTAAAAAACTGATACAGAAATTAATGGATCTCAAGATTTTTCATTATTATGTTAGTAAGATGCGACAATGTTTAAATAATTTAATTACATTTTTGTTAAATAGAACCGCAAAAGTTTGCATTTATGTTTTATTATTGTTTTTTTTTTATAGTACGATTTTAACACACAATGCTCAGTATAATTATGTTTTAAAGTTCGATTTTTGTTCAGATTTATTAAAATGTCTGTTTTAATAATAAAAAAGTAATAATTCATAACATGTCTAGTTGTTTCTTTTCATTTCCATTGGCTAAATATTTTAACAATTACAGTACCTTATGTCCTAACTACATCGATGACGTATTAAACACGTGCACACTTGTATTAAGTGAGGGGTCTAGTTGTCTAAAGTTCAATTTTCAGTATGAAATCTTTCTAAGTGGTAAATTATATTTGAAATATAATATCTCGAAGACCTATTTTACAACACTAATAAATAATTTATAACTTTTTGTATACCATTGATATAATATTTATATGCAAACATTAGATTTGCTCTCCTGTAAAATTGCTCAAAGTGTAATTAGTACGGCTGTGAACTAGGGTGACGATATACGAATTCAGATTTCATGCGATGATAAAAATAAATGGTTGAAAAAAATCTTTTCGATTATTTTTTCATTAAACTCCCTTATTGTGAAAAATGCATTGTCAATCAAGAACTTCTTGAACTTTTTATCAACTCATAAGAGAAGCCTTGTTGATAGTATTTGTATATTATATACATATCTATATATAAGTGGTATATATTTATCTATATATTATATGGTTTTAAGATTGACCTAGAGAACATTAAATAGTTGATAAGGCCACCTAAATCACACTATGTAACTCATGTTTTCAACATATTTCGCTACATTTAATAGGGATTTAGCCACATTTACATTTCTTTTTATTTATTTATCAAAATACAGTACAAAAACTTAATCTAAAACAAATTCCTGCAAAACTGCAATTTGAACACTATACCTTTCTTCAGTAACAATACTGCTAAATACTTACACTGTGACATTATAACCGAGATCAATTTGTGAATTAGAAGGAGACCGACAGAAGTTCAGTGGCGGTGTAATGGCTCGAATTATCTTGAGGAGAACATTCGAGAAATTACATTTCAGTACAGACAAAGGCATACAATAACTATACAATTTTAAACCTTATTACAATGGGTTAAGGTTAAAATAAAGATGTTTATGGCTGCACAATTGAACTTGTAACTTGTTACAGGCATGAGTGAGGCTAAATTTGTAATTAATAAGATACATGAGGCTTTTTGTGATATAAGTGGCTGTGAAATTATCCCTAAAGGGTTTGGTGGAAATTATACAGCGTGACTAAGGGGCTTTTAATTCAAGGCTCGATTCTACACACTTAACTGATCTAACTTTGTTTTGGGTTTTAAAAAAAACTGACTATATGGAAAACATAGACCTCAAAGTTAAATCGTGTAGTCAGTGTATCATAATACCGATATTATCGTAATGGTAATGGTCTCGTGGTAAAATGGCGACATTACCTTCTTTGACATTTGACGTTTCTTAAGAGTGAAAAGATACAATATCATACTGTCAATTTTGTGTTGGACTGTGTACATTGATATAACATTGAATTGTATGATAATAATTAAATTAATATTAATGTGTTTTAAAAAGTTGCAACACAAAACTCAGTCTTGGGAGTAATATCAAACCTTCCTAAAGCTTTCTTGAAGCTCAAAGTAAAACGTATACATTTAAAAATATGACACATACATATCTAAGAAAAAACGTCCAAATTTTTTATAGCTCTATGACCGAAATCGTCCTATACACTATGTATATATATATATATATATATTAATATATATATATGGATATATATATATATATATATATCCATATACATTAAGGTAAATGTGGGTAAGACCGGCATACTATATTTTTAAGGGAAGTCCGTCATATGACACTAAATACCTATGAGATAATGTAGAAAATTGATTGGTAGTCGGTTTCCAGATAGACGGTCTTACCCACATTGACCTTATATATATATAATATATTAAGAACATTGTCATTCTGTCTCATCTCGACGCAATAGATTGGCAATTATCGCACAAGGTTAAAGCGTGATTGCTGCTCCAACGTGTAAGTGATGGGTGATCTGTACCTTTACCATGAGTTGTGACATTGACGTTTTCAGTAACGAGTATCGAGTTTACTATCTGTGCATCTCGCTTAGACTATTTTAGTGCAAAAGAGATACACAGATAGTAAACTCGATACTCGCTATCGAAAACGTGAATGTCACAACTCATGGTAAGGGTACT
Source organism: Grapholita molesta (assembly GCA_022674325.2). Taxonomy (NCBI): domain Eukaryota; kingdom Metazoa; phylum Arthropoda; class Insecta; order Lepidoptera; family Tortricidae; genus Grapholita; species Grapholita molesta. The sequence continues at coordinate 8,002,092 of CP053139.2, forward strand.
GATCGTGCTGGTGACATGTGCGTATTATACAGGATGGTCGAGATAAACGAGATTTGTTTAATTAACGTTTCTCTACGAAACTTATTAATAACTACAAATTAATTAGAAATTAATCCCGTAAAAAGTAAACATATCGTTACAGAGATTTGCTGGAACTGCTGGGATTATTAAGAGTTTTTCCCCGCGTCTTCAGTCCAGCAGCGACCGTGGAAGTCACAGCACATCTGAGACGTCGGCAAATAATCTGCTTTAGTTTTAACGTGATTAAGTCCCCTTTATTTTGTAAAGTATGAAAATCGTAACGGTTTGAACAAAGCAACTTATATATTTGATATTTGTGATTGTTACACTCACAATTTTCTTAGACAGGTGTAGTTAATAGTCTTTAATTAGCCAATCGCGAACGCATTTAATTTAGCCAAAAAATGTCTTTATTGAGCCCTGAAACCTTTTTTGTAAATACTACATTCACACATTTCTAAGTGTATGAAAGTCTAATATGTCTAGTCTAATATAATTGAAATAGAGTAGTTAGACTTTCATTCATACATTTCTAAGTGTATGAAAATCTAACTAAGACTACTTTAATTATAGGAAGCTAATGGACGGTACAGGTACTCAACATTTTGAAGCGTGTTGACGAAGCTTGATGTGGATTTGTTTGGTATTGTTGACGTAGTACGCAAAAGTATACTCCGTTAATACAAATATTGTTATATTAAGCGGAAACGTCTGCTAACGAAACAAATAATTCTTAGAAATAAAGGAAAAATGAGAATCCAGCGGGACAGTTGATTATCTGTTAATATCTTTCTGGTCCCTGTCTATCACCCTGTATTTATTGTGTACCTATTATTAGACTTAATCGAAATAGTCTGAAACTGTTGCTCTGTTAATTCTGTTCTATACCACACGTTGTGCTAAATAAAGCATGAGTATGTTTCATGCTTTCATGCTATTTCAAGCATGAAGAATCGCTTTATCAGTGTGGTTTACTTTAAACCAGCCTCGTCTTGTCGCGTATTTAGCAAAGACTCCGCTTTACCTCAGAGTGAAAAAATATAAGTAATACAACTTTTTAGGATTTGTGACGTGAATGTGAGAGAACACGAACGAAATAGTACATTTCGATACTAGTGAAAAAAAATGTTTTTTCGACGAGGGTGAAAGTTGGAGCCCGAGTCTTAAAGAAGTTTTTACACGAGTATCGAACCTAATTTTTCATAGCAAGTGCCTTAAAAAGTGAAATTTACGCACGCGAAGCGTGCGAAAAGTGCACTTTTTACGCACTAGTTAAGAAAAATAGCTCTAATACCATTGACAGACTGCGCACTGTCAACCATCGTGGAAAGCAAATTTTGAACATATTATACCTATTTGGCCAGGGAATGTTTCACTCACTACATAAACAAATGGTATTTAGTTCTATCACAACAAAAGGGTGAATCGACTTTGCTGTACTATACTTTAATTTTTTTATCTCATCATCATCATTAGCATCATATTAGCCGAAAGACGTTCACTGCTGGCCAAAGGCCTCCCCCAAGTGACCCACGATTAACGGTTTTGGCCACCCGCATCCTGTGTATGTCATAGATCTTCATCGATACACCTCATGGGAGGCATGCCAACGCCGCGCTTTCCGGTACGTTGTCGCCACTAAAGAACTGTAATTTACTCGCCCAAGGTTATCGGTTCTGCGTGCAATGTGCCTTGCCGATTGCCACTAAATTTTAGCGATCCTGAGGGTTATATAGTTTTTTTTTATGACATAGGCGGCTAGCGAGCAGACGGATTGCCTAATGGTAAGCAATTACCGTCGCCCATGGGCACCCGCAACACCAGAGTCACAAGAGCGTTGCCGGCCATTAAGGTGGGTTGGAGCTCTGGGAACCTTACTCACCATCAGGAACACAGCACTACATACCTGAAAGGTAGCAGTGCTATTAGGGCTGTGGTCGTCTGTAAGGAGGAGGAAGTTCCCCAGTTGGGCTGCCCCAGATTCAAGCGTGATGGTCATCGCTGTGCCCTACCTCTCATTGTTGGACGTAGTTTAAGGACATACTCAGGTCCGGGTTATTTTAGTTCTGGTATAAATGACATAATTTCTGATTTGATTGCGCGGGTGAGACTGCTATCACTGCCAGTCAACCATAGGACCAAACACATATTTGCTAAAGTAGGTTTATGTCTATTTTATATAATATCATACTTAATTTATACCCCTTTTATGCTCAAGCATATACCTCACTTAATCTTATACCCTTAACCAAACTTATCTGTTCCTAATGCACACGCAACACGCCTACAGATACCTTACTCTTTCACTCTGTCATTCTCCCACTCTCGCCGCATATTAATAAATCCTTCGCTGAGATGAATGGAACCCACACACCGCAATTTGTAGCTACAGGCTCCATCAATCAGGATTCCAGAACTGCGGAAATATGAAATACCTGCTCGTTTTTCATAGTGTTACACGTGTCAACGCTTGAAGTTGTAACCAAATCCTTGTACATTGTACTGAGACATTCATAATATTTAAGGGGGATGTAACGGACAACGCTCCTTCTTAATATTAAAGAAGCCCCAAGTAAGTTAAAGAGCGATATTGAGGGGAAGGAGGCCAACACGAGAATCCAGCTGGGCAGGGTTTGGCAAACTTTCTCGTCATCCATACCGAAATTGCTGGACATAGGCCTCTCCCAAATAATGACTTGTATCATTTTGGGGGTTATTTGTCATATTCACCGCTTGGCAGGCGGGTTGGCGAGCGCTGTAGCTGTACATTGTTTCGTGTGCTGTCGGCTGACTAGAATACCACCCTACCTCCTCCCGCGGGTGTTGTAAGTGGCGACAGAGAGAAAAAACGGACGGACGGGTAGTCCGTCAGCATCCGTCGAAACCGAATCTACAGCTACTACGGTCGCCAACCCGCCTGCATCGCGTGGCGACTATGGCAACTACCCCTCAAGATGATACTGGTCATATTGGTGGCAGGCTTATGTCCAGCAGTGGACTACTTACGGCTGAAATGAATGATGATGACGACCATCTTTTTGTATTTTTTTAATTAATATTTTCAGGACTATTCAGATCTGCCGAGGCTGGAATACAAGTTTTTTTTCCCCAAATTAAGGGTTAATAAACTCTCATCCCTTCATCTGAGACCGCGAGGACAATGTCGTTCTAGAAACGTCGAAGGTAATTATCAAAGTTAATATACGTGGTTAAGGCGTGATCCTCCCTGGCCGGCCCCAAGCCCGATTTGGCTGGTATTGCAATACTTTAATGTACCAGTTATGTACTTTATGTACCAGGTCGGAAAATTGTATGTACCTCTTTAGTTTAGAAGATATTCGCCATTAAAGGTGGGCCGGCTGTAGAATGTATTCCCTGGCCGGCCCCCGCCCGAAACAGACGAAATCCGCCATTTCATAATATGAATGTCAGTAACAAAATAATGTACTTATCATGTACCTTCTGAATATACCATTTTTTTGTAAAAATAATTCTTTATACGTTTTTTTTTCATAGATTAAACTCTTTGCGTACAAGCGCCTGTGAATAGTTATTAGCAAAATTAATAAATGTAAAAGTCAATCGAAATGGCCCAGCTTGAAGTAGAACTGAAAGATCATACTGCGTAAAAATCTCTTTTAATATTATACACTTTATTTAAAATATTACGCAGGTTAGATTTTTTATTCTAGTTTGAGATTACGACTCCACTACACTAATATATCCCTGAATTGCAAAGAGGCGCGTAAACTTTTTTAAAGTATACATAATGGACATAACACGCATGATTTTTAGTTCATATTCAAGCTGGGCCATTTCGATTACCTTTACATTTTGTAAAGTTGCTATTAACTTTTCACAGGCGCTCGTACGCAAATAGTTTAAACTATGAAAAAAAAACGTATAAGGCAAATTCTTTACAAAAATGATATATTCAGAAGGTACATGATAGGTACATTATTTTGTTACTGACATTCATATTTTGAAGTGGCGGATTTCGTCTGTTTCAGGCGGGGCCGGCCAGGAATACATTCTACAGCCGGCCCACCTTTAATGGCGAATATCTGCTAAACTAAAGAGGTACATACAATTTTCCGACCTGGTACATAAAGTACATAACTGGTACATAAAAGTACTGCAATACCAGCCAAATCGGGCTTGGGGGCCGGCCAGGAGGATCACGCGTGGTTAAGTCCTGTAAAAGTTTAAATGTGTATATTATGATTGTGTGTCAAAAACTTTCTATACCTTTAACTCGATCACGGCTGAATGAGTTCAGATTAAGTTTAGCGGTACAATCCGCGAAATCAAATAAGATAACATTTACCCTAAAGGTCCTAAAACAAATTGATTTCTGGTCAAACTTTGTACAGTAAAATGGGGTGAGTAGGTCGCGAGGACAGTTGGGTTGTGACTGGGGAGAGATAGGATGACACAGGTGATACCTGAATAATGTATTTTTATTAAAATGGAGCTATAGAATATTATAGTATATTCATAATACAAACAAAATTGATCCAACAATCTTCCAAAATCATCTTTGTGTGAAATCCAAACCGTCAGTGTGTGAGGGGTGAGGGGTGACGGGCCGGCGACGCAAGCGGCGAACCAAACGGACACTCAGCACTGTTAGTGCTTGAAAATGGATGCCTATGTTCTCCGAAACAAGTCGCGAGAGTGACTAAATAAACGTTACTCACAGATATTTAAATCGAAAGAAAATAGAAAAATTTGACTCGAAGCGGGACTCGAACCCACAACCACTTTTCGAACCTAAAAGCCTTTTTTTTCGGCATCGAAGTCCCAAATTTAGAAAGGGGTAGCACATTGTAATCGATGAATTCTCAATCTAAATTTGAGACTTCGAGCCGTAAAAAGGGTTCAATACTCTTCGGTAGATGTCGCTACACGTCACCCGTAATGACGTATACCAGGAAGGATAAGATAGAAAAATTTGACACGTCTAAGCGGTGCTCGTATAGCAAAATTGGTAGTGCACTGGGCTAGTGATACAGTGGTTGTGGGATCTTTGATATGCTAGCAGACGTTTCTGCTTAATACAAAAACAAACGTTACTCACGTTTATTTAGTCACTCTCGCCGTTATTATCAAAATATTACAATATCTCACGAAAGTTTAAATACAAAAATCTACTGTTACTAACATGGAGTAAATCAGGACGAACAAATAAGCTACTTTTATAATGCAGAAAAGCTATTAACGATTTAGCGAGACAGAAAGAGAAAGAATAATTCAGTACAGGATGAGATTATACCTAATCAGAGTCCACGGCTGGCAATTACGCGATCGTAATAAGTACGAAAACATTTTCTAATATGGGTTCCGCATTTCAGAAATATATATACATTTATAACCAGGGATTCGTCACCGGTTCTATGTTTTAACGCATTCATTGCCACCGACGCACATGTGCGTTCATTTCCATACATTTTTGGTGGCAGCGAATGTGTTATACTATGACAGCAGTATTCATCGAAAATCACTCATATAAAGAAAATAAGAAGTTGTTGTGTACGTCGTATCTCGCAGTCAGACGAAATCGGACTGCCGACATTGCTCACGCGAGATGATTGAGTGACTGATTTAAGTGAATGTAACTGATATGTGTGAAAAGATTGAGGTAGGATTCTTTTTTTTTATGACATAGGCGGCAAACGAGCAGGCTGATTGCCTGATGGTAAGTAATTACCGTCGCCCATGGGCACCCGCAACACCAGGCGAGTCACAAGCGCGATGCCAGCCTCCAAGTCCACTCACCATCAGGAACACAACACTACATACCTGAATAGCAGCAGCGCTATTATGGCTGTGGTATTCTGTAAGGAAGAGGTACTTTCCCTGTTTGGTCGCCCCAGACTCAAGCGTGATGGTCATCGCTGTGCCCTACCTCTCATTGTTGGACTTAGCTTAAGGACTTACCCGTGTCCAAAGATGTATGCACGTTTTTGTGGTGAAAGGGCAGTACTACACATTGTGTACGAGAATAGACATTGTGTTATTTTTGTGATAAGCACTTGTATTTATTCCTGACTCATGAAAACACTTCTATGTAGTTAAGTATTTATAATGTTATATTTATCGTTCGCTAAGTACCCACACCACAAGCCGCTTGCCATGGGGCTCAGTCAATTGTAATCAAATCTTGTAATATTTATTTATCTATTTATTTTTTATTGTCATTATATTACAACACAATTTACCACAAACAAAATAAGTACTTACACTAAACTAGTCAAAAGTCTCCCCCGAGTTGTCCCCGGTGCAAAAGTGCCCATCACACGAACCGCGTTACCACGTTGAATGGCGATGGACAATCTCCAGGTACGAACCCGCGCGGGTGTCAATTGTCTATCTATTTTTATTGTCATAGGTACCATGTCTTCCATGTTTCTTAATATAAACACATTTTTTCGAGTCTAATTTTCTTAAATCAGTATTTATTCAAGACTAAACTATTAAGTAAATAAGATTCATGTCTTCTTTATTGGCGTTTCATGAATAGTTATAATCCGAGGCCGTATCTGTTGACAAAGTCATTAGAAATTGTAAGAAAAACAAATCCCCACTTAAGCCAAAGTTATAACTTCGAAACTATGTAATTTCCGTCGCTCTACTAAGAGCAGTTATTCTAAAAGTTGGCGAGTCGAATGCTGAACTTACCTAGCCAAGCTTAGACCGAGAAAATTGTTAAGAGAAAACCTCAACAATTCTATCTTCTCTTACTGCCGATTCGGCAGACCGATTGTCTCCGTCACTCTAAATAATTAATTGATAGGAGTAAAAGACAAATGCCCAAATTTTTCGTAATTTGAGTTTCGCGGCAAGCTTCATATCTACTGCTGGACATAGGCCTCCCACAACTATGACTTGTATCATCTTGGGGGTAGTTGCCATAATCGCCACGCTTGGCAGGCGGGTTGGCGTACGCAGTAGCTGTACATTGTGTTTCGACGGATGCTGCTGCCCGTCCGTGGGATTTTCCCCTTTGTCGCCTCTTACGACACCCGCTGGAAGAGATGGGGTGGTGCTATTCTAGTCAGTCATCAACTTACAAAACCTCAATATACCACTGGAGGATGGTCAGCGTCACTCAGAGTGTCTCCAATCACTTGAGTTCAATTAGGACTCTGGTTCGCCTACATATGGCAAACAATGTGAATACTTGCAAGCTTTGAATAGCCCAGAAAATAATGTTGTAACTTCACTAGTTAGTTCCACATAATTGCTTCATAAAGTACGTGGTAAATTAAAGGAAATACGTTGGTCACTTCAGAAGCAATTAAAACCGAGTGCATTTATATGCTAAAACGCATTTTTTTTTTTCATAAAAATTTACCAAACATGTTTTTTGTCATAATCAAACAGAATCATTATTAATTGTATGAAATCGGGTTACTTACGCTTTAGCTTCGCGTTTTTTTCTGATACTTTTTTTTTATTCTAACTATTATTTTTTATGACAAAGGTGGCAAACGAGCAGACGGATTGCCTGATGGTAAGCAATTACCGTCGCCCATGGGCACCCGCATCACCAAGGGAGTTGCCGGCCTTTAAAGGGAGTTGGAGCTCTGGGCACCTTCCTCACCATCAGGAACGCAACACTACATACCTGAAACGTATCAGTGTTGTTATGGCTGTGGTTTTCTGTAAGAAGGAGGTACCGAGTTGGGCTTCTCCAGACTCAAAGCGTGATCTGATAGTACTTCGCTGTACCCTACCTCTCATTGTTGGAAGTAGTTTAAGGTCATCCCGGGTCCGGTGTATTCATTGAAGAAACAACAGTAATAAGCGACAATACAGTATGTTACATATTACAAGATTAATGATAAAGTAAAGTTGTATCTGCAATGTCTGTTGAACCCTAAAAATTTGTTCGAAGGAAAGTCAGACATGGTTGAAAAGTTAAATTGAAAAACGGCAATACCAACTTACGTCAACTAAGTTACTTGGCTTATTATTGTTTGCGGATCACGGTTTTTGGAATCATGGTACGTCAAGTTCAAAAATATCGATACGACGGTTCCCGTCTTTGGTTTGGTTATTTTATTATCTATTTAAAATGGAAATTTTGTTATTTACGGTCGTGGTAAACAGATATTTTATGTAAAAATTGTCTGTTTATCTCGTATCATGCAGTTGATACATGAAACCTATGCCTTCCGAAAATGTAGCACGACTAAAAAACGTATATTAAAATAAGTCTGCATGCCTGTTTTCACTTCGTGGTTTGTTTTAGTTTATTTCTGCCTTGTACCTATTGTTTTCTATCTTCAATCTTTTATTGTTTCCTTTTCGTTTTGTGTTATTTTTCGTGCCATCACCAAATGGGCTCAACGGAAGATCAGTGCTGACTTCTCAAGCCAGCATTACGCTGACTTGGGTCCATTTCGTGATGTGTTACTTATTCTTTATCTTGTATTCTGTTTATTGTATGTGTACGTCACAAATAAATGTCTTTTATGTTTATATTAATATAAATAGTAGAAATATCTTACGAAAGTTTATGTAAACATAACACAGTGAGTTTAAAGTGATCAAAAACAGCTATAAAAGGCAAAGTACTAACAGCAACAATCTTAGCTGTACATTGTTGGATCTTATTATATAAGGCATAAGGTCCACCGAACACAACTAAAGTGTTTCCGTGTGTACAAATAAAATTTTAGTTTATAGCAAAAAATCTGAAACAATTATTTGATGCCACATGTGACATCGCATGGCATCGCGCGGAAATGTTGCTGGCCTTCAGAACCCTTCCGTGCGGTGCTGGCCTGAAACAGTCGAAGTTCGAATATTTCGAGCATCTTTCTCTTTTACTTCAATTATTCGTGACGAGAGTGACAAAGACCGTCCGTTTACGAATATCGTTCTTCGCGGTAGCGCCGCTGAGTCAGCGCCCGTTTTTTATTTGTTGATATCTTTATATTTATATTCGTTGTTGTTTTAGCTAGTATTTTATTTTGTTTCAAATTAGTTATATATAATTAATTATTTGAAATTATATAAAAAGTTTAAAAACACATTTAAATTGGTTTTAGTCATAAAAAGATCTGTCGTCAATAACGTTGGTCGAGTATGTGTCAATGCCACATGAAATATCGAGTCTTTTGGACTGAAAAAATGTTTCAGAATCTCATTTATTGAGCTTGACAGATGTATCATAAATTTCTTTTAGAAAAGATTTGATAAAAACGTCTAAAAACTTATATCTCGAGTGGAAAGTAAAACGAAATTCCAATTTTAGGTTGACATGTGTAATTAGCGTAAATGTAGAAAATTCGTAAATGTTTAGGTACAGTCAGCAGCAAAAGTGGCCAAGCGTTTGAAGTGTTCAAAATGACCTACACGCGCTCTTGTTCTCTTGACAATAGAGATGTGTTGACCTCATTTTGAACACCTCAAACGCTTAGCCACTTCTGCTGCTGACTGTACAATTTATTTATCACAAGAGGTTTCAAAAAGTAGGCATGGAATAAACTCCCTGCCTAGGTTTTCCCTAGGGACTACAGTAGGAGGTTCTTCAAAAAAGGAGTGTATAGGTTCTTAAAGGGTAGGCAACGCGCATGTGAATCCTCTGGAGTTGCAGGCGTCCATAGGCAACGGTAACTGCTTACCATCAGGCGGGCCGTATGCTTGTTGGCTACCGTCGTTGCATAAAAAATGTTAATCGGCGCCGACGCTCAGAAACTGTTAACCAAAACAATATTAACTATTAAAATCAACATTGGAAACTTGCATTAGGTACTTATAAACATTATTTCGAGAATTTTTATTATTTATTCAGATTTCGAGTACTTCGACTATAAGAAGAACTATAAAGTACCTACTTGACTAGACTATTAGAATACCAACCCGATGTCGGATGAACTTGTACAGAACCCTAAAAACTGTCGAAGAGTAGCAATGTACAGTCAGCGGCAGAAGTTTCTAAGCATGCTAGGTGTTCAAAATGAGCCTAACGTCTTTATAGTTAAGAGAATAAGAGCGTGTCAAGATTATTTTGAACATTTGGCCCGCTTAGCAATTTTGCCTAACAAATCGACGTAAAATACGTTACATTTTGTGAACAGAGGCTCTAGTTTAAGTTTCTTTGAACGTAAAAAACCGTCTCGAACGCGTAAGTGATAATGTTATTTATATGGGAAACACTAACGCGATGGTAAAGTAATATTAAGTTAAAAACTTACAATCTGAGCCCTGAGTGTAAGTATTTAACGAAACTTTACGTCACGAACGCGTTTGCGTTTCCCATATAAATAACATTAGCACTTACGCGTTCGTCAACGTTTTTTTATGTCAAAAGAAACTTACACTAGAGCCTCAGGGCTCTGTTATTAAGGAATAGTCATTCCTTGTATTTAGGGTCTTGGTGTCCTCGAATATTGTGATGCTTATGTATATATGTAAATAATTTAAAACAAATCATGAACTGTGACAGCTCACGGAGGCACAACTTACAAGCGATAAATCGGGTCCAACATTCAAGAAACTAAAATGCTAAAAGACAATGGGGAATCATAAATCTAGTTCTTCAAATAGAGTGCAATAAGTATTCACGACAGATATTTTAAGGATTGCGTGCTGAGGGACACTTCGGTTTATTCAAGTTATTTTAACTGAAAGGTTTGTCCATTAGTTGAGGCCTGCACATTAGTTAACAAAACAATATGGCGGTTTCTGTGTAGAACGGAACGTTTGTGAAATTTTCTGATGATTCATTCTTTTACTTAGATACATTAAAAGAATTTTCAGATAAAGTAACTTAAATTGAAACTCTATTTATCAATTTGAAATAGATAACATATACTTAAGAAAAACAACGAGGAGCTCCGGTGTTCGAGACGGGATTAGAACCCGCATCTCCAGCTATCGCGGCTGATTTATATAGTATTGTTACTATACTTAAAAATCAAAGCAAATCAAAATATTTCATAAATAATAATTTGATTTGTTCTTAGTTTCTATTTATCAACTTACTTTTAATTTTAGCAAATACAATAAATAAATATAATTATTATATTTATCTATAAAAGAAAGTTGTGTTAGTTCCAGCTTGTATAACTGGAGAACGGCTGAACAAACTTGGACGATTTTAGGTTCGTTGTGATCGCCTTGGTCAAAATTTTAATAGTATGCTTTAAAAAAGAAAAAAATCACAAAAAGACTTTATAGACTTTCAGACGGTACAAAGTTCGCCGGGACAGCTAGCAGTATATAAGTCATGTTGTGTTAAATTTTAGAATGATATATTTGGAATAAAAATACTATTATTATGAATATAAATATAGATATACACAAAACCTATGATAACAAAATCGTCAAATAAAAAACTTGGGGTCTTGCACAGGTTGAAGCGATCCTTCATGCCGGAATAGCTTCTAACAAGCTCAGGTTTGATGGTGTATGGAGTACTGTTGGGATGGCGATGGGTCTGCCAAGTTTCAACTGGTCGCTTTGGGTTCAATAGAGCACCGAGCTCGCAGACTTATTGGCGATCCTTAGTTAATGAGTGTAAGGTTACAGAGCAGAAGTTCATTCCATGCCTACTGCATGGAATGAACTCTCTGCCAAGGTTTTCCCTAGGGACTACAGTATGAGGTTCTTCAAAAAAGGAGTGTATAGGTTCTTAAAGGGTAGGCAACGCGCATGTGAATCCTCTGGAGTTGCAGGCGTCCATAGGCTACGGTAACTGCTTACCATCAGGCGGGCCGTATGCTTGTTTGCCACCGTATAAAAAATGTTAATCGGCGCCGACGCTCAGAAACTGTTAACCAAAACAATATTAACTATTAAAATCAACATTGGAAACTTGCATTAGGTACTTATAAACATTATTTCGAGAATTTTTTATTATTTATTCAGATTTCGAGTACTTCGACTATAAGAAGAACTATAAAGTACCTACTTGACTAGACTATTAGAATACCAACCCGATGTCGGATGAACTTGTACAGAACCCTAAAACTGTCGAAGAGTAGCAATGTACAGTCAGCGGCAGAAGTTTCTAAGCATGCTAGGTGTTCAAAATGAGCCTAACGTCTTTATAGTTAAGAGAATAAGAGCGTGTCAAGATTATTTTGAACATTTGGCCCGCTTAGCAATTTTGCCTAACAAATCGACGTAAAATACGTTACATTTTGTGAACAGAGGCTCTAGTATAAGTTTCTTTTGACGTAAAGAAACGGCTCGAACGCGTAAGTGATAATATTACGAGTATTTAGAGTATGGGTAACTCTAACGCGACGCGATGGTAAAGTAATATTACGTTAAAACATACACTCAGGGCCCTGAGTGTAAGCTTTAACGTAACTTTACGTCACGAACGCGTTTGCGTTTCCCATATAAATAACATTATCACTTACGCGTTCGTAAACGTTTTTACGTCAAAAGAAACTTACACTAAAGCCTCTGGGCACTGTTATTAAGGAATAGTCATTCCTTGTATTTAGGGTCTTGGTGTCCTCGAATATTGTGATGCTTATGTATATATGTAAACAAATGAAAAAAAATCATGAACTGTGACAGCTCACGAAGGCACAACTTACAAGCGATAAATCGGGTCCAACATTCAAGAAACTAAAAATGCTAAAAGACAATGGGGAATCATAAATCTAGTTCTTCAAATAGAGTGCAATAAGTATTCACGACAGATATTTTAAGGATTGCGTGCTGAGGGACACTTCGGTTTATTCAAGTTATTTTAACTGAAAGGTTTGTCCATTAGTTGAGGCCTGCACATTAGTTAACAAAACAATATGGCGGTTTCTGTGTAGAACGGAACGTTTGTGAAATTTTCTGATGATTCATTCTTTTACTTAGATACATTAAAAGAATTTTCAGATAAAGTAACTTAAATTGAAACTCTATTTATCAATTTGAAATAGATAACATATACTTAAGAAAAAACGACGAGGACCTCCGGTGTTCGAGACGGGATTAGAACCCGCATCTCCAGCTATCGCGGCTGATTTATATAGTAGTATTACTATACTTAAAAATCAAAGCAAATCAAAATATTTCATAAATAATAATTTGATTTGTTCTTAGTTTCTATTTATCAACTTACTTTTAATTTTAGCAAATACAATAAATAAATATAATTATTATATTTATCTATAAAAGAAAGTTGTGTTAGTTCCAGCTTGTATAACTGGAGAACGGCTGAACAAACTTGGACGATTTTAGGTTCGTTGTGATCGCCTTGGTCAAAATTTTAAAAGTGTGCTTTAAAAAAGAAATAAAAATCACAAAAAAGACTATAGACTTTCAGGCGGTAGGAAATTCGCCGGGACAGCTAGCAGTATATAAGTCATGTTGTGTTAAATTTTAGAATGATATATTTGGAATAAAAATACTATTATTATGAATATAAATATAGATATACACAAAACCTATGATAACAAAATCGTCAAATAAAAACTTGGGGTCTTGCACAGGTTGAAGCGATCCTTCATGCCGGAATAGCTTCTAACAAGCTCAGGTTTGATGGTGTATGGAGTACTGTTGGGATGGCGATGGGTCTGCCAAGTTTCAACTGGTCGCTTTGGGTTCAATAGAGCACCGAGCTCGCAGACTTATTGGCGATCCTTAGTTAATGAGTGTAAGGTCACAAAGCTTTGAGCACATATATTTGCATACATACATTTTGAAGAGTGTGCATAGGAATTGCACGATTTAATTCCGCCATCTTCGTTCCACCACCGGACGTCCAGGCGAGGGCACCGGTTTTATACAGTGTGTAGCTCTTATACGGGCGAATCTCTTAAAGGAGGGTAGAATAGGACATAAGAAGTATATTTAAGTAGATAACTCTTTCTTAGAAGTACAATTAAAATTTTATCCATATAAAAAAATCCCCCGCAATGTAATGCAACACACTCGAGTGAAACACTCGTTGACAGTTAGTTTCAAAAACTTATATCGCGTAATGTTCGTAGTACATTACTGCTCAAAATTTTTACAAAAAATAATTACATATGTAAGTATATACTATGAAGTCCTGCGGGCCAGGGAGGTCATCGACACCTCCTGGTTGACGAAGGACTGTTGTCCATTGCCTCATACACGCACCTAGGAAGGATCTTAAAGTTGCATTGACTTTATACAACTCTGCAGCCATGAGTGAGGCACCGAATCATAGGCCTTCTTGTAATCAATCCAGGCGGCCGAGAGGGCCCCCTTGTTCCGCCGGGCCTGTTGGCAAATGGTCATGTCTATGAGGAGGAGGTTTAATCAAAGAAATGCCTTTTGGTTAATGATTGTACTGGCAAATCCTATGTCTAGTTTAGTTCTTCGCCCGTATTAGACTTACACACAGTATAGCTGCATATTATTTAAATAGCTGTGCTCTTTACATGCTTTATTGGGATTTGAACCAAGGCCCAATGGGTGAGCCTACCTAACTCCCTACCCAGGTCAGACCTGAGCAAAACCAAAATTAAAAGAAAAACCTCACATCGTACGAATCTTAAAGATCCTATTTAGAGATAGTTACATGAAAACATACTGAGAGGACAAAAAAAAAGTGTTAGTGTCTGTAATTACTGGAATTGCGTCGTTTGGGCCCGAGACCCGTTTTAGGTTTTTGCCAACCTTATTAGCTGATTACAAGTCGCTTTTACTGCTCCTTGAAATAATCCTCTGATTCTGCAACTTCTCACGGCAGGCGAAATACATTAGCTTAATTCTATCTCTGTCTTTATTGTTGTGTCTTTGTTGAGACGGAGAGAGAGGTATAATAGGAGAAAGAGGCAGTAAAAATGTTAGTTAAAGCAAACATTTCTTACTTATCATCTATGAAGTTTTAATGTTAGTTAGTTGAAATTGTTTTCTTAAGTACAACGAATAATAATAAAAATAACAGTTAGTAGTTCAATTTGAGACCTAACTTTGGAATTGTTGCTGTTAACTTGATCTTACTTATATTATGTTATTTAGAATTATTTATGATTGCTTTTACTGTTGTTGCTGTTTTAAGGTGCAACCACTGTACCCTTACCATGAGTTGTGATTTGCTTGTATTATTTATATTTAAGTGCGAACGAAATGCACAGATATCGAAAAAGTCAATGTCACATCTCATGGTAAGGGTACAGTCAACCAATTTGATTTATAGCCCACTTCGTACCTTGTCACAGTAAATATCTATATGAAAGATGCAAAAGATCTTTTACTAACGTCACTGTGACAATTTTAAACACAAAAGTATCGTGAGATTGAAACATATTAATTGTATAAAAGCGGGTAACTCACGTTTTATAGCTGTTGCCGGCGTCGAGTGCACGGTCACGGAGAGCTGCGGCCCGCAGTCTGCGTCGGTTAGCCAACACGAATGGCTCATGATTATGCTCCTCGTTACGGAGTGAAACATGTCAAGCAATATTCGACTTATAAAGAGTTACCCGCTTTTATACAATTAATATGTCACTGTGACAAGGTTCGAAGTGGCCTAGAAATCAAATTGGTTGACTATAGTTCTTAAAAACGGTGATGGTACGGAATCGTAGACGCATCGTATCCGTACACTCCCCACACCGCTGCTCATACGCAGACGGTACGGAATCGCAGTGGCGAGTTTTAAACGTCACGAATAGGGCTTCTTTTTTTTATGACATAGGCGACAAACGAGCAGTCGTGTAAGCAATTACCGTCGCCCATAAGGTAAGCTTTGGTACCCATCTTCAAGCCGAGTGACGACACACCGATCTCGTTGAGGGTGTATCGCTCACTGAGTTCAATGAGCTTATCCGAAACATGTCACCTAGTGCGATATAATTACACGTGAGTTTATCCGTTTGTAATAAATAAATAAATAAATAAATATTTCGGACATTCTTACACAAATCAACCTAGTCCTACGGTAAGCTCAATAAGGCTTGTGTTGCAGGTACTAGACGACGATATATATAATAAATATATACATATAAATACATAAATACATAGAAAACACCCATGACTCAGGAACAAATATCTGTGCTCATCACACAAATAAATGCCCTGACTGGGAATCGAACCCAGGACCTTCGGCTTCATAGGCAGGGTCACTACCCACTAGGCCAGACCGGTCGTCAATTTGTAACTAAGTAGTAGCAAAATTTATTCTGTAACTTAATTAAAAGGTGTAGTTTATTACTTGAGATTTCGAGTAAACTAGTATTTTCAATGATCAGCATCCAATAGTCTAGTTGACATTTACAGTCGCCTCCAAACTTATAGGAATAAATTACTTAATGTATTCCTAGAATTAGAGGAAAATTCGACTGCGCGGGCAAGGCTCCTTTATTTCTAAGAATTACGAGTATGGTTTTGTTAGCAGACATTTTTGCTGAAAAAAGAAACTAAATATAGGTACGTAATTTATTGTGAAATCTATGATGTTTGGAGACGACTGTAAAATTACTTGTTCGTATGAACTAAGTAGATATATTAAAAAATATATATCGTACCAAAAAGGTAGGTGTTTGTATTTAAACTTACATGAGACATATTTAATAATTAATCGCGTTAGTGCGCGACGGGCCGGTGACGCGAATTGATGCCTAAAGTTATGAATTTTATTACAAGCGACACCCGGTATACGTATAGTTTCATCTCCAGACAGAACTTTCCGTGGCACGAGTGAAATTTAGCTAGGGACTTCCACGCGATATTATTTTATCGATAAGTTGTACTTATTATTAATATGAGGTTCATAATTGATGAAAATGATATAACGCACTTCTAGGTTTCAGTTTACTTTGCATGGAAAACGATTGAATATGAAAAAAAAAAGTTGTAGGTACCTGAATATATTTATTTGAATTTTAAAACTCCTAAAAATTATATAGGTAACATTGACGTGTGGTAATCACCTTTTTTTTAGTTAATTTTCAATTACATATCCAGTTAACTTTATAGCTAATATGAAATGGCACTTCGAAATAGTATCGATAAATTTTATATCGGAAGGAAGTCACTAACTTCTATGTCTGTTCATCTCCTTTCGACTTTCGGGACTATTCGCGACAACAATACACGTAACATCAAAATTCTCAAGCATATTTGGTTGTTTACAAAAGTTAAATCCCTGTGGAAGTTGGTTTGAAAACATTGAATGACGTCACACAAGACTGCAGCGAGCTATTTTAAATTGATAATGCATAAAGTTGTGGTTTGATGGTTTGAGTAAAATGCATTTTGCATGTCAATTCAATGAAAACAACGTTGCGTATTGAAATGTTTGTGTACTTCAAAACTTGGTTTATTTTATCCCTTTCAAACAAACAAAAATGCCAATAAGACGGGATGAGATAAACAGGTATTGTAGCAACTTTGACCATTTACCTCGCTTGGTTTGAAATATTAAATGTATATGATATAGGTAAATATCGAACTTAGCATACGATACTAAGAATATTCTGTATATATTCCTTCTTATATATGTTATGTGTATGATATTCTTGGAAAAATAGTGTCTATTTAAAAAAAAACTAGAATTCGCTACAGTAATTGGATCTCGGACTTAAAAAAATCTCAAATCCACTGGAGAAAAATAAAAATAATATTTAATTTCATTATAGTACATTTATTTTAAAATGTAATGTCAATAAGGTAAACATCCGTTCATTCCAATGTTAAGTCATTGTCACATAAGGAAACAGAAATGTGTCATCTATTGGACATTCACATGTCGAGCACTGGTACGTACACCTATGTTGGTTAGAGTAACACATTGGAAAATCTTTATTTACAATATTATGAAAACTATGAGTACTTAACTAATTACTGCATTAAATCTAAAAAAGGCCCTTGAGGCATTGTACCAAGGATGCTGCCGGATGACCTCGTTGCATCGCAATGCCGATACGTTGTGCGAGGAAACCGCCAGCTCTTACCAGTTACATCAACCAGACGCTTCGCGATTTCTGCAATAAGTTTTGTGCGCGCTGGGACCCCATGGACCTAGCGTCTCTACGCTCTGTCCAGGCTCTTGTATTTGTTACGTTTAAAAATTAAACAGGACTGGACACGGGTGGCCGGTTGTTATCCGCTTTTAGGGCTGTGTCCAGCAGTGGACATTCTTCAAATATGGTGACTGATCAGGTCTTTATTTTTATAGCAATAAGGACGTGTCACGATATATTTGACCACTTGAGCTGTTCCGGACTAACAATATGCGGCAATAACCGACAGAGTGGACTGTCCCTACATACATACTACATGTCACAGCTGTGACAGTCATGTACAGTCGCCATCAGATATATCGGAGCTGTGGAGGTGGTCACAAATATCGGAACATGCACTTTATCGCCTTGAAAATAGAGGCTTTGTTCCGATATTTATGACCACCTCCACACTCTCCACAGCTCCGATATATTATCTGATGGCGACTGTACTGACTCCTGGTGACGTTTACATTTGACTTTTTTTTATAAAATAATATAACGTTGGATGTAATCTATTAGTAACATATATTAATCTAATATTATGTGTTATGATATGAGTTTTTAATCGCTTGAAATAAATGTCTGTGGTCCTTGTAAAAAACTTATTTTCTCTGAGTTTCACTAACTTGATCCCAAGTCGCCATTGTTGTCACCGCTTCGAATTAACTAAGATCTCCCATAGACAACGAAGTTTATTGCGTCACATCACCAGCCACCTGCCTAACTCAAGTTTATGGTCTGTATTTTTTTCTTATTCATGTTATAAAGAAAAACCCAATTAATTTGCGAGACCGCAAGTTAATTGATTGACATAATTTATGTTTAATTAACGATTCCAGTTTAATAATACACTTAGTATTTTTTATACACTTAATATTACTTAAAGACATGTGTGACTTTGCAAGTATGGGGGATTTAATGCCATAATCGCTACGCAGACGGGTTGGCGATCGCAGTTTGTTCACCGCTAAGGGACGCAGCTTGGGACGCGCCGGTGGTATCTGGTTCCTATTTAGGAACAATACCAGAGACTTCCTCTGAGCCAATACTGTAGGAGTAGCCATTACTGTAAAATTCGGACCCGGGTATGTCCTTAAACTACGTCCGACAATGAGAGGTAGGGCACAGCGAAGTACCATCACCCTCGAGTCTGGAGAAGCCCAACTGGGGAAGTACCTCCTCCTTACAGAAGACCACAGCCATAATAGCACTGCTACCTTTCAGGTATGTCGTGTTGTGTTCCTGATGGTGAGTAAGGTTCCCAGAGCTCCAACCCCCCTTAAAGGTCGGCAACGCGCTTGTGACTCCCCTGGTGTTGCGGGTGCCCATGGGCGACGGTAATTGCTTACCATCAGGCAATCCGTCTGCTCGTTTGCCACCTTATGTCATAAAAAAAAAGAAAAAAATAATTATTAAAGATCCATCTAGTAGCTCTTGCGTATAAGTGTAATAAACATCAATACACCTACACACCCACAAACTTTCTCATCTCTAATACACGTGTTAGTAGGATATGTATCTTACATCTAAATGTATTTGGGTACACAAATTGGGGCGGGTACCCAAAACCGATTACAAACTGATATTTAGCTCACTCGAATGCACCGAATAAAATCCACTGCCGTGCGAATTGAAATTTGTTTTCCTAGTTTGTTGCTTTCTGCCGTTTGGTCGAGTACTTTCTATTCTCACTGCTTACTCGGTAAAAGCGAATAAATTTATATTATATAACCTTTTTTTTTTTTTATGACATAGGCGGCAAACGAGCAGACGGATTGCCTGGTGGTAAGCAATTACCGTCGCCCATGGGCACCCGTAACACCAGGGGGGTCACAAGCGCGTTGCCGGCCTTTAATAGGGGTTGGGCTCTGGGAACCTTACTCACCATCAGGAACACAACACTACATACTTGAAAGGTAGCAGTGCTATTATGGCTGTGGTCTTCTGTAAGGAGGAGGTACTTCCCCAGTTGGGCTGCCCCAGATTCAAGCGTTGATGGTACTTCGCTGTGCCCTACCTCTCATACACACACATAACCTTACATAATAATACATTAAAAACGAGAATTCTCCGAGTTAATAAAATTTCTTCCTTTTCGAGAAAACTTTTCTATCAATATTCCGCAGTGTCTCAAAACGAAAGTCTTCAACTAGTGTACGTTGCCAGTGATATGATGACATGGCACTGAAACGTAGCCTCTTACTATGGACCTCATATGAAGGCTGAGCCAACCAAACGGGCAAAGGAGAGCCTATTCTGGGTGTCTCTGCGCGATCGCACCAGACATGATGTCATTCGTAGCAGAAACAAAGTAACCTATGTAGCCCTGCGTATCACTTAAGTGGAGTGGGTGGGGCACATTGCGCATAGAACCGATGGCCGATGGGGCGTAAAGGTTTTCCGAGTGACGACCATGTACTGGAAGGCGCAGCACGGGCAGACACCTCCACAAGGTAAAGATCGCGGGGATTTACTGGATGTGGAAAACCGTCGTCGTCGTTTTGGGGGACGCCTATGTCCAGCAGTGGACGTGTTCAACGTACTACGGCTGCGAGGAATCTCAGTCACCCACAGCCAATTCTGGTTTCGAGTTTTCGACTTGTTTTGGAATAGCAACCCTGCATGGACTCCATATTTTTATTCGCTACTATGCAATTTCTGCACCAAAAATGCGCAAATTATCCGAGCTAAAAACTGACTGTTTAATCTTAAACCTTAAAGTTTTAGGTTAGGCTTGGTAAAAATATTCACTTATAATGTCGCTTTAGACCTTTTATACTTTGAATAGAAGAAACATTTTAGAAATTGAAATAGAAATGGCAGACTTCTCTGAAAAATATTTTTGCAGGTTTCCGAATAAAATAACCCTGTACCTTTCAAATTGACTGTAAATAAGTTTTTTCTACGCCAATAAGCAGTGCACGAGTTACCACGGCTGTATAACTCGCATTTTTGCGTCAATTTGTTACGATATATACAACTTCTCTGTATAAATATTTTACTCAGACGTTAGGGAGTAAGCTACCAACAAATCGTGGTAAAATTACAGATGAATGGGTACCTGTGGCGGCGGAGATAATTGTTTTTCCAATGCTTATGGTATTACCTTTTCCTCATAAGAACAAAACTGCTTAACTGTGTGAAAGTTTGTCAAGTCGGTGGGAATCTGCGATGTGACACGCCCCTGCTCACGGGTAGTAATGCGATGTATCAGTCCATACGATTATAGAAATAGATGAAGAAAAATCTTGATTCATGACATAAAATTTTAAAAAAATAACAAAAAAATATCACGAAAAGGTCCCTTCTCAGCATGCTTCCAGCGTAGTAAGCGCTGATCTTCCGAAGCAATAATTTGGTGCCACAATTCACAGCAGTTCATTTCATGGTCAGTCAAACAACATTATATAATATATTTAAGAGGCACAGTAAATAACAAAAAAAAAACACAAATAAAAAAAAGTAAAAATAAATTCAAGAAAACGCTTGCCCACGCATTCGACCACACCTGTCTTGTCTATTTTAGATGAATTAATGCCATAACCTTAGCGATGTATCTCAATGAATCTCCACTGACAGCCCTCAGCAAAATGGCGCCACTCGACTGATCCTAAATTTATAGGCTTGGGTCAGACTGCGTGTTTAAATAGCTAAATATAGGCTGTGATCAGTCCAGTGCGCAACGGGGTCGCCGGGCGCAACTCACGTGTGATACGCCGAGAGACGATGGACGTAGTTCTACCTTAATGAGTATAGTTATTTCGATAGGTTAAGCGTGTATGTCAATAATAGGTAAATATAAATGTTAAATTATTTATAGAAATGAAATGTTATGTTATATAATGAAAGTGTAGCTTTTGGTTAATTAATTTTGAAACAAATATGTTTTGGGATTTGCAAATGTAAATAAGAAGATTATTTTTTTATAAAACATATATCAAGGAGTAAATAGTTGACAGTAACTGCTTACCATCAGGGGGGGTCGTATGCTTGTTTGCCACCGTCATTGTATTAAAAAAGTTAAGAAAACTAACACAGATACTGCTTAAAATAACTAAAACTACACTTAAAAATAAACTCTTAGAAATAACCTAAATTTGACCATTAAGTCATCCGCATCACTCGGGCAGCGTTCGAGCGTTGGAATACGATGGCAATAGATAAAATAGGAAATAATTCCATTATTGTGAAAATACTTTTTTTATCTATTACTTTTATTTCTGTAGACAGAACAATGGTGTTTCGGACATTGAGAGGCAAACCTCCACGGAACCGAATCACACGAGTAGAGGCCCTTGCGACAATTTTATTAAATGTAAGGACAATCGTATAGATTACTATTATGTCGGGCATTTCTGACAGCTGCAACGACGAAATACTATAAAGTAAAGACGAAATTGTAATTGTGCGTCAAAATTGGTTTAACGTGCATTAATCGTGTCAGCCCTGGAAATTTTGTAAACAGTCTTTGAACAAACGCGATATGATATATAAAATTGTTGGTACTCGATCGAGTCTAAATAATGACATCTCGTCTCGGTCTACATCGTATTGTGTCTTGCCACTCCGCCCTTTGCATCTTGTTTGAAAATGAAAACATATTCGAAGGATCAAAGTTAACAATATTAAAAAAAAAATTTTTATTACTCTATGAAAAAAATCCGGCTCAAGTCCACCAAATTTTAAGGGCTAAGCGGTTGAGGTGTTCAACATGAGGTTAACACATCTCTATTGTCAAGAGAATAAAAGCGCGCGTAGTTCATTTTGAACACTTCTCGCTCAGCCACTTGTGCTGCTGACTGTACGTAGTTTACTATAGGTATGTTAGTTTACCTTTCCCTGATAATTGGACATCTACAGAGATAATTTCCAAGAAACCCAATAAGCGTTAGGTCTGGGCTATTGTCCAATCTTCCTAAGTAATTAATTTGATTAAACTGCACACCTAGAGAATAAAGTTTCTTTGTTTGAAAATCACATTCTGTTTCAGTGAATTACAGTGCAAAGATTTTATTTCTTAGAAATCTTCGATCGGGTGCCTGCACTGATGTCTACTGCCGTAAAAATGTTTGTTAAGAAATAAAACCTTGCCACGCCAATTCTTGTGAATCGACGTACAATAGACTAAAAGTATTACCGTTGAAATAGATAACATATACTTAAGAAAAACGACGAGGACCTCCGGTGTTCGAGACGGGATTCGAACCCGCATCTCCAGCTATCGCGGCTGACGCCTTAACCAATTTGGCCACCCGTACACAGCGGACCACGTCGAAATTAATCAAGTATATGTGATCTTGTTTATTTTAAACGGTTTTAGGCACCGTTTTACCAAACGACAAAAACGGTGCCTAAAACCGTTTAACCCTTTATAGGGCAAGTTCAAAATTACAATGCAAAATGACCACCCAATAACATAGTCTTTTGTATTTTTTCTCAACTAGAATCATTAGGACAATTGACCCGCGAGGAGACTTGAACGCACGACCACAGTGACTTTTGGGCGTTAAAGTGTTAAAATAAACAAGATCACATATACTTGATTAATTTCGACGTGGTCCGCTGTGTACGGGTGGCCAAATTGGTTAAGGCGTCAGCCGCGATAGCTGGAGATGCGGGTTCGAATCCCGTCTCGAACACCGGAGGTCCTCGTCGTTTTTCTTAAGTATATGTTATCTTTTTAACTTTTAATTTATATAGTAGTATTACTACTTAAAATCAAAGCAAATCAAATATATTTCATAAAAATAATTTGATTTGTTCTTAGTTTCATAGATGGCAGCACCACCTCTCTAGCTATATCAGAATCCCGAAAGGTATTCATATAGGAGGTGCAAACACGTAGTGTTTCACCTTAGAGCTGGTAAAACGGTGCCTAAAACCGATTAAAAATAAACAAGATCACATATACTTGATTCATTACGACGTGGTCCGCTGTGTACGGGTGGCCAAATTGGTTAGGGCGGCAGCCGCGATAGCTGGAGATGCGGGTTCGAAGCCCGTCTCGAACACCGGTGGTCCTCGTCGGTTTTGCTTAAGTATATGTTATCTATGTCAGCTTTTAATTTATATATTAGTATTACTACTTAAAATCAAAGCAAATCAAATATATTTCATAAAAATAATTTGATTTGTTCTTAGTTTCAAAAAGTATTACCGTTCGGAGAACAGTACCCGTACCATGAGATGTGACATTGAGGTTTTCGATAACGAGTATCGAGTTTACTATGTATTTCGCTTGTACGAACGAGATGCACAGATAGTAAACTTGATACTCGTTATCGAAAACCCTCAAAGTCACAACTCATGGTTAGGGTACTGACGTGGGATTATATCACGTCTCAGGTGATCACGTCGGGGTCACCACTGTAGGTGTAGCGGCATGAGTAAAGACACCGTTGACTGGTTGACTTAGACTAGTTTATTCCTTACTCACTAGTGCATAATATATACATATGTGCTTCCTTAATATTACGTTCTTAATCTACATCTGTACAATCCTAAACTAACTGAATCAGCGCGTGATAAAATACTATCAACCTATCGTCACGCGCCAAGATAGTACATACATACACTACTGCTTGCGCACGATACTCCATGGTATGGTAATATTTTTATCTCTTTGCCAAGATGCCAAATCGATTGTAGGATTGTAATCTACCCATAAGGTGCTAACAAATTAGTCACGGATATTTTTACAGCTGATATGTACTCGGCTCTCGGAGTACATTTAAGTATGAAACATTGGTTTTGTTATGTCTTTTTGGAGACAACTAGAAAACAAAGTGACATTATCTAGCAAAAGGGACCTTTTTGTCGATGGCGCTTACGCTGTTGTTCAAGATGCCGCAATACAAACGCAACGCGGTTCGACGTAAGCGCCATCGACAATGAGGTCCCTTTTGCTAGATAATGTTTTTTTTTTTTTTATGCAAGACTGACCAACGTTTGACCTCAGTCGCACCTGATGGTAAGTGACGACGAGGTCGAAGGTGTAGCACGCTGGTTCAGTAACAGCCTATTCACTCTTGACTTGAAGAGACCCAAATTATATCTTGCCGGGAATACAGACGAAGGGAGCGAATTCCATTCCTTAGCAGTCCGCATTAGGAAGGTAGAAGCGAATCGCTTCGTGCGAATGAATGGAATATTCACAACGTAAGGATGAAACTGCTCCCCTCGCCTGGACGTCCGGTGATGGAACGGAGATGGCGGAATTAAATCGTGCAATTCCTGAGCACACTCTCCAAAATGTATCCTGTAAAACACAGACAAACTAGCAATCTTGCGGCGATGCTCAAGGCTCTGCAACCTTACACTCACTAATTTAGGACTAATTTAGGAGGACATTTGCTACGTTAAAACACCTCTGTAATAAGATAATTAACTGAGATCTCTTTAGGCATTCTAGAACATCTTTAAACTATCATTTAACTAGCCACTTGAAGTTGATAAATCATAAAATCAAATACATAATGGCATCTAAGAAAAACAACTTTTATACAGTGTGTACTTTAGTACAATATACAACTCAATAACGGTATATTTTTTTCCACATATTTTTTTTTTAAGTCGTAAATATGATTCGTCCAGTTATGAGGTACTTTGCATAAATTAAGTAAACCACACTTCCCACACAAATTCTCGGTACAGTCTTTGTTCCATAAAATCACTAGGAACCCGAGCTATACCTATAGTGCATTATTTGCCACCTTGCATATGCATGAGACAATTAACTAGACGTTTTGAGACTGAACAAAAACATCTGAGCTCGGTAACAAGGATTCGTGACTTAGGACATTCGGTGTTTGGGGTGTACGGTAGGCAAATACAGGCAACATGAACTGATTCATTATGCATATTGGCAGGTACCGAATGCTGGTGCAGTGTTGTACACAGTATTGAGCTTCTGCCCTGAAATTGAAGGAGTTTGTTGCAAATAGCTGTGTTGTTCTCTTCTCGTTCACTTTTTTTTTTTTTAAATATGTAATCGAAAAGCGGGCAAGTTAAAGTGGGACTGGGCTGGTCATGTCTGCCGCATGCCGAATGACTTGTGGGCCAAGTTAACCACGGAATGGGTGCCCCACGAGTCAAACCGGGGATCTGGCAGACCCCGTCGGCGATGGCGGGATAACTTAGACTCCTTTTTGAGAGACTGGCGAGATGTAGCTCAAAACCGGGACGATTGGAGGAAGAGGGGGGAGGCCTTTGCCCAGCAGTGGGACACAATAGGCTCACAATAATAATAATAATAATTGAAATAAAATTATTGATTTGTAATATTGGAGATCATTATATCTTTACAGACAATTCTTATTTCAAGTATCAAATTATATTTGAAAATTAAATCCCATCATCACATATCGTCACTACTTTGAAAAAACCTCGTAACTCATTCTGGCATTCAAAAGAAAAATGACGTAACTATGTATGGGATGAGTACAGAGTTACTGCGTTTCAACTTAGAGTATCTGTGTCAGATACGAGATTTTTTCAAAGTAGTGACGATATGTGTCATTGCGTTGCAACTGCTACTCTAAGGCCCACTTGCGCCAATCAGGAGTAACCGGTAACCCCAGAGTTAGTGTCAAAAATGTATAAGCTTAACCGGTCAACTTTCGGTTAATTGGCTAACCCTGAGAGGCGCCTGGGCCTTAGACTACTAGAGTATCTATTCTAAGTTGAAAGGCAGTAACCGTGTACTCATCCCATACTTAGATACGTCATTTGTTTTTTGCCAGAATGAGTTAGGTACGCGTTTTTTCATACTAGTGACGATATGAATGTGATTTGAATTAATATCGTTACGGAAAAGCTGTGCCAGAATAAAATTTACGGATAGGCAGGCGTCTGTCGAAACCAAATCAAAAGCTACAGCGGTCTCCAACCCGCCTGCCAAGCGTGGCGACTATGTCAACTACCCCAGATGCTACAAGTCATAATTGGGGGAGGCCCTATGTCCAGCATTAGGCGACTTACGGTTTATGTATCGCTGAGGACCCACAACACAAACCTTCTTGAGCTTACCGCTCAGTTAATTTTGGTAAGGATGTCGTGTAATATTTAGTAGCTCTGCCCTACGTTGTTACCCGCAGTTTATTAGAAAAAAAACGTAGCCTATGTGTTAATTCAGAGTGTCAGCTAACTCCATACCAAATTTTATTAAAATCGCTCCAGCCGTTTAGACGTGAAGAAGTAACAAACATACACTCAAACTATCGCCTTTAGTGTAGATTTATCATCGACTTGCCCGTATCCGATTTATTTGCTAAACAGTATTTATACGTGATATATGGGACAATTTGGCATCCAGTCATTTCTAGGTCGCACAAATTGGGCGCTAGCAAGCAATACCCGCCAGGTATATTGACCAACCAATTTATTAGACAACAATTCAATCAATTCGGCACACTGGACGATCACCTCAGTTCTCCGTACGGTAAAACGGTTTGGGAAGAAAATTATACATGTCATTGCGTATGGTATAATAACTATGGGTCCCAGCGCGTACAAACTTTTTGCAGAAATCGCAAAGCGTCTAGTTGACGTAAACTGCCCGAAGAGCTGGCGGCTTCCTCGGAAAGAAACTGGAGGAAACGGCACCAGCATTCTTGGTACAATGCCTCAGAGGCCATTTTAGGGTTCCGTAACTCAAAGGAAAAATCAGAACCCTTATTGGATCACTTTTGTCTGTCTGTCTGTCTATCTATTAAGACCATTTTTCTCAGGAATGCGTGGAGGTATCATGCTGAAATTTATAGTAAATGCTCAGGTCTAACTTAAAAGCCAACACAATCAAAAGATACAGTCGTTTATGCTGCAAATTTTACGGCACTCGCAGAACCTACGGGGTACTTCAACTCAGAAACTATAAACTTGGCACGAAGAAACTTATCACAGACAAATGAAAATTACGAAAAATAGACTGTTTTAGTAAAATCATACAAAAATATTATTTTTTAATTTTAAACTCATTTTTTCCTCGTAAACGCATGGAGGTATTATATTAAAATTGGTGCCCTCGGTGCGCGAGTCCAACTCGCACTTGGCCGGTTTTAGATTTAATATACCTATGTATGTGTTAAGTACTAGTAGTAGTTATTATAATAGCGTAATAATTATTGTCAAGTGTTTGAATAAAAAGTAAAAAATCATAAGCTAAAGCAATTAAAGCAAGTACTCTACCTGAAAAATTATATGGCAAAACTCACGTGTACTTATATCGCACTACGCGACATGTTTCAGGTAAGCTCTGGTAGACTAGACTAGACCTATCTCATGTGTAATACGAGGGTGGTTTGATAAGTCAGTGACTTTTGCAGAAAAAAATCTTTTGACCTTTTATAATTTTATTTCTCTACATAATCTCCTTTCAACTCCATACACTTCATCCAACGATGTTCCAGCTTTCAACCCGTCCAAAAATATTTTTATCAAACCCTGAGAAATATGCTTCAGTTTCAGCTATGACTTCCTCATTTGATGAAAATCTTCTCCCACCGAGCCATTTCTTCATGTTTGGGAATAAAAAAAAATCACATGGGGCCAAATCTGGAGAATAAGGTGGGTGGGGCAGTATTTCATAACGCAATTCTACTAATTTGGCTGTTGCGACTGCCGACGAGTGTGCAGGGGCATTGTCGTGGTGAAAAAGGATTTTCTTCTTTGCCAGATGTGGCCGTTTTTTCACTACTTCTGCGTTGAATATTTCCAACAATGTAGCATAATAAGGGCCATTTATTGTTTTACCTTTCTCCAAATAATCTATATAAATAACCTCTTGGCTGTCCCAAAAAACAGTGGCCATTACCTTTCCTGCCGAATTAACGGTTTTGACTGATTTTTCGTCTCTGGCGTATAATGGTGGATCCAAGTTTCATCTACCGTCACAAAACGACGTAAAAATTCATTGGGATTACGCTTGAATTTGGCTAAGCATTGCTCGGAAATTGTTTCACGAAGTCGTTTTTGATCGGCTGTCAGCAAACGCGGCACCCATCTTGCGGAAAGCTTTTTCATAATATTATGCAAGATATGAAAACTCGTTCAGATGAAATGTGTACAGTCTCAGCTATCTCACGAATCTTAACTCGACGATCATCCAAAACAATATCGTGAACTTTATTCCCGACATCATCAGTGGTGACTTCAATTGGCCTACCAGAGCTTTCTGCGTCATTGGTAGTGGTACGCCCAGAACGAAATTCTGTAAACCACTTATGTACCATTCCATGAGAAGGAGCAGATTCCCCATAATATTTTTTTAAACGGTTTTCATTCTCTTTAAGAGTTTCTCCACGTAAAAAGTAATGGTTAATTAGCACACGAAAGTCGCTTTTCTCCATTTTCAAACAATTTTCCTACCGTATTTCACATATGCCTCAATAACTTTTTATTTTCCCACCTTTTAAAAAAAACTGCCAGCTACCCAGGAGTCCAGAATCGTAACTTAACAGTTTATATCTTAAACTGATTTTTGTTTTACTTAACGTCAACGAGTTATACAACCGCCCTCGTATTGTACACAATTTCATAAAATATAGTTTATTTTATTATTAAGTTATTTATAACCTAGTATAGTTTATCGTTATTTTTCATTATTTCTTCTATGTACATGTTATTGTGATATTACAAATATTTTGACAACCATTTCATAAATAAGTTGATTAAATATGAATTGAACTAGCTGTATCAGAATAAAGGCCTAAGTTAGGTGACGTTGGTTGTGTGGATGAAATTAATTCTCTAAGGTGAGTCCGCTAAATTAATTGCCGTTGAGCTTGTCTGAACTGGAATGATGCGGTTGCACTTAATCACTTGATTTACGGAGCTGTTCTTATAAAACAGAGTTGTTGATAGTTATTGTCAGTGCCATGGTGCCGTCGAGTTCTTAAATAAAAATTATGATAAACAAGCAATAAGAGACATGTAAATTATATTAGGAACATTACTATGCCTACATTATTCTGATAACATTATTCTAATATCAGACCACCATACTTGATTTTATTACCAATTGACTGAAAATTTAGATATAATATTTATAATCTATTACGAAAACCAAATACAATACAAGTTAAAAACGTAAATAAAAGTTTTACACATTATTGTCTTATTGTTTAAGTAGACGTTTTGTCTTCTTTTTATTTAGATTGACCTTTTCTAGCAAAAACTCTCCATATATGAAGAACGTCTTAGATGCTTTAGATTTGTAGGCAGAATATATTCATTTCTACCAAATAGACACAGTTATATGTGTTCTTTATCTGATTTGTTATTGCCCCGCGATAACGATGTATGCTTATAATAGGCTTCAAAATATGTGGTTGCAGGTTTAGCTACTCAAGAGGCACGAGAGGTGGTTAAGGTTGACATTGCCGGCCTAAGGGCTTAGGCCGGCAATGTCAACCTCTCGTTTGTTGAACCACCACCATCACCCACCACTGTGAGGAAGTTAGTTGAGCCGACGGGAATCAGTTTGTATGGACGCGTCGCCACTGTAAACATGTTACAACATGTTTACAGTTTTATCCATAACAAGTCCCGTGGAACGTCTCGCTCGTCTGTAACTTCGTTAAGTTCTTGCATCACAAAGCAGCCCTGATTGCAAGTGACACTGCATCGCGCTTATTCATCTTGTTAACAATTTCCTAGTGTGACATATTTTTGTTGAATATTGTTTAAATTAAAATAGTACATTACTACAGAGGCCGGGAAGTAAGGGATTGCCGGCCGAACGCAGTGAGAGAATGTACTTTTATTTTGTGTATCAACGAATAATTTCTATGTCTATTTCATAGTAACCTTTTATGCCGCGGTTAACGTAAAGATGACAATTAATGAGACTTAAGTACGTATGTACATATAAATATTTAAATACCACCGAGGTACCATACTTGGCGTATCGGATCAGCAAGCTGAAGTATTAGTGGGCTGGTCATGTCAGCCGCCGAACCAACAGCCCATGGGATTGCGTAAGCGGAGTATGGGACGCCATCAGATTAGATGGAGCGGCCATCTTCGCAGACTGGCAAGAGCTGGATCAGAATCTGGGGAAATGATCTGGTCATCCATCCAACCTGTGTGCAGCAGTGGACAAAGACAGGCTGATAACAAATAAATATTACAGGGCATTCTTACACAAATTGACTGAGCCCCACTTAAATACATATATGAAGCACCCATGATAATCTCATAATAAATGCCCTTGCCGGGATTTGAACCCAAGACGAACCTTTATAGGCGGGTCACTACCCACTAGGCTAAACCTGTCGTCAGTATGATGTGGCTGATGATGATAATGATTTAAATATATAAATATGTGATAATGATAAACACTTGTAATCCCAGACATCAAACCCGGGATTTTTGTTACGTAGGCAGGGCCGAATGAATAACAAATAGGCCAGGAAGTCACTCATTTATAATTTACTAGTTTATTTCAGTATTTTCCCAGTCGAAACTACGTTTAGTGTTTCTATTCAATACTGACTAGAGAACATACATAAATCCCGTGAGCATTCAACTATATCAATATATCAGGGAGCGCCGTAGTCCACTGCCCATTGAGTCTAAGGTGCACTGTTGAATCTGGCTATTGTTCGGTTAACACCGCCGCCGGGCAGTTTATGCTTCAGAAATTCAATGCATTGTGTCATCATCATCATTTCAACCATGAAATGTCCACTGCTGGACATAGACCTCCAAATATAACTTGTATCATTTTGGGGGAGATTTAACGTAGTTGCGAAGCTTGGCAAGCGGTTTGGCGACCGCAGTTGTAGATGGGTTTCGACATACGCTGCTGCCCATCCGGTTTTTCCTTTGTCACCTCTTACGACACAATGTTTTTCAATGTTTTCCTCTTATATAGATAATAGTAATGTTTTCTTAACCTTTTGAACGCTTATCCTCTCGCATCAAAATGTGTCGTGTACGCCAACGTATCGACTAGTGAAGAACATATAAACCTTATCTGTCAGCAGGACAACTGCTTTGACAGCGTCCGCCATAGCCACAATAAAGGTCGGCCGTGGCAGGCACGACAGCAAACGACCACTTTAGTGGTTCTTGGCGTTCAAAGGGTTAAAGATAAATCTCAAAGAAGCACCTAACACAACCCTGCGACAGTCACGTAACACAGATCCCTAACTTTGCAAAACGGAAATTGAAATTGTAAATTTTAAAATAGCGTTTAAACTTCAGTCTTGCGACGACAGAAGACAAATCCCTGGGACGTGTCTGAAGATCCAGATAACGTAAATATATCTATAAAATATTATCTTGCTGTTCTTGTCATAGTCTATTTTCATACAAATTGTATGGATAACGTTTTTCTCGAATTATGGCGTTTCTAGCCGGAAATTTCTTTTTGGTCCCATACAAGCTTTTGCTCCTGGACATAAATGGGATCAATGGACATAAAAAAACGTTGTCAAAAATCGCCATTTACTCGCATCCTGTATGTTTTTTTCCATAATCTGTAAACGCCAATTTTCATTAATTTGAAATCGAATGAAAGTTTCCTAAGACCATTTTCGCCTAGCAACACGGGATCTGGTAGCTGCCCTCACTGACCCAAAATCTATTTCCAATCCGTATATATGTATGGGCCTCATAAGAAGGCTCAAAGTCACCCAAAGAGCAATGGAGAGGGTTATGTTGGGAGTGTCCCTGCGTAATCACATCAGGAATGATTTCATCCGGGTAGAACCAAAGTTACCGATCGCCAAACTTAAGTGGAAGTGGGCGGGACTCATTGCGCGCGAACCGATGGCATGGAGCGGAAAGGTTCTGGAGTGGCGACCACGAATTGGAAGACGCAGCGTAGGTAGGCCTTCCACAAGGTGGACCGACGACCTAGTGAAGGTCGCGGGATGCCGCTGGATGTGGAAAGCGCAGGACCGGTCTTTTTGGGTCGTTTTGGGAGAGGCCTATGTCCAGCAGTGGACGTCTTTCGGCTGACATGATGATGATGATGATATGTATAAGACATTCGAAATTAGTAAGGAAGTGCATGTTTTGTGAATTTTACTGAAAGGCAAATTAAACCCGGTCTGAAATAGTTATCCAGGGCACTGTGACTCTGGCAATTAGTGATATGAAAAAGTTGAATACCCACTAGTTGATTCGCGAACTTCGTACCGTCAAACAAAATTATCAACCCGGATACCCTGTTTATTTTATTTTATTTACTTTATTGGAGAAAGAACAGAAATAAGTACATGTGTTATTAAACATCGTTGATAATACATCAGGTCTTATCTCCTCAAACGCTCTCACTAAGACATAAAATGGCTAGATATTTACAAGCTATGGTAAAACTTAACTAGGCTAAAACAGATAGCTATAGTTGCTGTCAAAGAAGCTACAATTTTTTTTTTTTGTTTTTTTTTTTTTATGTCATAGGCGGCAAACGAGCAGACGGATTGCCTGGTGGTAAGCAACTACCGTCGCCCATGGGCACCCCACCCGCAACACCAGGGGAGTCACAAGCGCGTTGCCGGCCTTTAAGGGGGGTTGGAACTCTGGGAACCTTACTCACCATCAGGAATACAGCACCACAAACCCGAAAGGTAGCAGTGCTATTTTGGCTGTGGTCTTCTGTAAGGAGGAGGTGCTTCCTGAGTTGGGCTGCCCCAGATTCAAGCGTGATGGTCATCGCTGTGCCCTACCTCTCATTGTTGGACGTAGCTTAAGGACATACCCGGGTCCAAAACAAACAATAATTCTTACTTTCTCTTTATAAACTGCCAGTATCCGTACCATGACTTGCGACATTACGGTTTTCGATAACGAGTATCGAGTTCGCACTAAAATAGTACAAGCGAGATGCACAGATAGTAAACGTATCGTTATCGAAAACCGTAATGTCACAACTCAGGGTACGGGTACAGTTACGAAAATAGCACAAACAATTTGAGCGGGGCGTAGATTTAAGTCAGTCGGGAATTTCACGTTTATGTATTTATATAGACTTTTTATAAAACTGGTCATTTTAGTCGCTTGGCAGGTGGTTTGGGGAAGGATAAATGTTACACCACATCCTTACACAAATTACTCGTAGCCACACGGTAAGCTCAAGAAGGCTTGTGTTGTGTAAGTCAGCTACTGGATAAAGGCCTCCCCCAAATATGACTTGTGTCATCTGGGGCAGTTGTCATTGTTGCCAAGCTTGGCGGGTGGGTTGGCGACCTCAGTAGCTGCAGATTGGGTTTCGACGGAATCTGTTGTTTATTCCCTGTGACGCGTCCTACAACGCGGAAGATGGATTGGTGCTATTTTAGTCAGCCGGTACCACGTGACCGCGACTAACAATTTTTTTTAATACAACGCCGGTGGCAAATTAGTATACGGCCCGCCCGATGGTAAGCAGTTACCGTAACCTATGGACGCCTGTAACTCCAGAAGATTCACATGCGCGTTGCCTACCCTAAAAGTTGTTGGAGCACTGAGAACCTTACTCACCATCAGGAACACAACACTACATACCTGAAAAGTAGCAGTGCTATTATGGCTGTGGTCTTCTGTAAGGAGGAGGTACTTCCCCAGTTGGACTTCTCCAGACTCAAGCGTGATACTTCACTGTGCCCTACCATTGTTGGACTTAGTTTAAGTATATTCCCGGGTCCGAGTTGTACCAAATCGAGCCCAATTAATAATTAACTTATAATTCGATTTCTTATTCAATTGCATTGAAGCAAATTGATTTAGTTAATAAAGCTTGACTTGCTTTTGTTATGCAAACAGGCTGATTTATGAATCATAACGTCGACCGAGCAGGTTTTGATATTTAAATGTCTGTTTAGCATATTTTATATTGAGAAATATCTGGGACTCTTCCTATATTTCCTATTGATCTCCTAAACTGAAGGAAGGGTAAGGCCTAGGCTTTATCGGGATTTCAGGTCCGGTTTTGTAACGTTTATTTATTGTTTAACGTATGTTTAACGTATAGGTATATTGTTGTTTATTAAATGAAGATGTAATAAATTACATTACATTATCACAATTATTAATAAATTTTGAAAAATGATTTTTCAAAAGTGAAAAATTTCTTAAGTGTTCATTCACTGGTGGTCTTACCCTATTCATTGTCTTGGGTTGCCGCGCCAAATACTCATTAAATAAAACAAACTGAAATGGATTATATCGCGTACTAATTTTAAATCATCCCGACGTTTATCAGAAATATCAGAGAATATTTTGCACTTCATTGAAAAAAAAAGTCTTACGTGCTAACCGGGGTTGAACACGCTGCTTTTTTTTATATTTCGGGACAATCTTACACAAATCGACCTAGCTCTGCGGTAAACTCAGTAAGGCTTGTGTTGTAGGTACTAGACGACGATATATATAATACATAGATACATATAAATACTTAAATACATAGAAAACGTCCATGACTCAGGAACAAATATCTGTGCTCACCACACAAATAATTACCCTAACTGGGATTTTTTTTTTCGGCTTCACTACCCACTAGGCCAGACCGGACGTCAGATTTTAGATTAGTTAGCTACTTTAAGCTATGGATTAAAAACTAAACTACTAGATCATACCTATGTGGTTGTGCAGAGAATTAATATGGAACTTACGTCAAATAGAACGCCGGCATGCGTGTACACACGTTACTACTACATAGGCGGTGCTTTAGCTACGTATTTCACGTATAATTTTATCGCTAAGCACGCAAATGTTCCTTTATAAAAATAAACACATTCTGGTTAATTCAGGGCTATAAATACGAAATTTAATACATAGCGACGAAACTCGTCAATTAGGATTGCCGATAACCAATTTCTCAGTTGAATAATTCTGGCTCAACTGATATTTTAGCGAAATTGAGCTCATACGTTACACTGACATTCAATTTGCACAAAGCCTATACAGGCTTTATATTTAAAACATTTCTCATTTCCTCCCTATCATTTGAATACTGAGCATAATATATAGATTGACTAGCTTTTTCCCGCGGCTTCGCACGCGCAGAAGAACCCCCTTTTTTGACCCCTTAGAGGATGAATTTCAAGAAACGCTGAAATACTTTTCTTGTATTTGAATAAGGAGTGTGTATCCAAAATTTCAAGTCCCTATCTCATAAATTTACACAATCCCCATACACACTTTCAACCCCTTTTTTACCCCCTTAATGGTAGAATTTCCAAAAATCCCTTCTTAGGTGTGCTTGGTAGGGTGCTTACGGTATATAATCAGCCATCTAGGTTAAGGGGTTTGGGCTGTGCGTTGATCAGTCAGTCAGTCAGGACCTTCACGTTTATATATATAGATTAAATAAATAAATAATACAGGACATTACACAGATCGACTCAGTTCTACGGTAAGCTCAAGAAGGCTTTGTTGTGTGTATTCACATACACATATAATTTGAAAAATATGTTTCATTCAAAATATTGGATTGTACACAATCCTGAACATCCAAATTTCTTTAAGTTTACTTTTTATTATTTTTTAAGTTTGTACATACACGATTTATCTTGTATTTCAATTTTGTTTGATGATCAGGAGATACATATTATTATTGTACAATATTAGGTATAACTATTATTTCCATTGTGAATATGAAATTTTGACGATCATGATTGAAATTATTATAACTTTGCAAATAAGTCAAACTAAACTAAACTAATATATAATGGGCGGACGACAGATGCAATATAAATACGTCAAAGTCACGCCAAACGCTATATATAATGTGGATATGACTACAGTGCCCTTACCATGAGTTGTGACATTCAGGTTTTCGATAACGAGTATCGAGTTTACTATCAGTGTATCTCGCTTGTACTATTTAGTGCGAACGAGTTGCACAGATATTAAACTCGATACTCGTTATCGAAAACCTCAAAGTCACAACTCATGGTAAGGGTACAGAATAAATAAGCAAACATGATTGCGGAATAGTTATATATATTGATGACACTTTTATTGACACTTTAGTGAAGATCCTTAAAGATTAAGATAAGCCTTATAGATAAAGATACAGTTTATCAAGTATCCATATCTATTTTAAATATAAATATGGAAGGAAACGCCCATCTTTATGTCTTTCAGGTAAAAACGTCAATTGAATTGACAAATCTAAGACGTAACAGATATAAACACTGAATAGTCTTAATATTCTCAAGAGGAGATGATTTACAAGTGGACAGTATTAGCCAGTAATTTCTTAATATCCTAAATATGTTTTATATTAAAAAGAACAGGGGTAATTTGTACTTACTGATATATTTATAAAAAACTGCATACATAAATATTACTCAATATGTAATAAAAGTCTTATCCATCTTATGCTTCTACCCTCTGGTTGGAAGAAGGTCAGATAGCAGATACGTAAAAGTAGCACCTACGCCAAATCCTGGGATTAGTTGCTGAGGTTCCTACCCCAGGCTCCCATTAGCCGTTGCAAAATGCCGGGACAATGCAAGGAAGATGTGATCATATACTTCTTCAATAAAAACTGGTACGTTCTTCTCATTACATTGTTATTTGATTCAAGAACCGATTTAGCTTCTTTCTTGGTTGTATTAAAAAAAAATACATTTATTTACAGAAATTACAATCGTATTATGATAACTACAAGTACTTTACTAGTTACAGTATAAAATCTAGAAAAGGCCCTTGAGGCATTGTACCAAGGATGCTGGCGGCATTTCCTCGTTGTATCGCAATGCTGATACGTTGTACGAGGAAGCCGCCAGCTCTTCGGTCACCAGTTACATCAACCAGACGCTTCGCGATTTCTGCAAAAAGTTTGTGCGCGCTGGGACCCCATGGACCTGTGTAATTTTATTTCTTGTCAGTCATTCTCACGTTTCCTCATACCGTCCTAATAAATATTGAAACAAATAAATTTGGATCAACAATTATTTTTTCTGTGTGCGGATAATATCTGGGTACAATCGATCAATCTAACAATAACATTGAATGCACTAAGACAGCGACACCAGAACAAGAGAAATTTCCATAAGACCCATTGTGTACAACAGAGCCTTTGTTCCGAGTGAGGCTTCACTAACTTCGACCAAAGTTCTTGTTGATTGCGAACTGAGTATCTACAAGTAGGTATTAGTAGTACTGTAGCGGAAAAAATGTAACTTGGACAACTTTTCCACTTTTCGTTGCCATAGCAACGGTCCTTGTATAACTATTTTAAGATTTGATCTTATTAGTTTCATTGCATTAAAACTTACAAAACTTTCGTGAAGTTCAACTTCATTTTTATTTTTAGAAGCGGGTAACTCACGTTTTATAAGTCGAATGTTGCCTAAGAGGAATAATGACTGGAGAACGCATCCGCGAGCGCCAGTAAAGGACAAAGATAATCTGGCCTTTGTAGCCCAAAATGTAACAATTTACTATAGTTTTGCTTTATAGGACATTCTTTATAACAAAAGTATTAGCTTATTCTGTATTAATTACCGCAACTTTGGTTGAAAACCCAAGAAAACTCCAATTGTATTTGTTTGTTACCCTCCAACTTTGACAGTTCAGAACGGTCCGGTTTGGAGGGGAACAAAAATGTGTGAAACTATGACAAGGACAGACGAAAATCGTGCCTCCTCTGCCATATCTATGGAAAGTTACATAAGACCATTCCCTTTCGATCGTGATATTATTGTTAGCACGCTCCGTCTAGTTAAATGGTATGTCTATGAATTTTGCTCGAAACGTTGTCATTTACTCATGTTGTCGGTCAGCCGATGCGAACGGCTCATGATTATGCTCCTAGTTAGCGAAACATGTCGAGCAGTATTGGTCTTATAAAACGTGAGTTACCCGTTTCTAAGTTAATATGTCGTTAAAATAGACTCGTTGTAGATGTAGATGTAGTGTAGAGACGCTCGGGCGGACTCAGGCGGGCTGTCGATCGCCTGTTGCAGTCATTCAGCCCATAATAGACACTTTAGTACAACGCGATAAAACAATATTTAAAACATAAATTGCTATTAATGTCCCTTGGACAACGGGACACAACAACTACAAGATAGAAGTTGATAGGCCGATTTATTATTAACTGTGTACAAAATGGCTCGAAGGTATGAACTACTCGTAAGTATCAACATTACCTTTATTGAGCATAGATACAATATTTATCGAAATCCGCGTTTCCAGCAATTCCTTAACTGCCCAAACCGCGAACTAAAATATTAACGCGGCTTTTAGTAAAATCGATTTGTAAGCAAAACCTTCTCCATTATCCTATTTGCCCCAAACCAGAGGGTATCCGCTTTAGCACAAGTGTTGTCATGTATAATGTATGGTCTGTTTGAAAAGTGTGGCCACCCCGGTGTCATTAGGTTTAATTATTTATGGATAGGATGGATGGTGTGGTGACATGCTCTTTCTGCTCTTCTTGTTAGTATGTGGGAAATAGTACTTCGAGTAGATTAACTAAGTGTGTATACTTATAGGAGGATCAATGTAATTGTACCGATATGATCACAACCGCATTTGTTTTGTCTGTGGTAATGTGTGGTGCCGGCTGACTAGAATAGCACCACCCTATCTCCTCCCGTGGGTGTCGTAAAAGGAGCCACAGGGAAAAACCGACGGATGGGCAGCAGCGTC
This sequence comes from Grapholita molesta, assembly GCA_022674325.2. Taxonomy (NCBI): domain Eukaryota; kingdom Metazoa; phylum Arthropoda; class Insecta; order Lepidoptera; family Tortricidae; genus Grapholita; species Grapholita molesta. Next base: position 8,041,649 of record CP053139.2, read on the forward strand.
CGTCAAAACCTAATTTACGGCGACTAGCAAATATTGCTAACAACATCGAAGGACGGGACCATAGCTCCTATTCTAGCCACTAAAGGTGAATAAATAAAAGTGGGTAAAGGCGCCTTTTAATAAATTGTTAAACGATAAATGCTACAATATATCGTATATCGCGACAGTAATCTCGCGGAAAGAGTCACGTGGCTGTGAACTATAAAGAATAATGAAATTCTGAACTCGAACCGAAAAAAATCGGTCTTTTAGTTCTGAAAATTTTAGTAGAAGTGGGATGGAACGAATGGAGCACGGACGCCAACGTCGCGAAACTACCCACTGAAGTGACTGAACTGAACTAAAGGAGCAAAGGAACTAAAAGACCGAAATAGTTCCTTCGAACGATTGACCGATATCGGACTCCGATAATCGGAGCGCTCCGGTTGCTGAACTAACAGGCCCAAATATACTGGCCGACTTTTGCTATGGTATGGTAATAAAAGAAGGACGAGTAGTTTACCTCGACGCGATATATTGTCGCGCTAACCATGTGCTAGCCCCGCAATGCAACATTATATAGGGTGAAGTGTCAAAGCTATTTATAATTAAAATAAATAAGAAAATACGCACAATACATGGACATCAGTATTCTGTCGTACGTTTGTAGCAATAGATGCTTAATATTTTTGGAATTAGCATAAACATTAACAAAAAAAAATCAAGTATAACATAATCCCAAAATCCTTAATGAAACGATTTGTTTAGTTTATTTTGACGACAAAGCTGTTTAATGTAATCCAGCTCAAACTTCTGATGGCTGCAAGCCCCCGATAATTCTATAGACGAGAAACTTTTAAGGGCGTATTCAGAAAGCCAAAGTATTATACCAATCAAATGTGAATATCAGTGTGTACTGCTCGTGTAAAATGTCGACATTGTTTTATTTCACTGTGAGTTCATAAAAGTGTTTTGTATTGTTACCTGAGTCATAGTGTTGTACTCAAGTACAGGTGTTGGTACTAATCAAACTAAAATAGTAAACCTCCGGCGCTACCGCGAACAACGATATTCGTAAATTTCATACGATTATCTCTGTCACTCTCATGATGCCTTTATTGGAGTAAAAGAGAAAGATACTCGAAATATACGAGGCCTCGGCTTATTGGCCATACTGCGTTATTGTGCGCAAGCAATACATTGACAGCTAGCTGCCATATTAATTTTATATAGCATCGATTTGTTTATAGCGAGATCTTTGTAAGATAATATTGCTTTATCTTTGAATTACCAAGTACCACCGATACCAGTGCCCCTTGAAACTGGATAAAAATGTCATCACATATTATATTATATAATGACATTTTTCTCATAGTGAGAAATAAGTATAATTAAATTACTATAATTAAAATCATAAGAATTTAATTGTACTCATTTTTCACTATGAGACCCAGGGGCGACGATATAATTATTCTTATGATTTATGTACTAACTTATTTTTAACCCACAGAGCTAAATTTAGCAGACTATGTAAGTTTGGTGACAATGCAATATTATAGTACCGCTCTGATCTGATGCTGGACCCAAAAGGTAGCCATATCAACTCCTACAATACACAAGATAAACCCGTGGTGTTTAGGCTCGTTAGCATCCTCTCAAGTAGTGATGATAGTGCAAAAAAGTATAATCGTCAATAGAAGCTTGTACCAAAAATTTCATTTTTGGCAAAAACTTATTCCTATTTATATTTCTAGTGACTTACATTATGAGCGTAATTTGGCTTCAGGCACTGGTCCCACTGCGAGCTAGTAAGCTTATTTACACAGGAGCGATTATCTTTTGTCCCTTAAAATAGTTGATAGCTCATAGCTTACTAGCCCGCGGTGGGACCAGTGCCTCAGCAGAAGTGAAACCGCGATAGTCAATACAACACCAATCTAATTCTTAAACTGCAAATATCAATTAACGAATTGAGCTGCTTCCCTCAACTTTGTCCCGGGGGCATAGCCGGCTTGGACCTCTGACGATGATTGACTTTGCACATAAAATGCCGGTATTTGAGTGAAAAATGTCGTAAAGTGCCTTTGAGAGATTGGTTGAAGTGTCTTGGTGAGTTTAAAAGGAAATATTTTGATAGATGGTGGTGTTACTTTTTGTATAAATATTAGGTACCTATGTGGCATATTTTTTTAGAAGCAAGATACTCATACAGTGTAATTTTGCTTGAGTAAACGTGGCGGATATTTCAACAATAGACACTTAAATTAAGGACATCCTTACATAATTGACTGAGCCCCATGGTAAGCTCACGAAGGCTTGTGTTGTGGGTACTTAGCTAACTGCTCGAGGTGAGGGTGCATAGCTTGACAATAGATACCAGAGAGCTTACTGGAAACATGTAGCCTAATGCGATATAAGTGTATATCGCATTAGGCTAACAATCTAAATTTGAAACTTCGATGCCGTAAAAGGGTTCAATACTCTTCCGTAGATGTCGATACACGTCACCCGTAATGACGTATACCAGGAAGGATAAGATAGAAAAATTTGATACGTCGAAGCGGCGCTATAAAAGCCCTGGGCTAGTGATTCAGTGGTTGTGGGTTTGAGTCCCGCTGCGAGTCAAATTTTTCTATTTTTCTTTCGATTTAAATATCTTTGATCTGCTACCAGACGTTTCTGCTTAATATAAAAATAAGTATATGAGTTCATCCGTATGTAACTAAGTGGTATGTAATATACAAATTCTAAAAGTATAAAATTTATTGGCATATCTGAGGAACCGGGCCATCTTTGGCGCAGGTACCGTAGATATTTTACCTTTGTAGATACACAATGTACTAGTTTTATTATAATTAAAAGGAAGATTTGTACTATCTGGAGTCTCTTCATTGACAGCGCTTCCCTAGTCAGAATAGCTTAATTCGAGTACACCCAACAATGATGATGACAAACGAAATTATACATGTACTCGCCTTTATCGCAAAATGCAACGTGAAAGCATAAAAGGGGTCAATGAGGTTGCGAATTAATGTGCCGATATTTATGAACGTGCAATTACGAGACATATAGGCAATGTAGGCGTTCATTAACGAACATTTTTGGCGACGAAAAAGCTCATTACAGCCGGAGTATTTTATACAGACATCCATGTTTGTTTAATTTGTACGCCTGTAGAATTTTCAACCCTATGATATTGCTATAGGGTGGAAGTGTATACAGTGTATGCCCTATATCATCATCATATCAGCCGATGGATGCCCACTGCTGGACACAGGCCTCCTCCAAAGGTATTCACAATGACCGGTGTTGCGCCACCCACGTCTTTTTTTTTATACCACAAGTGGCAAACAAGCATAAAATAAAATGCAGATACATAACTGCTTCCTTCAGAGAAACACTGACTGCTCGGAGTCTCTCTGAAGTCACGGTGTATGTCAATTAGGTTTTCTACAAACTATGACAACTTGGTGCGGCCCCAGGCCTGGTACCGCAAACATCGAAGTTCGTATATTTCGAGCATCTTTTTCTTCTACTCCAATCAAGGCGTCATGAGAGTGACAGAGACAATAGTCCGTTTACGATCGTTTATCGTCTTTTGCGGTAGCACCTCAGAACGTCCAACACCGTCATACTATCTTTCCTAGAATTACACAAAAATCCTAAATTTCGCCATTCTTCGTGTCTCACAATAACTTCTCCGAATACACATAATAGCCTAAAGTATTTTTATCTTCCTTGTACCTGCAACAAAGACCCTAAAAGCGGTGTATTGTATCTTTCCGTGGTGGTCGCGTAATTCGCCTATTAAATGTCAGCGAGAATAAATTGTTTTCCATTGTTTTGATGCCGGTGATTTAAAAAGTCCATCAGCATGACCTTTCTGTGCCGCCCTAATTGGGTGATGGAATCGTTGCCAAACTGATTTACACAAAGCATAACTGACAGTAGGTTTTCATGATCATAGTATAGGCCGATGGATGTCCACTGCTGGACATAGGCATCCCCCAAAGTAACCCACGCGTATTGCGCCATCCGCATCCAGTGAAGTTGGTCCACCTTAGTCGGTCATTTAAATTTAGCCCTTAAATTTTGGACCCGGGTATGTCCTTACACTACGTCCAACAATGAGAGGTAGGACACAGCGATGATCATCACGCTTGAATCTGGGGCAGCCCAACTGGGGAAGTACCTCCTCCTTACAGAAGACCACAGCCATAATAGTTAGCACTGCTACCTTTCAGGTATGTAGTGCTGTGTTCCTGATAGTGAGTAAGGTTCCCAGAGCTCCAACCCCCCCGCCCGCAACGCGCTTGTGACTCATCTGGTGTTGCGGGTGCCCATGGGCGACGGTAATTGCTTACCACCAGGCAATCCATCTGGTCGTTTGCCGCCTATGTAATAAAAAAATATATTATCATGATTATAGTATAGACCGATGGAAGTCCACTGCTGGACATAGGCATCCCCCAAAGTAACCCACGCGTATTGCGCCTCCCGCATCCAGTGAAGTTGGTCCACCTTAGTCGGTCATTTAAAGCTACCCAGAGGGCCATATCGGTTAGTTTGGTTCTACTGCTAAACCCCTTTTGGCCCCTTAGGGCTAGAATTTCAAAAACGCTGAAATTACTTTTCCTGTATTCAAATAAGGAGTGTTTCAAGTCCCTCGATTTAAATTTTAAACAATCCACATACAAACTTTCAACCCCTTTTGGTAAAAACCTCAATGGTAGAATTTCCAAAATCCCTTCGTAGTGGGTGCTTACGGTATATGAATTACCTTTTGTGAAAAAATCAGCTACTTATCTAGGTTAAGCGGTTTGGGCGGGGCGTTGATCAGTCAGTCAGAACTTTTATATATGTATATATAGAATATTACATTTTATCTATTTCATTGTCAAAAAAACAATGTAAAACACAATTTACAGATACTAAAAGGCTAAGCCGGAAAATTAATAAGAGTCCATTAAAAAACTAAGAAATTGCTTAACTAATTCATTGAAAAAAATTCAAGTTGTAGATCCACTGTAATGCCATGTCCATTGCGCCCAATCCCCTGTCCGCGGCAAAATCCTATTAAAATGACAAAGCGATGTACTAACAGCACGCGATTAACTAGAGCCCATTTAATTAACAGTTCCCTAAATTGTGACAAATATCATTTGGCTAACAGGTTAATTAATATAAATGTTTCGGCTGTGGTTATTAACAAGTTACTAATATCTAGTCAATGAAGGGTGGCCATGGATTTCACAGAAATCGGAGTGTGGTTTGTATTTTTTACAAAAGAGCAGATGGACTGCCTGCTGGTAAGCAATTACTGTCGCCCATGGGCACCCGCAACACCAGGGGAGTCACGAGCGCGTTGCCGGCCTTTGAGATAGGAGTACGCTCTTCTTCTTAAAGGTATGAGGGTCGTAACGGTCCGGAAATACCGCTGACGGCAAATCATTCCACAGTTTTGATGTGCGAGACAGGAAGTTTCTAAAGAATCGCACAGTAGAGGATTTTCAATTATCCAGGTGGTGGGGGTGGAAATGTTGCCGCGTAAAACGATGGCGGAAGAAGACGGCAGGGATTAATCCGAACAATCCTCAGAACACTCTCCGTTGTAAATGCGATAGATGCAGAGCGATGTTGTATTATTTTTCTTAGGTATAAGGGCCTCCTAGACGATAGCTGCTATGAAGCAGGTCAAGGGTTCGCATCCAGTCAAGGGCATTTACTTGTATGTTTACGATCATACACATTCTTCTTCACCACGCGAGTTGTAGTATGTCGGCGGATGACCGCAAAATCTGCCCGATCGTAATGATCCTATGTAATATTTTGATTGTTGTCTTATTGAACAAATAGATTTTATAAAGATAAGTTCGTTGGGTTGCTTCAGATGCCCAAAGGGTAAACCTTTTTTTATACAAAACTGACCAGCTTTTGACCTCAGTTACACCTAATGGTATTTTTTTTTTATACAAACTTGACCAGCGTTTGATCTCAGTCACACCTGATGGTAAGTGTCGACGAGGTCGAGGGTGTAGCACGCTGGTTCAAACAGCCTATTCAATCTTGCCTTAATAAGACCCGAATTATATCTTTCCACTAATAACTGACCAGAAATAGAGAAGTCCCTTCGAATCTGGATGGAAAATGCTTTTTACGTTTCAAGATATGCCTAAGGATTTCATGATATGGTAGAATCCTCAGAATCTCAATTGAGCCTCTCGATATGGAGCTAAACATGATATGAAGTAAGGACTTATAAATCAGAAAACGTTTAAATATTTGTTATATCTCTTAGCCGCAATTAACAATTTCAACCTTAGACTATATAATATTATTAGACTCCACACCGCCAACAACAAATTGTGATTACAAATGGCGTCGGTCGACTCGTACTTACGGGCTTCACACACATACGCAAGGCCTTGATGCGCGGGACTCCCAACAGTCGCCTCCGAACGTCAAAGCACGCCGCAGTGGACCAAAAAATATTAAAATATGCCGTCGTGTAAGATCAAGTAAAATGCTACTGATCGACACAAAAACTCCCTAATCACTTATCATCAGTAAATAAACATTTAACCACGTAATTACATTAAAAATTAGTAAATTCGCTAGCTATTTACTTCACGCCATCTGTGTTGCCAGACAATCGGGTCTATCAAAATCGGAGAAATTTCCCGAATGTAGGGTAATTGATGTTCCATTTTGTTAACTATTATGTATGAGCGCGGAGCGGGTTTGGTGTAGGTACAGGTTTTTAAGTTTAGTTTTAATTAATTTAATTTTTGTTTTGTGTTTTAGTTCTATGTTCTTTTATTTATCACAACTGTAAACGAATGGATACCAATAATGTTGATTAAAATTTTATAATTTTATTAAGTAGCGTCCTTTACCAAAAAGAAGTACACAGTGTTCTTTTGCAAATTATAACCCTATTTGTATCACCTATGTAATTGCAACCAGCTTTTCATTTTAATAAGTTTTTTTAAGACTACGGTAAACCCCTATACACTACCATCATAAATTGTCACGACAAATCGTCATAATTTAACTATGCGATCTGTTGTTTTGCAATCTTCCTTATGAAATTGCAAATAAAGGCTATGAATATTTTTAAACCAAGTAGTGTAGGATATTACTTCTTGGTTTAAAAATTATGGCTTGGCTGTTTCATACTAAGTAGGTAAGTCAGAACATTCAATGGACGTCTGTGGCCTTTTTGTACATTATATTCCCATACTAATCACATTTTCTCCTGTAAATGTTTGCTCTGAAGTGTTATCTGGGATAAACTTATGAGTATTTGAAATTCAGTACCTAGTTTTGTTTTATCTTGGCGGGGCCACTGCTGTGCCTCATAACTAATAAATATGTATAGTAAAAGTGCTTGAAATTATAGTATCAGGTCGAGAAGAGTGAGAAAACACACACATTTACATCGGGTACTTTTATCAATTTAATATTAGTGAGTTTTGCTGTTTTTCGTTAAATTCGCCGCTTCTGAAATATATAAATATTTTACTATATTTATTAAATCATACGCATATCGTCGTTTTATTTAACAAATATGTATATTCATAACACATTTTTATAATAAAATGTTTAATCTGAAATTGGGATTTTTATTTTAACTGGCACCACACGGAAATACGCACACATGTAAAGCGGCCGCCATTACGCGTTACAACTCGTTGTATCGGTGGATTCCTTCTGTAGATTTATTACTTCTATGATTTCAACATAAACTGTGTTAAAACACAACCCTTGCTCTAATTAATGTTTATAAAGCGTTTATTGACATTTTGTTAAATTGTATGTTAATAAATAACAGTCCTCTGCAAACCGGCCGTACTTTCAGTAAATAATTACCAAAAACTCGTATAAATATCTGACGTGTAAGAGAAATTAGACCGTATTTAAATCAACTGAGTGATGCTTTTTGGAGAACTAAGTTAAGTTGATATATAAATTTGATAGTTATTGCAAAAACGTTTCATTTTACTAATGTTGTTTACGTTGCGTGTTATTATATTTAATTTTTCATTTCGTCGTTAATTATATAAACAAGAGATTATGAATGAACTTTTTACACGTCAAAGACTGACATATAGCCACAGAGTAAAATGGACATACATGCAGATGCATAAAGTTCAACTTATTTAGGAAATATCATTTGGCACTTACGAGTACCAGTACTTTTCGGTTAAGGAAAACATCGTGTGGAAACCGGACTAATACCAACAAAACCCAGTTTAACCCCTGTTTTGGAAGATCAGAAGATGGCAATCGCTTTCGTAAAAGGTAGTATCTATGAACGCCAATTCCTGGCTTTAGTTGCCAAGTGGAGCCCGGGCTCCAGTGAGTCGTGGCAAAAATGGGACAAAGCGAGGAAGATGTGTTTGTTGTAATTAAATTACATTTGTAAATATGAATAGTACCCTCAATCCAATTCTAAACACAAACGGCACCGTTAATACACAAATAATTAACTTCGTTATCGATAAAACGCAACGTTTCGGTATATTTAACGGAATGGCGTTTTTAGTTTATCTGGTTTGTGAAAGAAATGTCATATTTAATGTTGTGTTGGTTATGTACCTACGTTCTTGAGTAAAAGGGCATTGACAGACACAATGACCGACAACAAGGTGTTATTCGATATTAAATCGAAAGAAAAATAAATTGACTCGTAGCGGGACTTGAACCAACAACCACTGGATCGCTTGCTTAGTGCATTACCAAATACGAGTAACGCTTGGACTTGTCAATTTTTCTATTTTATCCTTCCTGGGGTACGTCATTACGGGTTCTTTCGATTTAATATCGATGATATTGGCTAGCAGACGTTTCTGATTAATAAAAATCAAGATGTTCTTCTCTTATCCGATTCTATCCTATATGAGTTCCGTTTTTATCCTCTCAGGCACGGAACCCTAAAAATACTGGATTAGTGATTAACGGACTTGCAGATTAACGGAGTTAACAAGTCCGTTAACGATTATGTTAACTTAAATGTTACCGTTAATCGTTATTGTCATTTTTCCCAGCCCAATCTGAACACAATTCAAACACCCAACAATGCAAGTCTGTTAATTAGCTCGGAATGCATACGCGTACTCGTAAGCTGCTTATACTGTATATTACCAATTAGTCTGGCATACACAGCCTTTATCTTTTGTTCCAAATAAACTTACATTCTTTCTTTCTAAATAGCTTTGAGTTAAAAACATTGTATTTCATCATATTTAAAGCATCTGTTACAGATATAGAATATGATGATTTTTTTTGATACATTTATTTACAGAAATTACAATCGTATTATGATAACTACAAGTACTTAACTATAAAATCTAAAAAAGCCCTTGAGGCATTGTACCAAGGATGCTGGCGGCATTTCCTCGTTGTATCGCAATGCTGATACGTTGTGCAAGAAAGCCGCCAGCTCTTCGGTCACCAGTTACATCAACCAGATGCTTCGCGATTTCTGCAATATGATGAAATAATAAGGCCTGTTATTATTTCATCATATTGTCTTCAGTTGCTTTGACAATAATTCATGAAATAAACAACTATTCAATAAAGTCTAAGGATCTACAGGCGCGCGGAACCAAGCTCGGAATAGCACCATCCCATCTCCCGTGGGCAACGTAACAGGCGACATAAGGAAAAGACCGATGGATGGGAAGCAGCGTCGAAATCAGCAGCCGCTAGTGCGGTCGGCAACCCGCCTGCCAAGCATGGTATGCATGGCAACTTTCCCCAAGACAATACAAGTCTTTTTATGACATGGGCACCCGCAACACCAGGGGAGTCACAAGCGTGTTACCGGCCTTTAAGGGGGGTTGGAGCTCTGGGAACTTTACTCACCATCAGGAACACAACACTACAGACCTGAAAGGTAGCAGTGCTATTATAGCTGTGGTCTTCTGTAAGGAGGAGGTACTTCCCCAGTTGGGCTGCTCCAGATTCAAGCGTGATGGTCATCGCTGTGCCCTACCTGTCATTGTTGGACGCAGTTTAAGGACATACCCGGGTCCAAAAGTCATATTTACGGGAGGCATATGTCCAGTAATTGAAGTCGAAAGGCGCCTGAAATTATGAAGTCCTGGCTTCTTACAAACATTTGAATCCACCATAAATTCTTTGTAATAAAGTGCAAAAGTGTAAACATATCTTTGAGGTCGACTGTACATTGCATCAAGTATGTCGTTAAACCGCCCGCAAGCCATTGGATCCGTCTCTGCTTGCAAGTGGTACTCAAATCCGATCCGGCCATTTGCTATCCGGCGTGGCACGTTTCTATCACAGAGTGTGGAGATCTAAGGCGGTAAACCAACAGACGACACTAATGCTGTAGCAGTAACTTGACTTCGTGTCAAATTCTACGAAAAAAATAACAACCTATGATATAGATACTTACTTCATTTACGTTTGAAATAAATATTGCATTGCAATATAAAATTATGCATTTTTATAGTATACCTTATAGCGGTTATTAAATGTTATTATAAAATACAGTATCTTTGTTAGTATTGTGCGTTCACAGTAGATATTTAAGGAGACGTTCTTCGAATAACTTTATTGATAACAAAAGTAACATATATCACAATACTATGTTAAAATTAGGATATTGTTAAAAATACATTAAAGATAACTTAATTATTGTATATGACATTTTTACAAACTTCTAAATCAAAGTGCCTAGCGAAAAGCAAGAGTTCAACCCTCTATATTTTTACATACTGCTTAAATTTTTACATACCAGTTTTTAACCGACAAAAAGACTCAAGTCGACGCGTGTATTCATTTTTTAATATTTATCTTTTACCCACAACACAACATTAAACAAGGCATTACTACTAAGATTTATATCTTACTACTTACTTGACTAAGTCAATTCGTGTAATTTCATAATTTTTATCCCACAAATACCTCGCAAAATTGACTTCAAAGCATTAATTTTAATATTGTTATGCTTTCTGATCACTGCCACATCATAGGTAAAGGATAAAGTAAAGGAAAATGATTGGTATCGCGACCCCGAAATCGCCTTGAATGTACATTATATTTTTTGAGTTAGGTTACTGCTTCACAGTCCCTGCGTGCTCGCCTAGTACGTGCTACCTGAGGAGAATCACGATTCAATTGTAAGAGGGATCTACCACAATAGGAAACTCGACAACGCTGGACAACATCCATTAACACGATACCGGGAAATGAAACTGTATTCTTAAACATACATTGTTATTTCGTTTTAATAATATTGACTACATTAGTTTGCCGTGTGATGCGTGCTGACAAGAATAGCACCACCCCATCTCCTCCGCAGGTGTCTTAAGAGGCGACGAAGGGAAAAATCTTACGGACGGGCAGCAGCGTCCATTGAAACCCAATCTAAAGCTACTGCGGTCGCCAACCCGCCTGCCAAGCGTGGCGACTATGACAACTACCATCCAAGATGATACAAGTCATATTTGTGGGAGGCCTATGTCCAGCAGTGGACAGTCAGCGTCATATAGTTGTTAGCATCCAAAGTACTAATAAAGTTTGGATCGGGTATGTCCTTAAACTACGTCCAACAATAAATACGACTTGTATCATTTGGTGCTGCTATAGTCGATTTGAAGTCAGGTCTGGGAAAGTGGGTAGTGACTCTTCTTATGAAGCCGACCCTGGGTTCAAATCACAGTAAGGGCATTTATTTGTGTGATATTCCTGAGTCATGGGTGTTTTCTATGTATATGAGTAGGTTTGTATATCATATATATATCGTTGGCTGAGTACCCACAACACAACCCTTCTTGAGCTTTCCGTGGGGCTCAACCAATTTGTGTAAGAATGGCATATAACATTTACTTATTTGTTCTGAAATTATTTTTATTGACATTTAGATTTAAATTGTTCTAATAATTATATCTACCAATGAATTGCTCTAATCATGGGGTTAAGATAATATTTGTACTTATATTTGACTATTCGGAAGTAGGTATATGCTGGTTAGGCTACTTTCATATTCAAAAACAAAAAAGAAATACTGGCCTAGAAATACTTCAGTCGTTCGATAAATATTTTGTTGTTATTGTGACTCTTTTGTCCAAGAGTCATGAATTTATATTTAAGAATTGTTTCTTCTATATGCCTAGTAGTATATCTTTCATAGTAACTTGCTTAAAATTAGCACGAATTGCGTGTTTTGAGAATTGTAATATAATTTAACTAATAAAACCAGAAACTTCTCGAACACTTGTAACTGAGTGTACTTACACTACAAAGTTACGTTAAAAACTTTTAAACGTAACTTTACGTCACGAACGCGTTTGCGTTTCCCATATAAATAACATTATCACTTACGCGTTCGTAAACGTTTTTTTACGTCAAAAGAAACTTACACTAGAGCCTCTGAGCCCTGAGTGTAAGTTTTTAACGTAACTTTACGTCACGAACGCGTTTGCGTTTCCCATATAAATAACATTATCACTTACGCGTTCGTGAACGTTTATTACGTCAAAAAAAACTTACACTAGAGCCTCTGAGCCCTGAGTGTAAGTTATTCACGTAACTTAACGTCACGAACGCGTTTACATTACCCATATAAATAACATTTTTTTTTTTATGTCTTAGGCGGCAAACGAGCAGACGAAATGCCTGATGGTAAGCAATTACCGTCGCCCATGGGCACTCGCAACACCAGGGGAGTCACAAACGCGTTGCCGGCCTTTAAGGGGTTCTGGGAACATTACTCACCATCAGGAACACAACACTACATACCTGAAAGCTAGCAGTGCTATTATGGCTGTGGTCTTCTATAAGGAGGAGGTACTTCCCCAGTTGGGCTGCCCCAGATTCAAGCGTGATGGGCATCGCTGTGCCCTACCTCTCATTGTTGGACGCAGTTTAAGGACATACCGGGTCCAAAACATTATCACTTACGCGTTTGTAAACGTTTTTTTATGTCAAAAGAAACTTACACTAGAGTACTTACTCTGTTGTTAGAAAGAGATTTCCGCTTGTATTACAAGTTACAGTTGTTTAAGAAATAGGCCCCAGGTTTTAAAGAGTTGTCATGGAAACTGTTACTATGAAAGTTAATTGAGTAATTTCCCTACTGAATAAAAATGACGATACGTAATATAAATGTGACCGTTTAAGGGGGGTTGAAACTCTGGGAACCTTACTCACCATCAGGAACATAACACCACATACCTGAAAGGTAGCATTGCTATTATGGCTGTAGTCTTCTGTAAGGAGGAGGTACTTCCCCAGTTCGGTACTTCTCCAGACCCAAGCGTGATGGTACTTCGCGGTGCCTTAGCTCTCATTGTTAGACGTAGTTTAAGGACATACCCGATGAGGTACCTAAATATCGCAGGTCCGCTCATCATTGGGTACCTTGAAAGGGACGCTCGAAATATTCGAATATCGATTTTCGAGATAGCTCCGCTGGTACCATCGTCGCCATTACTGAAGGTACAAACTTGGAACCTGCAGTTACTCTTAAGTCTTAAGTGACCATTATATTTATAAGGTTGTAATATACAATCGAAAAGTGCTCGAGTGAGACCACGGACTTGCAAGCGCAGCGTAGGACTTCCACCCACAAGATGGACAGATGACCTCATTAAGGTCGCCGGAAGACGCTGGATGCAGGTTGCTTCCAACCGGTACATGTGGAGGTCCAAGGGGGAGGCCTATGTTCAGCAGTGGACGTCTTATGGCTGAGATGATGAATGTACAATACAATATTTTAACCCAACCCATAATATAAAGTAATTAATGTTACAAAAACTCTTAAAACAATTATCAACCTCACTTAAAACCATTCAGAATAATTCGACCCATTAATCAATCCGTACCCCAATAAAAAAGTAAATTGAGGTAAAAGCACCTGATGCCGTACAAAAGGTCCTAAATGTCCTATATTTGCGATCGACGTTCGCCAGTTTGTACAAGCCAGACGCCATTGTCAAATCGAATCAAACGGGTGAGGTGCGGGAACCGAGATCGCTTAAAATGCAATTTGTAGTGATGTTACATGCTCGATATTTTATTTTATTACGGCGAAAACATTTTTATTGCTTATTTTTTATGTAACAAAGACCGAATGCGTGTAAGGATTGCGCATAATATTCAAAATTAATGGACAGAAGAATTATGTGAATAATTTACATTGTTCGTGTATTGATTTGTAGTAGAAGAATGTCAAATACTTACTCTATTTATATAGGTAACATGTTTTAAATAAAAAGATAAAAGATAAAGGATCTTTATTTTTCAATTTAGGCACATTACATGCACTTATGAACGTCAAAGAAAAATCTACACCGGTTCAAACCCTACTTACACCTCTGACCCGTGAAGATACCGGCAAGAAACTACGGCGGGACTTATTTTTTCAATACAGTGATAGGTACATCAAATTTTAAGTACTTACATAATTATGCGTAGTGCGATAAGAAAACATATCAAACAGTTTATTACAAGATATAACTGAAAATACTAAAATATAAAAGTAAAAATAATAATGTATAAACAAATTTGACTTCACAAAATAGACATACTTTAATATGCTTTCTTACCTGAACTATGCCATTTAAACATGATCTGGCAGTACATACTATTGTTGAAATAATTGCTAGGCGGTTTAGTTAGTTTCTGGTTTGGGCCCTACATGTTTTGTCTGTCAAATAATCCTCTACTCTTTAATAGCCCTTAGACATCAAATACTTTTTTAATTAATTCTTAAGTACTGGGAAGGGTAATTTTAGGCATACTCAGGTAACTTGTTACATATGAATGCATTGCCCAAAAAATGATTTATACACTTTACGCACACGACACTTTCTAATAGCAAGCTTTTTCTTAGAAGAAACAGAAGTATGAATAAGTATATATGCCAAATAAAATTTTCTTTATATTTATCTATTCAATGCTATAATGTATACATTCGACATTATTTGCTAAATGCCAATAATAGGTAACTAGGTTTAAAAGTTTCGTTATATAATAATAATGAGTTACCTACTTTAAAATATCGACAAAATATTCGACATAAGTTGTCAGTGAAACACATTTGTCACATCTCTAGTAAATTGTCGATTCAGTTTAAGTCTATCAAGTGCTTGAGTTCGTTGGATCCCTGTTGGTAAAGATAATGCAATTTTATATTGTTTATTTTTGGTGACGGAATGCGTTTCGTAATAAATTATTATAAATAGATTATATCGTGAGTGTTAGTATAAGCGTTAAAACTGAAAATTTCACATCCCACTTATAAAGAATAGTCTTTTCTAGTATACAACATGGCACTATTACCTTTAAAAACATCTTAATTTTGTTTTTTGTTTTTTTATAATACCACGGTGGCAAATACCATACTGATTGTAAGCTGTCGCCGTAGCGTATAGACGTAGGTTGAATAATTTAAGAAGCACGTACGTTATACATTGATAGACGAAAAGACAAAATAAAATTATAACAAATTAAAATAAAGAATAAACGGTCATGACTTTGTTCCCTAAAGGCGTAAATATTAAAGAGTAGTAAATTAAAAAGAACTACGTACGCTCATCCCGATTTTTAAGGCGATAATTCTAACGCAAGATAAATGTTCTTAGCAAGTTTTTATCCAAACTATCAAGTATATTCCTTAATCAACAAAAATAATTATTAATCTCAATGGTATCAATACATTAACTGACATACTTATTTTAATTAAAATGCCACTTTAGAATTGTCCAAGTAAAAATTTAAATAGTTCCAATCTTATAGCTGCTTTTCTATATATATTTGTATTATTTCATATTTGACATATTTTATTTATAGTAGATAAAATATAATTATAAATAAAAAACATAGGTATATAAAAAGTAGAAAAATAATATAACTAACTTAGATATGTAATTATAGTGCTTAATTCAATACCATGTTTTGGTTTATAACGAGAGGCCTGGCTTTATTAATAGGCTTATAAAGCCGACGAGTTCAAATACCAGTCATGGCATTTATTTGTGTGATGAGCAGAGATATTTGTTCCTGAGTCATTGTTTTTTCTATCTATGTTATATTATATCGTTGTCTGAGTCGTGACAACCCAAGCTTTCTTACGCTTACCGTGAGGCTCAGTTCATGTGTTTAAGGATGTCCTGTAATATTATATATTTTACACTACTTAGTTTAAGATTTAAGTAGGCATTTATTTTGTATGTTCTCTTTTAATACTCAAGCATTTCCATTATTCTCTTGTTAGTTTTGTCTTACCGTGTATAAGGGTCATACACATTGATAAAAACAAAAATCGTCTTTTCTGTGGTCAATAGTTAACGGCTTATATGAGTCCAAGTTATGTTTTTGTGGTATAGTGTTACGTAAGAGGGGGAGTGGTTTATGTTGATAGGTATATCAAATAATCAAAAATTAGGCTTGAAAACCCTTAACTTTCACAATGTCCACAGGAGAGACGCGAACCTAATTGACCTGTATGACCCATAACCTGTTCGCGAACCTTATATAAGTAACCTAAATAAAAATAAATAATCCCACTGTGTTTCAATAACAGATACCTTTCCCCTACGAATTTGAAGTGTATATAAGAGTGTCCTAAATTGAGTGCCCTAGTCTTTTAAAGGGTCACATAGCGTCCCACGTACAAAATGAAATTCTGAGGATGAATAGGCGAACTAAATCACTCGAATAGACTCTAATTTATTTTATATTGGCGGTGGGACATAGTTAATTGTACACATCGACAGATTTCTATTTTTAGAGGGATTTCATTTCTAGTATTTGTACCTACATATTTTTATTTAGGGTGATGGCACCAATGTTGGACACTTAGTTTTTAATTCAATAACCATAACGTTATGAATTGAATATGTACCAAAAAATGCACAACACTTGGCTCTTTTAAAATAAGCACTAATGTTCATTATTGGTTCCTTGTCCAGTCAGAAGCAGAAGTGGCTAAGCGGTTGAGGTGTTAAAAATGTGGTCAACACATCTCTATTGTCACGAGAATAAGAGCGCGTGTAGGTCATTTTGAACAGTTTACCCGCTCAGCCACTTTTGCTGCTGACAGTCCATTACTGGAGTCGTCACCTACGTCAAAAGAGCCTTGTTGTTGATTTTAAAACAATAAATGCGTAGAAGGCAAAAATCTGCATCGAGAGAGAGTTTGAGCTACGAGAATACATATATAGGGTAATTATTACCCCGCAACCATACGATATTATAAAACAATCCTAACCTTATATACCATTTGATAGGAGCATGCGTTAAAAAGTATATTCTACTTCCACAGTTTCGAAAAAACAAACATTATTCCAAATGATGAGATATACCAATCTACATTATGCGCCCAGACAAGATCCCGTCTCGCTAATATACACTACAGATCCTCAGCCAATCTCATGCAATAAATTTAAATGAAGTTCATAATGTACCCGGGACCCGGGTATGTCCTTAAACTACGTCCAACAATCAGAGGTAGGGCACAGCGATGACCATCAGGCTTGTATCTGGGGCAGCCCAACTGGGGAAGTACCTCCTCCTTACAGAAGACTACAGCCATAATAGCACTGCTACCTTTCAGGTATGTAGTGTTGTGTTCCTGATGGTAAGGTTCCCAGAGCTCCAACCTCCCTTAAAGGCCGGCAACGCGCTTGTGGCTCCCCTGGTGTTGCAGGTGCCCATGGGCGACAGTAATTGCTTACCATCAGGCAATCCATCTGCTAGTTTGCCGCTTATGTCATAAAAAATAATAATAATAATAATAGTCACCTTAAAGCACATTTAATAAGAAATACCTGAACATTCCGCGTGGTTATCAGCAAAAATGATATACAATTAACCACACAAGTTAAGTAGAACAAAATGCTTTTAACTGTTCAACTGAAACCTAGAAGTACCACAATAAAGTCATGTTAAATTCTATGCATTGTAGATACATTTGTTGACGAACGTATCTATCAAGAAAGATATTTGGAAAAGAGATAATAATTATGTAGCTATCTCAAGAAATTCAGACGCCCACAAATAATTTAATCCAAAGAAGCCTTTCTAGGTTTTAATTCACTTCAAGCATAATCTCACATCACATACAGGTACGTTAATGTATGGTATTATGACACTGCTTAATTTAAATATGCTAAGTCTAACCTAATACGCATTAAAACTTAACCTTAAAGCATGTATAATAGAGTTGTTTTCTGTGTGAACTGAGAGTTTATTTAATGCTTTTTTGTTATGAAAGTATGAATTCTTAGCAGAACATCAATCACTCGTATGAGGGAGACTTTTGGTACCGCATGGTCATGCATATTCAAATCAGGGACGTTATTACTAGTACTAATATAAGATGTCGCCTCGGGTGGCAATTTTATTAAAACTTCATTCATTCATAGTACAGTCAACCAATTTGATTTATAGGCCATTTCGTTCCTTGTCACAGTGAAAATCTATATGAAAGACGTATAAGATCTCTAATTAACGTCACTGTGACAAGGTTCGAAGTGTAGTGTAAAGTGCGAAAGAGAGCTTAGCACGAAAATCGAAATCATATTTCGATGTTAGTGGTGGACACTCAAGTGTGCTCGGATTTATTTCTAAAAATTACGCTATCGACAAATTTTTCAATATCGTACCGTTTTCATAAAGGTACCGTTTCTCCTCTGCTGCCGCCTTGGTCACCATATATGAAACCAGAATAATACCGGTTGCCTATCGTTGTAACAAAGGTTTCTTAGTAATATAGCAAAACCATTAGTTTATACCAATAACGTAATTATATTTATTTTTTAACTCGTATACGTAGTTCCATCTTTGTCCTATGTTTGTTCGGGTATTCTCTTTAATTCGGAGGATGTTTTCTTCAGTGCTGTGGAACTTACTGGGATCGCCAACTTGCCTGCCTAGCGTGCCGATTACGGCATTGAACCCACGCATGCTCAGAAATTGCTCCATGCGGTGGTATGTCCATTAGTTCTATTTATAATGAACTTAATTTTACCATGCCTTTACATCGCAAGTCCTTTTTTCTGCGTACTATTTTGTTTGTGGTGAAATAAAGAATATATCCTTTACTTACTTTACTAGGTGCTTATACCGATAACGGTATCATTATAAAACTCCCTGGTATAGCTTAAAAACGCACCTCGCCAAGCCACATGTTGGTTAGTAAACAAAACACGCCTGTTCGCCAAGTAATAAGAATAACAATCCAAGTTGATATACCTCTAAATGCCACGGGCTCCAAAGAACGCCCATCCCTGTACGGTTTGAAGCCGTCTGGCGGGATACCGTTTCATAACGCAGCCTATTATGATGTTAATTACTGTTGAGATGCAAATTACCGGTAAGTAAATTTCGGGCTCAATTCACGATATAGTCTGTTTGATGTGGGTCACAGATTAAGGTGTTTGACTTAATTTGACGTTAAGTATATGGACCCTGACTGGATATGGACTGAGTAGTTAGTACACTTTGAAGTAACTACGCACGTCAAAAGTAGTGTATCAAATAACACGTCAAAAGTATAGATATTGTTGAAATAGCTTTACATAAAGAGATTATTTGTAGGTTAGGTTAAGCAATGAAAGTGCAACAAAAGCTTTTGAATGTTAACTATAGGGAAAATCGTATTTATAAAAGATATAAAGTATTATTTAATAGCATAGAAATCGATTTTGGTTGTGACCTTTATCGAATAATAGTTTATGTAGTTTTGAATATATCAATAAAAAAAAACTTAACGTTCAGGAGCCCGACAGAGACAGCGTTAAAATATGCCACTTTGTTAAGTCATATAAGTATATTTATATGATATACGAGCATGTCATTGGCTGAGCACCCACAACACAAGTCTTCCTGAGCTTACCGTGGGGCTCAGTCAATTTGCGCAAGGGACATCCTTGCGCAAATTGGTACATAATGCGCAAATTAATATATAATGTTTATTAACTTATTTTACTCCTGGGTTACATAATAATCTTACAATAGTTACAATTTTAATCTATTGTTTTTGCATTTCCACGGCACATTTTTGTTACCTAACTCAGTAAACAAAAGACTATTCTTTAATCCAATATTCAAATAAAGAATTCAGTATATGTAATCTTGAACCAATAAGGTAAACCAAAGAGCGAACATCAGATATAAATCAAGGCATCCGTGCCGGCAAAACAATACCAATATTTGACTCTGATTTGCATGAAAAAACTAAGGAGGGTCGAATTGAATTTGTCTACTGAGGTTCCGTCTTGGACGTGTTTTGAATTTTCAGTGTTTTCGAGTAGGCATAGCAACAAGCATTTTTGAAACTGTTGGAAATAAACACAAACCGTATAAGAGCCTGCAAAAACATTAATAGCAATCGCTCCCTGTGGTAACTGATTGCTACGCATTGTTGGATAGTCTCCTATTGATAGTCTCTCTATTCTCTGGGCTTACGTCTTACTGTCGTTTTCACATAATTGTTTTTCTATAATTACTTAAAAGTCTAGTACTAAAAGCCATTTCTTTTATTGTATCAGAAACAAATATCATCTCCAGCTTAAAGAAAAGCTTATAAAAGGAGACTCCAGTAACCCAGCACAATATCGCCCGATAGCCTTATTGCCGACATTTGCTAAAGTATTAGAAACAACAGTGGCAAATCGACTTTACTCTTTCTGTGAAAAATTCAAAATTATTAATGATAACCAAAATGGATTTCGCAAGAATAGGTCAACTACTTTAGCTTTATAAAAATATATTCAAGAAATACTTAATATTATAGATAGGAAGAACTACGCAATTGGAATCCTATTAGATTTACGCAAGGCATATGACAAAGTAAGTTATAAAATTTTACTAGACAAACTATTTAAGATAGGAGTGCGAGGCATAGCCCATACCTGGTTCCAATCATATTTAGCAAACCGAGAAAAATATGTCAAAATTGATTACCACAACCATAAAACCAGGTGGATAGAGCAAGTCACGTCGACAACCGAGATTATGTCAGGATCTATACCACAAGGCAGTGTATTGGGGTGCCTTTTATTTATAATCTACAGAGTGAGAGAACTGCTCCAAGGATTAAAAACGCGTTTGCAGCAAATGACGAAAAAGATTTTTGCGTGATCATTCTTGGAGAAAAAGACTTTGAGACAATGACTGACATAAGTGCACTAGTGTTTTACATACGGGAAGTTGTTAAAGACATTAACTTTACTAATACTATTTTGTCCTGTCCAACATTTATATGTGGTCGACCCCTGTATAACGAAAGGATAGAAAGATTTAATTTCATGTTGTTCAACGATTTAGATAACCATAATAAATGTTTCTTTGTCTATGACAGGAATGCTAATTTAGAATTTAGTATGTTTTCGGCTTGGAGCGGTAGGTTAAACAATCGTGGCATGAAAACATCATTGAAAACCTACAATACAATATTTCTTGGATCTCTAACCACTCTGACTATTGCGGGAGTAATATTAGTCATAACATTGATTTTTTTCGTGTCGAAACCTGTAATTCATAGCAGTCTAAACTTGCTTCACCAAAATGTATGTGGTATCTCAAATAAAATTAATGATGTCGAGATCTATCTCGAGGAACAAAATAGTCCATTGCATTATGTATGTTTAAGTGAACACTTCTTAAACAAGGATTCAATAATTTCTCTTCACGTACAAAATTATAAAATAGCTTGTCACAATACCAGGCCAACAAAAAAAAGAGGTGGCACGTTAATTTTGGCTTTGACCAATAGAGATACGGAAAGATTAGCGTTCTGTGACAAATTATATTCAGCAGAAGCCTTTGAAATTTGTGGTGTAAGAGATACTCACACGAGTGTACACATCTGTTGTTGTTATAGATCACCATACTTAAACAATTTTGACATTTTCATGGAAAAGTTTGAATTGCTGCTAGAACAACTCTTCAATAAAAAAGCAATTATCTGTGGTGACTTCAACGTTAATATGATGACTGATAATAAACATCGTAATGATTTTCTAGTTTTGTTAAATTCTTATAATTTTAGGCATCTTATCGACGATGTCACCTTTAGAAGGAATCAGTCCCAGTCCTGCATTGACAACTTCGTTACAAATCTACAATCTGAGTCCATTTTGACCACTAAAATTGATCACAACGGTATAGCAGATGGACATGCTGCTATTATCTGTGAATTACTTACTGAAAACAATAAAATCAAAGATCTTAAACAAAATTTTGTGCTAAGGGAAAAACGAATTGTAAGTGATAAAGCAAGTCTTCAGTCCTTTAGAAGTAAGTTGAATGGTATTAACTGGTATGATTTGAGCATTACTGGATTTCTTGATAAGATCGTTGATTTGTTCTGCATAAGTTTCAAAAAGACTAAGAAAAAAATTATGTTATTAAAGAATGCAAAAATTAACTGGATTACAAAGGGTATAAAAGAAGCGAGCAAAATGAAGCGTGTTTTGACTAATATAAATAAAGAAACGTGTCATAAATCCGTATTAGACTACAGGCAAAAATATATTAACATCTTTAGAAGGGTCGTAAGATACGCAAAACGGGCAGCAGTTCAATCGAAAATAAGTAATGCCAAAGGATCGGCCAAGGAAATATGGAGTGTTGTGAACAAACATCGCAACAAATCTCTTAAACCTCAACTTGGTAAATTTATCCTGAAGGCAGATAATAAGGTTATTGATAATCCACAAGAGGTGGCCGACTTACTCTCAAAATGTTTTGATCATAGTAATGACCCATACACGGGTGATTTACGTGCTGCTGTAAATATTCTTGAACAATCTAATAAGAGGAAATATAATGATATATCGTTAACTCCAGTAACACCAGCTGAAGTAATGAAAATGGTTCAAAATATGGAAAACAAAAAATGTTGTGGTTTTGATGAAATGCCAATATCAGTGATCAAAGATTGTATTGACTTGCTAGCAGGACCTTTGGCTTTTTTCTTTAATAAATGTTTCGATTTTGCAGTATTTCCTGAACAGTTAAAAGTGGCTAGAATAATACCCATTCATAAAAAGGGACTACGAACTGATCTTAACAATTATCGGCCAATATCGCTACTACCAGTCCTCTCAAAAATCTTTGAAAAACTGATGAAATCACGACTTTTACAACATTTCAAAGCATATGATATCATCAGCGACCGGCAATTTGGATTCCAAAAAAACATAGGGACTACTGATGCCATAGACTCTCTTGTTGGTGATGTTGTAAGCGAGCTCAATAAAGGAAAAAGAGTGGCAAGCCTTTTTATTGACCTAAGCTCCGCCTTTGATTTAGTGGATCATGCGATACTTATGGAGAAACTTGATTTCTATGGAATTAGAGGCAATGCATATCGACTCCTGTCAAATTATCTTCAGAATAGAAAACAATTTGTGGAAATATCGAATGTACAGAACTGTTATGAAGAATTTATTACTTCAAAGGCTGTTGAGGTAAAACGAGGTGTCCCGCAGGGCTCAATTCTGGGTCCTTTACTATTTCTCGTATTTACCAATGACCTCATATACTTTATTAACAATACGATTAAAAATTGCAAGTTAACGATATATGCAGATGATACCAATGCAACCTTTTGCGCGGATAGTATTGATGAACTAAATCAAATCACGAATGATGCAGTCTCAGCTTTCAGTGATTGGTTCTCAAAAAATAATTTACGTATTAACACTGAAAAGACTAAATTGATATTATTTAAATATAACTCCAAAAAGACAGACAAACTTGAAGTACGAATGAATGGAGCTGTTTTAGATGTAGTAGATCAGGTAAAATGTCTTGGTGTGCGTATTGATTCACATTTGAATTGGAAACAGGAGCTGGAGGGTGTTGAGAGTTCTATTGCATCAGCCTGTTATGCCTTACGGTGTCTTAGAGAGGTTATGGGCATAGATCAGCTCAAGACAGTCTATTATGCTTTGATAGAATCTAAGCTAAGATATAGTATTAAACTCTGGGGAAACAGCTACCAATATAATACTAACAGAGCTCTTATAATACAAAAGAGAGCAGTGCGTATTATGTTTCGCATACCTCCATGGGTCTCGTGTAAACATTATTTTAGTGAACTTGGAATTCTCACGGTTCCCAGTTTGTATGTCTTGGTGTTGTTGACAAAGCTTCTTAAAAGTGAGTCTCGAAAAGAGCAAAATGAACGCTTACTTACGCGCATTAAAAATTGGAAATTTACGTTTTGTCCGAGACTCAAGGTCGCCACACACTCCGCTGGTCACCAAGCTATAAGACTCTACAACTTGCCTACTGAACTGAAAATTATTACGGTAAATTCTATGTTTCATAAGGAATTAAAAAGATTTTTATTGAGGGATTTACACTGTAGAGGAAATTTTTCATAACGTGTTAAACGTAGGGTAAGGTTATTGACGTTTATTTCTGCCTTATTTTTATTTAATGCCTTATGTGTTTTTGTGTAATATTATATTCTATTTATTTTTAAGTTACTTACTTATTATAATTTTAAGAGTGTATTTCCAACACAATACTTGTATTGTTTGTGAATTAATAAATAATAATAATAATAACCCCCCTACGGGACCACCTTGACGTGGTGGGGGGGCTTACGGGTAGAAGAACTATAACCGGTCTACAACAACTTGGCCACACCCGTTTCTACGGCTGAACGTTAACTCTTAGCATAACAAGTAGCTAAATACTTCCCAAACAAACGGTCCCAACCCTTAATTATAAGTATTATGGAGTTAAATAAAAATGTAAGTATAATCTACGGTCGCTGCCCGGGGGTCGCCGGGGCGCATCTGGAGCCGGCACTGGATGCCACAGTATGCGAACTGCCGGTGGCGCGGAGCTGAGCAGGCGGGCTCGCGTCCATCAAGATACTACAGCCGGTCATCGAGAGCTGAGCAGGCGGGCCACCGATGTCGAAGTTACAGCCGATTCGGGCGATGATACAGCATTGTTTTCTTCCATCCCATCAACTCGCCCGTCATATATGACTAGATCCAAGACCACCTTATCTAGTACCAACCCTGAGGATGTTGTGCAGGATGCCCTCTTAGACGAGGATATCAACACTGCACCCACCGAAGGTGCATCTTCTAAGCGTAACAAATGGACGACTGAAATGAACGAGTTCATATTACGCAATTACCTCCTTCTTACATCGTTAGACACAGACAGGCGAAATTACTTAGAAGCATTACATTTGAAGTTTATAGAAAAATACCCCCATATGAACGTCAGCCGACAGAGAGTTGGAGACCAGAGACGAGCTGTAGAACGACTGAAAATGCTACCTCAAAACACATTAGATAAAATTTACACTGAAGTTAAACAAGAGTTACAAACATTAGAAAGAAATATACAAACACAATCCCAAACATCATCATCAAACAGACAACAAACACAGGCGCCTCACAATATATAAAATCGAATGAGATGGTCAAATGAACAAAACGAAGCTATTATTCGAATTTATCTATGTATTACCCACTTAGAGATGAATAGGACAGCATATCGGAGAGAGCTACATTAACAATTTATTGCAAAATTTCCATCCCTCGCTCATGTTAGTGAGCAAAGAGTGGCTGATCAGAGGAGGACAATTATTCATAACAAATATATCACTGATCAAAGACTGAATCAAATCAGACAGGAAGTAGAGACAGAACTTACAAATACCCAAGAGACAAACATAACTAGAGATTATAATAGCGTACCCAACACCCCGATATTAACGGATGGAAATGAAATGCTTGAGCTAATACAGCCTTTTGTCGACAACTTTGAAACAAACACAAATACACAATCATTGTCCACATATACAACACAAACACAACATGACCCTGATACTAACCCCGAAATTAACGAAACATTTAGAATAGCGCTTGAACACTTCTTAGATACAGATCCCACTCAAAGACCTTACATACCTAAACAGAAACCATCCAGAAAATTATCAAATATAGTCACTTATATAAATAACAAAATACTTCCTGATAAAGTTGATAAAACACGGATTTTCATAGCTTCCAAACAATAAGCTAGCTGGACAGCCGCCAAAGCTAATGGTACAAAGCTTGAATTAGTTCCACCTGAAAAATCAAACCAACCACAAAGAAAGAATAAGCCAAACTGGGAACATAGATTAGATAAGAAAATAAAGGATCTGAGAGTAAAAATAGGTAGATTCACGCAGTACATTAATGGTAACAGATGTAGAACACTTAGTTTACACGTAAGCAGAATTCGAGAACAATATCAGATCCATTCTATACACGAAGAGATGAACACGGAATTAGCACAATTTCTAGACACACTTAAACAAAAACTTATAGTTGCCTCGAGCCGCCTTAAGAGATATAAAGTATGCACACAGAGAAAAAACAGAACCTACAATTTGTAAACAATGAGAAACAATTCTACAGAGATATTAAATCTACTAGTACGAATAATCACGAAAACAGCGAACACAACTCTAACTCCTACAATAGGCCTGATACAGAAACCTTACACAAATTCTGGTCCGAAATCTGGCAAAACCTGGTTACACATAACATTCAAGCAGAATGGATAGAGACTGAAAAGATTGCTAATACTGATATAAATGAGATGGTATTTGAAACCATCCCCATAGAAACATTTACCGAAGTAATACGAAAATTACATAACTGGAAAGCGCCAGGGTCAGATCATATACATAGTTACTGGTACAAGAAGTTTACTGTACTTCACCCGTATTTGTACGATCACATTAATAAATTCATTTTGCACCCAGAAACAACACCCACATATATTACAACAGGAACTACTTATATGCTACCAAAAGATTACAATGACTCTATGAATCCAGCTAAATATAGGCCCATCACATGTTTACAAACAATTTATAATATTATCACCAGTTGTATATCCGAATTAATTCAGAAACATACCCATAACTATAGCATTCTAGCCGAACAGCAAAAAGGGTGTAAAAAACTAAGCCAAGGCTGTAAAGAACAACTAACTATTGACTCTGTTATTTTAAATCAGGTCTACAAATCTAAATCCAACCTACACACAATGTACATAGATTATCAAAAAGCGTATGACTCTGTACCCCATTCGTGGTTAATTAAAGTATTCATCATCTCAGCCATAAGACGTCCACTGCTGAACATAGGCCTCCCCGGCCTACATCTATATAAAATTAATCCACTGATCATTAACTTTTTACAGAAAACAATGCGGAATTGGACTACCCGACTTAGACTTACCACTCCAACGGGTACAATAGACTCAAACCAAATACAAATACAGCGAGGCATCTTTCAAGGAGATGCACTCAGCCCACTGTGGTTCTGCCTTGCACTCAATCCTCTATCAAATTTACTTAATAGCACCAACATAGGATACTCACTCAAATATCAACCAGAAACAGATAACCGACACACCGGCCAAACCGAAGTAAACCTAAGTCATCGGCTGTATATGGATGACATTAAGCTCTATGCAACTGACGAAACTGATCTCGATCGATTAGCTAACCTAACAGAAATGTACTCTAGAGACATCCAAATGAATTTCAGGATAGATAAATGTAAAATAAATTCTATGATCGCAGGAAAAAGTCACAAACATAGTTACACCTTAGAGACCGGACACACAATAGACCCCTTAGATGAAATCACCGGTTACAAATATTTAGGATATCTACAAACACAACGCATTCATTACAAAGAAACGAAAGATAAATTAAAAACTCAGTTTAAACACAGGCTAAATTCAATACTCAAATCTCAGTTAAATTCACGAAATATCGTAAAGGCAATAAATACATTCGCAGTACCTATTATGACCTACTCTTTTGGCATAATAACGTGGAGTAAATCAGACCTTAAATCTTTGCAGCGCACAGTAAATACCACCATGACCAAATTTAGGAAACATCATCCTAGATCGTGTTTCCTGAGACTAACCCTTCCAAGAAAGGAGGGCGGCAGGGGGGGACTCATAGATATAACAAATTTACATAATAAACAAATTGCTACTCTGAGAAGGTATTTTCACCAAAAATCTGATTCCTCACTCATCCACAAAGCAATAGAACAGAATGATCGCCATTTCACCCCCCTTAATCTGAAAGACAAAAATACCCAGCAGACTGAATTTATAATAGACCACAAAAGCAAGATAGCTGACTGGAGCGCAAAGTCGTTGCACGGAAGACACCGTCATGATTTATGCCAACCTAATGTCGATAAATTGGCGTCGAACGCATGGCTGAATCGTGGCGAACTCTTTCCAGAAACAGAGGGCTTCATCATGGCAATTCAGGACCAAGTTATAGAGACTCGAAATTATCAAAAGTATATAATAAAAAACAGAGCCGAAGACTTTTGTAGGAAATGTAACAGTTCAGCAGAAACCATTCAACATATAACCGGAGCATGCAGAGCAATAGTCCAAACCGATTACAAACACAGGCATGATCAGGTAGCAAATATAGTTCACCAAAAACTTGCATTGAAATACCAACTCATCCCTCCTCCAGCCACCGCTTACTATAAGTACAAACCTGTAAATGTCCTAGAAAACCAAACTCATAAAATGTACTTCGACAGAGCCATACTGACAGATCGAACCATACATTATAATAGACCAGATATCACTGTAGTAGACAAAATTAATAAAACAGCCTTCCTGATTGATATAGCAGTCCCAAATACTCATAACGTTCAAAGTACTATAGCTGAAAAGTTATCGAAATACACTGATTTAAAAGACGAAATAACCCGAATATGGAAACTTAACAACGTAATTATAGTTCCCATTGTTTTGTCTACTACAGGTATCATCCCGCAACAATTACATACCTCTTTGAAATCACTGTCGTTGACACCATCTTCTTATATAGTTATGCAGAAAGCTGTAATTTTAAATACATGCCGAATTGTCCGAAAATTTCTACAGAATGACATACAATTACCCAATTCACAAGTCCAACACTCATTAAAACAACTACCCACACATAGGCCAGAAATTTAAGTATGTAGTTTAATATGTGGTGCACTTGGCCTCGGCCCGTGTACGGCATTACGCCAGTATTTATATACTGAGAAATGTAAAGACCCAAATAATAATAATAATAATAATTGCGGACGAAGTTATCATGACGAATAACTACCGGAAATATATCCTGAAGGACGGTACGGTCGATATTTGTCGGGCATGCCGCCGTCCCGGAGAGTCACTCAGGCATATAATTTCCGGTTGTTCTCATCTTGCTAACGGCGAGTACTTGCACAGACATAACCTTGTAGCCAGGATTATACACCAGCAGCTTGCTCTTATGTATGGACTTGCGGACCGCGAAGTGCCGTACTACAAGTACACACCTGCGCCAGTTCTCGAAAATGGTCGTGCCACGCTCTATTGGGATCGATCTGTTATCACGGACAGGACTATTGTAGCCAATAAGCCTGATATCGTGGTGATAGATCGATCGCAGCGCCGGGCAATGCTCATCGATATCACCGTACCATGTGACGAGAACCTCTTTAAGACCGAGAACGACAAGTCCAGCAAGTATTAGACTTGGCTCACGAGGTAACCGCCATGTGGGAAATTGATTCGGCGATCATTGTACCTATAGTTGTTTCCGCGAACGGACTCTCGCAACGTGGTTGTGGTTGGATGAAGGGCCAGATTCAGAAGGCGGTAATCCTGAACACGGCGTGCATAGTCCGGCGGTTCCTCTCTCTGCAGCCCTAACCGCCGGCAGCCTGGGTCCTGCTCCGTTGCCGGCGGCACTCTAGGTTACGTTTTTATAATGTTTTTATTGTTTTGATATGTTTTAGATGTATTTTATATTTTACTTTTATAAAATATTGTATAAAACCTAATCTAAGAAAAAGATAAATAAAGAAATAAATATAATAATAATAATACATCAACGATCTTCCCACAATTCTTGACCATACAAGTATCCTATTCGCGGACGATATTTCAGTAGTTTTTCATATTCTGATAATGACCACAACCTAAACCTCCTTTTAGATAACACCTTCTCAAAAGTCGTAGACTGGTTAAATTTTCATAACTTAGAATTGAATATAGAAAACTAAAATAATGCAGTTCAAACCGTACCAAAAAGTAGCTTAACCGTGAACTATAAATATAATAAACTATCCATAGATTGTGTCAACTCTTCAAATCTGCTGGGCCTCCTAATAGACACAAACTTAAACTGGAAACTTCATATACAAAAGATCACCTCAAAACTATCCTCATTTACATATGCTGCATAAGAGAAGTTAAAAAAAATTGCAGATTTAAAAACAACCTTATGCACCTACTACGCTTTTGCTCAGTCCTGGCTCCGCTACGGCATAGTTATGTGGGGTAACAGTACACACATACACGATCTATTGCTTGTACAAAAACAATGTATACAAATCCTTACTGTATGGTCCGTAACATGCTGTAACACCGACCCGCCTACTAACCCATGCTCGCAGAGACAATGGGACGAGCCCCTCTGCCGCTTAACAAGGAACAGGCTCTTGGACACGGAAGTTTGTCCAGCCGATCGAGCTCGTCTCATTGCTGCTGCAGAGTGGGAGTCGGGTCTGTGGTTGCAGGCTTTACCATCCCCAACAATAGGGACTTTGATGGATAACAACACCTTTCGGTTGGCTACGTGTCTCAGAGTAGGGGCACCAACAAATGTCCCCACCGTTGCCAATGCGGTGCTGCGGTGGACGGTCTCGGTCACCATGGGCTCTCATGCAGCCGGAGTGCCGGGCGGATCCCTCGGCATGCCAGCATCAATGACGTCATTCGTCGGGCCCTCGTCAGTGCCAAGGTGCCGGCAGTCCTCGAGCCCAACGGTCTGACAAGGGACGATGGCAAGAGGCCCGACGGAATGACTTTGGTGCCTTGGGTATGGGACGACCACTCGTCTGGGATGCTACTTGTTTAGACACCCTGGCGCCGTCTCATATTCCTGCCACCAAATCTGATGCTGGCGCGGCTGCATCTACAGCCGAAAACCTCAAGCGTCGCAAATATGCTGCTCTTGGCGGTAGCTTCATGTTTGCGGCGTTTGGGGTTGAAACCCTAGACCATGGGGCCCCAAATGCGCGACGTCTCTACAAAGAGATTGCGTCGCGCCTTATTGAGGCTTCTGGTGACCAGAGGGCTGGTCACTATTTCGCCCAGAGGATCAGCATTGCGATCCAACGCGGGAATGCGGCCAGCCTTCTGGGCACCCTACCCAGTGACCGAGACCTGGGACAGGTTTATTATTTATAAGATTTTATTTTTGTTATTAGTTAATTATATATAATGTTATCACATTTGTTATCCTGTTTTTCATAATAAAATTAATATATATCCTTACTGACAAAAGTTTTGCTGAAAGTTGCAGACCCTGTTTCCTAAACTTAAGCTTCTGACCTTAACCTCTCTGTACATCTTAGAGATATGTAAATTTAAACGAAAACATAATATAAATTTTAAACCCAACTATTTTAAATTTACGTCCCAGAGACACACTTCCTGTTCCGTCTTCTAATCTAAATATGCACAGCTCTAGTCCATATGTAATGTGTATTAAAATATGTAATAAACTTCCGAGTGATATTAGAAACGAAAAAAAGATACTTTATTTAACAAAAACTTTCAGATTATTTAGTTGTTAATAGTTTTTATACCATGCAAGAGTTTTTTGAAAGTTGAATATTAATAAGTACAGTTAAAATATATTGTTAAATTTAACAAAATATGCGAAAACTGTTATGTAAACATACTATGTCGTGTAATTAATTCGTGAGATGTATCTATTTTTTGTTCAGTTTGTAACTTAGATTAAAAATTGTAGTGCCCTTGCAGGGTTCATAGCAGAACTTCTTTGTGATATAATAACTTGTGTACCTATGAATGCAATAAATAACTGATAACTGAAAGACTAAGAGCATTTCATTGGGGCAATAAAATTGGCTGAAGTGCTGGCGGATTCCTCACACAACGTATCCAGAATTGCGATACAACAAGGACATGCCGCCAGCATCCTTGGTGCATTACCTCAAGGGCCTTTTTGGATTGAAAGTAGTAGGTAAGTAGATAAATAGCTATTATAATATTATTGTGATTCTTGTATATTTGTTTGCAAAAAGTTTTATTTTATATTAATCATTAAATTGATAAAATTAAAACTGTTGTGAGCCATGTTACTACTACTAAGTTACAAACGGATAAACTCACGTGTAATTATATCGCACTAGGCGACATGTTTCGGGTAAGCGCTGGTACCCATTCAAGCCGAGTCCACCACGTCGCCTAGTGCGATATAATTACACGTGAGTTTATCCGTTTGTAACTAATTAAATTGAGTAATGTTTATAGTACATATAAGTTGTCGAGATCAAACAAATATCTTGCACACAACATTTTAAAAGTCGCAAACCGGTGTTGTAACACTGATATAAAATCCTATCATAACAAATCCAAATTGAATAGTAATTAATTGAAAACGACGTAAACCCGAAAACTACTCGATAAAATAGAATAAAAATATATATTTTATTCACGTTACACTCTGAATATGTGGTCGAGTGAAAATATAAAATTTAGATACTTTGATTTACAGTAGGTGGGCTTCGTTTCATCAGAATTTTTACTAGTTTTAAAATAAATTAAACATTCATTTTAACTTCTAGTAGGTCCACGGGGTCCCAGCGCGAACAAACTTTTTGCAGAAATCGCGTAGCGACTGGTTGATGTTACTGGTGACCGAAGAGCTGGCGGTTTCCTCGCATAATCATCATTGCGATACAACGAGGAAATTTCATCAGCATCCTTGGCGCAATGCCTCAAGGTTTTTTTAGATTTAATGCAATAACTTTTTAAGTTTTCGTAATGTTTTAATTATTGTAAGGGTAAGGTCTCCTATAACCGTCGTCGGCTGCCTACAGTGTCTGCATCACAATGTTTACTATATAAATGTACTGCTGTGGTCTCTTTCATATGTCGACGTTGGCGTCATTTTTGTTCAGAAACGTTGACGCTGACGTCAAACGTCGCGTATAGCATAAACTAGGAGACCTAAGCCTAAATAAAAGACTTAATTTTTTTCCTTATTTTTTCTTGTTATGCCTATATTTTTTCCTTTCCCCTCTTTATGTAAATAAATATATTACTACGTTCTCAGTTTTATTTATTTGTTCATGCTATGAGGTAAACGTACCGTGCTCGACACGATGATCCTTCCGTCCCCTCTGTAGACAATGACTTTAACATTACAAGTGGCATATTTAGGACCCGGCTCGGGTATGTCCTAAAACTACGTACAAAAATGGGAGGTAGGGCACAGCGAAGTCTACCATCACGGTTGGGTCTGGAGAAGCCGAACTGGGGAAGTACCTCCTCCTTACAGAATACCACAGCCACAATAGCACTGCTACCTTTCAGGTATGTAGTGTTGGGTTGTTTCTGTTGGTGCGTAAGGTTCTCAGAGCTCCAACAACTTTTAGGCTAGGGAACGCGCATGTGAATCCTCTGGAAGTGCAGGCGTCCATAGACGGTAACTGCTTACCATCAGGCGGGCCGTATGCTTGTTTGCCACCATCGTTGTATTAAAAAAATCTGTTGGCGTCGCAACCGTCCGTTGGCGTATAGTCATGTCGGGAACCCGGCCGTTTACCTTAGTGTAATCTATACTATAGATCGCTCCCTGCAGAACCCTACTGGAAATGATGTACCATTTACATACATTGAATCCCCAAATAGAATATCCGTCTACTGTAACGGTCCCGGCAATACACTTCCAGTTCCATTTTATTTCGTAACTCTAACACGGACTGTGTTCTAACTTCTAAGCTTCAAGTTTTGATATTCATTTAAGCCGTGAGATTCCATTGCTGGACATAACCTCAAAATGACTTGTATCAACTTTGAAAGGTATTGTCGCCATGCTTCATAGGCGGGTTGGCGACCACAAAAGCTGCTGATTCGGTTTCGACTGACGCTGTTGCCCATGCTTCGGATTTTTCTCTCTGTCGCGTCTAGAGATGGGACGCTACCGGTAAGTTACCAAAGTTACTCGGGGAATATTTTAAAATGGTAACATTCCCCACACTAAAATTGGTACCTGTAGCGTTCCATCTCTAGTCGCGTCTTATGACACCCACGGGAGAAGGGGATAGTGATGTTATTCTCAGCCACACGCCTCGATTTTGCTTTTATCACCATGACATTTTTTTGTTCCAAAATTACATGTAATTCATTTGTAATTCGAAAGGTGAAAGGAACTAAAACTACTTACATATCATCATCTCAGCCATAAGACGTCCACTGCCGAACATAGGCCTCCCCCTTGAACCTCTACATATACCGGTTGGAAGCGACCTGCATCCTGCGTCATCCAGCGATCTTAATGTGGTCGTCTGTCCATCTTGTGGGTGATCGTCCTATGCTGCGCTTACTAGTCCGTGGTCTCCACTCGAGCAGCTTTCGACCCCATCGGCCATTACCCTTATCTTTACTTACATACTCGTATTATCATACCTTTATTGATTTGAAACAAAATTATATAATCATAGGTAATTACTGTGAGTCACTCAACGAGTAATGGAAAGAGACAGACTCCGAATTGAGGATACCCGTAGAAGAACCAAAGTAGCCGACGTAGCCGCATTAAACCGTTGAAGTAGCCATGGGTAGATTACATAGCCGGGTGAATCGATGGTAATTGGGGTAAGCCTTTGAGTACCACGGATCAGCGACGCTACCGCGAATTCGATATAGAACTATCGATATAGGTCTCTGTCACTCTCATCACACCTCAATTGGATTAAAGCAGAAAGATGCTCAAAATCTACGCACTTCTATGTTCGCGGTACCAGGCTCAACAAATCTCCTTGGCGATTCAGTGTGGCAACGCCAGCAGTGTCATGGGGACTTTTGAGCCGGCTACGATTCGAGGTGGCACATTTACTTAACCGTTATGTCTTAGTTACTTAAGTTTGACAAAACCTGTGGCTAATATTAATGCATTATATGAGCTGGTGACGAAGCCTGCCGCGAAAAACGATATTCGTAAATTTCGGACGATTATCGCTGTCACTCTCATGACGCCTTAATTGGAGTAAAAGAGAAAGATGCTCGCAATATACCACTCCGCATTTAGACATGCTGGCTCATCACTCGCCTCGCTATTCGTCGAAACGTTCGACGAGACTTTGCCTATACAAAAACGGGATGCGAGGGACGAGAGGAATATCGAGACGTCCGCGTACACATGCGTGCTCGTGTTTCACCTCGCTACTCGTGCGAATGTGTGACCCTATGGTCGATGTTACGTCTACGGTCGTTTTTGGACGAGGCCTGTATTGCTGATTTATTTTTGGTTCTTGAATAAATTATCTTAATTATGTCTTTGTAGTTAGAAAAGCAATTTACAAAATCGACTTCGAAATTGGAAAAAAACTTCAAGTCAATTTGCTATCAAAACACGACGTTATTTGTAACGGTTAAGCCGTCAGTAATACATCATCTAAGTAAAAAAGTTTGTAAATTGTGTGTGTTTGCAAAATTTACCCCTCGCTTAACGTGATACGAGTATTTGAAGAGC
Organism: Grapholita molesta; assembly: GCA_022674325.2. Lineage (NCBI taxonomy): Eukaryota > Metazoa > Arthropoda > Insecta > Lepidoptera > Tortricidae > Grapholita > Grapholita molesta. Next base: position 8,077,239 of record CP053139.2, read on the forward strand.
GTTCATATTTGCTAATGTAAACTTAGAACTTACACTGCTACGTTTCCATAACGCAGGACGTTGACCCTTATTAGTTTAAATAGAGGTATGTACAGTTCACATATATCGGAGCTGTGGAGGTGGTCACAAATATCGGAACATGCACTTTACCGTCTTGAAAATAGAGGCGTTGTTCAGATATTTGTGACCACCTCCACCGCTCCGATATATCTGATGGCGACTGTGCACGGTGAAATTTCATCGGTAATCGGGAACCATTTTTTCGACGGCGATCACATATATGTAGCACTTGCACGGTACTAAGTTTTATGACGACCGGTCTGGCCTAGTGGGTAGGTACCCTGCCTATGAAGCAGATGGTCCTGGGTTCAATCCCCAGTCGGGGCATTTATTTGTGTGATGAGCACAGAATCATGGGTGTTTTCTATGTATTTAAGTATTTATATGTATCTATCTGTTATAATTATATATCGTCGTCTAGTACCTATTACAACACAAGCCTTACTGAGCTTACCGTAGGACTAGGTCGATTTGAGTAATTTGTCCCGAAATATTTATTTATATTATTTATTATTTGTGTGCGTGGAATGTGGATTACAGAAATTAAATGACTTTATTAAAATATGTAAATTGTATTTATATCCACAACAGGCTTCGTCTCATACAAACCAATAATGAAATTCAGACAGGCGTCGTCATTAAGATATAATAAAATATTAATGACACTTGTGTTTATTTTGGGCTCTGAATTTGAATTCGTATGCTCGAAATTTGAAAATCGCACCACTGGACTTTGGGATCCTTGGTTTCTTCTGATTATTTTGGTATGTTATTGCTGCATGAAAATTTTTAACTCTTTGTTACCGCTTCAAGTTTAAACCGTTGCTTCAATTAATTACACTGAAATTTGGTATGCGGGTTGGTTAAATCGCGATGAAGGGTAGTTTGGTCTTTAACAGTTTGATCCCGAAAAATACTCTATAAGGGGGTAGCAAAGGCGGATGCAACTTTGTATGTGGAATTTACGCAGAAAAAATCGGGGGCTAAATCTTTTATATATTTAAGAATAAGCTTGAAAAATTCTGATTTCTCGCGCCGTATAGTGTCAATGGAAAAGCGCACCAAGTTGAAATAGGTTTCGCGGTATTACGCCAAAGTTGGTTAGGCTCACTCGCAATCTTGCCACTAAATAGACGCGAAGCGAGTAAACCTACAACCCGTAACGTAAAATAGAGAGGAGATATGTTAGCAATCACGTAAGTATATTAAGGTGGGATGCAATTTCCTTAAGTTCTCTAGATAATAAATGGTTGGGCGTCTGTTTTACTTTATTTTGCTGGCCATTATCTTGTCCAGAATTAAACATAGTGCCTTTTATTGATATGCGCGTCAGTTTCGCACTTAGGTACCTACATTCAATTCAATTTCATTCAATTCAATTCAATTGTTACAATGTGATAGTGTGATAAACTTAACTTGCTTGTGCACAGCCTATTTTTTGGTGGTAAATATCGGACGATTGTCTCTGTCACTATCATTACGCCTTAACACATTCGCTGTCCAAAAATGGACGCACATGTGCGTTGGTGGCGGTGAATGCCTTAATTAGAGTAAAAGAGAAGCTTACCACCAACACCTGAAGTGATGACCACGACCACTCTAGAGTGACGCTGGCAAAGAAGAAGAAGAAGAGTAAAAGAGAAAGATGTTCGATGGATAAGAACTTCGTTGTTCGCGGTACCAGGCCACGTCGCAATATAGGCACAAAAATTGGGAATATTTTGCATTATCTATCTTAAACCAATAAATTTTATATAATAGGCAAGAATAGGCATGGTGTGAGAGTGAGTGAGATGCAATAAAAAGTATCCAATGTGAAGACAGCGGAGCCACCGCTAAAAACGGTACCTATTCGTTTTCAGACGATTATCTCTGAATCATGACGCCTTCATTGGAGTAAAAGACAAAAAGATGCCCGAAATATACGAACTTCGATGTTCGTATATTTCGGGCATCTTTCTCTTTTACTCCAATGAAGGCGTCACGAGAGTGACAGAGACAATCATCCGAAATTTACGAATATCGTTGTTCGCAGTAGCGCCGCTGTCTTCAACTTTTTTGTTTTAAAAACCCTGTTTTCTTTTAGCTCGGAAACGTACTCGGATGGGAATTACAAAACTTTTTCAATAAGTCGGCAGCCTATTACAGTTCGGTTCACACTTCATTATACTGTTTACTACTTTCCCTGTCCATAGTTTAGGGTTAGGCTTTAGCTTGTGGTACAAGTTACAAAAAAACCCTACTAATATCATAAACGTGAGTATGTGGATATCTACTAATTTACATAATTATTACAAACTAGCTGTGCTCCGCGGTGTTACCCGCGGTTTATTAGGGAAAAAACTTAGCCTATGTGTTAATCCAGAGTGTCCAACTAACTCAACCATACCAAATTTTATTAAAATCGCTCTAACCGTTTAGACGTGAAGAAGTAACAAACATACGCACTCACAAATTTTCGCATTAATAATATTAATATATTAATTAATTAATAGTCTATATGTAGATAAGCGGGTATTCATCGCGTAAGTATATTAACTTTAAAAATTACCTCCGAGGTTTCGAGAAAGACTGGCTAAAGTTGACTTTTACATCTATCAGCGCGAGTTTTTCGAACTACCCGCACTTGATCTTGTTTATCAACACTAAACACACCACACTAACGATATCGGTATTTTTGATTATTCCGTCTCTTTATAACGGTAAAATCAATTAACTAAGTTAAAAGAAAATAAATAAAAATATCGTATGTGCTCAATCGATGTAAAAAGCGACGCTACCACGAAAAACAGATGCTCGAAATATACGAACTTCAATGTACGCGGTAATGACACACTGGCTGAAAAAAGCAAATGTCCTAGAACAGAAAACTGCCACTTTGTTCCCTCCTAGCGGGAAAAAAAAGTGCCATACCATAATATATAAGCTGATGGTTTCAAAACGTTAGTTTGTCACTGTCAGATATTTTCTAGGAGGAATAATGACTGGAGAACGCATACGCGAGCGCCAGTAAAGGACAAAGATATTTTGGCTTTTGTGGCCCAAAATGAAACAATTCACTATACAGGATATAGTGAATTGTTTGCTTTACAGGATATTCTTTATAACAAAAATATTACCCTATTCTGTATTAATTACCGCAACTTTGGTTGAAAACCCAAGAAAACTCCAATTGTATTTGTTTGTTCCCCTCCAACTTTGACAGTTCTGAAGGGACCAGTTCGGAGGGGAACAAAAATATGTGAGACTTTGACAAGGACGGACGAAAATAGCGCCGTCTCTGCCATACCTATGGAAAGTTACATAAGACCATCCCTTTCCATCGTGGTATTATTATTAACACGCTGCGTTTAGGTTAATGGTATGTTTATGGATATTTTGTATTTTAAGTTGCTTTAAATGGTAATTTAATGAATTAATTTTGTTATTCTGTTGATGTTTTTAAAATAATAAACGCGATACAAACAACAATTTAGGTACTTTATCTATTCAATGAAGAATTACATTACAGCATTAAGATAGGACACAATGGCGTCTATGTAAGTTAAAGTCTATAACTTAAACCGACTGTGCCAACATGATTGCACGGAAAGCGGCAAAAGGGTCTAGCGAAAAGTTTAATGAAATAACCGTCAAAACTCTGCCGCGTTAGATTAGGTGCACCACTAACTACTGTTACAGCAGTTTATTGTACAGGGGCGCTACCGAGAAAAACGATATTCGTTTTCGGACAATTGTCTCTGTCACTGTCATGAGTCTCATGACGCCTTAATTGGAGTAAAAGATAAAGTTGCACGAAATATGCAAACTTCGATGTTCGCGGTACCGGGCCAGTTGTACGATCTCGTACAGGGATTGTTGAGCCATTTTCGGGTCAGAATAGAAATTTTAATTTTTTGACTCTTGTCTTCTGTCTGTTGTCCTCGGTCCATTACTAGTAAATTCGTTTCACAAAATTAAATACTTACTTATTTAATACTGCATTTCGGAAAATTGTTAATCAATTTATCATAAACGAGGGAGCAACGCAACATTTCCATCATCACTACATAGATGGTTGGCAGTCCTCAACTGTGCGTTTTTCTAGAAACTCCCTGCCTCGCACAGCAAAACTCTGGAATAAATTGTCGTGTGCAGTATTTCCGGACCGATATGACATCCAAACCTTCAAGAAAAGAGCGTATAGGGATCTTAAAGGCCGGCAACGTACTTGTGACTCCTCCGGTGTTGCGAGTGTCCATGGGCGGCGGTAGTTGCTTACCATCAGGCAATCCGTCTGCTCGTTTGCCTCCTATATCATAAAAAAATAAAAATAAAAAAAACATCGGCGGTTTTAGTGGCTGCTTAGCTTGCCACCCGAACTGTCAATGTCATTAATGTCAGTGTCATTATATTGTCACTGTACTGTCACAGTTGTCATTGATCACATTAGTGAAACTGACTGGCATTTTTCCAAGAGAAAAGCCGGAATTCAGAAATCACTGTTGAAAGTGATATTTTAATACAAGAGAAATTACAAACATGTCTTTTTTAGCTAAACAGTTCAGCAAAAGGGTAAGAAATTACGTGATTATTTTGCACTGTACTTATAATATAATTGCATGATAATATGATAAATGATTACCATTTCCGTGTTTTATTTCAGGTGCTTTTATCAGCACTTTCTACGGTAAAGAAAGTTAACTTATCCACAAGTAAGTACTCCAAATACAATACAAACAATAGCACTGCAACATTTATTTGTCACTGTTTTGTTGCATAACCTCTTTAAATTGTAATTATAGACGACAAACGACATGTAGCCTAGTGGGTAGTGACTCTACCTATGAAGCCGACGGCCCTGGGTTCAAATCCCAGTAAGGCCAGTTATTTGTGTGATGAGCACAGGTTATGTTCCTGAGTCATGGGTGTTTTCTATGTACTTAAGTATTTGTATAGTATTTATAGTCATTGGCTGAGTACCTACAACACAAGCTTTCTTAAGCTTACCATGGCGCTCTCAATTTGTGTATGTCCTGTAATATTTGTTTATTTAATTGGTAACTTACTATAACAGCATCTTTCTGAGCTAAATTATAATATCAAATCATATACATATCTGTTTGGAAATAATTGGACAGTCATATCAACCAGTTAGGCAGTTAACTTGTCAATGACTAATGATGTTTAGTCTTATACAGTGCAGACTTAGACCAGAGAGCATAAAGCAAACATCAAAGTTCAAAAACTGATTGTCACTATCTCTCTGACATACAGGTCGATTCACGAGAGTTGGCACAAATGGAATGAATGACTGAATGAAAATGTCTATGTGTGTGTAACATTAACCAATAAAATAGTGGCTCGATTGTATACCGATACAAGTGTCACTCATACAATGAAAGTTCAATCCATTTGTGCCAACTCTTGTGAATCAACCTGTACCAATGAGAGAGATATATTGATGCACTTACAATGTTTATAAATAAATAAATATTTCGGGACAATCTTACACAAATCGACCTAGTCCTGCGGTAAGCTCAGTAAGGCTTGTGTTGTAGGTACTAGACGACGATATATATAATAGATAGATACATATAAATACTTAAATACATAGAAAACACCCATGACTCAGAAACAAATATCTGTGCTCATCACACAAATAAATGCCCTGACTGGGAATCGAACCCAGGACCTTCGGCTTCATAGGTAGGGTCTACTACCCACTAGGCCAGACCGGTCGACAAATTATACAATATCAAAATGTAGTGTATAATTCTATCATGTTAAACTGATGATAAATTGTATTGCAGCCAGTGTCACTTTCACTCCCAAAGTGCAGAAGCCCGCACCAGACTTTGCAGCCACGGCTGTGGTCAATGGAGAGTTCAATAACCTCAAACTGGCAGATTTTAATGGAAAATATGTTGTATTACTCTTCTATCCATTGGACTTGTAAGTCTGGACTTTATCTGGTAATAAGAATGAGAAGGGAGATGATAGTATCTATATATTTCATCACCTAGCCATTTCTGGCAGAAAGCAAAAATTCTGCTAGAAGTAAACAGGATTTTTTTTTCTTTTATTTAGGGTGATTGTTTAGTTTATTAGCTTTGCTTATTTTAGCAATTAATAGTTAATATAATAATCGTAATATTTAATATATTTACCTGCTTATTCACAAATGTGTCTGAGCTGAGCCTGCTTTAGTTAAATTATGTTTTGTCCTTTTCTGTCTTGTTGATTGTGTTAATAATATACAGAGAAAACATATTAGCTGTTAATAATTTTTTTAATAGCTAACTCTTATATTACACTTAATAGCAATGAAAATAGTTGTAATATTGATTTTTTATGCCAAATGGGCCTTTTTTTCATAACATTATCATGGCATTTTTTAAATTTTCATTAGTTTTATTGTTTAAGTTATTATCTTTGCTTACATTGGTGCTGTTGTTTAAGATTTATCTCATCTCTCTATTATTATTAGTCACATTATGTTTTGTCCTTTTCTGTCTTGTGGACATTTGTATTTATAATATACAGAGAAAACAATATAAAATCAAAATCAAAAATCAAAATCAAAATCAAAAATCATAGTGGTTTATAATTTTTTATAACAGTAAACTCTTAAATTACACTACAAAATAGTTGTGAGAAAATTGCATGTGATATAGTATTGGAAAAATCACCTAACAATATAAATATCAATAGAATATGATGATATGATTAATGGATCAGCCCTTTTTTCATCATAGCCTTGTGCCACTCAATGTGCAATAGGAGAAACATTATTTGTCAATGCAATTTAAACCTTATTACAAACACAGTAACATTTCAACTCCATAAACAATCATTAACTAATTTCCTTATATAAGTAGGTAGGTTGTAGCTCCAGTTTAGTATTAATTCTTTTTTTTTGTCTTTCAGCACATTTGTCTGCCCCACTGAGCTGATTGCGTTCAGTGAGAAATCAAAAGACTTTGCCAACATCGACTGCCAGGTTCTGGGAGTCTCCACAGACTCGGAGTTCAGCCATCTTGCATGGATCAATACACCTAGGAAGGTACATATGCTATCATGTCACATAACACTGGAGACCAACCCAGCCTAGTCATTAGTGAGGTCCTAGGTTCAAATCCTGGCTACTAACTAACTAATCATGAATACTTGCTCCTGTATTTTTAACTTTATCTATGTAATTGATTTATTTAAGTATGTTTATGTGGCTGAATCAGAATCAACTGTTATCCATTATTGACGACCGGTCTGGCCTAGTGGGTAGTGACCCTGCCTATGAAGCCGATGGTCCTGGGTTCGATTCCCAGTCAGGGCATTTATTTGTGTGATGAGCACAGATATTTGTTCCTGGGTCATGGGTGTTTTCTATGTATTTAAGTATTTATATGTATCTATTTATTAGATATATAGAACACATTTTCAAATGGGGTTTCAATTACTGGCCACCCTTCAATTACTGGCCACCTTATACTTAAATGAATTCTGTTTATAGCTAAATAGAGTCCATTTTCAGTATATGGTGGCCAGTTATTGAAAGGTGGCCAGTAACTGGCGATTTACCCTATAGAAAAGATATAGATATTTCATATATAAAACAGATTTTATTAGTTTTTAATATTGCAAGAAAGAAAAGGTTTTTTATTAATGTTACAGGATGGCGGTTTGGGGAAACTAGACATTCCCCTTCTGGCCGACTACAAAAAAAAGATGTCTCAAGATTACGATGTTCTGTTGGACGACGGCTTCGCGCTAAGAGGTAATCTATTCATAATTAACATTTTGAACTTTACTGACTAGACAGGAAACAGTTCCAAAATATGTATACATGTCTTTTGCATTTAATTTTGTTGAGTATTTGCAACGTATTAAGAAAATCCTATCTTTATTTGGATGTAATTTTTATATCGCAAAATTCAAGTAATCGTGTTTCTGAATTATATGATTTATTTAGTTAATCCTTATGCTACCGCCACACATTCGCACGAGTAGCGAGGCGAATAACGAGGCGAAACACGAGCACGCATGTGTACGCGGACATCTCGCTACCTCTCGCACCTCGCCTCGTGTTTTTGTATAGGCAAAGTCTCGTCGAACGTTTCGACGAATAGCGAGGCGAGTGGCGAGTCAGCATGTCTAAACGCGGAGTAAAATATGTAATTTATGACGCACAAAGGGAAGTGAGAACATTGACATCTTACGGTCCAAAAGAGACACACCACACTTTATGATTTTTCTTTCGCAGGTCTCTTCGTGATAGACAGAAACGGCATACTCCGCCACATGTCCATCAACGACCTCCCCGTCGGCCGCTCCGTCGACGAGACTCTTCGACTGGTCAAAGCCTTTCAATTCGCCGATAAACACGGAGAAGGTAAGATATACCCGGACCCGGTTTTGGACCCGGGTATGTCCTTAAACTACGTCCTACAATGAGAGGTAGGGCACAGCGATGACCATCACGCTTGAATCTGGGGCAGCCCAACTGGGGAAGTACCTCCTCCTTACAGACGACCACAGCCATAATAGCACTGCTACCTTTCAGGTATGCGGTGTTGTGTTCCTGATGGTGAGTAGGGTTCCCAGAGCTCCAACCCCCCTTAAAGGCCGGCAACGCGCTTGTGACTCCTCTGGTGTTGCGGGTGCCCATGGGCGACGGTAATTGCTTACCACCAGGCAATCCGTCTGCTCGTTTGCCGCCTATGTCATAAAAAAAAATACGTGTCTAATGGTGTGAATGTCGAGTAATGACCTGTCTCGCTCTGTTCCTTCTGTTATCCTCTAGCTGCCCAGAGATCAAAACTTCCTGGCAAATGCGACTATGCTTTATCATAATCGTTGACGACCGGTCTGGCCTAATGGGTAGTGAGCCTGCCTATGAAGCCGATGGTCCTGGGTTCGATTCCCAGTCAGGGCATTTATTTGTGTGATGAGCACAGATATTTGTTTCTGGGTCATAGGTGTTTTCTATGTATTTAAGTATTTATCTATTATATATATCGTCGTCTAGTACTTACAATACAACACAAGCCTTACTGTGCTTACCGTAGGACTAGGTCGATTTGTGTAAGATTATCCCGAAATATTTAAAAAAAAATATTTTTTTTATAATCAAAATTCAAAATGGCATTCAATGGGAGACCTTTTTATAGGGGCGGCAGGCGGCTTCGTTTAATGTTCGTTGATTTTTTTGTTTATTGATTTTTTAATAAAGAAGAGATTAATGCATGAAACTAAATTTATTATTGTATGTAAAACTTTGTTATTAAAGAATGAAGTGGCTATATTATATATAAAATCCATTATGTTATGATTGACTTGGTACAGTCGCCATAAGTTTTTTTTATACGACGTCGGTTGCAAACAAGCATACGGCCTGCCTGATGGTAAGCAGTTACCGCAGCCTATGGACGCCTGTAACTCCAGAGGTGTCACGTGCGCGTTGTCGACCCTTTATAAATCTGTACACTCTTTTTTGAGGAACCCCATACTAAATATCCATACAAACGCCTCTATTATCAAGGCGGTAACGTGCATGTTCAGATGTTTGTGACCACCTCCACAGCTCCAATATATGTGACATTATATATGTTAAGATAAGGGACCTTATTGTCGATGGCGCTTACGCCGTTGTTCAAGATGCCGCAACACACACGCAACGCGGTTCGACGTAAGCGCCATCGACAATAAGGTCCCTTTTGCTAGATAATGTCACATATCTGATGACGATTGTACTTGTAACCAATTTAAAATGAAATGAATGAATGTATTTCAATTACTTTAAGGTAATTACTTCAGTTACCTGTCTTTTTACCTCCTTTTCCCTTCACATTTTGATATTATTTTTCTCCTTCCAGTGTGCCCAGCAAATTGGAACCCGGATACGAACGCTGACACCATCAAACCCAGCCCGAAGGAAAGCAAAGAATACTTCAAGAAGGCTAACTAAATACTTGCTAGGCCATGATCAATCTTGGGGGCATTTATATTAAGTTTAGTTTAGCTTGACATAGTTTATGAAGATCAAACAGTATACAGTTCAGATAAAGCGTTTAGGGCTATCACAGAGCAAATACTATTTAATTTAACACTTTCATAATGCCCCATACATGGGTCACGATTATCTATCTTTACAAGTCCGTGCCCCACATATGGGTCACGCGATCTATCTTCACAAGTCCGTGCACCACATATGGGTCACGACGATCTATCTTCACAAGTCCGTGCCCCACATATGGGTCACTAACTGACCAGGTATGCATTGAAATCAAATCACTGCATGCAATGGTGCTCATGCTATATAGATAATTCAGATGTCTCTGTTAATATTTTTGTTAGATTAAACAACATTTTATATATATTCTAATAATCCCAGTACAAACCTGGGCGTTTCTTCGTGACCCACATGTGGAAAACGGACGTTAGATGGAAGTAATTTGCTTGGACGTATGAGGATATAAAAATATTTTGTATGGGGACTGTTTTAAGCTATTTTTCATTGAAACAGTTGCATTTGTCTTTCATTTTGTTCAGTGTTAAGCGGAGCGGGCAGCGTTCCGTCGAAATCCGAAGGGTTGTGAGCATACACTGCGAACACATCCATACTTTTACATATGTTTCAAATCAAAAACACCATCAGGTGTGACTGAGGTCAAACGCTGGTCATAATTAAAAAAAATGCACTGCGCACGCCCCATCCCCCTAAATGTCCAACCCGAGCGTCTCAACTCAGGCTTTACAATCCCTATCAGATATATCGGAGCGGCCAAGGTCATAAATATCTGAACAACGCCTCTACAATCATACAGATTAATTAAAACAAAAAAAATCTTAATATTGTCTTCGGTTGCCGCGGTAATTACTCATGAAATAAAACAACTATCGCGTATACTAATTTAAACTTCATCCCGACGATTCGAACGCTTTAGCAGCGTTCGTGGTCATCGGGTGGACTGAAAATTTTTCTTATCCGTGGTCAATAGTTAACGGCTTCTGTGACAAGTTGTGTTTTTGTGGTATAGTTGTAAAACTATACACCATGGGCACATGGGCACCCGCAACACCAGGGGAGTCACAAGCGCGTTGCCGACCTTTAAGGGGGGTTGGAGCTCTGGGAACCTTACTCACCATCAGGAACACAACATTACATACATACCTGAAAGGTAGCAGTGCTATTATGGCTCTGGTCTTCTGTAAGGAGGAGGTACTTCCCCAGTTGGGCTTCTCCAGATTCGAGCATGATGGTACTTCGCTATGCCCTACCTCTCATTGTTGGACGTAGTTTAAGGACATACCCGGGTCCAAAACCCTACCTTACCTTGTGCATGCAAAAATGACCTTTTTTTACGTCGGGATAAGTTTGAGAGTTATATAAAACAGGCATTGAGGTTATATCGTTTTGGGGCTTGGAAGGATTACCGATGAAATAGACTAAATTGATCCTTAATGGCTTACCGAAAAAATGGAACTGTCAGTAATGAGTAAGTTATTATATACAGTCGCCATCAGATATATCGGAGCTGTGAAGGTGGTCACAAATATCTGAACATGCACTTTATCGCCTTGATTCCGATATATGTGAACGAACGCCTCCACAGCTCCGATATATCTGATGGCGACTGTACTAGAAATGTATTTATTTATACTTAATGTAGTTAAGAATACATCATTTGTTAAGTAATCTTTGTTTTATTTTTGCCAACTATAATCAAATTTTTAATTAAATGAAGTAAACTGACAGCAGTTGTCATACATTTCAGGTCGTTTGACAACTTTAGTAGTGATTGACGGTTGAACCTCAAAATGGCGAAGTCGTCTTGAAAATATATTTTTTGTTTTTTGTTCAAACGTGGTTTAGTGTGTAATATTGATAGCGTATTATGCAGTGATCTAACGCAGAATTGTGCAGCTAATGAAGAATTGATTTCAAAACGTGTTTCACCACTATTTTTGGTCATCACCCGGCAATTCCGGGGTCACGGCCGCCTCCTAGCTTTCTGTAAAGTCCAGCTACCACTTTACAAAACGCAAGGCCAACTACCGAACAACATCATGCTCTATGGGCAAACTTATGTTATTCTACTTGACACTGGCGAAATCATCGATTGATTTATTGATGGAAGCCATATTTTTTTTAAAACAAGAAGAAGAAGACAACTTTAGTATGAAAACTGCTGTCAGTTTACTCCATTTAATAAAAAAAAAATATTTTAATTGTTACCAGTGCTCGGACAAGCCATCGCAGAAACAGATATGGACATGGAACAAGACTATGGAGTCGAGACTTAAGATTATTATTATCTAAAGCGGATATTATCGTAATTTAATACTTGAGCATTTTAGTCGCATATCTGTCATGGATTTGGCAAAGTGGCTCGCTTAAACCGTTTTGTGCTGACAATTTAAATTAATATAATTGTTAGCTTAATTATGGTTATATAACATCCTTCCTTCCGAAATCCCTCGTCTTGTCAACATTAAGTTCCTATTAACCTTAGTCCACTCCCCCTGTATGTATGCTATAGCTAAATTTATTCAAAATAATAATTTGTTTCTATAAAGAAAGAAAGAAAGAAATTGTTTATTTGGCGAAATAAAATGAATAGAGAAAAGAACATTACAGGATGTGACTACAAATAAAACACCAAACAGGATGGCACTCAGCATGGGTCGTTACATGACTGGCCATGCAGCGACGCTGATTTTCAGTGCACCCCAAAAAAAAAACAGAAATATAAAATAATATACACAGTAAAAAAAGTATTATCAGTATGACAAAAGTTAAACATTAACGTATGCGGAGTGAAATTTGGACAAAGTTTGAATATATAAAATGTAAAAAACAAAAATCTAAAAAAAATATGTGTGTATGTCAATATCAAGTCTATATATCTGTCAATCAATCTGGTAAGTTTCATAAGGATTGGATGTTTGATTTTGTAATTATGGTAAATAACCAAGAACGCCGTCGCAAAACTGTATGTAATTTCTACAGTATACATCCCCTATGGCCGAAATCGAAGGTGGTGGAACATTTTGTACAAATGGGTGAGAGTCGAAGCATCATTTATAATATTTTAGCGTCTTTTACCTTAAAAAACAACCACTGCTAGAAAGCCTGGTTCTGGAAATTATCCCAACTTGAGCAAGTTTTCTGAGAGAGCTCGACTAAAGAAAATTACCGCCGGCCGTATTGCTAAATCTTACAGAGAGCTCGGAAGAAAATTTAAATGTGACGGAAAAACTGTCAAAAAATATCTTGATGACATGGGCATCGATAAGCGGTGTAGAAAATTTAAATCCACCGTCTCCGAAAATCAAAAATCCACTCAGAAAATACGGCTGCGTAAATTGGTCAAAAAAATATTTTACGCCAAAAACAATGTGAGTTGCGTCATGGATGACGAGTCATATTTCACGTTAGATGGAAACTAGTGGCAAAGCAATTACTATTTTGAGAAGACCAATGGTCCAACTGATGAGAACGTGAAATATGTTGAGCATACCAAGTTTCCTAAAAAAGTTTTGCTATGGCTTGCCATCAGGAACGCGGAATGTCCAAGGCGGTGTTCTTTGAATCAGGTTTAACTGTGAACGCCGATCGCTACATAGAGCGTTGTTTGCCATTAGTGCGAGATTTCATAAATACGAGTCATAGAGGAGAAAATGCTGTGTTTTGGCCAGACTTAGCCTCAAGCTATTATTCCAAAAAAACACTTGGCAAAATGGCGGAACTAAACACCCCATAGGTACCGAAGACATCAAATCCACCTAATGTTCCGCAACTTCGCCCTATTGAAGATTTTTGGGCAAATCTGAAGAGGCGAGTATATTGCGATAATTTTCGGTCCAAAAATGTGCAAAGCTTGATTCGTAAAATAAAATTGGAGTTGAATAAAATGCCCACATCTATGTTTTCGACAGCGATGGACAAAGTTCCTCAGAACTACCGTAAAGCATCTCGCATGGGAGTAAACTTTTTTTTACATTAATCATTATTAGGTACTTTATTATAAAAACATAACTATTTAAAAAAATAATGGTGTTTTTTTTATTTAAAACAACATTGCATTTTGTCCAAATTTCACTCCGCATACGTTATATAAGTTTCAACTTACACATCTATAAAACGACACTGAAATAAATGTGAACATCTGAACATAAAATACAGGTAATTATGTAGGTAGCGAATGTAACAGTAGTAGAAACTGGAAAAATGAATTAAAAAAAAAAAAACTAAACAGGCAGGAAGTAAAGCTGAGTAGGTACAAACACGTCCACTTAGGTATTAGCAGATTGCTGTAAGGTTAAATACTTTTTAAGATTTTTCTTAAAAGAGACTATGGACTATGGACTATAACTTTTGTCTAACAACAAAAGTTTGTTTTACCTTTTTTTTATAGATTCTCCTTTAAGTGAGCTTGCCATCGATAAACACCGGACCAAGTCGATAAATACGTGTCTCTCTTAACCTCGACGTTGGCGGAATCATCGACACCATCGATGGAGCCATAACACACGCAAAAGTTGATTGATTGATGGTTATATATACCTAAATATTTTAAATATGATGCAAATAAATACAATGCAACCACGCTGTTAATGGAAATACCTTCACACAAGTATAGTGAATTCTGGGTTACAGTAATAAATGTCATTGAAAAGTATAATTAAATAATACTGTACATAATGTGCAGAGCCCGAAAAAACCATAACAAAACAAAAGACTGTCGCAATCAAACTAGTGATAGAAACGTTTTTTATCGATATCGAGTAAGTTTTGTCTAAAAAAATCATACCGATATGTTTAGGTACATTAGTTTTTAATCATTCACGCCAATCGCAAAAGAAGTGGTAAGTAGGGTTTATTTATATGTATTATTTCATCTAAAACGCAACGTAACTTATATTATCGACGTTATGTTAAGTAATAACCCTCCCTTTTCACTTGGCCGTAGTCGGGTGACAAAAAGGTAATCAACCTCATCGAAAATTATAGACTTCAGAAAATTAGTATTCCATGAGACATCGATAAACTCGATATCGATAAAAAATGTTTCTAAAACTAGTTTGATTGCGACAGTCTTTTGTTATGCTATGGATTTTCCGGGCTCTGATAATGTGATTCTATTAATTTTGTTCTATTGCCGTGTTGTGATTGTTTTGCGATGACTTGTCCGAGCACTGCCAACTACCATTTCCCGTCGATAATCCTGAAGACAGAATATAAAGGTATGGCATATTGATCGTACTCTAAGCGCATGCAGTAAGTGCTCGAGACTCCTAATCACTTATGGATTCCGGGGAAATTGTGCTGACATCTATAAATAAATAATTACAGGACATACTTACACAGGTAAGCTCAAGAACGCTTGTGTTATGGGTACTCGTCCAACGATATATACCGGATGCGGCCTGTAATAGGAGCAAAAATTTTACGGATCGCTTCTACACCACGAATGTAACAACATTTGTTCTACAACTTTAAATAATTGGGTAATATATTACTTGTGATTTTTTCGAACAAAGTAAATAGTATTTTCAATGAACAGCATCCAATAGTCTAGTTGACGTTTACTGTCAGCCTACAAACTTCATAGTATTTGCAATACATTGCGTGCTTGGAAAATCTTTTTATATTAATATTTGTTAAACTATAAGTTATTTTCAAAAGTCGTAGAACAAATGTTGCTACGTTTTTGGCGTAGAAACGATGCCTAAAGTTAAAGCTCCTATTACAGGCCACACCCGGTATAATAAATAAATAAATATCTCGGGACAATCTTACACAAAACTGTTGTAGGTACTAGACGACGATACATACATAAAAATACTTTATACCACGACGGTGGCAAACAAGCACATGGCCCGCCCGATGGTAAGCAGTTACAGTAGCCTATAGACGTTTGTAACTCCAGAGGGTTCACATGCGCGTTGTTTTCCTTTATATCGTCCGATGTACACCATGCAGCGTCGTTTAAATCAAGTCAAATATTTTAATAAAAGCGAAAAAACGCAGAGCAATTTTTTGTTTAATGTAGGTACCTATTTAGCGTTTTCGGAAATTATGTAGGTATGAAATAGGTATAATTTTATATTTAGGTCACCAGTCGCTTTTCGATAAAGGGAAACATCGCGACGAAATCGGCTGGAATGTCAGATGGCAGTCGCTATCGTAAAAAGTAGTGCCAATAATAAATCCGTAATGGGTTCGCTTGGAAACTAATCCCACGAATTGACGCCAATTCGTGGGATTAGTTGCCAAGCGAACCCACCATGGCCCCCATGATCCGTTGCAAAATGGCGGAAGAACGCGAGAAAGAAGATTTATATTTGTACACGACTGTACGAGTAGGTCAAGAATCCATCATAAAATTGGAAATAAAAACTGGTTTCCAACCCACCTAAACATGCTAATTTATGATAATATAGATCTGCTGTCGTAAAAACTTCGAATTCTTGTAAATTGTGCGTGGACCTGGCAAACATGTCATCTGTGACGCTGGCAGTGATTTTTATATTATTTTGTGTGTTAGCCGTTTACTATGTAAGTTAAACCAATTTTTTTTCCTTAGCCTGCGTGTCCCACTGCTGGGCAAAGGCATCTTGTTTTCCATGACTCCCGATCCGCTGTTTCTAAGGCCAAGTTCCCGTCAAACGCCTTAGCACCCCTGGCTCCGGGGGTAAAGCCCCCAAAACCGCCGAGCACTCGGGGCCTATTCGGGGAGTCTATCATTGGGAGCTTTGGACCATAATCCCACCACGCTGGTACAGTGCGGGTTGGGGGGTTGTCAGTTATGCCTCGTTTGCTTTTTGGCAGGGTGCACCACTTTCACTATCGAGTGCGATCGTGATCCAGTGGCACTCCCCCTTACGGCAATGCGGACGTCCCCGCTGTGTTTTTAGTGGGTATTCTCCTCCCCTCCTCTTGGCTAGCAAGAGGAGCAGCGAGGAGAGTCCTACATACCCCCTCACTACCATCATGGGCCTGCCCCAGGCCCGGCGGGGATACGTAAACGCATTTTCCCAGCGATAAAAAAGGGTGCACCACGTTCAGGGAAGGTTGGCTTGGGTTATGAGAGATGTTGTATGGAACCCCTTACACCAAAACCAAAATTAAGTAGGAAAATGGAGTTCTTATACATGTAGCATTAAGGCCTTTATTCTACTATAAAACGTTCTGTAAGGTGGGCCTTAGTCGCCAGGACACCAGTCCCGCCAACAACAAATGTTACGCAGTTCTATAAAGGTGTCTATTTAGTCCACTAGCGCAATCAAACACCCTTACACCACAGATACCCCTTAGGCGGGCGACTGGTTGCGCCCACCATACAAGACCCCATACAAAACGTTTTTATAGTTACAAAATCAATCATATTAAACAGTGAATTGGGTTGAATTTCTTTTGTTCGTGTAAAATAATGAAACATTACGTATGCTAATTTATTTCCTTACCGAAACAAAAGCGAGGAGGTTCTCAATTTGTCGCGTAGGTATATATATTTTTTGTTCCTTATACCTAATAGGCTGCAAAGTATGTGGTTGCAGGTTTGGCTAGACGAGAGGCACGTGAGGTCGTTAAGGTTGACATTGCCGGCCTAAGGCCGGTAAGGTCCTCTTTTTTAAATGACATTTCACATAGATTTGTGACACAGCATCTTGGAGATTGGCCATTAAAAAAATATTGGTGATTTTATGACATTCTGCCCCTACGCCTATTAAAAACAATAATCAAATTTTCGTTCATTTTGCTGTTTCATTTGGCATGTTTAGCTTTTTCTGAAAATTAAACTTTTATTTCTTGGAGTTATTTTTAATTACTGTATTGCATGTTTGAGAAAAGCACTATACATACCTCGGCGTGGAAAGGGGTTGTCGTCCTCATAATAATCCGTCCTCACTGCGTTCGGCCTCTAGATAATTTACATTGAAATAAATTGTAGGTATAGGTGAAAAATTTAGCTAAAGCGTGTGTGTACACGCATGTCGGCGTTCTATACCTATTCAAATTTTGACGTAAGTTCCATATTAATTTATAATTTGTCTGCTGTGTTTGGAGACCGGTCTGTTGTGGCTATTTGGGGCTGTTTTAAGTAGGTAATTTTCTTTTCTTCGCATTTCGTTTTGTTTATTTTTAGCGTGATACAATTCATTCGGTGCATGTTTATCTTTAAAAAAAAGGGTAGTAGGTATATTTAGATCATGACACCTGGAGACCTTATATATCTCTAAGGTTAATTTGTAATGAGTATATATTTATATTTTTGTGTAGGTATATTTGGATGCCAAAATAACTATTGAAATATTTATTTTAAATTGTTGATGACGAATTATAGTAATTTGGAAATTTGAGTAAAGGACAGACTATAAAGATATTAAGAAACCATATCAAACGTTTTGTTAACTTCGTTCTAAGCAGTCAGATTTTTACTTGTAAGTAATTTTTTTGGTAGTTACTTTTTGTAAGTGTTTGATATGTTTTATCTGTAGAATAACGGATTTTTATATATGTTTTAAGATTTCTTTTGTAATACTCTTTTTAAAAAATAAGTCCCGCCGAGTTTCTTGCCGGTCATAAAAGTCAAAATGCTTCTCGGGTCAGAGGTGTAAGGTTTGAAGGAACCGGTGTAGTTTTTATTTTTCTCTTTTACTTTTGTATACCCGACGTGTAAAAGTGCCCTTGTGGCCTACTTACTGAATAAAAGTTTGAGTTTGAGTTATGCACAACTACTTACCTACATTGTAATGTAGTTCAGTCAGCAGCAGAAGTGGCTAAGGGTTTGAGGTGTTCAAAATGAGGTCAACACATCTCTATTGTCAAGAGAATAAGAGCGCGTGTAGGTCATTTTGAACCCTTCAAACGCTTAGCCACTATTGCTGCTGACTGTATGGATACAGTCAGGGTCAATAAATAATTATACTTACCCAGTTACGGTACTAAAGGTGTAATAATTCTCGATTTTTACAGAAGAAAAAACGGAGGTACTTTAAGCTGGCATCTTCGGTGCCAACATTTAAAGAATGCCTTCCAATCATCGGGCATTTGCACAAAGTCATGGCAGGGAGCGAACGTAAGTTGGAATTTGAAATAAAACCATCAAAGCTTTCATTTAGTTTCGTTAGTTTCTTACTTTCTTACCTTTAGATGCGACAAGATATTTTCCGTCGTACATAATACAAAAACGAATACCTATATTTAAAAAGGTGTATGGTTAAAAACGTGTACCGTGTGATGCCGGCTGACTACAATAGCACCACCCTACCTCCTCACGCGGGTGTCGTAAGAGGCGACAAAGGGAAACATCCTACGGACGGGCAGCAGCGTCCGTCGAAACCCAATCTACAGCTACTGCGGTAGCCAACCCACCTGCCAAGCGTTGCGACTATGGCAACTACCCCCCAAGATACAAGTGATAGGGTAGACCGGGGACAACAGTACCGCGGGGCAATAGTACCATCGCTCATTAATTCACAACTACAACGAAATATGTGGGTATTCACGGCGAAGCGCAATAACTACTTGTCCGAACCTGCTTATGTTCTAGGCTTATGTCCAGCAGTGGACTGCATACGGCTGAAATGTATGTATGTAATGTAGATAGGTAATAGTTAAATAAAAGAAATTTTTGACAGATACATACATATCTGTCCAGAGATCATTCGTATTCGAGTAATTCGGTATTTCGATTAATGGCGGATAATTTCTAAAATGGACTGGTGACCTAGCGGTAAGAGCGTGCGACTTGCAATCCGGAGGTCGCAAGTTCAAACCTCGGCTTGTATGAGTTTTTCGGAACTTATGTACGACATATCATTTGATATTTACCAGTCGCTTTTCGGTGAAGGAAAACATCGTGAGGAAACCGGACTAATCCCAATAAGGCCTAGTTTACTCTCTGGGGTGGGAAGTCAAATGACAGTCGCTTTCATAAAACTAGTGCCTATGCCAAATCTTGGGATTAATTGTCAAGCGGACCCCAGTGTCCAATGACAAATTAACAGCTACTGCGGTCGCCAACCCGCCTGCCAATCGTGGAGACTACGTTAAATCCCCCAAGATGATACTATAGTCATATTTGGTGAGGCCAAATATGTTCACTGTATTATGGCTGAAATGATGATGATGACATTGATGATGATGATGATGATGTTGGCATTTATCTAATTTTAGAAGTTTTCTGGTACTTTTATATATAACTCGGTGTGCCTCGCGGTGTTACCCGGGGTTATTTTCCCGCAGTAAAAAGTAACCTATGTGTTAATCCAGGGTGTCAGAGCTAACCCCATACCAAATTTTATTAAAATCGCTCCAGCCGTTTAGACGTGAAGAAGTAACTAACATACACACTCACGCACTCACAAACTTTCGCCTTTATATTAGTGTAGATTACCCGAAATCACCTTCTTGTCTTAAATTAGCTTACTGGACTCTGAGACTAAGGACATCGACAATCGTAGTGTGTCAGAACCATAAACTTAAGAATAAGAATACTAATGAATAATGTCACAACTTTACAAAAACTTGTTCATCAAGTCAACAAACAAAAAACTTAACTAAAACTACAGGTCGATTCACTAGAGTTGGCACGAATGGATTGAACGAAACTTTCATTGTATGAGTGACACTTGTATCGGTATACAATCGAGCCACTATTTTATTGGTTAATGTGACACACACATAGACATTTTCATTCAGTCATTCATTCCATTCGTGCCAACTCTCGTGAATCGACCTGTACTTTATATAACATATATGAATGCATATTATACGGTGCTTCAACTTAGAGTAGGTATGTAAGAATTAAGATACGAATTTTTTTAAAGTGATGATATCATATAATAAACATATTATAAAAAACCTATGGTGCCGCCGGCAACGGGGCAGGGCCCAGGCTGCCGTTGGTTAGGGCTGCAGAGAGAGGAACCGCCGGACTATACGCGCCGTGTCCGGGATTACCGCCTTCTGAATCTGACCCTTGATCCAACCACAACCACGTAGCGAGAGCCTCTCAAGATGTTGGTTGAGACTCTTCGCTAATTATATAATCATATAATCTTTATTATGGTGTCTAAAACAGAGAGAAATTCTATGGTTAAAAACTTAAGTAGTTAATTAATATTATTTATAAAATATATTTTTTTATTCCAGGCTTCTGGGAACATGTTAAAGAAGCCAGCGATTCAGCTGAAAAAGCAGGAGGTGTCATAACTGTCTGGGCTGGACCTGTAGCCGTTTTCTGTAATTACTTTAAAACATATTTCGTAAATATATCGTATAGTACCTTTGCTTTGGCAATCCTAGAGTTAGCAGAAACGTACCTACTCGCTAGCGACTTCGTAACATATTTGTGTGGAGAATGTGTACGTCAACCAATTTGATTAACGGGCCACTTCGTTCCTTGTCACAGTGAAAATCTATATGAAAGACGCAAAAGATTTCTTATTAACGTCACTGTGACAAGGTTCGAAGTGGCCTAGAAATCAAATTGGTTGACTATACGTAGGCTAACAAACCGGCGTAAAAACGCACAACTTAGGTATAAACCAGTAAAAAAACATTGTTTTCATTTTACCTTGCAAATGCTGGCGTCACAGTGGCGTCAGCGGGGAGCCGACTACCTGCTATTGGGCGACATTGGCGACAGTCACGTCACCTCGCTTCACACGACAGCACAAGTGGCTAAACGTTTGAGGTGTTCAAAATGAGGTCAACACATCTCGATTGTCAAGAGAATAAGAGCGCGTGTAGCTCATTTTGAAAACTTCAAACGCTTAGCCACTTTTGCTGACTGTACATTCTCACTGACAGTTCTAATACGCAATTACGCACACTAACAAGCTTACCCGCTTTGGGCTTATCTCCCCTACTTATGTCAATATATGGCAAGTTGGCGACTCATAGAGATCTAGCTAAAAACTTTAGGTATGTACTAAAGGACCATGTCTATGTAGTTGTGCAGAAAATGAATATGGAACTTAAAATTTGAATATAGAACGCCGACGTACGCACGCAGGTACGTTACTATTACATAGACCAGGTGCTTTAGCTAACAAGGAAGGGGACCCAGCTGTCTGACTTCGATTTGATTTATGATATAATTATAGAGTAGTCTAAAATAACGGACACGTGTTTTTTTTAGCTGCCCAAACTCAAACTGTTTGGAGAAAATGTCCTTCAAATTACTGAATATTGACTAAACCTTCTAATTTCTGTAGAGATTTTTTCAAGAAAATTTATATTTAATTATTACTGGTTTTGGCAAAGTCATAGGCATCGGAGGCAGGATTTAACCCTCTCCAGCTATTGTGGCTGACGCCTTAACCAATTGGGCCACCCGAACACAGTAAAACCCGTCGAAATCTGTCAAGTACCTATATTTAATTTATAAGTAATTATAGTATTGTTTATTTTTAACGGTAATTTGAGCATTTCTCAAAAAGTTTGTACATTTGGATCACGTCTTCGATTTTGATTAAAAGCGGTAGACTGATAGAGCAAATGATGCTTAGCAAGGTCCCATAAAGTTTGTATGGAATGTTTTCTTTACCGAAAGTCTATAGAAATTTGGTAACAAAAAAGAAAAGTTCTTGAGAAACTTTTTGAAAAATGCTCATTTAGGCACCGTTTACCAACGCTAAGACTAATCACAGTTTAAATACAAATAATTTGTGTCATTATCTAGGAAAAGGGACCTTATTGTCGATGACGCTTACGTCGAATCGCGTTGCGTTTGTATTGGTTCGCCTTGAACAACGACATAAGTGCCATCGACAATAAGGTCCCTTTTCATAGATAATGTCACCTTTCAGTTATTAATGATCCGGATGATGCTTTGACGGTGCTCAATTCCTGTTTAGAAAAGAGTTACTTCTACAATGTGGTGTTTGGCTGGCTGGACGGATTGCTCACTGCCGATGGTAAATAAACACTTATTTTTCATCTCTTATATTATCACATGTAGTCAAAATTACCACTTCAAACTCCGCCCACGGGAGTTTATATATCTTTTAAAACATTATCATTTTAATAACGATCATGCGTTGGCTACCTCCATCTTTTCATCTTTAGTGTGGCATCAGGTCGATTCGACCGCATGCAACTATAATTAATCACCATACACCTCCCGTGGGTATCGTATAAGAGGTGACAAAGGGATAAACCGACTTAAGGATGACTCACGTTACACCGTCGCGTCTCCTAGACGTCGCCCTCCCGAGCTCAAGCCTTCCGTTGACTCAACGGGACGGTACGGCCTCCAGCGGACACTCAAATATTGACATGAACACGAGCGTCGTTCCATCCAGCCATTTGTTGCGAGTAGACGATCGTCACACGCCCGTCGATATCGCGTGGACATCACGTCGCCTTCCTTTCACGGGGCCGAGCAGAGCCTTTTTACAGAGCTGTAACGGCCGGCCGTCGCATGACCGGCCCGAGCCCGGGCCGAGTGGCTCGGAGGGCTCAGTGATCACGTGATTAATTCAATACAAAATGTAGCGACAATGGCCTCGGGTGGCGACTTGCCACTCTGAGTCAACCTTTATGATCGCATAACGGTTGCTCCTATATAGGCGGTCCGTCAAAACCGAAGCAACAGCTCCTGCGGTTACCAAGTCGCCTGCCAAGCAATGATTATCAATTCATCATTAAAAGGCGTATTTTAGTGGCAACATGGAAACGTAACCGAAAGCTTCTGAACTCAACGTTCAGCCAGCATGTGCTGGACGGATTCGTGCCCATCTTCAACCGTCAAGCGGCGTCGCTGGCGCTGCGCTTGGAATCCCAATCAACCGAGTTCGACCCTACGGAGCACTTGCTTGAAGCTACACTTGAGGCCGTTTGCCGTAAGTTATCTACATACATTCTTATTTAGTCACATTTTCACGCTTGGACTAACTTACAAACATAAGCAGCTTCTACACAAAAACTTCTACATGAACGTGTGTATACATAAATACTACAGAAAGTATGTAATTTGACTACAGAAACTTTTCTCTGTTAGCAGACTAACCGCTATTGGTATTTGTGTAAACAAAAACCGTTCTTAACTTTTCTCTGTTAGCACAGAAACCGGTAATGCTACTTGTGTAAACAAAAACCGTTCTTAACTTTTCTCTGTTAGCACAGAAACCGCTAATGCTACTTGTGTAAACAAAAACCGTTCTTAACTTTTCTCTGTTAGCACAGAAACCGCTAATGCTACTTGTGTAAACAAAAACCGTTCTTAACTTTTCTCTGTTAGCACAGAAACCGCTAATGCTACTTGTGTAAACAAAAACCGTTCTTAACTTTTCTCTGTTAGCACAGAAACCGCTAATGCTACTTGTGTAAACAAAAACCGTTCTTAACTTTACTCTGTTATCACAGAAACCGCTATTGGCATTTCTCTGGACGGCGAACCAGTCATCGATAGTGAATACAAGAAGGCCCTAGGAGTCGCCATGGACGTGTCAGCTGAGCGGTTGGGGAAATTCTGGCTACATCATGATTTCCTGTACCACTTTTTTGAACTTCGGAAAACCATGGATAAAGCTTTGGCTGTCGTTCGGAATATGTCAAAAACTGTAAGTATACGCTTCAGTGCCAAACGTCCAGTGGCAAAAAGCAGCAAGGCGTCAAGCGTTGAAATACTCTGGACATGTATATTTAGGGTTCCGTAGTCAACTGAGATCGCCATGTCCGCTCGTCTGTCCGCAGTAATCGCTAGTACTATAAGGCTGTGTTTCCATTAGAAATGAGCAAAGATAGCGAGGAATGTGTTTTAATGGCCAATAGAATCACTACATTGCTTACCGAGGAAAGAGAAATGAAGTTAATAAATTGTATAGTCTAAAAGTTATGTTAATTTTTTTTCTTGTTACCGATCGTGATTTTTTTCACCTGAGCCCTGAGTGTAAGTTTTTAACGTAACTTTACGTCAACGCGTTTGCGTTTCCCATATAAATAACATTATCACTTACGCGTTCGTAAACGTTTTTTCATGTCAAAAGTAACTTACACTAAAGCCTCTGATGGCCTCGTCGGAAGATCAGCTAGCTAGCTGGCTATTCGCTAGCAATATGCCGAGATAAGGCCGTTTCCTGGCACTTTTTTTGTATTCTGTTTTATTTTTATGTCCGTGTTTGTGTCTACGAATGAAAACAAAAACTAAACTAAACTAAGTAATCCTATTGGCTTTTAACAAACACATTCCTTAGGCTGTCCGCTTAGTTAACTTAATTTTTTATAACCTAAATAACTTTGAATGAAGTTAAAACATTATTTTCTCAAACATGCAATGAAATATGTCTTTACATTCCTTATAATAGAGTCGGAAGTATGGTTTTTTGGGCACGGCAACTGAAGGGGATGGAAATGAAATTTCTTATAACTTTGCAGGCCCAGGCCTGCAAAGTAACTTTTTTTCGACTATTATCCATACAGAGGCAAAGATGGCGGGTGTCATAGCAAACAGCTGATGTTAATTTTTAATACATTTCGATTTCATTGTTAGTTGTGATTTAGCAAATTTAATTTTTTGAAGCATTTCTTTTATTTCATTTTATGTTTGAGAAAAGCACTATACATGCCTCGTCGTGAAAACGGTTTCCCGGCCTCGTATTACTATCCCCACTGTGTATACCCACTTGGCCGGAAATTCCCATTTTCCCGGCCTCTGATGTAATGCACTATTTCATTGACATTTTATTGTATAGGTGCTTAACAAAAGACGAGCTGAAAGAGAGCAAGCTAAGATTGCAACAACATCATGTAAGTAGGGAATGATACTAATGTATGACAACATATAACTATAATTAGTATTCCGCTTCAATAAGTTCTGATAAACACTAACTGTTCATAAATACATTAATTGTGACATTGTCTATGATAAGGGATTTTATTATCGATGGCGCTTACGCTGTTGTTCAAGATGACGCAATACAAATACAACGCGGTTCGACGTAAGCGCCATCGACAATAAGGTCCCTTTTGCTAGATACTGTCACAGTTGCTGAGTGTATTTCGCCCAAAGAGAGACTCATTCATCACCATTCCTCATTTCTGCTGTAAATCGTCCATTGCTGGACATAAGCCTCCCCCAAATATGACTTGTATCATTTTGGGGGGTTGTTACCATAGTCACCACGCTTGGTAGGCGGGCATAGTTTTCTGAACTATGTAAAAGATAAATGAATAGATAGTTTTGTTATTGTTATTTATATTTAACCCTATTACCTTATATTTGTCTTTGTATTACCTGTACAACATTGGTACTTATCGATAACAAGACTGTCGATGTTTTTATTTTGTCAATCACTTACAAGAAATCTTTCGTGCTAATAAAATATCTATTTGAACAGTCGCCATCAAATTTATCGGAGCGGCCAAGTTATTCAAAAATATCGGAGCATGCACTTTATCTTGACAATAGAGGTATTGTTCCTATATTTGTGACCACCTACACAGCTCCGATATATCTGATGGCGACTGAACAAGTATGGAGGAAAATCGTAAGCATTCAAAAATGTATTACTTTCCCATCAGCACGCCGCTTCATCGCTTTCCTGGATCTTCTACTGGATCTGGCTGAAGACGGGTCCTTCACAGATGAGCAAATCTGTGGAGAGGTGGATGTCTTCATCGCAGCTGGAATAGAGACCTCGGCTCGAACGCTGGTCTCCTCAATGGTGCTAGTTGGGACACATCAGGATGTGCAAGATAAATTATATCAGGAGTATGTAAAGATCAAATATGATATGTGCCGTGTGATGCCGGCTGACTAGAATAGCACCACCCCATCTCCTCCCGTGGGTGTCGTAAGAGGCGACAAAGGGAAACATCCTACGGACGGGCAGCAGCGTCCGTTGAAACCCAATTTACAGCTACTGCGATCGCCAACCCGCCTGCCAAACGTGGTGACTATGGCAACTACCCCAAGTTGATACAAGTCATATTTGTGGGAGGCCTATGTCCAGCAGTGGACTGCATACGGTTGAAATGTATGTATGTATGTATGTAAATATAAACTACTGTTCGTATATATATTATTATCAAATAGTTAGTGGTAGTCACAGTGGTCAAATATATCGATACAGATCTTTATTTATAAGAGCGCTGGTGGCCGATAAGAGCGTGCAACTTGCAATCCGGAGATCGCTGGTTCAATCTCCGACTCGTACCAATGAGTTTTTCTGAAGTTATTTACGAAATATCATTTGGTATTTAGCAGTCGCTTTTCGGTGAAGGAAAACATCGTGAGGAAACTGGACTAATCCCAATAAGACCTGGTTTACCCACTGGGTTGGAAGGTCAGATGGCAGTCGCTTTCAAGATCAAAAAGTCAAAGTGAAAATGATATACTAATTTTACTGATGTCTCCATCTGTATATATCGAGATGGACTAATTGAGTACCTATACTAACGTGTCTTATCCAACCTCGACATTGGCGGAATCATCGAGGACTTGTTGAAACCATAAATTAAAAAAAAAATGAATTACTGTTGTCTCAACAATCAAAAACATGACAAACACCCCGTTCCTAATAGCAGTCTGGCCACAGATTAAGAACAATTCCCAGGTCATTTGACATCACCAGAAACGGGCAGCGTCCCTGAGAGAGGAACATAATGCGATCGCCAACGAGCTTGCCACCCCGGTCCTAATAGCACTCTGGCCACATATTAAGAACAATTCCCAGGTCATTTGACATCACCAGAAACGGGCAGCGTCCCTGAGAGAGGAACATAATGCGATCGCCAACGGGCATGCCAAGCGTGGCGATTATGGCATTAAACCCTCCATGATCAGAGATCGCTCCCGATCTATCTCCCTTGGTGAGGGGAACAGGGGAGGCCTATATCCAGCAGGTGGCCGATAGATAGATAATAGTAATCAAACGTCAATACTGAATATTCATCAAGTTTTTTTTCAGGATAGTGTCAGTCCTGGGCCCAAGTTTGTACTTGAACAAAGAAGATATGTCAAGACTTGTGTACACGGAGGCGGTTATAAAGGAAGTTCTTCGCCTTAGTCCAGTCATACCGTTCATTGGACGGGAAGTTAAGCAAGATGTCAAACTTAGTAAGCCCTTTGTTTGGATGGTATTTGTTCTTCTATTAGCCCAGCTGGCGGCTATTTGGACGTAGTTTAGAAACTTCTGTTTTGAATAGTCTGTATTGAACTTAATTGTGATGGTAATCACAAGCTCTTAAGTAAATATCAAATTTTGGACCCGGGTATGTCCTTAAACTACGTCCAACAATGAGAGGTAGGGCACAGCTTTGACCATCACGCTTGAATCTGGGGCAGCCCAACTGGGGAAGTACCTCCTCTTTACAGAAGACCGCAGCCATAATAGCACTGCCACCTTTCAGGTATGTAGTGTTGTGTTCCTGATGGTGAATAAGGTTCCCAGAGCTCCAACCCCTTAAAGGCCGGCAACGCGCTTGTGACTCCTGGTATTGTGGGTGCCCATGGGCGACAGTAATTGCTTAACACCAGGCAATCCGTCTGCTCGTTTGCCGCCTATGTTTTAAAAAATAAAAATTTGGCTCTCCATTAGGCAGGATATCGACTGATTGTTTGCCGTCCTAAAACGTTATGTGTTAAAACATTATTAGGATGATTTCAGTTTGACATTTTAATCTTTGCTTGGCAAAGATCGCTGGAATCCACTAGATACGGGTAGCGTAAAACGGTCATTGTGGTCGTTTGGGGAAGTCTATGTCGAGCAGTGAACGTCTTTCGGCTGATATGATGATGATGATTAATTTTTGCTTAAGGGATGGAGTGTGTCGTACATGCCAAATCCGCGCTTACTGAAGAACGAACATATACTTTATCTGCCAGCTTTAATATGGTAGTTTTTATCATTTGTCACAATATCTGCCACGCTCCACCGAGTAAGTGACGGAAAGCGCGATAGACGATAAAATGGCACCCATGCTATGCTATTAATGCAAGAATGTTTTATTTTGTCACCGACGTGACACTTTTAATCGGTAGCGCGGTAAGCATGGCTGTGCAAGGCTTTAGTTAGTTGTTTTCAGTGTTAAAAACACGTACAGTCGAACATAAAACCTCCTTTTTTGAAGTCGGTTAAAAAGTTACCCTCCTACTAAAATACAGAAATATTTCTGATTATTTCAGAGAACTACACGCTCCCAGCCGGCAGCACATGCGCGGTGGTATTCTGGGGCATCCACAGGCTACCGATCTGGGGACAGGACCGCTTTGAGTTCAGGCCGGAGCGGTGGCTGGAGCCCTCGAGCCTGCCTCGGAGCCCTGGCGCCTTCGGCGGCTTCAGTCTCGGGAGAAGAAACTGCATAGGTACCTTTTTTTCAGACCCCATAAGTCCATATTATTGTCAATAGAACAATTTTATTAAATTCCACGTGTTAGTATGAACATCATCACATCACACCATCAGCCTATCACGGTCCACTGCTGGACATAGGCCTCCCAATTTCACGTCATCGTGTTCGATTTTCGGCTGGTCGCATCCAGCTCCTGCCAGCCATCTTGCGCAAGACGTCACTCCACCTAGCCAGAGGGCGCCCTACACTACGCTTGCCGATTCGCGGCTCCACTCAAGAACTCGTTTACCCCAACGGTTATCGGTTCTACGGCTAATTATGGCCAGCCCACTGCCACTTCAACTTAGTAGTTCGTATATGTATATATTATGAGAAACCTACAAATATTATCAACACTTACATACCAATAAGGAAAAAAATAAACAAGTTTTGATTTCTCGAAGTAGATATTATTTTATATTGACATGATAATTGGATTTTCAACCCAAAAGAAGGAATAGAGTTAAGTACCTTTACGCTACTGCATTACGATAGATGGCGCTAGTACAATAATCTGAAAGTAAATGCGATTACATATTTTTTTATTATAGTCAATTAAAGTTTTTTCACACTTTACTTGTCTTATTGTCTGTGCGCTTTCACGGCCCGATAAGACCAGAGGCTCTATTGTAAGTTACTTTTGAAGTATAAAAAGTTTATGAATGCGTAAGTGATAATGTTATTTATATGGGAAACGCAAACGCGTTCGTGAAGTAAAGTTACGTTAAAAACTTACACTAAAGGCTCTGTGGTCCGTTTAGTAACTTAATTTTCACTATACGCTAGTTTTTACGAAAGGGATTGCCATAAAACCTAACCAAAAGGGAACACTATTTCATTGATATTAAAATCGGTTTTCTCTTGACATTTTCCTTTATCGACAACGAGTATATTTAATTCCAAGAATCTATATGTTGCCAGTCAGGATACAAACCTTCGACTTTTATTAAGTTTATTCTATTGTAACCTAGAGTATATTTATTTTGTTTGCAAAATAAAATCCTTCGGATTAAAATAGATTAAAAGTCGTCTTATCTGTCTCCCACTAACATTATGGTGCTCCCACACTGGCTGTTATAAATGTTATATAACACAGTGTAACAAAGATGCTATTATTGTGCCTACATAACGGTATCCTTGTTACGCTGTGTTATACAGTGTGTATTTTTCATACGGGCGTATAAGTTTCCCACATACAGTATCCCGTAATACGACTCGTATTATGTTAATAATTTTGTTGAATAGTGTTATAACATAGTTGTAACATTTTTTTTGAGTCTGACCGGGCAGCAATGTACGCAGTCCAACCTATTTTGACATGACAAGTAATACTGACATGACATGACGCATCGGTACGTTAATTATTATGGATGCAATACGTTGCGTGCTTAATTTTTATGTATGAAATAAAATAAACTATTTTTTTTAAACTAAAATTAATGTAAATAGGTTCTTGAGGTCCAATAGATACCGCCGCTTCAATATACGCCTGTATGAAAAATACACACTGTATAACATGTATAACCATTGGACCCGGGCATGTCCTTAAACTGCGTCCAACGGTGAGAGGTAGGGCACAGCGATGACCATCGCGCTTGGATCTGGGGCAGCCCAACTGGGGAAGTACCTCCTACTTACAGAAGACCACAGCCATAATGGCACTGCTGCCTTTCGGTGTGTGGTGTTGTGTTCCTGATGGTGAGTAGGGTTCCCAGAGCTCCAACCCCTTAAGGGCCGGCAACGCGCTTGTGGCTCCCTGGTGTTGCGGGTGCCCATGGGCGACGGTAATTGCTTGCCATCACGCAATCCGTCTGCTCGTTTGCCGCCTATGACATAAAAAAAAAAAAAAAATAACAGACAGTGTGGGAGCACCATTGCCATGATATGTTAAACACATTTATTTTTAGGAAAACACTATGCAATGATGGTAGTAAAGACCATGTTGGTGCATTTGGTGCGAAAGTATCGGATCTCAGCGGACTCCAGCAAGGTGAAGTCGAAGTTCGAATTGGTGCTTAAGTACGTCGAGGGACAACACATATCGTTACAAAAGAGGGAGTAAGATATACGGTTAGAGGGAGTAGAATTGTTGTTGGCTTACCTAGTAATTCTAGTATGCTATCGATTATCATAATATGAAAATTCAAATTAAACATTACAATAAATTATTCTTGTTTTATTGTTTTAGGTGACTAGGTAGGTATATTCTCATACGATAAAGAGATTTATTTGGATGTACATGGTGATCAATCCAAATGGGTCAGTGGGGGGAAGTCAGTAACTATGAGAGATAGCGAAATCTGTTCTTAGGAACCATGGCTTCGATTTCAGATTTAATAGTAATGGCATTCATACTTTTTTTAATCTCTCATACATAACCGGGAATTAAACATACATATGTTTAATCAAATGTTTTATCTAAGTTAATAATTAATATTTCGGCACTGTTTCTAGCGCCATCCTCACTAAATACATAAAAACCAGGGATGTAACAAATGTGGTTTTATCGTAACCGAAAGCGAAACCAGATGTTTTACATTTAGTTTAGTGGAACCGGAAGCGGAACCAGAATCGAACCCGTGAGATAGATGGGCGAGATGTTAAGAGTGCTTAACAGATTTCACACCAACACATACTAATAGGGATTTTTAATGAAATAATACATATTTAACAAAACACATACAATTAGTGCAGTATGTGGCAAGCGGGACATGAGCAACTAAACCTTTTTAATTTTGATGTACGTCGCTCATTTTCCCCGCTGCGTTGCTGTGACATCCGGTATAACTTCTGTTTTGAAAGTAACAGAACCGGTACCGAAGCGGATGTTTCAAACCCATCGGAAGTTCCGACTTAACGGAACCGGAACCGGAGCTCTGTAACATCTCTGATAAAAACATAGCATAAAATTGTAAACCTTTTTAATAATTTAATATATCTTATAATTCGCAACCGAAACTATTAGAGTTGCGGTTGATAGCGAACGGAAAACAATCGATATGACGCAACTTTTGTATCGATTTCAAACGTCCTGCCTTGAATGTATAATGTGACTAGATGATGCCCGCGGCTTCGCTCGCATGGTTAGTGGAAAATGTAACATATTTAGTCTTCTCGTGGGAATGAGATGTTTTCCCGCTGGAAAAAGTAGCCTATGACACTCTCCCTTCTACTACCTCCACGTAAAAAATCACGTCAAATCGTCGCTCCGTTTTGCCGTGAAAGACGGACAAACAAACAGACACACTGTCACATTTATAATATTAGTATGGATATTTAATGGTACAGATAATGAAAATATATCCCCAACTTTTGTGCTTTTATTGCGACCAGGCCTGGTTCCGCGAACAACGTTCGTATATTTCGAGCATCTTTCTCTTTTACTCTATAGAAGGCGTCATGAGAGTGACAGACACACTTTCGAATTTATAATATTAGTATGGATAACGAATGGCGCGCCGTTGACACAAAACTATCATCCCATCCCATGTAATCCCATCTTGGTTAGATACCTACTTCCCAAGGTATACGAGGCGATTTTTTTTTAATTAGTCGAATAATACTACAGGTTTGGCCTATTGGGTAGTGACACTGCGTATAAAGCCGATAGTACTGGGTTCAAATCCCAGTAAGGGCATTTATTTGTGTGATAAGCAACAGACATTTGTTCCTTAGTCATGGGTATTTTATATATGTTTGTATATTATATATATCGTTGGCTGAGTACCACAACACAAGCCTTCTTGAGCTTACAGCGGGGCTCAATCAATTTGTGTAAGAATGTCCTGTAATATTTATTTATTTATTTTATTTATTTAATACTGATTGTAACTACCAATTATAAAATGTTATGAAATGGCAAAAAACAGTAGTCTTAGTGTGCTCACCACAGAAATAAATGCCCTTACTGGGATTTGAACTCAGACCGTCGGCACCCGTCGGCATCATAGGCCGGATCAGTAGACCACACCTGTCGTCAACTACTTGTTGTACGGCCAAAACGCCGAAATATGTACACATGCACATTATCCTTTTAATATCAAGTTGCATGGATATATTTTTCGGGGTCGATAAAAAGGAAAATAATGTAAACGAACCTATACCTTCACAATTACGCAATTTTTTAAAACAACCATGTTGTCATTTTAATACATATCTATATTTATTTATACACAGAAAAATACAACGTAAACAATAAGACTAAAGAAAAAAATGTATATAAATTTAAAAAACGTCGTTAAAATTGGGCCCCTTTGGCATGGTGCCGAGTATGCTGGCAGCATTCCCCCGCTGTATCGCGATACTGATTCGTTGCGCGAGAAAGCTGCCAGCTCTGCGGTCACCAGTGGAGTCGACGAGCCTTTTAGAAAGGTCTTTGAACATGATATGGGCGCTGGGACCCCACGGGCCTAGGGTTTCGACTCCGAATGGCATAAAAATGTATTCGGAGCCGAGACCCCGGTATTTGTAGTGCTTAAGCTTTTCGGCCGCTTTAGCCGCCGCACCAGCTTCTCCAATGGTTCCAGTGAGGTGAGAAGGGGCCAGGGTGTCTGTGCAGGTGGCGTCCCACACCAGCACCCTTCCCAACCTCCACGGAACCAGTTGCATGTGTACATATTTTGGAACTTTGGCCGTAGCTATATCTCTGACTGTACTCATAACGACGTCATTCTCAATAATTTGTTTATGACCGGCCCTGATCCCTTTATAGCGGAAATTGTATTGGCTTTGTTACTTTCACTTTTAACGGAAAGCTTCCGAAACGACTTCGGAACTAGTTAACCCGTGCAAAACATTGCATGGTCAAGTTCACAATTATAACTGGTTTAAGACCTTCATTTTTTAGGGTTCCGTAATCAACTAGGAACTCTTATAATCAATGCTCGGACAAGTCATCGCAAAACAATCGCAACACGGCAATAGAACAAGATTAATAGAATCGCATCATGTATTATATAAATATATATTAAAAAAAAAAATCGACCTAGTCCCACGGTAAGCTCAATAAGGCTTGTGTTGCAGGTACTAGACAACGATATATATAATAAATAGATACATATAAATATTTAAATACATAGAAAACACCCATGACTCAGGAACAAATATCTGTGCTCATCACACAAATAAATGCCCTGACTGGGAATCGAACCCAGGACCTTCGGCTTCATAGGCAGGGTCACTACCCACTAGGCCAGACCGGTCGTCAATTCAAATTATATTTTTCAATTACATTAATTACTGTGTGAAGATATTTCCATTATCATTTTTTTTAAAGCTGATGGTTGCATTGTATTTATTTGTACCATATTTAAAATATTTAGATATAACCATAATTAAGCAAATAATTGTACTAATTTAAATTGTCACCACAAAACGGTTTCAAGCATGTCACTTTGACAAATCCATGGCAGATATGCGACTAAAAAGGTCAAAAGTTATATTACGATAATATCCGCTTTAGATAATAATAATCTGAAGTGTCGACTCTATAAAGTCTTGTTCCATGTCCTTTTCTGTTACTGCGATGACATATCCGAGCACTGCTTATAATCTCGCCATGTCTGTCCGTCCCTCGCTCAGTGACTGTTAGTCCTAGAAGGCTGTAATTTAGTATGAATATATAAATTTATTCCGCCAGCATCCTTGGCACAATGCCTCAAGGACCTTTTTTATACTTTATATAGTAAGTACTCGTAATATTGTAATTATTGTAAATAAAAAACATTTATTTAAGAAATGCCCTTACTCGTCCTAGCTTATCCTAAATACCTTACGGAACCCTTCGTATTTTTGGATTATTATTGGAAAACCATAATTATTTTATGTCCTGTACCTGTCGAATAATATTCAAAACAACATTAACTTCGATAAAATGAATCCAGAGCAAGCTCAGTTGTAGTCATGTCGCCCATAGTGATACTCGTCCTACTTTTGACATGTTGTTTGGTGGGATTGTATTGTGTAAGTTTAATTCATGTTTGTTTATGTTGTGCTTCTTACTTTATTTAATCCTGCCATGTAACACACGAGGAATAAAATGGAGTCAATTTAAGTTTATAAATTAGAGACATGACCCGTTTTTATTTCCATTGAGTGTACAGTCAGCGTCATATAGTTACAGTCAGTATGGCCAAATATATTGCACATCCTTACTGCTATATAAATAAATATCTGTATCGATATATTTGGACATACTGATTGTAACTAACTATATGACGCTGACTGTACTTAAACGACGATATATATAATAGGTAGATACATATACATAAAAAACACCCATGACTCAGGAACAAATATCTGTGCTAACACAAATAAATGCCCTGAATTGGATTCGAACTCAGGACCATCAGCTGCATAGGCAGGGTCACGACGCACTAGACGACTAGGTCATTAAAAAAATTTTTCAAGCGTTATTAGCTTTTATTACTCCAACTGAAGGTTTATGTCACTGCCCTAGTGTACAACAATATAATTAAATATCAAATTATTAAGTCAGCCATTAAAACCTCCGGTGTGTGGTGCACAGAAGCCCTTATCTTCCTTAAGGAGGTGGGGCGCCGCCTGTGAGAAAGGGGTTTTGACTCCCGTTCCGGGTTGTTCCTCATGCAAAGGTTGTCCATCGCAGTTCAACGCGGCAACGCTGCGAGAGTGATTGGCACTTTTGCGTCGGAATGGTCCCGGAGCGGGTTTTTAGAATAAGTTATTTTTATTAGTAATAATATTATATTTGAATAAACTTTTTTTATGTCATTAGAAGTTAAAAATAAATAAATACATAAATATTTAAAAGGTGATGCAGAAGAAAAGGCGAAGATATTTAGAGTTAGCCAATGCACCGCCGTCATTTAAAGGCAGACTTCCGATCTTCGGACATTTGCACAAGCTCATCGGAGGAAGCGCGAGTAAGTACTTATGATAATTTATCATTACGTTTTATATCAAAGTGAAATAGTTCCGTATGTTAACTGTGGCAACGAGGCAGTGCTATAGTAGGTACAGTCGGCCGCAGAAGTTGCACTACGGCTCAGGTGTTCAGAACGATTGTGACACGCTTTTATTATACAGGGTATAATCCTTAAGTGTGGCCAGACCATAAATCCGTAAGTATAACAGATATCAGAAAACTTCCAACCGATATCGAAAGTGCGTTAACCAATGAGTAAAATTACATTAATAACTTTTTAAATAGATGAAGTAATTATAAAAATTTTAAGTTAAAACACACCCATACATTTAGTATGACGACTTAC
Organism: Grapholita molesta; assembly: GCA_022674325.2. Classification (NCBI taxonomy): domain Eukaryota; kingdom Metazoa; phylum Arthropoda; class Insecta; order Lepidoptera; family Tortricidae; genus Grapholita; species Grapholita molesta. The sequence goes on from CP053139.2 coordinate 8,113,881, forward strand.
AGCCTCAAAGAATGTCGGGTGTTGTAACAGATAAAACTGATTGAGATTCGTTATTTGTACGAATACCTTGTAATAAAATTATAAAAGTACCGTTTATGAAATAATTAATCAAGCTTTTATTTTTAAATGAAAAATTATTTAATTTACAGCAGTTGTTCGAAGTGACGCCCTTCTTGTGCGATACATACACGGACCCTCTTTAATGTTTCTAAATGAACTTTTCTTAGAATTTGCGGGGTAATTAATTGATCTTACTCCATAAGTGGTTAACATAAGATAATTCATGAATCATATGATAACGGTGTAATACCTCGGCCGTATAAACTAGTCTTTGAATGAACGGCTTACCTACTTAATGTATGGAAGGTTTTGAAGTTAATATTTGGAATATTTCTGCTTTTACTTAAAGTTTTAGTTCTTAGTTTCTTAGTTTAAAAGTTTTTAATGTAATTTTACTCATTGGGTAACGCACTTTCGATATCAGTTAGAAGTTTTCTGAAATAATATAATTACGGAATTATGGCCCGACAGCACTTAAGGATTACACCCTGTATAACTCCGCGATTAAACATGCTGGCTTCGTCACTCGCCTCGCTATTCGTAGAAACGTTCGATCAAACTTTGCCTGTACAAAAACGCCATGCGAGGGACGAGAGGAATAGCGAGACGTCCGCGTACATATGCATGCTCGTGTTTCCCCTCGTTATTCGCCTCGCTACTCGTGCGAATATAATGTAATACCTACAACCATTGTTGTCCATCAAGGATAAATTAAAGATATATTTCAGAATTCTGGGAGAATGGCCAAGAAGTAAGTGAAGCCGCTGAAAAGGCTGGAGGCGTCGTAACTCTGTGGGCAGGACCGAGGGTTATTTTTGGTAAATATTTACTTTTACATTATGTTTAGTGCCCACACGTACTTATACGTATATACCTTTGTATATGTACATACCTTTGCAGTGAGTCGAAATCAGTAACTTATTCTGCAAGCACGCCTCAAGGGCGCTTTTACATGTTATTAAGCATTTATAAAACTAAGAACAAATCAAATTCTTTTTATGAAATATTTTGATTTGCTTTGATTTTTAAGTAGTAATACTACTACTATATCAATTAAAAGTTGATATAGATGACATATACTTAAGAAAAAGCGACGAGGACCTCCAGCGTTCGAACCCGCATCTCCAGCTATCGCGGCTGAGGCCTTAACCAATTCGGCCACCCGTACAGAGCGGAACCCGTCGAAATTAATGAAGTATATGTAATGAAGTGTATCTTGATTATTTTTAACGGTTTCTGGCACCGTTTTACCAGCTCTAAGGTGAAACACTACGTGTTTGCGCCTCCTATATGTCGCTTTTTCTTAAGTATATGTCATCTATGTATTTCAACTTTTAAAGCATTTATAGATGAGCAGAATTAGCAAATTCTTGTTACGTCCACTGCGGACGCCCCTAAATCCCGGGTATTTAAGGGCGCCGGGGACTCGAAGCCATTATGCTTTCATGTGCCTTGCATGGGGGGTAAATGCTATAATCGCCTCGCTCGGCAAGTGGGCTGACGACTTCAGGGTTCCACCGTAATCCAGGGATGCTACTGCCCATGCCCCGGTGGTCTAGATTATTAGACTGATTTGCTACAATCACTTTGACATTGGCGAAATCATCCGGTATCTGTTCAAAAATTATATTTTCAGCTATCAATGATCCAGATGATGCGTTCACCGTGCTGAACTCGTGTTTAGAGAAAAGTTACTTCTACAGAATGGGATCCAGCTGGGTTGGCTATGGACTGCTCACTTCAAGTGGTAAATACTTTTCTTAGGATTCCCTGGTTAGTGGGACGGGAATAACATACTGTATAGCTGTCGTTCTCACTACAAGAATCTGCCTAACCCAAACCGAAGAGCATCTCTAAGAACCTACAAGTTGCTCATTTCAAGAGTATACATATAAAATGATATTCAATTAGGGTGATAGCACCAATGTTGGACACTTTAAGCTGGCAGGCATCAATGATGGACACTTAGTTGACGTTATAAATTGAATATTTACCAACAAATGCACAGCACTTGACTCCTTTGAAAGCACTAATGTTCACGATTGTTTCTTTGGCCATAACTGGCGCCACGCCGTCACCCTATAATCTGGAACAGTCAGAATTAAACCTACTCCGAATCTGGTAACCTCCACCCAAATCATCTTTATGAGGTTGCCAAAAATTACTAATTATCATTAAAAGCAAATATTTCAATAAACACGATGGGATTACGCATTTCTTGAAACGATTCCTAGGATATTCGTATTGTTAATGATCTTGGACAGCCAGCCTAAAGATATTTTAAGTCTTTTGACTTAAAATATCTTTGATATGCTAGCAGATGTTTCTGCTTTATATAAAAATAAGCCAGCCTAAAATTTATACTACCTTCATATAGTGCCCATATGGAAACGCCACCGAAAGCTGATGAACCCGACCTTCAGCCAGCATGTGCTAGACGGGTTCATGGAAGTCTTCAATCGGCAGGCAGCCTTGATGGTACGGGACATGGCACCCATGGTCGGAAAGGGAGAGTTCAGTCCCACTGAGTACATTACGGAGAGGACTCTTGAGGCCGTCTGCCGTAAGTTATTTAGTTTAGTTTTTTAGCTACGATTTATTACATAAGGTCCTAATTTATTAGGTGCAGATAATTTTACAGCAGATAGTCCTAGGTCTCCACATTAAAGCATGAAACATGATAGGTTTTACGATGTTTTTTGGAGAAAACTGAAAAACAAATTTGCTCCCCAAAAACACCCTGTTAGTGTGATTATTAAATGAAAACTCATTGACAGACTCTAGTACCTCTTTTACGTACCACTTAACTGTAACTGGTTTATATTTTCTATTTTGTCTCTTGGGTAGCGATTTGTCGTAGGTAGCGATAAATATATATTAATTATCGCGAAGATGGCGTTGCAATTTTTTTCGCAATACCTACTTTTTATGGTACCTATTTCAAATCGCACACCTCCGAACTTAGAATAGACAAAAAAAATGTGTAAACTGAGAAGTCGTTTCATCGCCGAGGCCTAGGTATGTCCAGCAGTGAACGTCTTTCGGCTGACATGATGAAGATGATGAGAAGTCGTTTAGAGCTTTAGAACCTGTGGATTCTTAATCTTTCAGAAACCGCTATCGGCATTTCTCTGGACGACCAATCAGTAATAAACAAAGAATACAAGAAAGCAGTTGAATCTGCCTTGGACGTGGTAGCTGAAAGACTTTCCAGCTTCTGGCTTCATCCTGAGTGCCTCTACAAGTTTTCTAGACTTCGGAAGACCATGGACAAAGCGATGGCTATCGTTCATAGTATGTCCAACACCGTGAGTAGAAGAGTGATTTGATAAATTTTGTGAGTTAGCATAGAAGCATGTAATACCTACGTATGCAGCTGTAAACTGAGTGCTGACTAAACCCTTTCATCTAAAATTAGACCATATGCTTAGATAAGCACCACAATAAGTTGATTTTCAAAACTAATTTGACTAAACAGTAAAGACATCAATAATTTGGTGCTAGACAGTCTGGCTTAAAGCTTTTTTGAGCTTACTGTGATACTAATTCGATTTGTTATAGGTTTAATGTTACTTGTTATAGGTTCTTAACAAGCGCAAATCTGAAAGACAACAAACTAAATTTGCCAGCACGACATGTAAGTATATGAGTTATTTATCTTGTGCGTATTGTCCTGGATGTATGCCTATATGGGCATAAGTATCAGATAAACTAGTACCTACTACATCCAACAACATACCAACTAGAAAATACTATAAATACAATGCTCGTACACTCCTCTGATAGGACCACTCAAAGCGAGCGACGGACTTTCTGATAATTTTATTAAATCAGAGTTACATGCACAGGTACGAGTATCTGTTTTAGTTTTAACCCAAAATGAAGATATTTTTTATTTATTGATTTCGATTAGACACTTAAATTTATGGTCTATCAAAAATCACCAGAAATCCCGCGTCAACTATGAATTCTAAAACTTGTCTCACCAACACTGTCATTTTAAATGATGATTATGAAATATACTTATTTGGAGTAATTTTAATAGATACCTACAATTAAGTATTTTCCTGTCAAAGAAGTGAAAACTTTTGCGTTTCACTTGGCAGCAAATTTTGTTCCCCTATCGTGCCTTAAAACCTTTCCAACGCTCGCGCTATGCTCAATATTAGCACGAGAAGGTAAACACTAACTTTGCTCTCTTGTATAAAAAAATAACTGTTTACAGGCAATATTGCCCTTGCGCCGTTACTCAAACTCCCTACATAGGTTACTTCCTGGGGCCCCTTGGGTGGCTGAGCCTCTAAGCCCAGGCCCTGTGGGCCTAGGAAGAAACCTGGCGATGCTTATAAGGATATAACAAACTAAAACAAATTCTCATGTTTCCTTAATCATATTTTTGCCAGCAAGCCGCTTCATAGCATTTCTGGATCTTCTTCTGGACTTTAAAGAAGACGGGTCTTTCACGGACGAGCAGATTCAGGAGGAACTTGATACCCTCATCGCAGCAGGATACGACACCTCATCACGGGCACTTCTTTCCACCTTGGTGCTTATTGGGACTCATCAGCATGTGCAAGAAAAACTGTATCAGGAGTATGTATAATAACCAAGTTCCAGGATCTCTGGCCTTTTTCGAAAAGCTTGTAACTTGTGATACAAGCGGAAGTCCCTCTCTAATAAATGGTGTCAAAAAGGCACTTGAAATTGAAAGGCCCCTGCTAGCTTAAAATGGTAGGGATTTTGTCACCAGGTTCCCAGAGCTCCAACCCCTTAAAGGCCGGCAACGCGCTTGTGACTCCTGGTGTTGCGGGTGCCCATAGGCGACGGTAATTGCTTACCACCAGACAATCCGTCTGCTCGTTTGCCGCCTATGTCATAAAAAAAACCGTAGCTCTAATATTCTATGAGAAAATTCGGCAGGGTATACACCCTCACACTCAAAAAGGCACGCAATGTGCAGTTTAGGAGGAATTTCCTCCCACGAAGGCTTGAGGAATCGACTTTCTGCCGGGGTTTTCCCAAAGTATGAGATTCTTCAAAAAAGGAGTGCATAGGTTCTTAAAAGGTAGGCAGCGAGCGTGTGAATCCTCTGGATATGAAGGCGTTCATAAGGTACTGTAGCTGACAAGCATACGGTCCGCTTGGTGGTCATACTATTTAAAAAAGTCTATTAGTTTTTTATTGCATATTCACGTCGCTTTCACACTTTATGGACTCGATTGAACGCGTCATATCATATCATATCGTATCAAAATGAATTTATATTTTCCATTCCTGTTGAACTGCCTGAAGTACTATTTAGTCTAAAAATAAAAATCACTTATTTTAAATGGCCATCATGAACTATTCGAGCATAAAACTCCTCTGTGTCTTCACTTGCTTATGGTATAAGCAGACTTCCTTCAAGTGATATAACGAGCCCTGATCTGTTTTCAGAATAATGTCCGTTCTTGGCTCCAGCGAGGACCTTGGGAAAGAAGACATGTCGAAACTTGTTTACACGGAGGCTGTGATCAAGGAAGTGCTGCGTCTCAGCCCGGTTGCCCCGTTTGTGGCACGGGAGGTTACTAAAGAAATAAAACTGAGTAAGCACTTTTTACAGTCGTTTTTCGGAAGTTTCTAGTAACTTTATCTTGGATGGCACTGCGAAAGTCATCTTGTTAAGTGTGGTAAGACACGTGACATTGACAGAATTCTGGAGCGGAGCCCCGACTGGGGAAGTACTTACAGAAAAACACAACCAAATAGCACTAGCCCCTACTGCTGGTGAGTAAGATAGCCAGAGCCTTAAACGGTAGCCAACGCGCGAGTGAATCATCTGGAGTTATAGATGTCGATAAGCTACGATGACTCCTTAGCATCAGGCATGCCGTATGCTTGTTTGCCACAATCGCAATATAAGAAAAAAATCATCACCTTTGGGCTACATCAAAATGTAGGTACAATCATTTTATTGAATGCGTATATATGTGTCCTGCATGGCAAGCGCAAAGTAAAAAAGTACTTCAAAACTAGCCATTTTCATAAAACTGCAGACCCGGACCCGGGTATAAACTACGTCCAACAATGAGAGGTAGGGCACAACTGGGGAAGTACCTCCTCCTTACAGAAGACCACAGCCATAATAGCACTGCTACCTTTCAGGTATGTAGTCTTGTGTTCCTGATGGTGAGTAAGGTTCCCAGAGCTCCAACCCACTTATAGGTCTGCAACGCGCTTGTGACTCCTGGTGTTGCAGTACCCATGGGCGACGGTAATTGCTTACCATCAGGTAATCCGTCTGCTCGTTTGCCACCTTTGTCATAAAAAAAAAAATAATAAGAGAAAACCAACCCCTTTGGGCTACAACATCAAGATGTACAACCATTTTATTGAATGCAAATGTGTCCTGCACAGGTACACCATGACTCATCTTTAATCTGGACCTTTGTCCACAAACATGGTTTACATTAATCCTAGTATTTGTCAAAAATTTAATTCGTCCCGAAGCATCGCTTAGAATGATATATTTAGAAAAGAATTTAAAATTTACTTCAAAACTAGCCATTTTCAAAAAAATACAGACATACTAATAGACCATCAATAATTTCAGAAAACTACACCATACCCGCGGGCAGTGAATGTGGTGTGACGTTCTGGGGTATCCATCGACTGCCGATCTGGGGTCCGGACCGCTTCGAGTTCAGACCAGAGCGGTGGCTGGACCCCGCTTCATTGCCTCAGAGCTCGGGCGCCTTCTGCGGCTTTAGCCTCGGACGAAGGAACTGTATAGGTTAGTATGTCGGTTGTCACACTGCTTCGCGTTTCGGTGCGGTGTCCGAGGTTGCAATTTTGAACTTGGGCTTTTCGTGCGGAGATGTGAATCAGGACGGTTTGCTCTCTCGGATGGAAACATCCAGCACGGTGGTGAGCTGTGACCGTATATGTGAATTCGTAGCTTTGGATATCGTAAGGAAATGTGGCTTCAGGTTCAGAAAGACAAAGTGTAAATAGGTACTTGAAGGAATGTCATGAAGAACATAGTCATCACGCAAGTTCAAGAAGAATGAAGAGGAGTTCAGAAAATGATAAAACTGATATAATGAGTTTTTTTTATAATGAGATTTGAAAGGGTATGTCCTTAAACTACGTCCAACAGTGAGAGGTAAGGCACAGCGAAGTACCATCACGCTTGAGTCAGGAGAAGCCCAACTGGAGAACTACCTCCTAGCCATAATAGCTGCTACTTTTCAGGTATGTAGTCTTGTGTTCCTGATGCTGAGTAAGGTTCCCAGAGCTCCAACAACTTTTAAGTTAGGCAACGCGCATGTGAATCCTCTGAAGTTGTAGACGTCTATAGGTAACTGCTTACCATCACGCGGGCCGTATACTTGTTTGCCACCGTCGTTGTATTAAAAAAAATGGGAATGGCCAACGATATATGTATTCAGGTCTCTAAATCTTTCTTAAGAGTAATTTATTTAAGTGCATAAATAATTCGTCTTGTTTTCAGGAAAAACCTACGCACTTATGTCTATGAAGACGACATTAGCGCACTTGATACGGAAGTATCGGATCTCTGCGGACTACAACAAAGTGAAGCGAAAGTTTGCCGTTCTTCTAGAATATGTTGCGGGATACGAGATATCCTTGGAGTTGAGAGAGTAGTTTCAAATATCATCCTCATTCCACCTTAGAAGATAATATAGTAATGCCCGCCTTCCACTGCGAACGGAGAGGACTCATTAATGACTACGTTTGAAGTTCATCGCTGGCAACGTACGTGTATGCTGTTTATTGGAGCGAGGGACAGCAGCCGTGAAAGTCAAACGGAGTTATTAATGAGTCCGCTCGACTCGCAGTGGAAGACAACCATAAGGGTCGGTTGCACTAATTCCTTCGTCTTTTAAAATATGAATTCCATCAATAAATAAACCGGTGATTTCAAAAATAACGTATCTAGTTTTCTCTTAGAGTATGACGTCATTCGGTAGTGTAGGCCTTGCGTTTTGTAATGTGGTAGCTGGACAGAAAGTCAAGAGGTGGCCGCGATCCGTGGACTAATGACCATAATAGTGATGAAATGCGTTTTGAAATCAATTATTCATTAGGTAAACAATTCTGCGTTAGATTCGCCTCGTAATAAACTAACTACATATCAATATTATATTACACGTTAATGGACATAAATCTATAAATATATGTATTCTCCAAAAGATTTCGCCATTTTGAGGTTCAATCGGAAATCCTGCACCAAATCAGCTGTTAAAGTGATCGTAACTGTTAAGATTAGTTTGTATGAAAGTATGACACTCTTTTATGGATCAGTGCTTTAGGTAAATACATAATGTAGTTATACAGAAAAATGGTTAAGGCATCTGCCGCGATAGCTGGAGATGCGGGTTGCAATCCTCATTACTTTTTCTTAAGAATACGTCATCTATTTTGAATTTAAACAGAAAAATACTTTTCATTTCAATTATTTTATTTAAAAATTATATAAATACTTATTGTATCTTAAGTCATATTAAAAATCTTACATTAACACATTCGCTGCCACCCCCTCCAAAAATGTGTGGAAATGAACGCACATGTGCGTTGGTGGCAGTGAATGCGTTAAGTGTAAGCAGTAGAAAAATATAACAATTTAGTATAAAAATATGGTTCCATCGGAATGGTTCTCAACCTTGATGACAGGAGGCGGCGGGTCCCGCTCAAGGAGATACCTACGTAGCTCGATCAGCCCCACGTTGGTCATGGAACATAACAGAGCTACCAGCAAAGCCCTGAAAATACAAATTGTTGTTTCTTTAAGAACATTCAACAGAAAATAAATATTATTATACATAAACGGGGCTTAACTTTAAAATTTACCTCCGACGTTTCGTCGTGATAAACAAGATCAAGTGCGGGTAGTTCGAAAAACTCGCGCTGCTAGAAGATGTGGTTGTGAACTTTAGCCAGTCTTAATCCGAGACCATGAGGACAACGTCGTCTTCGAAAAGTCGGAGGTAAATTTTAAAGTTAATATACGCAGTAAAATCCCGTTTATGTATAATGTGTAAAAACCGTAAATTTAAATCAGAAAATGAATATGTTTCTGTCAAAAATTAATTACTGTTACGAGATTTTATTGCCGCTTTTTGCCATCGTCAACTAGGATTCTAAGGAGCCTAAACACAACTGATTTATCTCGTGTAATTTAGAAGCTAAGATCTTCTGGCTCGAGCATCAGATAAAATCAGTGGTACAATAATATTACATAGTCGCCGAACTTATATACGTGTGCTAAATGTTATCTCAATAGATTTAATTATATTTGTAAGTATATTAGTAAATTTTGTTACTAATTATGGCCATGCTTCTGAAATAAATGATTAGATTGAACAAAACACGGCTTTTGGTTTTTGGTACAATAATGTCGAAGGAAGACATAACTAATCAACGTTATTAAGATTTTTATTATACAATATTTATTTACCAGTGAGAATATCCCAGGGTGGCTGTTAACAAATAATCCGCTCCTGGGGCCTATTGCATAACAATTTACAACTAATAATTAGCGGCCGTGTGATGCCGGCTGACTAGAATAGCACCATCTCCTCCCGCGGGTATCGTAAGAAAAATCTTACGGACGGGCAGCAGCGTCTGTCGAAACCGAATCTACAGCTACTGCAATCGCCAACCCGCCTGCCAAGCGTGGCAACTACCCCCCAAGATGATACAAGTCATATTTGTTGGAGGCCTATGTCCAGCAGTGGACTGCTTACTAAAAGGAATTTGAAAGGGACTTCCGCTAATTATAAGTTACAAGTTATTATGCAATAGGCCTCTGATATTCGCTGACCCGCTTCCGCTTGTATTATAAGTTACAAGCTTTATAGATGCCCCTCGTATACATCGAAGGACCGATCGTGATGGCCATCTTTAGGGCCTATGTGTTCCAGATCTTTCGACTAAAATGATGGTGTATACTTTACCAGTATGAATATCCCAGACCAGCAGTAAACGAATAATCGCCTCCCGCTGTGTACGAGAGTGCCAGATGCCCTTTGAGACCGGACGCGGCCCAGTAGATTCCGAACATCAGCAATGATGTCAAGCCTAGGACAGATGTCACGACGTTGCTCCATAGGCATCCTGGAAAGAGAATATGTTCTAAACTTGAATCTGTATATTGAATCATCTCTTTCACTTTACCAGAAACCTAAGTGATTCAAATAGGAGCTGTTGAAGACTTAGTCCATGGCGCCATGCCGTTAGGACAGGCCGCTGTAATTGATAAATTTTGATGGGTTTGTGATCGTTATTACTCCAACTAAGTCGATTAATACAAAGACGTAGAATAAGGCAGATTACAGAATGCCTAGTAGTAGCTGTTAGTGGAAATGTTCCTTAGCCAGATAAAATTTGGCTTCCCATTTTTCATGAGCCAAACAATAACTGACTAACTGTAATAAAATTAGTCAAGCCTCGCGTCTGATTCCTAAGCGTAATATATCAAGAACCGTCGGCATGACATGATTTGGAGAGTCATATGATCAGCCAACGTCATGGATAAGTATTTACACACCTACGAGTTTATTTACGTAACATGACTGGTAGTTTCTATATGATGGTTAGGATCTCGTAGCTAACAAAGATGGGGTTACTTTGGCACTGGTCCCACCGTGAGCTAGTAAGCTATGAGCTATCAGCTATTTCAAGGGACAAAAAATAAACGCTCCCGTGTAAATAAAAGAGAGACATATATATTTATAGCTCATCGCCCGGCGATGAACTACGATCGCCCCATCGCCCGGCTATGACATATATGTCTCTTTTATTTACACGGGATCGATTATCTTTTGTCCCTTGAAATAGCAGATAGCTCATAGCTTACTAGCTCGCGGTGGAACCAGCCAATTAGGTTGACAGAACACTTCAACGCTCTGTAGTTAAACTTACCGGGCAACCCAAATATGGGTTCAGTTGGGTTCTTCGTAGAGTTAATGATAGCTAAGCCAGCTGCTATTATAGCAAACAAGAGCTGAAGAAACAGGATTATGAGAACGCTGATGTAGAATCCGAAGGAAATCACTGCTGGCTCATTGGCTGTGGAAAAGAAAAACGTACTCATTTTATTTTTTGTTAGGATAATATTAATACAGAATACGTACCCACATCTATTATAATAATGACTCAAGGTAAATACTAATCTAGCTTAAATCTAAAACAGACCCTTGAGGAATTGTATCAAGGATGCTGGCGGCATTTTATCGTGTTTTCAAATTTTCAAATCGATTCAGTAGTTTCGAAAACTATTTAATACAAATCAGTGGCACTACCGCGAAAAACGATATTCGTAAATTTCGGACATCTTTCGCTTTTACATTGAAGTTCAATTAAGGCGTCGTAAGAGTGACAGTAGTTATCGTGTTTCGCGGTAGCGCCGCAGAAATACAAACATACCATGAAATGTTTCATTTTTTTTTAAAGTAGTGTAGGTGGAAGGTACTTACCTGGGTCGTTTATTTGCACCGTTGTAACGGACCCACACGCGAGGCTGGGGGAGTTCCCTTGGGCCAGGGCACGGACCTATTAGCGAATAGAGAATACTATTAACAGAGTGTTATTAGTTACTACCATACATATCAGTTGGGTGATGGCACCAATGTTCGACACTTTAAGCTGGCAGGCACCAATTATGGACACTTAGTTCTCATTTCAAAAACCATAACGTTATAAATTGAATATTTACCTACCAACAAATGCACAACACTTGACTTCTTTGAAATACTACTCCTTTGAACTAATATTCATGATTGGTTCCTTGTCATTTACTGACGCCGTGATGTATGTTGATTCAATAACTTTGTCACCTGACTGTATACTTCTGGTTTTTGCAGACTTATTTATGATGTTGGCCTACTGAATAATCCAAGTTTGTACTTACATCTTCAATCCTGGCCTGCCTCTCAGTTTTACAGCTGACTGCACACGCGTTTTGCTCCGGTAGACATGTCACTGAAATAGTTATAAATAAATAAATAAATATTTCAGGACAATCTTACACAAATCGATATATATAATAGATAGATACATATACATAGTTACTTAAATACATAGAAAATACCCATGACTCAAGAACAAATATCTGTGATCATCACACAAATAAATGCCCCAACTGGGATTTGAACCCAGGACCATTGGCTTCAAAGGCAGGGTCGCTACCTATTAAGCCAGACCGGTTGTCAGTTATGGTTGAATATGTATTAAAAATATTATCTTCCTCGCGTTGTCCCAGCATTCTGTCTGACTATAAATATTAAAAATATATTATTTCAATTAATTTATTACTTAGGCACTGTCGGTGTTATATAGTTAGTAGCATTCAAAGTGGCTAAATCTAACGGCTAACCCTTGCTACTATAAAAATAAAGATCTCTACGTATATAGTAACTATTTAGGTGGTTACTAATAACTTCTTTACCACCGCTTGATGCCGGCTGAATAAAATAGCACCGCCCCATCTCCTCCCGCGGGTGTCGTAAGAGGCGTCAAAGGGAAAAAACTGACGAATAGGCAGCAGCGTCGAAACGCAATCTACAGCTACTGCAGTCGCCAACCCGCCTGCCAAGCGTGGCGACTATGGCAACTACCCCCATAATATGAACGTACGTCAATACTCACTAGACAACGTGTTGAATGTGGGTGTCCCCAGACTCCGAAGTACCAGCTCCCCTCTGAAGAGTCCATATTGGATATCGCTCTCTGCTACATCTAACTCGGCTGAAGCAGTTGATACTATCTGAAACATTTAGCAATTTAGGTACAATGGAATAAGGTAACGGCACCTATAATGGACAAGGACCGAAGTGCTTGTTGCTAGGCCTGCTAGTGCTTGTTGCTAGGCCTACTTGAATAAAAAAATGAAAATTGAAATTGAATTGAAATTGGACCCATCAAGGCTCCTCCTCCACCTCCTAAGGCCCACCATACAAGTGAAATTCTACTCGAATTCCTTCTTTATAGTGTAGAAAATAAAGTATAATTTCTTTTGTGTCAAAATCGAAAGTAACAAATGATATTAAACTCTGTTCCGATTTTATAAAATTCAAATTTCTTTAAAGTAATTAGTACTACAGGCCCGTGGGCCTTACGAGGGTACTTAAATGTTACGTCAATCAACTGTCAACCATACGATCTCTGACTTAAGAATGAAGTGTCCATCACTGGTGCCTGTCAACTTAAACCGTCTATCATTGGTGCCTCTACCTTGTGCATGATCGATGTATAAGTCATATATTTAATTCAAGTATTTAAAATACATAACTATCGTAAGATTCAACCATATTAATTGTATTTTACTATGATATGTCGAGCAAAATTCGACTTAAAAAACGTGAATTACCCGCTTCTGTACAATCAATTCAAGTATTTATCTATGGCCGACGGGCCTACATGTAGTACGCTTCTCAAACCGATTTTAGTTCTTTTAAAATATGGCTTAAATCAATATATCAATCGATGATTTCGCCAATACCTTACTGTTGTACATCTAAAGTACCCAATGATTATTTTTCAGGCCATAATATCGTTACGTATATATTTTATAGCATAATATATATTTTAAAATGGTTTTTTGTGTTAATGTACAGTCAGCGTCATACGGTTAGTTGCAGTCAGTATGGACAAATATATCGATACCCATCCTTACTGCTGTAAAAATAAAGATCTGTATCTAACTATTTCGACTGTAAATAACTATATGACGCTAAGTGTACCTACCTATATAACATATTATATTTAGGTCAGCCCTGTTTGTTCGATCACTTACCAATACCATTTCAACTTTATAATGTATTAAGGACTTGTTAATTCTACGCCTCAATAGATGTCATGTGTACTTCTAAGTGTTAAGTGGAATTTTAGCACCAAGTTAAGACTTACCCAACTGTCACTAGAAACAGCGACTATGATCAGAAGCACACTTAACACACCGGACAAAAACGCTCCGAAAATGTACCCTCGCCTTGTCACCGCCATATTGGACTGCCGCTTATCTAAAGATAATGACTAATAATTGGAATTATATCTATTGATAATTTGATAGATAAAAACTATGATAGATGCGTTACAATTTAATGACTAATGGACTGAGAAAGAGTAGTTTCGCACGTCCATAGGCTAGTTGCGATGAGTGACCTCCTACGCGTCTCTAGAAGACGGCGCGGCGGCAACAACTTAGTGAGATTATAACATTAAAATCTATTTCATATGAAAGTTATTTAGGCAACGCGCATATGAATCCTCTGTAGTTGGTTCATAGGCAACAACATGAAAGCAATAAATATTCTATTCTATTCCATACAGTAACTGCTTACCATCAGGCGGGCCGTATGCATGTTTGCCACCGTCGTTGTAATAATAAAAGGGCACAGTTAACTCTTTCGGACTTTTAATACATCTAATGAAGTCGACAGAGAGCCATATAAGCTCATATCCTCCGTGCGGTAAGGCCCATATACCGCTTGAATGCTCCTGTACTACTTAACCCTTTTTCCGCCAAGTACGGTTGTGGACGTCATCCGAATTACGTGCCATGGATACCACGACGGCTATGAACGTCAGCCTTGCTTATTACGGTAGGGACCCAAAAATAATTTCGCTCAACAATATGCGACAGCGTGCCTTCACGGCATATTTCTTTGACTGGCGTTCATTAGGTTAATAGCGATTTGTAATGGCGTCTGTAACGCAACATTCCGTTGACGAATTGGTTAAAAACTTTTAATACTTTGTAAACATACCTCTCACCGGTCAATGGGTAAGTCAAATTCCCGAATCTACTATTGCATTAATCTACCTAGATACTAGCGTATCGATTCTAAATACTTTTTATTTGAGTAGTCGTGATTAAGGTAAACGCAGTATCATAAAACAATACGTCATTATACGACGCTATATCTTGTCATAATAAAATTAAATGCAAATTTAAGTGTCAGATATAATAATTAACACATGCATTGCCACCGACGCATATGTGCGTCAGCGTGACTTTCACCCTGTGCCACTGACGCTCAGATTTCAGACCTGTCCTCTAACTAGCCAAACAAATATTACGAACGGGTCTTTAACCCTAATAATAACAATGGGAAGAACATATTTATTTACAAAAATTATAATACTATAGTAACTACGAGTACCTACTTACAGTTTATATTCTTAGGTAGTGAAAAAAAGGTAAACAATGACATGTCTTTTATTGAAAATCAGTTTTGAAAAATAAACCAAATCAAGTTATGAATCACATATGGTTATTTACATTATTTTGCTTTCGTAAGTAATAGTCACTGATTTAAAAAGCGTTTTTCAATAAAAGACACGTCAAGATTGTTTACCTTTTTTAAATACCTAAAAGAATAGACTACTAGCTTTTGCCTGCGGCTTCGCTCGCGTTAGAAAGTTGCCTATGTCACTCTCCATCCCTTCATCTACCTCCAGTTTAAAAATCACGTCAATTCGTCGCCCCGTTAAACCGTGAAAGACGGACAAACAAACAGACAGATAGACACACTTTCACATTTATAATATTAGTATTAGTATGGAAGTATGGATATTATTAACTACTTACTATATTAAATCTAAAAAAGGCCCTTGGCATAGTACCAAGGATGCTGGCGGCATTTCCTCGTTGTATCGCAATGCTAATACGTTGTGCGATGAAGCCGCCAGCTCTGAGTCAACCAGACACTTCACGATTTCTGCAAAAAGTTTGTGCGCGCTGGAACTAACGATTACTTTAGAATTAGTTTAAAGGTGAAAAATAAAATCCGTTGATTGTAAATCTGCCTATATTATACTTCATGCAGAAGCAGTGTTAAACAACATAATTCCATACTTAATCATTTGCTATAAAATATACAAATTATACAACGTAAGGCTACAAACAGTGCTCGCCTTGAAGATTGTCAACTATAATATTACAAGCTCCGATTTAGTTCCAATTTTAATAGTAGATTGTTTGACAAGGGGCTAAAGTAGGCCATAGTACCACGAGATGGTTATTTTCCCGAACGAAGTGAGGGAAAATTGTTTAAGGGGTAATATGGCGTTTAGACCCGAGTTATGCATACTAGTTTTCACTTCGATTGCGAGAAAATAAGACAAAATAACATTTCAACAATTAACAAATACAATTTTATTCACCCGCAATGAATTCTGAGTCAAAAATGTTTAATTTGGCAGTCTTAGTATTTTTTTCACTGCTTTGATACAGATAGGATATATACGCCGTGAATAAATGCCATAGACAACGTATAATTGGGGCTTCAAAGAGTTTGCCAACGATTTAAACTTTTTAATGCTTGTGAAGTAGGAACTAAAAGCACCTAATGCTTTGACAATTTGATTGCGTTTCCTCATTGGTCGATTTTAATATTGTGGTATTGTCTGATTGGTTGATACTTTATACAAAGTTTTTTTAATGATTTCACATTTTTAAACAGTATTCGCACCAAAAAAGAATCTAGAGTTGCGATTAACTTCGATATGTGTCGTGATTGGTGGATTTAATTTGGTGAAGTGTTCTGGTTGGTCAATTTAAAACGTTTTGTATATCATAAATATGTATACATATTTTCCCGAGGGGCTAAATGTACTTTAGTCCGCCTTGGCAAGCATAATATGACAAACTTTTAGAGCATGAGAAGTGAAAAAGTATTTTCACGTCCATTTCATTTCATTTTATATTAGATTTAATCCAAATATCTTTCTTTCGTTGCCATAGTCGCCTGTCACCTGGGTCACTCTTGAAACTACGGTCTTATGTCATCGAAGTACACAATACATGCAATTTATCGTAGATATATCCTCTGCCCATAATGGGTCATAAGTCATAAGTCTACTATCCTCGTAAGGTCGAGGAAAATTTAGAGTGTTTGAATTTAAAAACAATTAAATTGCCTCGGCCTTACGAGGCTGTACACCAAGCGTCTTATAATCCTTTGCAAATAGCTAACGTTCTGTAACACCGGTCATTTCCAAACAATTTATAATCTCAAAATTTGACATAGGTTATAAATTGTATGGAAAGGATTATAGTAGCAGGCGGGACAACATTCCTTCTACCAAACTGTGCTTCTGTTGTCCGCTGGGTGACGGTACAGAAAAACCGCAACAAAAACTGTGCTTCTGTTGTCCCCGGCGTGACGGTACAGAAAAACAGGCAACAAATAGTTTATTCACCCATAAGCATACAATATACTAACGGGATATTGTCGGGTCGCATAATCTCGAAAGGCATAACTAATAATTTGAATTTAAGTATCACAAACTAAGAACAAATCAATTTTTTTTTTAAGAATTATTTTGATTTGCTTTGATTTTTAAGTAGTAATACTACTATATAAATTAAAAGTTGAAATACTTAAGAAAAAACGACGAGGACCTCCGTCTCGAACACCAGAGGTCCTCATCGTTTTTTTTTTTCTTAAGTATATGTTATCTATTTCAACTTTTAAGTATCACAACTTTTTGTATGGTGCGCCTTACGAGGTTAAAACATACATGGGTCATACAGAGCAATTAGGTTAAAGTTATGAGTTTTAAAGTCAAATATGTGATTCTATGAAATATACCTATAATGTGAACATTAACCGCTTTTTCTTACGTAACCCTACCACAACACACACCTTGTAATCATATCAGCAGTCAACTTTTGACCACAGAAAAGCTTACCCGAAACATGTCGCCTAGTGCGATATAATTACACGTAAGTTTATCTGTTTGTAACTAAGTAGTAGTAACATGGCTCACAACAGTTTTAATTGTATCACAGAAAAGAAGATTTTTGTTTTAATAAATCTATATGACCCACATATACTTAAGAGTATAAGTTGTTAAAGTGGGGTGAATTGAAATGATTAAGAAAACTTCATTTCCTCTCTAATAAAAATTTATATCGCTTAGTAAGCAGTCACAACAGTTTAAAGTCACTTAAATATTATAGTTTTAATAATATATTTTGCTAATAATCTATATCTAAGCAAATTTTCATATTCAGAGTACCTTGCTTGTTTAAATCAACGAGTTAATTTCAAAATAATAAAATATCCTCCTATCAAATGAAACAGTTCTAAGAACTGCTAGAAAACCCGTTCAAATAAGCAGCATCCAAATCGGTTCATCCGTTTAAGAGCTACAATAACATACATATATACAGACAGAGAGACAAACCCATTTGTTCGTCGGGTGTTAAAAAATCTGTTTATTTAATTTTCGCACCACTTTTTCTAATAATTGCATTTTGTACTATTACCCATGTACACATAAAATAGTCATTTCATAAAAAGACATTATAATAAAATGCATTTCTCACATTAAAATATCGAATATTAATAAGATCTGTTTACTACTTTTATTAACATTTTGAAATTGTTATAACGTTTAATACAAACGGAAAATCTAGTTCACTAATATGTAACATAAAATTGATTCTCATAATTTACTTTCACATAGCAACCTTTGCAGAATCATTATAAAGCAGAATCAAAATATAAAAATCTGTGATAAATTCTATGCGAAGTGTATTATAGACAATCGACATAATGCAAGATAAAGGTATCACAAATCAATACTTAACCTTTTGACAGTCAAAAACGTCTGTGGCCGTCATAGAAGAGTCGTACCATGGACAACGACGGCTACAGACGTCAGCTTTGGTAATACAATAGGGATACTATAACGTTCAATTTCGCTCAAGAAAATGAGATAGCATGGCATCACGGCACGGCGTATTTCTTTGTCGTCTGGCGCTCAAAAGGTTAATTACAAAAATATTCCAGAAACTTCATAAATTAGCATTAAATCACATATAATTTTAAACTGATAACATAAGTACATAAGCAGTTTATTTTTTATTTATCCATGTTATAATAACACATTGACATTTCTATTTTAGCATTGATCTTAACCCCCATAGCAATTTTCCTTGTCACTTCTCTAATGAACTTTATATATTAATTATAGACTTTAAACCTATGGCGATAAAGTTTACAACTGCCAAAGAAAGTTTAAGCGTAGATTAGTTTAACTGTCCGACCGGCGGTAACTTTAATAACAATCTCATACTCAGCATTATTGTGGCCTTTCGGACACAAATTATTTACTCTGCATATTTATTTTTATTAACGCATTCACTGCCACCAACGCACATGTGCGTTTATTTCCATACATTTTTGTAGGGGGTGGCAGCGAATGTGTTAAGTAATGTGTTTGAGAGATGGACTAGTTGCCGTCTTCACGGTCTCCTGGGTCACTCTTTTAAATCTTATATTGGCATTTAATTTTACATACATATTTTTGACATTTAAATGACCAGTAACTGGTCACGTTATAATGAAAATGAATTTTGTTTACTTATAAATATAATTTATTTTAGTATTAAGTGACTGAGGTGGCCAGCAATTGAAACAACATTAGAAAATGTGTTATATTTATAGGTAAGCATAATTTTCAATATAAGGTGCCCAGTTGAAAGGTGGCCCAGTTACTGACGATTTACGCTATATGACTTGACACTGATACAACAATACTTCTAAAACTGTATGTCCGTTAGCCAAGAGACAACACTCTTGGCTGACGAGTCAGAAGAACAACAGTAAATAATTTACACATTAGGTGCTTTATAACCAGACATCGGATTCCGTGGGGCGAAACTTCTGTACAGCTAGGGACTTCCTATATCGATAAACTCATTTATCGATACTTGTTATTAAAAGGTAAAGAAGTTACATTACAACCGAAAAATAAACAAAATACCATTGATCACTTTATGAAATGTTGCTATGCTCCTATAACCTCCACAGAAATTTAAAAGTCTTTTAGCCACCAGAAATGGATTTTTCAGCCAAGACGGAGACGCTTAACGCCCGAAAATATGGAAATAATTTTGGTGGTTTACTTTGACAATAATAGATGGTCCAGTCATGAAGAAATAAATTGTGACGAGTAAACCTTTAAAAACGTTTTCAATAAACGAAGAATAAAATTGAGTTCTTTTTTTATTATATAATACTCTTTTAATAAATAAATATTTTATAAGCAAACCTTTGTGTGATCACTAGTATTTAGAACTTTCGATAAATGAGTTTATCGACGTAGGAAGTCCCTAGCTGTTAAGAAGTTTCGCCCCACGGAATCCGATGTCTGTTTATAACCGTCTTTGATAGTTTCGCACAGCTTATTCGTGAGATAAATGTTATCCCTTTCTATTAAACGAAATTTCAATAAGACCGAATGCGACATATAATGCAGTTTAAGCGTCTAAACACGTCATAACATCATTCAAACACTCATTACCACCACAAAGCTCTCTCAACCTCTCTAGCTGCCCCTCACTAAACCCAGAATGTTTAGCGACAACACACAACAACCTCCTATCATTAAAACTCATACCCTCTTGACAGCTTACATAATCAGTGAAATAACCAAAATCGACATCCGCACATCTATGGAAACCTAATCTAAGTATATAGTAGCATAGCGGAATGATCTGGCGTATGTGGCGTACGGACGAGGCAGATACAAGTAGTGTTAGGAGAGAGTATGGGAGGAGACTGGGGGAAATTTTGCCGTGGAGTAGGTGGCATAGGGCTTCGAAGATCCAACCGCTTAGGACGGGTAGCTGGTCTTGGGTTACTGATGTCTCGAATACCTGGAAAGAAATGGGATGTTTTAGCGATCCTTGATACATATCGTCAGGTGATAATCAAAACTCAGTAACTACAAAAAATAATTAAAACAAAAATCAACTTTATTTGGGTACCATTGACTATGGCTATTAACTTGTGGTAGTAATTAATGAGTTTTGGTTGTCATCTGACGATATAATATGATAAATAAATAAATATTACAGGATATTCTTATACAAATTGATTGAGCTCCACGGGCTCAAGAAGGCTCATATTGTGGGTACTCGGCCAATGATATATATAACATACAAATACTTAAATACATATATAGATACCCATGACTGAGGAACAAATATCTGTGCTCACACAAATAAATGCTCTTACTGGGATTTGAACCCGGGACCATCGGCTTCATAGGCAGGGTCACTACCCACTAGGCCATACCTGTCGTCACATATGGACGTTTACGTGCTCTAGTTCTACAGATAACAAATCCAGTAGGCCATAGTTATAATAAATCACGTAAGTCCGCTATTTCTTTTTCTGTTTTTGTACAAAAGCTTAACAAAAAAAAAGTAGATAAATACGTTCTTACCTCAAAAACAACTTCAGCATTCAACACCGAGCTCTCTATCCCCCTCTCCCTCTCACTAAGCACCGCCATCTTCTGCCTCTCACTCTCTTTACAACTCTCCAAGAACTCGATCACAACTCGACTCAAAGTCGCCGCCGGCGGTAAAGTCTCTCTTAAGAAGTATTTTAAGGCGCTTGTGATTATTTGCTTACACTCCGAATTTTCCGATTTACGCAACAATTTGTAGAGGAGGGTTATGCGTTCCATTGAGTTCATTAATATGTCTGGGTCCATGTTTGACACGTCGGATGTTAGTTTCGGACTAAGGAGTTTGTTGTCGGCTGTAAAATACAGAGATCATAATTTTAACTTTTCGACGCCATTGACTTGATATAAAGTCACAACATTGCGTGCTCTACACGCCACGACTCGATATCAAGGAGGTCTTGGACACCTACGTGTTAACAAGTGAGATTTATTTTCGCTTGCTTGCAAAAACCTTTTGCGTGTCATGTCAGAAATTTTATGATGTCGCCGCGTAAAGGTTATGGGCCAAATTATACTAAAATGAACTCTGTTTATACGCGATTAGAGTTAATTTTCTTGTGAGGTGGCTAGTTATTGAAGGGTGGCCAATAATTAAAACCCCATTAGAAAATGTGTTCTATTTGTAGGTAAACAGAATTCATTTTCAGTAGGTATAAGGTGGCCAGTTATTGAAAAGTGGAAAGTTACTGGCAATTTATCCTACATTGCCGCTTAATGCAAAACGGATTTATTACCTGAACTGTTTTACTTAATTAATCTGGCAGTAGGTACTGTAAGGGGGGTTCGCGCCTAGATGGAGAGCTGATAATAAAGATGATTGTTAGGTATGATAAGTAATATTTTATTTAAGATTATTTTAATACAAGATAAATCAACTACTCGCTTTGACTGTCTCCCACTCACTCATCTAGAAACTCTCTGGTTACATGTTCGAAAGAGAATTTAAATTAAGAACTGACACTAGGCCAGCCCGTAATCTAAATCATCAAGAAGCCCGTAATCTCAATACAATTGATGAATTAAATGCTAGGCGGTTTAGTTGTAGTTTCTGGTTTGGGATTGACAGACGTTTGTCTGTCATAATGACAAGCGACTGTCAAATAATCGTTTACTCTGTAATAGCCCTTGGACGTATTTACCTCGAAACTTCGGGAGGGTTTTAAAGCACGAGAGGGAACACACTTTGCTACCGAGTGAAACACACAGTTTTTCACCTCACTACCGCAAGGAAAATATTAACTCTAAAACTTTCAAAATTTATTCAAAATTATTAGCATCAAAATAACATCCAACCAGCTAACATAAAAAGCACTCGATTAGTAATAAACAATTTGTATAAAATTACTTTGCAATCTTGTGAATAAACTTTGCTATCTGTTTTAAAGAACAAAACAGTTATTTCCGATCTAGTGAGGTGAAAATAACTATTAAATTAAGGCATCATCAGGTAACTATTGCACATTGGGCTGATCGAGGTAAATATGAACAATCAAGGGTTTCTTTATCGACGAAGTACTTACCCGAAAACAGATGCACCATGAGAATCATAAGCGCATGTCTTTCGGAATATTTCTTGGTGTTTTCCGAAAGTTTTTCTATCACGTTGTTTTTAAGTTCCTTCGGCAACACTTGCTGTCGGATTGTGTTGGAGATACCCTGAAAATAAAGAGAAAGTGACAATAAGGGAGTTTTTAGAAAAATAATGTACTCAAATAGGGTGACAAGTTAAATTGTGTTAGTCTTGTGACGATAATTAACATCTCCTAAACATTTCGCGCGAGAAACTAAATGAACGCAAGTAAAACCGACATATTTCATAAAATAAATGATAGAAAATATATGAAATAAAATAATGTGATAAACTTCTAAGTACAGTCAGCGTCATATAGTTGGCAGCATCCAAAGTATTCATAAAGTTTGGTATACCATAGAATTTATATGGCGTACCAAAGGATCCCGCGGGTGTCGTAAGAGGCTACAAAGGGAAAAATCCTACGGACGGGCAGCAGCGTCCGTCGAAACCCAATCTACAGCTACTG
This sequence comes from Grapholita molesta, assembly GCA_022674325.2. Taxonomy (NCBI): domain Eukaryota; kingdom Metazoa; phylum Arthropoda; class Insecta; order Lepidoptera; family Tortricidae; genus Grapholita; species Grapholita molesta. The sequence goes on from CP053139.2 coordinate 8,137,256, forward strand.
CGGTCGCCAACCCGTTTGTCAAGCGTGGCGACTATGGCAACTACCCCCATGATGATACAAGTCATATTTGTGGGAGTCCAGTGGACTGCATACGGCTGTAACGTAAAAATGTAAACTATTTGACTACTTTGAATGCTGCCAAGTATATGACGCTGAGTGTATTATAATTTACATCCTTAGAGTTGTTGAATTCGAGTGCAAGATTCTCAAAAATCAGTCTCCTGTACCGCTTTGATACCTCAGGAACAAACTCAGTTCCGCGTCAGGCCTGTAATTTAAGTTACCTTGACAACTAGGTCGATGCAGTAGTGCCTGGGCTTGGCTAGAACGAAATCCACAGCTATATTGATGAGGTCCGGATGTCCGAGCTCGATCAGCGTGAACAGTACGGCCCAGTACAGACTCTGTTCGTACAGAGATAATCTGTAACAAAATATTGATATAACTAGCTTTATCCCCGACTTCGCACGCGCAGAAGAACCCACTTTTGTCCTCTCAGGAGATGAATTTCAAAAAACCATGAAATTACATTTCTTGTATTTGAATAAGGAGTGTTTACACAAAATTTCAAGTCTCTAGCTTTAAATTTTACACGATCCCCATAAAAACTTTCAACCCCTTAATGGTGGAATTTCCAAAAATCCCTTCTTAGTTAGCTTATTGTATATAAACTAGCTATTGTGAAAAAAAAGCTATCTTGGTTAAGTGGTTTGGGCAGGGCGTTGATCAGTCAGTGAGCCAGGACTTTCACGTTTATATATATAGATTAAGATTAATCAATAACTAATCTGTTGATTGCTACGCTGGCAGTGTCTCTGCGCGATCGCATCAGAAATCATTCACAGGAGAACCAAAATAAACGATAAAGTTATTTATATTCAAAACAAAAATAATGTAAACAAATCCATTAACCTTCACAGGTACGCATTTTATAAAATACGCGATAATTACGTATATTCAGTGTAATCGAATTTACATAATATTTTGTCATGTATCAAATGTTTTTTCACTTAAATATTCATTCAGTTCATATTTGTTTACCTTGTTTTTCTTTGAATTTCAATTGAACCTGAATATACAACTGTGTACTAGTAAAACTATTGTAACGCTCAAATGTATCAATTGTATTTAATTAAATAACTCATTTTTGTTAATCGAATATTGCTCGATATGTTCGTAACGAGCTTCATCAACAGACCACGAAGACTTAAAAACGATTTAAAACAATTAATTGATTAATTTTTAATTATCCGCGCAAATACATACTTAAAACTAGACGACTTAACATGGCTGCGACGAAATGGTCCCGACTGATCCCGAGGACCAGCGCTGGTCGTCCTTCGAGGCCACATCAGTGCAAAAAGTAGGTACAGTCGTCGTCAAAGATATATATACACTTTTGCAGCTTATTACAAAGGATTAAGGCTCATCTCCAGCAGGCAGCAGGGCGTGCGACTGTCTCATGTATTATAAAAGTACAGTATACATCACTGACCTCGTATCGTGAGGCAGGTGAGCGCGCACGTGGTGTCCCAGCTGCGTGACCAGCTCCTGGTACGGCGAGGGAGCGGCGGCCACACGCCGCGAGCCGCTCAGCTGCAGCAGGCAGCCCTGCAGCGCCGCCTGACGCAGCGGGGCGTACGGCGACGTCAGGGACTTTAGCAGCTTCTGGTGGACCGTGTGGAGTTCCTGTTGGAGGCATTATGCTGGCGGTTCAACAATAGTACATTGTGCAAGGAGGGTGGTAAGTACGGTATAGTAAACGCGTGCCTATTGGATTTTTAATAACTAAAGTTTGTTATACACTTACCGTCCGTGATACACACAATGTTTTTCATCACATTTGCGGGTAAATAAAAAATTCATCGGTAAAATTAGTAACTTATTTAGACTTAAAATCAAAATACACTTTGAATACTAAAATCAGACCGCATCCACTAAAAGAGATAGTCTACTTTTTTCAATGTCTTCCACAGATGTCAACAACTGCGTTTTGTTTTCAAAGTTGACAGACCATCCTGCCAACTTCGAAAACAAAACGCAAGGCTTAAACACACAAATATTTACATAACTTACCTGTGTATCTTGTCTTTCCACGCACAAGGCCCTTTGCATGGCAGCAAGCAGAGCTCGTCCGGCCGCACTGAAAATAAAATAATAAGTAGGGAACAGTAAATCCAATTTATTTTTGCATAAATTATGATTATGAGCGGAGTTTTTCTAAAGAATCAATATATCTGCTTACAAGCAATCATACACAAATCGTACTAACCCTACATAAGCTCAATAAGGCTTGTGTATAAGATAGATGCCCATAACAGGATTCGAAAGAGCCTCCAGTTTTAATAAATAAAATAAATAAATAACAAATATTTCAGGGACAATCTTATACAAAAGTCCTACGGTAAGCTCGTTAAGGCTTGTGTTGTACGACGATATAATATAATATAGATAGATAGATATAAATACTTAAATACACACACCCATGACTCAGGAACAAATATCTGTGCTTATCACACAAATAAATGTCCTGACTGGGATTTGAACCCAGGACCATCGGCTTTATAGGCAGCTTCACTACCCACTAACTAGTTCTGTAACCAAGGTACTAGACTAGAAATCAGTCAACCATCTAAACGCCAACATCGCACATATGCGTCAAATAATAATATGCGTTAAATAATTGACGACCGGTCTGGCCTAGTGACCCTGCCTATGAAGCCGAAGGTCCTGGGTTCGATTCCCAGTCAGGGCATTTATTTGTGTGATGAGCACAGTTATTTGTTCCTGAGTCATGGGTGTTTTCTATGTATTTAAGTATTTATATGTATCTATCTATTATATATATAGTCGTCTAGTACCTACAACACAAGCCTTTCTGAGCTTACTGTAGGACTAGGTCGATGTGTGTAAGATTGTCCCGAAATATTTATTTATTTATTTATTATTTAAATGAAAATTCTCACCTGTATTGAGTGATGTTGCCTCTGGCCCCGCTCAGAGCTATAAGTAGGGTTGCACCACTCTTCCACTGAAATGCATCAGTGTATACGTCACTGCAGTAGATCAGGCTTGTTAGGAGGGCTAGACGCGTGCTTAGACCTGTTGGTGTCTGGAAATAAAAGATAACATAAGACGAAACATCTAGAACCATCGTTAACAACTTCGCAGCGAGAAAATCGCAGTTAAGCATGCCTATAGAGATCGCTTTTTAGCGATAAGATCGCCTGTTGTCTGTCTCCTTTTCTTTTTATTTTATTGTTCCTTTGTGTAATATTGTTCTACTTTTTGAGGTGTGCAATAAAGTATTCATTCATTCATTCATTCCTATACTTGTCGGGGTGGATTGACCCGATGACGCAGCAAAATATTATACGTGAAAAATTTAACTGAAGGACCATGTCTATGTATAATATCGTCTTCGGTTGCCACGGTAATTACTCATGAAATAAAACAACTGCCTTATATCGCAACGGATTATATCGTGTATGTTAATTTAAACTACATCCCGACGTTTCGAACCCTTTAGCAGCGTTCATCGGATTCACCCGAACTCAAACTAAAACGTTTATTCAGTAAGTAGGCCACAAGGCCACTTTTCCACGTCGAGCAGGCAGATACAAAAGTAAAAGAGAAAATAAACTACACCGGTTCTAAACCTACACCTCTGACTGACCTTGACTTTTATGACCGGCAAGAAACTCGGCGGGACTTATTTTTCAAAACAGTATACAAAAATCTTAAACACACATGCGTTTGCGATGCGATGATCACGAAAGCTATAATCCGATATATTAACGATATAATTCTTTTTATTTCATGTCTATGTAGTTGTGAAACGAATTGATATGGAACTTGCGTCATAATTTGAATATAGAACGCCGATCGACGCTTCGCGAAACTCACTCGCCGTCTCCTACCAGTCTCTCTTTAATTGACCCATTGAAAAATACGGGTAGTGTAGTATGATTATTATATCGAATATTTTTGAAAACCGGTTTGATTAAATCTTTTTTTTTTATACAACGACGGTCGCAAACAAGCATACGGCCCGCCTGATGGTAAGCAGTTACCGTAAGCAACTCCAGAGGATTCACATGCGCGTTGCCTAACCTAAAAGTTGGAGCTCTGGGAACCTTACTCACCATCAGGAACACAACACTTCATACCTGAAAGGTAGCAGTGATGTTATCGCTGTGGTCTTCTGTAAGGAGGTACTTCCCCAGTTGGGCGTCTCCAGACTCGAGCGTGATGGTACTTCGCTGTGCCCTACCTCTCATAAACTATGCTACTAACCTTAGGATCCAGCATTTGTGACGTGACGTCCATCAACAGTTGTAAACAGCTGTTTACATCCACGCTTCTGTTTTTCCTTGATCGCTTCACTTCCTTCCTCACGAAGTATGGCGCGTAATCAGTTATGTCTGAAAATGTTATATTACTTATTATATACATAATAAAACTTATATAAATAAACTAGTAATAAAAGCCTTAGTTGGCCTCTGATGTAATAGTACATTACATCAGAGGCCGGGAAAATGAGGATTTCCGCCCATGTGGGTAATTTCAAACATCAATGAAATAAAAGAAATGCTTCAAAAATTAAATTTTCTAAATCACAACTAACAATGAAATCGGAATGTATTAAAAATTAACATCAGCTGTTTGCATTCGCCATCTTTGCTTCTGTATGGATAATAGTCGAAAAAAAGTTACTTTAAAGTTATATGAACTTCCATTTCCGTCCCTTCAGTTGCCGAGCCCAAAACCATACTTCCGAGTCTATAAGCAATGTAAAGACAATATTTCGTTGCATGTTTGAGAAAATATATTTTTGCTTACTACTTAATACCCAGATTAAACGACAGGTTTGGCCTAGGTAGTGACCCTGCTTATGAAGCCGATGGTTCAATTCCCAATAAGGGCATTTATTTATTTGATGAATAAAGTATATGTTCTTTTTTAAACAAGACTGACCAGCGTTAGACCTCAGTCGACGACAGTAAGTGTTGACGAGGTCGAGGGTGTAGCACGCTGGTTCAGTAACAGCCTATTCCTGAGCCTTGGGTGTTTTTTATGTATTTAAGGATATGTATATCGTTTTCGCTGAGTAAGTGAGTGAGAGCTTCTTGAGCTTATAATTATACCTAGATATTTTTCTAGCACGAACGGTTTCTTGTAAGTGATTGACAAAATAAAAACATCGACAGTCCTGTTATCGATAAGTACCACTTCAACGTCATACAGGTCAACAAGACTAATATTAGGTAATAGGGTTAAAAGTAAATAAAAATAACAAAACTATCTATTTATTTATATTTTACATACTTCAGAAAACAATTTTGAACTATTAATTGCAAATAAAAAATAAGTTGGATCAAGTGTACGGATTACGTTCAATTTGTTCAAGATCGATGTCACGCGGCGTCTAGGTATGCAGAATGTGTGTACGTATTGTTGTTGAATTACTATGTACTTACTTATCGATAACAGGATTGTCGATATTTTGATTGTGGCAAGCACAAAGCAAATGTCGTTCCTGCTAGAAAATATCTAGGTATACTTATAATAGTAGTAGTCAATTTGTGTAAGGCAGGACAACCTTATTATTACCTTAATATTTATCTATTATTAAAGTTATAAAGTTGTAAAAAATATTATTATAGGTTACAAATGCGAGACTGTGTCATTATATACTTAAGTTTAGGGTGAGCGAAGCGAGACATCATGAAAATTCTGGAAATTCTGTTTCTTCTTTCCACGGGAATGCATTAACTAATCCCGGACTGTTATATATATAAATCGACGTATTTTTACCTGACCTGCAAACAAGGAGTCGCGTTCCGTCGTGCAAAGATGGCATATAACTTAGTGACATAATTATAAATAATAAATAAATATTATAGGACACCCCAGTCCCCGCCCTAACAAAATTGACTGAGCCACACGGTAAGCTCAAGAAGGCTCGTGTTGTGTCTACTCAGCCAACGATATATAATAATATACAAACACTTAAATACATAGGAAACACTTAGGAACAAATACCTGTACTCATCACACAAACAAATGCCCTTACTGAGATTTGAACCTAGGACCATCGGTTTCATAGGCAGGGTTACTGCCCACTAGGCCAGACCTATCGTCAAAATTTTAGAATGAAAGTAATGTTACCTGCAGAAAGCTTGAGATAATCGGCATTGTATTCTGCACAATGGTAGCTCGGGGCGCCATCGCTCAGGAGTGGGATCCGTTCAAGATTGATGTTTTCCAATTGAGAAAAGAACGATGTGCCAACCAGGATGTTTCGGAGACGTTGAATTCTATAATATAATAAAACGTTTGATATTGATATAAGGTAAAATAAAGGCATTAGCCTTTAGCCTTAGCAACTTTAAAGAGTCACGATAAGGCGGTCACTGAGTGTTATTCAAATACGCTGATCTATGAATAGGTACTTCTGTGAGAAATAGGGTTTACCAGTACGTAGGAGTTAGCTGCGGCCTGCGATTTGATATTATATACACTTACTCGACACTAGACTTGCTCAGATCTCGAGGTAGGGCACAGCGAAGTACCATCACGCTTGAGTCTGGAGAAGCCCAACTGGGGAAGTACCTCCTCCTTACAGAAGACCATAGCCATAACATCACTGCTACCTTTCAGGTATGTAGTGTTGTGTTCCTGATGGTGAGCAAGGTTCCAAGAGCTCCAACAACTTTAGCGTAGGCAACGCGCATGTGAATCCTCTGAAGGCGTCCATAGGCTGCGGTATCTGCTTACCATCAGGCGGGTTGTATGCTTGTTTGCCACCGTCTTTGTACAAAAAGACGTACGTATCGGGCACACCTGGTGACTATTAACAGTTGGATGCTCTCACACAAACAGTATACATTCGACCAGAGTTATCATATTATTTATACTAGAATTACACTAGTACTGCTCAGGTGTCTAGGCACGTCTCGGGCACACCTAGTTGCTATCAATAGTTACGTTGTTCCTCTTAAAGCCCGGCGTTCTGACTTATAACTCATATACATACGTCGGACTCCAGTGGGCATTTTCGTGGCATGTCAGACTGATAGGTAAGGTTCGCAAATCAATCAATTCACTTTCGACTATTTGGTACCTAGTATTTTTAATGTGAAATTCCAAATATCATAGCAACTAACTACGTTATTTATAAACGTACTTTGACTACACATAAGTCAAAATGGCGAAAAAGTTCGTTTGGCTTTATCCGACACGCAGACAATTGCAGCTGTGAAAAAGGAACAAAACACAAGTTCAAAGAGTATTTACACATTAAAGATGAATAAATGATAACGGGCCGTAACTAATTTAATTAACTATGTTACAAATACTAGGTACATTAAGCCTTGGTCACATAGGGCGCGTTTTGTGGCGTGGCGCAGCGGGGCGCGACGCTGCCGTCCGAATGTTTGCCCTATTTCGTTACAATAGCCACACCGCTGTCACGCCCCGCTGTGCCACGCTCTCAAAACGCGCCTATCTGCCCAAGCCTTTATAATTTTATAATACTAGTAAGTTAAGATTTTTTTTTTAACTTTAGCTTGCCCTCAAACTGCCCCCTATAATCCGACGTATGCTCACATAGTAGAAACTTACCCGACACTAGTCCTGCTCAGGTCTCTAGGCACGTGTCGGGCACACCTAGTGCTGATCAACAGTTGGGTAATGCCTCTCACGGCCCAATGGCCTCCGTTACCCTGTAAAGCGCCGAGCAGAACCACCCAGATCTCTTCGAATTGCTTCTTTGATGACCAGCCGATTAGGTTCACTCTGAAATACAATAGAAAAATACAGTATTCAAAGAGAAAATACAAAGGTATATTCAAAATCCATATTTAATTATCGATAGGTTACTAAACTATAAATGGAAAGTAACTTATGTCTGTTCGTCACCCTTAAATTACTAAACCATAATGGATGGAATTTGGTAAGAACAGGAAAGTTCATCCCTTTTAGATTTCCGTTTTCGATACCTACGATTATTAATTCCTATCATTAAATTTTTTAAAAACCATTTCAACGTTTCTGACATACTTTTAAGTAAATAAATAAAAAAGGATTTATTTAACAAAACACTTAAGCGTACCAAAAGTGTCACCTAACAATTATTTTACAATATTTTCCACTCCATGTTTTAATGTAAACTCCATGAAAATACCTTACCTTGACTAAATACTTCACGATCGCATACAAACAGCTGATAGCTGAATGCGTCCGATTGACATTACTGTCAAAATTGAGTCCATTCCAAATCTCTTTACAGCCCAACGCTTCTGCCACATTGTCAATAGCCAAATGGGAATGGAAGTTATAAGGGGAATCTACTGTAACGAAGTCCCGGGAAAAGCTAATAGCGCATAAAAATCCTTTATCTACACGGCGAAATTGAATCAGTAATCAGAAACCAATTTTTCTAATTCAGTAATCGATGGCGATCACATATATGTTGCACTTACACGGAAGTGAGTTATTTTTATCATACCTAATTTAAGACGTGAAACTAAATTTTCATTGAATATTATTGTTACCCTACCAGCGGTGTAGTCTATGGTATGATAAAAACAACTCAGTTCTGTGTAAGTGCTACATAAATATGATTACTGAATTAAAAAATTGGTTGCTGATTATCGATTAAATTTCACCGTGTGTATTGTGTATATGTGAGCGTTGGCATGAGGTTTAAGAACTGACCTGAATAAGAACGCCTCCAAAACGTCCATATCCTGGAAAGCCTGGAGCGGCAGGTCGATCTTCTGGAGCTGGTCTTTCTTGGAGACCACGTCGACGGAAGACCAGGCTATGGGCGGAATCAGCGCTATGTTGCTTACTATATCCAGCCTGGAAACGGTTTGGGTTTGTGAAGTTTTCCTTGAATTAATAAAGAAAGAAATAAATTATAATTTGTCTCGTTTCAAAATCCCATGAAACAAATGACATGCAACTCTGTTCCAATTGAATAAAGTTCAAATTTCATTGACTTAATTAGTACTGCAGGTCACGTGAATCAACATTTTCGTGGCAAAAATTGCTATGGTACAGTCAGCCACAAAATAGTGGTACTAGTTGCGAAGTTTCACGCTACCATTGATTTTCATTTTTATCCCACATACCTATCACCTCAGACAATAAAAAAATGTTAAAGAATGTACCTCGCCAAGCTAATAAGCAGTTTTTCAATAGGTTGCCTATAGCATTTGCCGAGCACGTTCGCTTCGTCGGTATACAAGTTCGATTCCCAATACTCTATCAGGGTGACCAGTTTGTCTCCTATTATGATAATATCCGGTTTGGGGTCCTCTTCGGTCATTATATACTTGTTCAGTGTTAGTGGTCTAGTATCCTGTTAAAAACAAACATAACCTTTTTTTGTTATTTTAGTCAACTTGGCCCTCGTAAGACCCAGTGTACATTACAATGTACACCCCCTTTCATTGAAATTTAAACCTTTTATAAAACGGAATAGAGTAGAACTTCTTTTGTTTAATGATTTTCGTTCAAAATTAAATTCAACCCAATTCACTGCACAGTAAGATTGGTTTTAACTATTAAATATTTTAGTATAGTGGGCCTTACGAGGTTACACAAAGCTACCCTTACAGTAAACTTAATAACCAGACATCGGATTCCGTGGGGCGAAACTTCTTGACAGCTAGGGACTTCCTCGTCGATAAACTCATTTATCGATACTAGTTCTAAATACTAGTGATCACAAAAAGGTTTGCTTATAAAATATTTTTGTTTTAAAAGAGTATTATATAATAAAATAAGAACTCAATTTTCTTATTCTTTTTTGAAAACGTTCTTAAAAATTTGCCCGTCATAATTTATTTCTTCACGACTGTCCCATCTATTATTGTTAAAGTAAACCACCAGAATTTTTCCCATATTTTCGGGCATTAAGCGTCTCCGTCTTGGCTGAAAAATCCATTTCAGGTGGCTAAAAGACTTTTCAATTTCTGTGGAGGTTAAAGGAGCATAGCAAAATTTCATAAAGTGATCAATAGTATTTCGTTTATTTTTCGGTTGTAATGTAACTTCTTCACCTTTTAATAACTAGTATCGATAAATGAGTTTATCGATATAGGAAGTCCCAAGCTGTCAAGAAGTTTCGCCCCAGGGAATCCGATGTCTGTTAATAAGTCTTCGTGTTGTAGGTATTAAACGACAATCAACTATTTTATATCACTGGTTGCCATGGTTACGTCCCTGGGTGACTCTTAGAATGACCGTTTTGTGGTAACTATATGTCCATTTCATAATGGGTCACCTACACATTTCTTTCTAACAAATTTTCACAGAAAAGTTTAGTTTCACACCAATATTACTGGACAAAATTAAAATTTCGATTCCCACGATTTAAAAATAAATAAATATCAACAACTGCTAAAAAGTGTCACCCAAGAAATTATATTTTATTATACCAAAAACAATTATTTTACAATATTACTTTAGGCTTTACATTTCAATGTTTTAATGTAAACTCCATGAAAATACCTTACCTTGACTAAATACTTCACGATCGCATACAAACAGCTGATAGCTGAATGCGTCCGATTGACATTACTGTCAAAATTGAGTCCATTCCAAATCTCTTTACAGCCCAACGCTTCTGCCACATTGTCAACAGTCAACATAATGACATTGTCAACTACGACATCTTCTGTCACTGTGACGTTAGTCCTAAATGAAACGTCAGTATGCACCGGGCTTTCTACTAGTTTCTTGTTCTTTATTAAAAATGTCAGATACTGCAAAGATATCACAGAAAAAAATGCTATATTCTTCGCCAAGGAACCTGGTAGTATCCTCTCTATACACTTCTCTAATAAATCGCAGTCTGTGTCGTCTATAAGAGTCAAAGTCCTTTGCAGGGATTCTAGGAAACCTTTTAAAATCGTTTGGATCGTTATGAATTCTTGATAAAATAATTTATCTTGAAACACTTGATGGCATCTTCGTGTGTATTTGTCTATGGTTTGTTCAATTGTCAGGTTAAAGTTTTCAGACTGACTTAACGGCCTATTTTGCTTAGGGAACAGTCTTATTATTTCCGATAGACTTTTATCGAAGGAGGTAATAGCAACTTCATATAGATCAGGTATTTGCGGCGGTACTAATTCTGTGTCCTCATCGGTCAGTTCCAAATTACCAAATTTCTCTTTTTCATTAACAGGTATGAAGAATTGACTTTTGGATTCCTTGTCACTCTTTTTAAAAACTTGTAAGCTGTTGACTACATTCAATTTGTTACTATCCATTGAAGACACCATTTCTTCATGAAGTTTTATAATTTCTCTTTGTTCTCTGATGTTGTCTTTCTCTAACTCTTTGCTCTCGCAGACGGACGCCACATTCAAGAATTCCTTTAGATAATTATTACAGATTAATGTGAAGAATGTGCTAAGGAGTTTCCTGTCAAATTCTGGGCATGCGATGACAGTTGACAGCTCATCTTTTGGCAAGTTAAGTAATAGTGAAGCGAGCTCCTTTTGCTTCGATATTTTCGGTAAAACGCAGTTGGTTTGACAGCATCTGTAACAAGGTTATGAGTTATTTAACTTATAAACTAAAATAGATGTCATACACATTGATGAAAACTTTTAAAACAAATGTATTCGACCTAGTCCTACAGTAAGCACAATATAATTGTAAGAACTAGACGACGAAAAACAGTCTGCCTCCGATTATGGAGCTTTAAATTCAAGCCTCGATTCAGCACATTTTACTGATCTAATTTTGTTTTGTGACTTTAAAAAAATACTGACAACGCAGACAAATTATTAGCCCTCAAAGTTGAATTCTGAAGTCAGTGTATCAAAACATTGCGATATTGTCGTTATCTCGAGGTACGAGGGCAACATGTCCTTGTTTGACATTTGAAGTTTCTTAAAAGTGAAAACAAACAGTGGCATACTATCAATTTCTAGTTTGACTGTACACATTGAAAATAACATTTAACTTGTATCATAATAAAATTAAGATTGAATGTGTTTTATTAAAGTTGCAGAAGAAACTATGCTCAGTTTGGCGAGTAAAATCAATTCTTTTTCTTCGATTTAAAGCACCATAGTCAAAGAAACCCTTTATATAATAGAAATAGTTAGACATCGATGACGTCCATAACTTACTACTATCATTTGTTATAAACACACAATTACCCCAACCAGGATTCGAACCAGGTACCTCTTGCTTCGCTACCGTCTAGGCTAGTCGGTTGTTATACATTCTAGAATAGTTAGTTCCACGAGAGTTGAAGCGAATGGATTACGCACACAACTATATAAAGTACTGATTGCAAAAGAGTGAACGAATGGAATGAATGAGTAATCTCCCTATCATTATATAAAGTACTGATTGCAAAAGAGTGAACGTATGGAATGAATGAGTAATCTCCCTATCATTATATAAAGTACTGATTGCAAAAGAGTGAACGTATGGAATGAATGAGTAATCTCCCTATCATTATATAAAGTATTGATTGCAAAAGAGTGAACGAATGGAATGAATGAGTATTTTCCCTCTCATTACTTGAGATGTTGTGTGGAGTGACTTCGACTCTCGTGAAACTATCCTCCTCTCTCTGATGACCTCTGATGTCGTTGTCTAAGACTGATGTCAGCGAGTTTTGAATAGAGATAGCTTAAGTATAATGCTCTAACTGACCTGCTTTTAACCTGGTTGACTCGCCACTGGTCGTCCACGTTGGTGGTGACTATGTACTGAGGATTGATCGCTCGGTCTTGCGACAGATCTAAAGGGGACAGGTCGAACACGGATGAAGCGAGCGAGTTCAGTTCCATCACCAGCAAAGAGTATCTGTAACAAAAATTAAACCCATAAATCCATAAACCCATGAATCTTTAACATCATACATACATACATTTCAGCCGTATGCAGTCCACAAATAATAATTGTATCATTTTGGGGGTAGTTGCCATAGTCGCCACGCTTGGCAGGCGGGTTGGCGACCGCAGCTGTAGATTGGGTTTCGACGGACGCTGCTGTCCGTCCGTAGGATTTTTTCCTTTGTCGCCTCTTACGACACCCGCGGGAGGAGATGCGGTGATGCTATTCTAGTCAGCCAGCATAACACGGCACAATTCAATCTTTAAAGCAGGTTATTAAATGACCATTTTCAGGGTATCTCCACGTTCAGGAATAATGTGGTCATTTTAGACCTTTTACGAAATGCTTACAGGGTTAAAGATATCGGTAACGGCCAAAGCACCAAAATATGTCTACATGGACTTTAACACTAAGACAACAGGGTACATATTAATTAGGGCCCTATCGGTATGTAGAAATTAAAGCGGACTGTGTTAACTAAACGAATCGCTGCGTCTTCCATTTTCAAAAACTTTTGTCTGTGGCGAACAACTATTTCATGACGCGAAAGGCGTGCCTTACGCCATATAATGTAATGACACTCCTCTCGTGTCATACGCCACACGTTAAAAACATTGACGACTCGCCTGCCGTGCTATCCGCACTGAATTCGTTAATATGCTAGTTTATTCCGCCTTAATTACATTTCACCTATGCAATCCGAGCTTAGCTCCATTGTAGATCGACTGTTGAGGCCCATTGTATCCGAGTTTCAAATCCGTATAGCCCCATTTAGACCGTGCAAGAACTTGTATACGATTTTCATTACATTGCGGGGTTATATAAAGCGACCGAATTCGTCGTACGCCGATAGCCCGCAATGTAATTAATATCGTATACAGGCAGTTAACATCATAGTATTGGCAATGTTAGAAAACTTTTAACTTACCGAACATGGACCTTTTCCCGTTGAAGTAACTCCAAAGCCACTTGAACGTCCTCTTTGGTTAGTTGCACATTTATATCCTCAACCGGCATGTCCTTCAGGAGTCTGCATCTCTCGATTGCCAAGTTTGCGAACCTAAAATGTATTCTTGTGTGTGAAATGTGTTGGACTAGGTAGGATCCGGAACGGGGATACTTGTGGGACTACGATTTGATGTGTCACTGTTTCGAAAAGTAAGTCCCACCGAGTTTTTGCCGGTAATAATCTTCTTAGTATTAGAATCAGTGGTAGATTGTTTTTGACATTCATAAGTGCATTGTAATGTAACTAAATTGACAAATAAAGAATCTTTTTTATTCAAACGCACATTTTACGACGGGTTTCGCCTAGTGGGTAGTGACTCCGCCTATGACGCCGATGGTCCTGGGGTTCAAATCCCAGTTAGGGCATTTATTTGTGTTATGAGCACAGGTATTTGTTCCTGAGTCATTGGCGTCTATATATGTATTTAAGTATTTTATAATATATATATAATATCGTTGGCTGAGTTACAATACAAGCCTTCTTGAGCTTACCGTAGGACTCAGTCAATTTGTGTAAGAATAGCCTGTTATATTTATTTATTGGACAAAGTTATGGGATAAATAGATATATGGTTATGCTTACCGAATAGCGACAGCCGGTTCCAGTTTACCAATAATGCGACAGATGAGAAACACGAGCGCTCCAGACTGTGTTTCGTGGCACAACGACAGCATTTTATATATGTTTAAAGCGAATTCGTCCTGTAAACAAGTTTAATTACATTTTTCACTTCATTTTTGACCCATGATTATGCTCTCCGTCACAGAGCAAAATATGTGTCATTATCAGTGATCGGAACTAACGGTGCAAAACTTTAACAAAACTTGTTGAACTGAAGTATAGTAACACTTAACATTAAGAAAACAAATAACTTTGGCAAATTAGTGTTCAATTTAATTGTATATAGGAATCTCGATTTGCTAATATTTGGGTGTAAGAATATAATTGTTTTTATGGCTCTATACACTCTTTTATGTCCGCTTAACGAGTTATGTTAAAGTTTTGCACCCATAGTGCCGATCACTGCTCATTATCAATGAAAAGGGACCTTATCGTCGATGGTGCTTATGCTTTTGTTAATAATGACGCAATACAAATCCAGTTCGGTTCGACGTAAGCGCCATCGACAATAAGGTCCCTTTTCATTGATAATGACACATATTATATTTAAATTTATTTATCCCTCAAAAACAACACTTACAGGCTAAGCATGTTAATTGTACAGGAGGATAAATTCTTACGTCTAGATTATTTGTTAACAATACACCACTACAGTTATATGGAACTTGGAGTCGTTATAGACTAAGTATTTGCTGCTACTCGCGAGGAATTGGGACTCGGTGCTTTTAACACCTCCAGTTCATCAAGAGTCAGGACGTGATGGAATGGTGAGTGGGAACAGGCCTGAGTTCGTGCCGTCGGGAGGGCAAAAAGAGAATGTCGCTTAATAAGTATTACAGTAACTGCACAAATACTAAAGTTCCTTCAGGTGTTGTACCAAAGCAAAATACTGGCGGCATTTCCTTCTTATAACGCAATGCTGATATCTCCGCCAGCTCTTCGGTTACCGATCAATTAGACGCTTCGTGATTTTTGCATAAAGCTTGTGCTTGCAATTCTATACATTTTAACGTGAAAGTTTGTGAAGATGTTTGGGTGTTTGTTACTCTATTACGAAATCACGGCTGAATGTATTTACATCAAACTTGGCATACACGTTTTATCACAGGATTTAATTCCGCTACCTCCGTTTCCACTATCGGACGTCCAGGCGAGGAGCGGTTTTATCCTTATGTTGTGAAGACATTCCATTCATTCACACGAAGCGATTCGCTTCTACATTCCAAATGCGGACTGCTAAGGAATGGAATTCATGCTCCCTTCGTCTGTATTCCCGGTTAGATATAATTTGGGTCTCTTCAAGGCGCGGGTGAATAGGCCGTTACTGAACCAGCGTGCTAACCCTCGACCTCGTCGACATTTACCATCAGGTGCAGTCTTGTATTAAAAAGACTAAGATCTGAATTTAGTCATAAGTTGCTTAGTGTCCCGGCAAAGCGTTACAGCGGACAAAGTCCCGGCAGAAGCTTTATTTTTTATACAAGACTGACCAGCGTTTGATCTCAGTCACAGTCAGTAAGTGTCGACGAGGTCGAGGGTGTAGCACGCTAGTTCAGTAACAACCTTTTCACTCTGGAATATTCTGTAGCTTGTAACACAGTAAGTTTACTAATTCTCTTGTGTTACCTTAAGACAGCCCTGGCAGCGAGCCGCAACGCATTGCAACAGCAAGCTAGATGCACCTGCGTTTTCCTGCGAACAAATATGCATTTACTCGTATGTTATGGCTCAATCGACTATTTGTGACTTTCCATGGCAAAAGGTACCTTATGGCGGTTGGCGCTTACGCTATTGTTAACGACGCTTCAATACTAATGTGATCCTTCGCAACGTAAGCGCCAACCGCCATAAAGTACGTTTACCATGGAGCGTCACATTTTGTCATTCGACGTCACGGTTACTGTCTTTTATGGCACCTAACCTAATAACACTAAACGGTAAAAATATGGTTATATCATAATTCCACCTAGATATGTTTCTAGCAGGAACAAGATTTGCTTAGTGCTTGCCACAATAAAATTATCGACAAACCTGTTATCGATAAGTACATACTACTGCAACGACAAGACGTACATACCACGAAACTTACATCGGCTAGCGTGCCAACGATCTTGTACAAATTGAACATAATCCGTATACTTATGATTCGATTTATTTTAATCCTTGTAAGACCGACTGTACAATGGACAATGGACATTACAATGTACAATCCCTTTCAATGGATTTAAATCTTTTATAAAAGGAAATAAAGTAGAATTTCTTTTGTTTCATTAATTATCGTACAAAACAAAATTCAAACCTATGCACAGTAAGATTGGTTAAATTTAGGATTATTTTTTCTGATTTATTTATATTTTATAAAATATAAATACATTGATAGTCTTGTTATTGTTATCTATCTTTAACGTACCCTGTTACCATTTATTTTTGTTTGTAACTCTAATTACCTGTATGGCATTGAAGTGGTACTTATCGATAACCAGATTGTCGATGTTTTTATTTTTTAATCACTTATAATAAAACGTTTTTGCTAGAAAAATGTCTAGGTGTAATCATAATTGTTGTTTAAGCCATATATAAGTATAGCTGTTTCTATCTTACCTGTACTTTAAGTACTAAGCTCTGGACAATTCGTTCAGAGTATTGCGTGGCTAGTATTTGTACGCGATTTACGAGTAGCCATGTTAGGTGTACCGCTTCTGAAAGACCGTTCTCTACCTGGAAACAATACAACATTTATATCAAGTTACAGCAATAAATTGAACTGTTAAGCGAAAGTAATTTTAAAATAATACTTTACTATTACTTTTGATTTTTGAAGAAAATTTTCTGAGAGAAATACGAATTCGAGAATCTCAAGTCATATCCATATTATGTACAATGTTTTAGGTTATTCACCCGAAATGGCCCTACGAATTCCGATTACTGCTTATTTAATGACCGATTTATCGATATATCGATAAATTAGTGTTATCTCCCTAAGAGTTTTCCTAAACCGCACGCAAAATTCCGGGCCCTAATAATCAAAATATATATAACTCAAAGGTGACTTACTGACTGACATAGTGATCTATCAACGCACAGCCCAAACCACTGGACGGATTGGGCTGAAATTTGGCATGCAGGTAGATGTTATGACGTAGGCCTTCGCTAAGAAAGGATTTTGATCAATTCTACCCCTACGGGGATAAAATAGGGGATGAAACTTTGTCAATTTTAAACCGATCGGGCTGAGACTTTGCATGCATAAAGCTACTATTACGTAGGCATTTATGGATAAAACGGCATTTTCCGAACAAAAAGCATGCATGTATACAAAACTACGTTCTGAACGGTAGTGTGCTAAAAATAACTTAAGTACTTCTTAACGCGAGCGAAGCCGCGGGAAAAAGCTAGTAATCAATATACGTACAAAGTACTCGCAGTAGGCCAGGACACAGGCTGTTTGGAGCGCGTTGGCTGGTGACGGTCGGGTGTCGCCTCCTCCCAATGGCAGATCGCGGGCGAAACCGATCAGCTTCTGCCAGTACTTGTGGGATAAGAAGTTAAGTCTGCAATAGAAAGACAAAAGACAAAAGATTTTTATTTTTCAATTTAGGCACATTACATGCACTTATGAACGTCAAAGAAAAATCTACACCGGTTCTAACCCTACACCTCTGACCCGAGAAGATACAGGCAAGAAACTACGACGGGACTTATTTTTTCAAAACACACATGTTTTACTGTTTACAGTTATGCCAAGTTACTTGACTTCTCAATAGATATAGTATCATAGAAGAATAGAATATAATAATTATGAGCACAAGATATACTAGTTATAATCAGAGATCGGACAAATTTACGTCATTTCTCGCAATAATGTGGACATGACTTTAAAATTAATCAAAATGTTAATCAAATTATTTTTGAAATAAAAATTTAGTTTTCTTGCTTGCTTGTAATTATTATGAATATGTTATTTAAAGTGGTTATCATTTTCGTCAGAGCAAAAAGAAAAAGTTACGATCTTAAACTGACACGATTATAATACAATAATGACCCTTAACGGTCTTCGGTATGACGTTGAAGTGGTACTTATCGATAACAGGACTGTCGATGTTTTTATTTCGTCAATCACTTACAACAAATCGTTCGTGCTAGAATAATTATCTAGGTGTAATTATAGCTTATTATTGCGGGCTCATGCCGGCTGACTTTTCCGGGTGATGCCACTGACTAGAATAGCACCATCCCATCTCCTCCCGCGGGTGTCGTAAGAGGCGACGAATTGAAAAATCCTACGGACGGGCAGCAGCGTCCGTCGAAACCCAATCTAAAGCTACTGCGGTCGCCAACCCGCCTGCCAAGCGTGGCGACTATGGTAACTACCCCCAATATGATACAAGTCATTTGTCGGAGGACTATGTCCAGCAGTGGACTGCATACGGCTGAAAAGTATATGCTGGCAGACAGTTTACCTTATCAGTAAATGCGACCAATGTACAGTCAGCAACGGCGTCCTGTGCGCGGCACGCAAGCATATCAGATTGAGCAGGTCTAGTGGGATATTTTCTTCAGGACTGTACAGGCCTGTGTTGAGGCCGCTCTGTTCGTTGTGTAAAATGTTTTGGGCGGTTTTGGCTGTTAGAGGGAAGAGGCAGCCACCTAAAAAAAATTATATTTAATCTGTGTAATGTAGTGGGAAATTATTTATTGTATAAATAATTAGAACAAAACTTCTAACGAGACTTTTATATATATATATATATAGCACTTATATAAAATATAAGTTTTACATATTAAGTTATGAATACTTTATTGCACACATCAAAAAGTAGATAACAATTATCACACAATGGAGCGAAAAAAATACAAAAAGTAAAAAGAGGCAAACAAGCCATGTTGTTGTACACATGCCATGTTGTTGTATGTTGTTTAATTAATAACAATAATTCAATACCACTTTTGTAGTTAATTAAAAAAAATGTAAGTAGACATTACAAATGTAAAAAGTCGTTGGTCCTGCAAAAGTCGCTATGTGTTTTAGACCAATTTTTCAGGAGAAACAAAAAACAAAAAAAATGGTCTAAAATACACAAGAAAAGAGTTTTATGGCAATTATCAAATTACAAGGGTATATCCCTTCCCGGCGGCACCACGGACGTTCGATGCATCTTCTCCATTTTCTCAATGAATTTCGTACTTCTTTTTGGCTACGACGCAGTCACCCATAAGAGCTCGGATCTCTCTTTCGTAAGAACAAATTACTTATGAGTCTGTTCAATCATAGATAGATAGACTGTTCTAACAGAACAGACTACATTACTGTATATGTGTATCAAATTACAAGGGATCCAATATGATAATTGCCATAAAACTCTTTTCTTGTATCGTATGCCCGGTCGTATAATTTTTATTGGCGTAACTGGAAGATGGCAAATGACGAGTTACAACAATCAAAATTATGCGACGCAACACATAACCACATATTTAATCATATAGAATACCTACTTGTTAAATGCAGCATATGCTTGACCTGTACAATAATATTCACGCACACCGAATACAGCAAGCAATTCTGACCCTTATCCTCATCGCCGTAAAGCTCGATCGCATCATGACAGTTGTCCACTTCGGTGATAGCAAACGTCAAAGTTTTAAACAAAAACCTAACCAGAATGACATCTGGCGACAAATTGGCGCAGTTCTCGTTGACGTTTTGTACGTTGAGTGGGTCCACGTCAGGTTTTACGTTGAAAAATATGGATTGCGGAGAAATGTACGAGGATTTGAGGTAGTTTATGGATAGTAGTATTTCGCTTTCTGGTATAAGAACGAGTATTTTTCGAAGGAGGACCATTATGATGGCGAGGTAGCGAAGTTTGAGTTTGCGGGGCGTCGTTGTCTGAAATAGAAAATATTAAATATTACCGGACATTCTTACATTCTTTGAAACACCAATATAACCACTTACGTAACACTGTACTACAATAACATTACTTGTGATCACATAAGCTGTTAATTATTGACCACAGAAAAACCATTTTTGTTTTGATCAATCTGTATTACCATATTTTTAGACACAGTTGTATGCACTCAGTTTTCATCACAGAGTAACGAACGTCGCTGCGAGTTTAAGTTGTAGTCTCATTCTTCGTAGCGATTTACCCTCTTTCGATTTTTATCCGAATTGATACGTTACGTGACGCGCGCAACTGTGCCAACATATTGGAAACTTAATAGTTATTTGTTATACAAGGAAGCAAAGTTAATGTTTACCTTCTCATGCTAATATTGAGTCCTGAGCTAGCGGAAGAATCAAAAATTGAACCACGAGCATAGCGAGTGGTTGAAAGAGTGGAATCTTGAGCATTGGGAAGGTTTCAAAGCATGAGAGTCGAACACACTTTGCTACCGATTGAAACACACAACCTTTTCGCCTCAGGAAAAAATACTTTAAAAATGTTTTTAAAATGATTGGCATCCATCATTCATCATTTAAAAAACATTAAATATAAGAACATCAAAAAAATACTCGAGTAGTATCAATTTGTAATAAATTACTTTGCACTCTTGTGAATAATATGCAACTTTACAATCTGTTTTAAAAAATAAACAATCGTTTCCGAGCTAGTGAGGTGAAAATATATAAACCTAATCATAGTAGTTTAGATGTCAGCGACCATATACTATTTCTTACCTGGTCAGGCGGCGCTTTAAACAATATCTTCAATAATATCTCCACTCGACTCTGCTCCAACAACACGTCTTTATAAACGGAATCTATAAGTCTCTCCAAAGACGCGATAGCGTGTCGACTATCTAGCTCTATGGAAGTGGTGGCTAGGAGATTGAGTAAAGTATTGCTGGCGAGTTCTGACCAAAGATAGTAGCTCTCTGGGTGGTCTTGAGAGAGACAGAGCACGCATGATACTAGTTCTAGGACCTAGAAAAGGAGAAAATACATTGTAGTGCAAAACTATTTTCCATCGGGAAATTTCACGATGCAATAATAAAGCCAGTTCAATTTATATTTAATAGTGTAAGGGAATTAGTCAATAAAGCCTAATTTACCCTCTGGGTTGGAAGGTCAGATGGCAGTCGCCTTCGTAAAACTAGTGCCTACGCCAAATCCTGGGATTAGCTGCCTATCAGACCCCAGGTTCCTATGAGCCGTGGCAAATGCCGGGACAACGCGAGGAAGATGATAAGTGTAAGGGGATTAGTAAAAAAAGTTTAATAAAAAGTTGAAAATAATTAGAACACTTTGAAAACAAAATAACTATACATATAATATTTTTTGAGACTTTTGATGACGAATTTTGTAATTTCTAAATTAGAATAAAGGACACAATTCAAATAAGAAAGCATATCGAACGTTTTGTTAACTTCTGTTCTTAGCAGTCAGATTTGGACTTGTAAGTAATTAATAACTATTTTTATTTTTCCTTTGGCAGAATTTTTTGTAATTGTTGGATATGTTTTCTTAAAGAATAACGCATTTCTATTTAATATGTATAAGATATATTTTGTAATACTGTTTGAGTTTGAGTTTGACGACAAAAATAATTAAAAAAAAATATCACAATTAGTAAAACAGTATAAAAATATACAGTATGGCAGACACATTCGGCGAGTTTTTTTATATGTAACATTGACACATGGAACATAGGTACATTAACAAGGGACAGGTTTTTTTTTAATAATAACATAATTGTTTTTGCTGAAACCAAATTGTAGCGTAACTAGTAAATACCTTTTGTCGATCCATAGTTTTTTGTAACATAGAAAATAGCACTTCTCTAGTAGCTTGGGCCTCTTGTTGTTGTTGCCTTCCTAGAACACTGCCACCTGCGTAGATACAAAAGCTTGTATAAACAAAAAAAAAATAGGTATTTATATATATATTAACATCAGTGCTTGGACGAGTCATCGCAACAGATATGGACATGGAACAAGACTCTATAGAGTCGACACTTAAGATTATTATTATTATTATTTAAAAACTTGGGGTCTTACACAGGGTGAAGCGGTACTTCACGCCGGAACAGCTTCTAACACTTTACCAAGCTCAGGTTCGATCGTGCATGGAGTACTGTTGCCATCTTTGGGACGGGTCTGCCAAGTATCAGCTGGCCGCTTTGGATTCAATAGAGCACCGTGCTCGCAGACTCATTGGCGATCCTGAATTACTGAGTGTAAGGTTACAAAGCCTTGAGCACCGTCGCAGGGTTGCTAGTTTGTCTGTGTTTTACAGGATACATTTTGGAGAGTGTGCACAGGAACTGCACGATTTAATTCCGCCATCTCCGTTCCTCCACCGGACGTCCAGACGAGGGGAGCGGTTTCATCCTTACGTTGTGAATATTCCATTCATTCGCACGAAGCGATTCGCTTCTACCTTCCTAATGCGGACTGCTAAGGAATGGAATTCGCTCCCTTCGTCTGTATTCCCTGTAATATATAATTTGGGTATTTTCAAGGCAAGAGTGAATAGGCTGTTACTGAACCAGCGTGTTACACCCTCGACCTCGTCGTCACTTACCATCAGGTGTGACTGAGGTCAAACGCTGGTTAGACTATAAAAAAAAAAAATTTAAAACGGATATTATCGTAATTTAACATTTGATCTATTTCGCATGTCTGTCATGGATTTGTCAAAGTGGCATATTTGAAACAATTTTTGATTTCGAATTTCGATTGCAGTAATAAATGTTATTGAATAACATAATTAAATAATATTGTACATAATACGATTCTATTAATCTTGTTCTATTGCCGTGTTGCGATTGTTTTGAGATGACTTGTCCGAGCACTGATTAACATCAGAAAGATATCGTACCGCCCATGTTGCTGAAGATTTTGACTATAACCGGCTCTAAGCCCGCTATACACTCTAAGTGATTTCCTGATGCCATAAGCCCGTCGCATAATTGTATCAACTATAAAGGAAAACATATTTTTATTAGAGTTAATGTGGTATGAGAGAGTTTTAATGATTTTGTGACGATAATTAAGTATACAATTTCTATAAACACTTAGATTTGGTACTCGTTTCATAAACAGCAGTAATACAATGCAAAAAAGACGGCAATAATTCATGGTTAAGTTCATGGTTAATTATCGTGACAAAACTGACACGATTTAACTTTTTTACTCCCAGTTTAAACTCCCATAAATATTAAAGCTAAAAACCGTGGAACCCAAAATTTTAACTATAGTTTTTGCCTAGAGATTTATTTCATAAGCACAATCAGAAAATAGGTATGAAAACGTTACCTTAGGTATTTCTATAATTTGTTTCGTGTGGTGTTTCGAGGAAGACAGTTGAACCAAGAACATCAATATACTATGGACTAGATCACAACAATTACTGAAACAAAGAAAAAAACATAAAAATAAAGACTAATGTTAACGAATTAACGACCGAATTGATAATATAGATTGAGGTATAAATTTAATGTGATTTTTTGGAATTCTGTATCAATAATTTTACTTATAAAGTGGACTCTTTTAAAGGAACAGAAAAATCGCACTATCAAATGTAAAATATCCTGGTCATGGCTCCAACGTGTAACAACCCTACACCGACTTTTAAATTGTACATAGTATATTTAACTAAATTTCTCGACACATATGACTTTATTATGACTCGTAGTTTTCATTACATAAATTAAAAGTCACAAGGTTCACACCATCAAACGCTATAGCCATAAGTCCTCTAACTCTCTTGCTCCAAATGAACTACGGAAACCCAAGTTGAGTAAAACTATCTTCTCTGTAAAAGTTTGGATATTTTTAAACTCAATAGTTTTTCGCAACATTCTGGGAGTGTTAGCTCCTTGGCGAGGATTTGTGACTTTGCAAATTTAGTGATTATACATGATACATGACATGCTCCCTGACTGCGAGGAAGTACTTGACATCGGTTATGTGTTACAGAAAACCATAACCAAATAGCACTTGACCCTACTCATAGTGTTGTATTTCTGCCCATCCTAAAAACTAGGCAACCCGCGTGAAAATTATCTGGAGTTAGAGACGTCCACAGTGACCACTTACCATCCAACGGTCCATTATGCTCTGATTTGTGACCGTTGTATCTTATCTTATGTGGCCGTTGTAAAAATATGTTCCTTCACCCGAGAAATGCTCCGTCAGTAATCAATTAGTTCAAGGTCAAACCGATTGAGAAAGCACACTTACGGTATTTCATGTTGTTCCACATACTCAAGCTGCTTGATAAGGAACGCGATGAAGATCTGTTCACTGTCAAGCATGCAGTAGTTAACTCGCAGAGTCAGCAACTGGCTTAACAGACTTAACACGCGACATTGGAGTGGTATGTCGTTTTGCATCGTATAACTCTGAAACAAACATAGTGTTATTGTCTTCGGTTGCCGCGATAATTATTCATGAAATAAAACAAGTGATACGGATTATATCGGGTATACTAATATAAACTTAAACTAAATATAAACTTCATTGGAGTCCACCCGATGAGGTTCGAAACTTCGGGATGAAATTTAACCTCTAGCCGCCCGGAGACCTATAAAAAAGTCTCCTATTGAATGCCATTTTGAATTTTAATTATGACAAACCATAGTTGCATTGGGCCTGGCACGTTTTGATGTAAATATCTAAATTAGTGTTACCAAAATTGTTTTGCTAAAGTAAGTTGTGTTGATGGATAATGATGAGATATCGCTAAGATACTATTTTACCATTCTATAATATTATTAAAGGAAAAGACGGGCGTTAAAGGTTTTGTCGTTATGAAAAAAGTCGTGTAGAAAAGAGTTAAGTTTCTTAGATGATCATTAAACAATATAATGTTCCTGAATTTTATAATTTTATTCATCTCTAGTATTTCATTTTTTTTTTTGTTATGTTGCTCCTTCACTAGTGTTATCACTGATCGGCACTATGGGAGCAAAACTTCAACAAAACTTGTTACGGGAGCATAAAAGAGTGTATAGAGCCATAAAAACAATTATATTCTTAAACCCAAATATTGGCATATTGTGATTCCGATATAATACTACTAATTTGCCAAAGTTAGTCGTATTTTTCTTGGTATTGCTATACAACAAGTTTTGTTAAAGTTTTGCACCCTTAGTAACGATCACTGTATATTATGTAACACGGTTTGACTGGGACAGTGTCACGTAATATTGATTTGTCAGAGAGGGAAAACTCATGATATATATAACATTTGTAAGAGCTAGTGTGGTAGCACCAATAAAGACAATAAACCAACTTACCTTCAAAGCTTGTATCACAACCGGCTCAAACAACCTGATATATCTCTCCAACTCCTTTTTATTCGTACTCCACTTTCTATCCATCTTATTCTTCGAAAAGTTCTCCATAGCCATCAACATTTTCCTCTCTTCCATCATCACAGGATTCTTACTATCTAAATTCAATTTCTGACTAGAGTTAGAACACACGCTATTCCTTCTAGATTCACTGTCTATTGGACTTAGGGAATTTATCATCATGACATGGTCATAAAAGCTTGTTTTCTCATCAGTCTTTGGTATGTCTTCAATACTCATAAAATCGTGGTATTCAGATATCATATTGGTACCAAATAAGCATTTTAGTAACTGTGTTATACAGTACACTGTGATGTCGGACCTTAGAGGCATTATAACTTTGAGGTAGTACAGAAGTTCTTCTGTGACTGAGCCGAATTCGCGTTCAGTTGCTAGTTCAAGTTGAACAGCTAGACAGTTGAGTACTGTTGTTAGGTACTCGTGGAATATACTGCTTTTTGGATCCAGGTTTATCTGAAAAAGCATATGACAATAATTGGAAAACTTCAAAATGTTAGTTGCTTTAGAATTCCACAAATAATAAGTTACTTAAGACCGAAATTTCTCAAGTAGAGTAAATCGCCATCAACTGGACACGTTATAGCTTCTCTTGCCGTGTGATGCCGGCTGACTAGAATAGCACCACCCCATCTCCTCCCGAGGGTGTCGTAAGAGGCGACAAAGAGAAAAATCCTACGGACGGGCAGCAGCGTCCGTCGAAACTCAATCTACAGCTACTGTGTCGCCAACCCGCCTGTCAAGCGTGGTGGCTATGGCAACTACCCCCCCAAGATGATACAAGTCACATTTGTGGGAGGCCTATGTCCAGCAGTGGACTGCATACGGCTGAAATGTATGTATGTATGTTATAGCTATAAGTAGAACTTATTTTAGTATGACGTTACCAGTTATTGAAGGGTGGCGAGTAATTGAAACCCCATTAGAAAATATGTTTTAGTTATAGGTAAACAGAATTCATTTTCAGTAAAGTGGTCAGTTATAGGCAGACTACCCTATATGCAATTTCTTAACGGTTTTATGCACTGTTGGCCAAATTCTAAGACCATTATTTACCCTTTTAAGTATTTGGTACTATGGGTACCTTGGTTTCAGGAAGCTTTCAAGGAAAGGACCCCGAAAAGAACACCAAAAATTAGTAAATACCTTATGATTGGAGTACGTCGCCCTCAGATTGTCGTACAGCCGCATATAAAAGGGTTCCGTGAAGAAATGCCCGGTGAATGTGGGGCGCATACTCGTCGCCGGCGCCGGTACGCGCTTGCGTAGGTTTTTGTCGTCCGCGCCGTCGGGCACGCTACCCCGGCGGGGTTGCGGTTCTAGAACAAAAATAAACATGGACGTTAAAACTGATGTAAATACTATGAAATAAAACAATAAAAACGGATTAAATCGCGTATACTAATTTAAACTTCATCCCGACGTTTCGAACCCTTTAGCAGCGTTCGTGGTCATCGGGTGGACTCATCCACTCACCCCTTTATTTCATGAGTAATTATCGCGGCAACCGAGGACAATATTGTGTAAATACTAGTCTTAACGACCTGTATCATCTTATACGGTTATAGGCTAATTTAACTATAGGCTATTTTAATTTATTTCAAATAACTAGCCATATTATAGTAATACTGAACTTTGTTTATAGTTATGCGATTAGAATTCATTTTAGTGTGAGGTGGACCAGTCTTTGAAGGGTGGCTAATAATTTTAACCCCATTACAAAATGTGTATCTATTTGTAGGTAAACAGAATTAATTTTCAGTATAAGATGGCCATTTATTGAAAAGTGGCCACTTACTGGCAGTTTACCCTAATATCTATCTAGGATTCTTTGTTCAGTTATGATCGTAAAATGCATGTGCAATGTGAAAAACAAAATGAGATTTTAACTAGGTACTTCTCACATCTACAAGATAAAATCAAAACTTGTAGGTTCTATGAAGTATTCAAGAATATAGCTCCATGCTGAAAAGGGTCCATGGGTCCCAGCGCGCACAAACTCTTTGCAGAAATCGCGAAACGCCTGGTTGATGTAACTGGTGACTGAAGAGCTGGCGGCTTCCTCGCACAACGTATCAGCATTGCGATACAACGAGTAAAAGCCGCTAGCATCCTTGCCACAATGCCTCAAGGGCCTTTTTTAGATTTTATGCAGTAACTAGTTAAGTACCTTTAAATGTAGGGTTTAAGAGAAATAACAAATCCAGGGTATGTCTATGTTCAATTTAAATAATAATAAAACGTGTGATAGATGAAACAAAAACGTTACCTGTACTCTTCCTCCTAACCGGACTGCCAGGCAGGGCAATTCCACTCTTATTCAAATGCACATTAGGGTTAATATCCTCAATCAAATGCACCAGCACATTCAACATTTTCAATGTCACCTGCAGAAATTTCTCCGCTAAACTTGACACCCGTTCGTTGTCCAAATGCTGCCATTTTTCTTTTACTTGCGAGTCCCGCTCAAATATGTCGGCGGATGTTTTTTTGCACATTATATTGTGGATTTCAACTGAAATAATCATATACAGCAGACTAGAGAATTGTGATATAGATTATTGTTTTGTTTTAATTAAATAAAAGAACACTTGAAAGTAAGAAAAAATAAAGTTATTTTTTATGAAATTATCTTTGGTTTGATTTTTAACTAGTGAATACTAACATATAAATTAAATAACCGGCCAGGAGCGTGTCTCAGTAAAACAACGAATGACCAAACACAACTAAGACAATTCAAGCACGACAAGTTTTTGACCTCATGTATTGGCGCACCTGCTCAATCAGCAATGCACCTGATCAAAAATCAAGAAAAATCTTAACACCGCCATGTAAGATATGAGCGTTCCACGTACAGCGACATTTATCGGCAAATTAAGTAAACTATTGGGCGCGAGCGCGAGCTAAAATTATGGAAGATGATTTTTATGGGATAATTATTTATTGCATGAAACGATTTTCACCGTTTTTACTTTATTCGGAAGCACGTCATTTCATTGTGATCTTGTAGAAATTACAGGTACAATAAACACCTGCTTATACGGTTAAATTACAAATTACTTCGAATTGATTGATTGATTGATTAAAATTATTTTGTAATGTTTTTCAAAAACAATTCAACCTATCAAGTTCAGTCAGTTCAGTTCATTCAAGTCATCAAGTTAGAAAGTTTTTATATAGTAATTGTTCAAATGCTTAAACTTACCCGGATAAACCAGCCTGCAAATATCAAGAAGTAGAGTCCTCCTAGCCACGCTTCCGTTGCAATAGTCCAGGTTATCAAGACAATAGCTCAAAATGCCTTGGTCGGTGTAAGCCTCCTTGTGTCTCCATGGCAACCATCTTTTGCATACAGCTTGCAAACATTCTAGCAGCCCTTGCTGTAAAAAGACTTTAATTTCCAATTTGTTTATGTATTAAGTCTACACTAAGGAAAAAAAGAAGTGTGCCTCCTAAATCAAATATGTATAGGTTCGTAGAGGCGTAAAATTGTTTACTGCTTATTTCTGCGCAATAATTAATATTTCACTTTTTTTGTAATGACAGGTCAGGCCTAATAGGACCTTGACTATGAAACCGACGGTCCTAGGTTCAAATCCCAGTAAGGGCATTTATTTGTGTGATGCTGATGAGCACAGATATTTGTTCATGAATCATGGGTGTTTCCTATTTGTTTAAGTATTTGTATATTATACATTTATTATATTGTATATTGTTGGCTGAATACTAACAGGACAAGCCTTCTTGAGCTTAGGCTCAGCCAATTTGAGTAAGGATATCCTGTTGTAATCATCATCATCTTGTCAGCCGAAAGACGCCCACTGTTGGACATAGGCCTCCCACAAAACGACCCAAAAAGACTCAGTTGTAATATTTATTTATTTTATTTTTAACTAAACGATAATTTGATTTGGATTAATATTATTGAAATAGGTCTACAATGATATTTTGTTTAATATCTAGCAAGCTTTTAACATCTATTCGAAAACTTGTTGTAAATAATATTGTTCATAATAGATGAATTTGTTTTTTTTTTTTTTGATCTATGACCTTTTCATGCTAAAGTGAACTGTACTGCCATGTAAAGTACATAATATTATGTGGTAGTACACATGGAAAGGTACCTTATGGCGCTTGGCGCTTACATTGCAAAGTGTCACATTAGTATTGAAGCGTCAAGCGCCATAAGGTAAATTAATGACGCTTGTGCCATGTGGATGTGGACTACCGCATATTAAGATTTAAGCGTTGCCGGGTGGCGCCATCTTCAGATCTCAAAGAGTAAATAACAGTCAACAGAGACACACAACTTACCGAATAAAATTTACAATTACACGCGACCAACCTCGACATAACATCACCAACCACTACCCTCAGTCCGCCCTTCATAGCATCCCCGCTCCTCAGTTCTTCTGGCAAGTCAAAGTAGAAATACATGCCCTTGACGAGGTCTAATGAGAGCCCCGGACGGTTAAAGGTGAAGAGTTGGCTCTGGTCTTTAGTCAGTTGGGCCAGCATTGTGGTGGCAGTGTGGCGCTTTGGTATGTGGATTTTTGGTATGATACTGGAATGAATACATTTTTACAGTCAGTTTGAAACTATCATAGAGTGACACCGTAAACTGGGGTTATAGGTAGTGTCACGAGAGTTAAAGTCACGCACACAACAGCATCCGAGGGTTGCGTGGTCAAACCCGATAAATCGATATAATATTTCATTGAAATAACAATCTTACGTAATTCACGTATAGTTCTAAATTCAAAATCCCATTTACTCGATTTATCGGGTTTGACCACGAAACCCTCGCTCATGTAATGATAGGAAGATTTTGAAATTTAATACCGATACTTACGAAAGCAAAATAACGTAAATAACCATATGTGATTCATAATTATCACATACTTGTAATGATTTATTTTTCAAAACTGATTTTCAATAAAAAGACATGTCATAATTGTTTACCTTTTTTTAACTACCTAAAAGTATAAACTATAGACTATAGTCATGAAATTTAAAAACAAAAAACTTACTTAGTAATCGTCTGCGCCGCCGCCTGCCTTACCCTTTGGTCTTCATCAGCCAAAAGGCGGAACAACGTATCCATTATCACTTTGCTCTTTGAGTGGAAATTAGAGTACAGTAAAAATAACCTGCAAGAAACACATATTTTTCACACTCAACACACATATTCGTTATTCAGTGTGTAAATCTTATACGGGCGAATGTCTTAACGGAGGGTAGAAAAGATAACTTTTGCCGAATGCCGAACGATTTTTTTATCTATATAAAAAAATTTGGCCCGCAATGTAATGCAACACACTGGAATTAAACACTCGTTGAGTTAGTTTCAAAAGCTCATATCGCGTAATGTTAGCAGTACATTACTGCTCAGATATAGTACAAAAAATAATTACATGTGAATAATAGGTATAATTAAAGAAAAACCTTTTGGTTAATGATTATACTGGTGATTACTATGTCTGGTTTAATTCTTCGCCCGTATTAGACTTACACACAGTATTGTGTTAGAGCCCTAAGGGCCTACTACTTAGTTACAAACGGATAAACTCACGTTTAACTCGCGATACACCCTCAACGCAATCGGTGTGTCCTGACTCGGCTTGAAGATGGGTACCAGAGCTTACCCGAAACATGTCGTCTAGTGCGATATAATTACACGTGAGTTTATCCGTTTGTAACTAATAATAATACCATGGCTCACAACAGTTTTAATTGTATCCTAAGGGCACAATGTCAAGTAAAGTCCAGAAGCTACTTGCCACTTATCTGGCCAACAAAGTCATCATTTACGTTTCACAATCTTCAAATAAGCTTGACTGGTAACTAAAATGCTAAGTAAATTACAGGTCAGATCACCTGTCAGATAAGAAAGATATTTGGCGGTTAAGTTATTTGACAGGCCAATAAAATAAGTTGTGTATGCTGTGAAATCGAAACATAGTAAAAATGAAAATCTTTTTAATGCGTAAAGACGACGAATTAGATGATTTTTACGATTGCTTAATCCAACCACCCAGAGATCCTGCCGAATAAATTTCAACTTAAAACTTCATAGGATTAGGTCTAAAATCCTATCATTTGTTTCTAATTAACTTTCTTCTTGCTCTTACCAGAAAAACAAAACATCAGCAAATCAACAGAACGATAAAAACGGGAAAACAAAACGTTAGTATGCAAATATCAACTTTACCTACATGGCATAAGGTATAAATTCCACTTACTTTTGATAGGGAAGCTTCTCATACAGTTTGCACAAATTCACTCGACACAGCCAATATTTATTGGTCTCTACGAATATGAGAGAGTTGATACAGTCCCATAGTAACGGCCAAGGTGACGCGTCGCTCAAAGCTATGGCGGTTTTCGTTAGGGCTGACAGAGTGTGGTTTACTGCTGAATGTATTTCGTCTGTGAGGCCCTGGAATTAAAAAAAATTACAGGACATCCTTATACAAATTGACTGAGCGCTATGGTAAGCTCAAGTAGGTTTGTGTTGTAGGTACTCGACCAATCATATAAATACATAGAAAATACTCATGAGTCAGGAATAAATAACTGTGCTAATCACACAAATAAATGCCCATAATGGGTTTTGAACCTAGGACCGTCTGCTTCATAGGAGGGTTACTACCCGCTAGCCCAGACCGGTCCTCACTACCACTCACTAATCATCACTCATATAAGTTTTTCATTTTTAAAATTCATATTTTTTTTACTCAAGTAGACCTAGAAATAAGCACTTTCGAATATTGTCTTCGGCTGGGCTAGTTACACGATTTCTAACTCAAGAATGGCTGGACATATTTTGATTAAAGGCATGGCTGCCTCCATGTGGCGTCGAGAAAATTTGTTTCTTAGGTATGACGGAACCAATAAGGGTTTCCATTTTCATCATAAACTGTTAAACTGGGAATTGTATGGATGGCAGGATTAGCATCTTGGGTAGGGCCCCTGTACCTACTACACCCTAAAAAATCTAAGCTGCTAACTTTTCACAATTACAAGTTGTTATAAGTACAATTTGTTTTATAAATACTACTATACCTTTAAAATTATTTTCACCAGCTTCTCAGCACTGATATTATCACTAACTTCCTTCGGCAACGCGCTTACATTCCTCCACCTATTATAATCACCATGAGAAATCTCCAATGCCGCACTCAAATAGTTCCCAATACACACCCTAACCACCCCCCGTATCTGAGGGTCAGAGTGACCTTCGAAAATAATGAATATATCTGACATATGCTGAAATTCAAAATTCCCGTCAACTTCATCACTAATTTCCATAATCGGAGCGTCTTTACTGTGCATTTCGTCTGTCCTTTTCAAAGCTCGTTTCTTCTCTTCTTTCCTTAAAGCGTCTAGGTTGTCCAGATTGGTGGTAGATTCACCGAAATGATCAAACTTCATGTCAAGATCTATGCTAGATGTTAATATGTCACCACTGCTTGACATTGGGTAGCCTGTGGTAGGGTCGTTACTGCACGACATATTTGAATTTGTTGTGAAATTACTGTTGGTAAGATTAGGGTTGGTGCTGTCCGTCATAGCGCTCGCTATGAGTTCGTTTTTGAAGACTTTGCTGTCTAAAATGTTGCTTTGGACATCCTTGGAAGAGCTCTTCTGTTCGACGCTGTCCATGGACTTTTCAAGCGATTTACTGTCTTTTTTAGATATTTGTTGGGATGGTGTGTGACTGTCCATGCTTCTAATGAGGAGGTCTTGCGTTAAGGAGTCAGTTAGGGAGTCCTGGTAACAGACGTTGCGTTCTAGTATAAAGTCGTTTATGTTGTCCTGGTTGTAATCTGTTCCTTCTGATGAACCTGTAATTTGAGGTTATATCAGATTATTATCCTCGTAACGCCCACCATACTAAAATATTTAATAGTTAAAACCAACCTTACTATGCAGTGAATTGGGTTGAATTTTCTTTTGTACGAAAACTAATTAAACAAAAGAAATTCTACCCTATTTCCTTTTACAAAAGATTTAAACTCCATTGCAAGGGAGTGTATATTGTAATGCACACTGGGCCTTACAAAGATAACACAATTATCGGTAGAACATCTAAAGTGGAGGAGTAGTATATATTATTATGAGAACATTATTGGCATTGTTTACTTCTGTAATAAAGGATTGAGCAAATTGCTTGTTACGTGATATAACGGTAAAAAATCGGTAATCAGCAACCAATTTTTCTAATTCAGTAATCAATGGCGATCACATTTATGCAGAACAAAGGTAGCAGTCTAGCAGTGCTATTATGACTGTGGTCTTCTGTAAGGAGGTGGTACTTCCCCGGTTGGGCTGCTCCAGATACAAGCGTGATGGTACTTTGCTGTGCCCTACTTGTTCCTCTCATATTATCTCTATTCGAATCAAAGAACTATACGGCACGATCAAACGCCTTTGAGCCATTAACTTTCTCATCTCATTGTTGGACGTAGTTTAAGGACGAATAGGAAAAAAAAAGTTGGTTAAAAGAGCGTCACTTACCGGAGATATTCTGTGACTTAACGTCAGCATCTTTATCCAGATAGACTGTGATCGCTTGTGGATACAGTAGCAGGATCTCCGACATACAATTAAGTGCCGATGACTTTACTGACACACGGATTACCCTGCGATATATAACACGAACTTCATACAACGAAACATCGGAAAAGACCAAAAGAATTTATTAGGGCCGGCAGATTTAGTACAAAAAGGAAGTATCCAGAAAGGTGTATCTAGCCGAATGTGATCTATTTGTAATGTGTCTATATCTCGCATACTGGGCCAAAATCGAATACATTTTTACTATACTTATATGCCTTTTCCGGTTTTTCATATTGGAAAGTACTAATTAAGCGTATTAGAAAACCCTACTATAGTTTATACTTATAGGTAGTTAAAAAAGGTAAACAATATGAAGAAAAATAATTAATTGAAAAACACTATTTAAAAGTCAGTGACTACTTACGAAAGCAAAATAATGTAAATAATCATAAGTGATTCATAATTGTTACATACCTACTAGTCATGATTTATTTTTCCAAAGTGGTTTTCAATAAAAATACATGTCAAAATTATTTACCTTTGTTTACTAGGTACCCAAAAGATAGACACAAATCAAATTGTTTTATAACCGGATTAATCCTATAAAGATGATACAAGTAACATTTGGTCGAGGCCTATGTTCAACAATGAACGTCTTACAGCTGAAATTATGTTGATGATGGTAAAATGATTATTACCTGTCAGGAATCACGCCTCCTTTGTTGGCAGTGAGAAGAAACTTCGAGGCTAGCAACCTGGCGAGGTATTTCAACGGAATGTCATCATCTGTTGATGTCCCTATGTTCACCTGCGAAATACCAAAAGTAGTCAACTATAAAACATTATCATATATTTTTCTTGCTTTATCGAACCCTAGTTTATGATGAAAATCTTATTAAGTAGCGCCATTTTGACAGTCATCATGATCTTCATAATGGGCTTCCAAGATCTTGGTTCAAGTTTTTATAAATTGTTAAATATTACAGGAAATTCTTACACAAATTGACTGAGCTCCTTGGTAAGCTCAAGAAGGCTTGTGTTGTGGGTACTCAGCCAACGATATACAGGGCGTCCCAAACTTATGGGACATGAAGGGGAAGTACCTTAAATATCGTAGATAGTGTATTTTGCTGAAAGAAGACTTTATGTTATTTTTAAAAGTTAGTAATTCTACATTCATAGATTTTCTCAAAATTACTTGCTTCGTCTGGGAATGGCGAACTGACTTAAATGCCACAAAAAATCAACCTAGTTTTATGATGTCAATCGAAAGAATAGCTAAAAAATGATAACTCTGCTTAAGTAACATTGTATTATAAAAGAAAGGAACAACGTAAAATGATTAAGTCAAATTTCAAGAATTAATAAATTTACAAAAAAAAATCCTCTTAATTGACTACGGCAGTTTCATGTATGTTTTTAATTTGATTAAAATGATTAATTTTACGTTGTTCCTTTCTTTTAAAATACAATGTTACTAAAGCAGGGTTATTATTTTTTAGCTATTCTTTCGATTGGCATCATAAAAGTAGGTTGATGTGTTTTTGACATTTAAGTCGGTTCGATTCCCAGACGAAGCAAGTAATTTTGAGAGAATCTATGAATGCAGAATTACTATCTTTTAATAATAACATAAAGTCTTCTTTCAGTAAAATACACTATCTACGATATTTAAGGTACTTCCCCTTCATGTCCCATAAGTTTGGGACGCCCTGTATATAATAAACAAATTGAAAACACCCATGACTCGGGAACAATCTGTGTTTATCACACAAATAAATATCCTAACTGGTATTTGAACCCAGGACCGTCGGCTTCATAAGCAGGTTCATTATCCACTAGGCCAGACCTGTCGTCAATTTTTTTTAAATTATGTTTTTCTTACTTCACCAAATCTACAGTCCGTGAGATCTTAGAAGAACCTTCGGGTCTTGGTGAGATACATGGTGAGATGACATTCTGTTTTCAAATTTACCTCCGGTCGAAATACAAATTCTGATTCCATATCATTTCAATTATGACAATAAGTCTAAACGCAATATAGTTATCTAGCGAAATTTAATTTAAACGCCTTTAGATTAGGGATTATTTTATGTTGATGCTAATTGTCTACTTAACTTTTTACGATAACTTCAAAAGTTTTATCAGCTATTAAGAAAGCAGAACAGCAATATCAACTTCGTACGTTACCGCCGATAGCCGAAGTCTTTTTCTAAATTACGAAGGATCTTCTAAGATCTCACGCACTGTACTAATTTGATCTAAATCTGTTTTATTTTATTGTTATTTAGGACAACCTAACACGACCTTGGTTCTAGTTGTTATACTATTAGCCTATCCATTTTTAATTTAATGTTATTCGTAATATGCTGAAATCCCCTATTTCTGAAGTAAAATGGTAAGTCAACAGTCTGGGCTATAGTACCTTAACTCCACCTTCAAAAGCCCCATGGTCCACCTGGTCTCCATGGTCCACGTGGTCTTCCCCCGTCTCCGCCTCAATTTCCTGAAGCTTCTCCGTCAGATCCTTGTGGTAGCTCAGCAGCTCTTTAGACAGGTGTTCCGTATTTTCCTCCAAATCCATTTCACTCGTCGGAGAATCTGGCGTCTGAATGGAAAGGTCCTCGACGCTCAAACTGGGTGTGGTCAGATGCAGGGCTCCGCTGAACAGCAAGTCGGAATCCCGTTCAGACAGTGGACCCATCGTCGCCCGAGACGATATGCTCGCATTACCTGGAATCAGATGACGTTTTGGAAAAAACACAATGAACCCCGTATTTACATTTAGTTTCTGTTCTTTATAAGTAACTTCTGCGATAGTCAACTGCATAATAAGCAAAACTTTAACAAAACTTGTTGAACTGAGGTATAGTAATATTTACTATCAAGAAAAATACAAATAACTTTGGCAAATGAGTGTCCAATTTAACTGTATATCGGCATCTGGATATGCCAATATTTTGGTGTAACAATATAATCGTTTTTATGTTTCTATACATTCATTTGTCCGCTTAAAGAGTTTTTTTAAAGTTTTGCACCCATAGTGTAGATCACTGATAATAAGCTATCAATACACACTGAACAACGTGAATTAAATCGAAAGGAAAAAAAAAAAAAAATATCGACGATTCGCTGTCAGACGTTTCTGCATAATAAAAAGTAACGTGAATTAACATAAAACAAAAGATATATTCTCAAGAAATTGCCATTTTTATTCTAATCCGGAAGTCCCGAGGAAACTTACTAATATTCCTCCTATGTCGTTTCTCCTCTCTATGGTCCAACGATACTTTTCTGGGATGTCTCTCTAACAAAGCTTTTCTATATTCGCCTCTCGCTTGCGACAAGAGAGTGCTTAAACATTCCAACACTGCGTTTTGAATGTTGTGTTCTGTTGTTGTACGCTCTATGTAATAAATACATAGATAGTAAAGCTGAAATAAATTGTGATTATATAATATTATGTTACTGGACAATCGTCTTGTCTTGTAACAAAAAAATCCCCGTAACTGGCATTAAATTCTGGCATGTTAATTAAATTCAATTCATCAAATCAGTCGAAGGACGTCCACTACTGGATTTGGGTCTCCCCCATAGCGACGTGAGCCTTGCATGGGGGTTAAATTCCATAATCACTACATTGATTATATAAATGAAAATAACGACTTTACTGACGTTTATTTAGTCACTCGCGTCAGTTTATTTACTCGCGAAGTTCGTGACATGGCGGCGGCGCAAGCGGCGACGCGAACGGACACTCAGCACTCTTAGTGGTTAAAAATTTAGGTCTATGTTCTCCGAAACATGTCGGTCGTTATTTTCATTTATAAAATATTTACAATGACTCACGAAAGTTTAAATATAGATATATTTATTCAGATGTGCACAGCCTGCGTAAATAACGTCGAATCTGACATCAGGACCAGAGTACAAAACTTTGCTTACCTTATTTTTATTAGGTTTAGGGCTAATTTCTTAGGTTAATACTGTTGATAGAATAACTAGTACACATACAAGTATAACTACAAAAATACCTGCAAAAAATCCTGCACCGTAAACACGTCATTATCCGCGAATTTAGACACTTCGTTTGTCTGAAACAGCGCCTTAATGACGCAAAACCA
Source organism: Grapholita molesta (assembly GCA_022674325.2). NCBI lineage: Eukaryota > Metazoa > Arthropoda > Insecta > Lepidoptera > Tortricidae > Grapholita > Grapholita molesta. Next base: position 8,175,769 of record CP053139.2, read on the forward strand.
CGCCAAAATCACTGTGTTATCGTTCGTAGCAGGCCATAATTTCTCTGTTGAAAATTACACCTTAAAGTAATTGGTATACAGCACATTTACAAAGGACAAATTAATGAAAATAATCAAAAAGTTACCCCAGACAATAATGCCGTATGACATTATTGATTAGAAGTAAGCATTGTACGATCAGAGCATCAAAAATATAGATACGAGCATGGTGGCAGAATATGTATACACCACTGGTGGTGGGTGGGAGGAGCCAATATGGCTTTGCCTTTACTTCAAAAACTGGTTAACTGCAAGTTGGATAAGACAGCGGGAATCGGCATATATTGACGAGCCGCCTCAGGTATAAACATACCGTAATATTGACACAATAAGGTGCAAGTTGGTTTTGGCACTTTAGGGCCTATCAATTCTTTCATTCCGTGCACCTCATATAGAGCTTAGACAGGGAACTGTTAGAAAGATTTTAAAATTGGGATTGGGAATAGTACATGGATAGTCAACCAATTTGATTTCTAGGCCACTTCGACCCTTGTCACAGTGACGTTAATAAAAGATCTTTTGAATCGTTCATATAGATTTTCACTGTGACAAGGAACGAAGTGGCCCATAAATCACATTAGTTGACTGTACATAGTATTTAGTTTATTTATTGTCTTCAGTATTTTGGCTCTTTAGTACTTACTGAAAACGGCTGAGAACACTTCAGGCAAAACTGTGTCCTTGTGCGAGCACAGCAATGCCACGCACGCGGCTGCCGGTCGACGCACGCTAGCTTCCGTACTTTCGGCGTAAGTCAGCAGAGCAGAGCAGAGGTCTAAAAAATATTTTTCTTTCTAACATTTTTATGTTAACTCGATTGTTTGCTGATATCATTATTTCCTATATTATTTATTTATTATGGTCGCGTAAATGATAGGACATTAGTAAGAGCGCTGATGGACTAGCGGTAACAGCAATCCGGAGGTCGCAGGCTCAAAACCCGGCTCATACCAATGAGCAGTCGCTTTTCGGTGAAAGAAAACATTGTGAGGAAACCGGACTTATGCCAATAAGGCCTAGTTTACCCTCTGGGTTGGAAGGTCAGATGGCAGGTGCTTTCGTAAAACTAGTGCCTACGCTGAAATCTGGGATTAGTTGCCAAGCGGACTCCCTTGAGCCGTAGCAAAATGCCGGGAAAACTCGAGGAAGAAGAAATTGTTATTTCATGACATTAGTATTTTGTGCAACAGTTACATAAAAAGGGGTGTTACATAATTAGGGTTCATGTAACTTACCAGCAATTTCCTCTTCAGTAGTATAAACAACCAGCGCTAACAATATTCTGTCTAGATTACTCTCTAACGCCTCCAATGTAAGTTGTATTTCATTAGTAGTCCGTACAATTTGGCTGAGCTTGGGAAACAGCAGTTGGGCTTGCATCCGGATCTTGCCCACACCCGGACGCAACCAGCTGTCTCCAAGGAGGATTCGGGTTAGAGCTGCTCGTATCCATCTGAATTCATACAAAAAATTTAACTGAATAAGTTTGGATGAGTAAATGCTATATTATTGCTAAAGAGCAATTTTTCACAACCTCTGGCTAAAATCTGGTCATGTAGGTAGCTTAATCAACTATATTTTGCCCCTCGTTGCCATGGTTACGTTCGCCTGGGTCACTCTTCAATTCACAGTTTATTTGCATACATATTTGTAGTAGCTATATGTCCCATACATACAACTGTCAACTACGAAGCGCGTTAGTAGACCGCAATGCCACATTTCTTGTAACAAACTATGCTTCAGTTGTCCCCTGGCTGATGCAACAGAATAACAACAACAAATAGTTGATTCACTCAGGTACACTACATTTTACTTACACTAATGTAAATTATGTTTGTTATTCAAAATAATTAAGGGACATGCATGACATTAATAATGCTGGGATGACGCAAGGAAGATGAATGAATTCAAGAATAATTAAGCATTGTCTAATTATGAATCTAATCAAAATCAAATCAAAAATGTTTATTTGCTTGAATACAGTCAAGTAGTTGTTCACAAAAAATATTTGATTACAGTGTATTCAGCCTGCTAGTGGGCATGCAAATGTATACACGAAAAATCTTACATTTTTAATAACTAAACATGCAACATGCATGTGCAATATCATACAACACTATTTTTAGAAAATGTAAATATATATTGTAAATTTAGTAAAGGCGTGGATTATAATTAAAATACTCTTTAATTGAATAAAATGTGTTTTGTGTTAAAAAATCTAATAACAATGTCTTAAATTGCGGCATTTTAGATTCTCTTATTTCACTGGGCAACTTATTGTATACTTTTGGTGCCATACCAAACACACTTTTATCACGTAATGCTGTATTCGACTTTGTACAGATTATTTTATGTTTCTGATCAATATTCACAATGTTTGTACATAGTACATACTTAGTCTTAAATTAAGTCTTAGTTCTGCTACAGATTAAATGCTTCCATATAACTAGAACTATAATAAATAGAAATCTGTTGTGTGACTATATTTGTATACCTATAGGCACATAGATCAACTGAATAGTGTTACAATCTCTTGAATTTGTTGTATTCCCAAATAACTCCGACACAAAGTTTTAACAAACATCTCAATTACCCACTATATCTTTTAGCCACGTGCCCAGGATAGTCGGAATATACTGAATGAGTCTCCCATCAACCAGGGGACAACTGAAGCATAGTTTGTTAGAAGAAATGTGGCACCATGTTCTACTAACACGCTTGGTAGGTGACCAATTTTGGAAGGGACATATTTCTACCACAAATATGCATGTGTGTGTTCAGTTGGCATATAACAATGATTTAAGAGTGACTCAGGGGTACATAGCCATAGCAATTAGTGACATAAAATAGTTGATAGAGCCAACTACATAAATAAAAGGGATGATGACCAATTCTTGATGCCAGTTGGTTGATACATGTGTTTCTCCAACTAATTAAAATTTTAACTGAAACTACATTCGTTTGGAGTTTATTATAAATTTTGAGGGCAGACATTTTGAGACTGAGATTCTCTTCATTGTCTTAGACAAAGGAGGTAGTGTACGGTAATGTGTACTCTGGGATTGTGTTGCAAACAATCACTACTACTACTATTCTTACTATTACTATATCTACAAACACTATTGGTTATTAAATTTAATTACCAATAGTCATAGTTGTATCTTATTGATAGCCCTTTTAAACATTATTCTTACCTTGCATTTCTAGTGTGATCAATTTGATTTTGTAGAGTTATGTTAGTTTTGTGTGAGTGGAATGCAAATCCACCCACCACAGCCCTGTTCAAAGCTTCGTCGCCCACCAGCCGAATTTCCGCCTGCAAATATTTTGACAAATATATATGGAAACCAATGTCAACAGCTTCAAGAATAAATTAGACAAGCACACAAAAATCTCAAACCACAGCTTGGCAATGGCATTATTTAGTGAGCACTGGACACAGGCATCATCAGTTGTCATGACTGCCTGCCTGCTTATTAAATAAATAAATAACTGTATAAGAAAAATAAACTACTTTTAGTTAATTACTAGAAACTTAAGGACTTTATAAGTGATTTATAATTACTAAATTGATTTAGATAATGAGTTTTATAATTAAAATTTATAGAAATATAGTTACTTACGCTATCGTTGCTAGCCAGAGCCAATAATGTTGGTATGGCAGAGTGCAGAAGATTTCCATAATGTCTAGCGCAGTTTTGCCGACTTCCTAACGCACCCAGACATCGTCCCAGCGTTCCAGCTGCGGCCTGGACCTCATGAGTCCTTAAAAACAAATAAATACCGGTAAATTTCTACACAGGAAATGCGTATTGCAGAAAATGATTTCGTACTTACTTCGTAGAGCCTTCGACGGATTTTAAGTATTCCAAGGCCTTTTCGGCCCTTTCAAGCACGTTCATGGTTGTTTTACATTATTCCATCTCCAATGAAGATATTCTGTACATAGTTAGCGCTGTATTTAGTAGGAAAATTCTGTATATGTTCGCGGAAAAACGCAAACAAACTTCAGAAAATCAATCAATTTTGATGAAATGACGTTTCTGCCTTTCTGATTAGCGATTAATTTATTCGTTCAGAAATTTTACAGAACAAACCAAGAACGTGATAGACCTATGTACATTTTGCTATGACTCTAATTATTACATAAAAATCTCAAGGAATTGATAACAAACAGGAAAATAATAATTAACATCGTGGTAAGATGATTTCGAAATAAAAATTTTATTAGTTTGACGCTTGACAGCTAAGCTGACGCTGACAGCGTCACAGCAGTGACAGCATAATGACAGTTGACAGACTGACAGTGACAGTGACAACTTCTTCAGCTTATGCGCTGCAGCTGTACTGTAATCTATCTATTTTTAAGTCCAACTGATTTGATGATAACAAGAAATCATTACGGAAAATAAACAAAGTAAGTGACATAAGCAAGAAAATAATGTCTGCGTCTGCGGTGGAAGATCAAGAAGTAGACGTAATGTACGGATTGAAAAATATTTTGACCAAAATTCAGGCAGCAGTGGCCAGAAGGGCCCAAGTAAGTTCGTTTATGTTATTTATTATTAATATGTTTTGTTGAAATCATTAACCAAAAGCAAACACATTTATTAACCTAACTTTTGAAGACAACTAATATTTTAAATACTTTTTAGGACTTACCACAAATTGAACCAAGACTGGTGGCTGTATCAAAAATAAAACCTGCAGCTTTAATAGTTCAAGCCTACGAAGCAGGCCAGCGTCATTTTGGCGAAAACTACGTAAATGAACTAGCAGATAAGGCTGTGGATCCTTTAATTCTTGAATCATGCAAGGAAATCAAGTGGCATTTCATAGGCCATTTACAGACCAATAAGATTAACAAACTCCTTGGTTCCCCAGGATTGTTTATGGTACAAACTGTGCACTCGGACAAGTTGGCTGATAATTTGAACAAGCAGTGGCTCAAGTTCAGAAAAGGGGATGAAAAATTAAAAGTTATGGTTCAAATTAATACTAGTGGAGAAGAAGGTGAGGTTAAGACACAATTGTATCATTTGTATCTAGAAATACTATGACATTTAATGGTTATTTATTTACAAAGAAATGCTGATGTTTTTAGAACACTGTTTCAGTCACTTTAACTTAACCTTCAAATACCGAGGTATATGTCTCACAGATGTCGTGATTTTATTGTCAACTTTATGTAGGGGACTTAAGGTTGCGATTATTTGCACGCAAAATCAGGTCAGTAGTTAAAGGTTAACCCTACTAAGTTATTCATCTTCAGATCTTGATACTATGGATCAAAGATTGAAATCATATTGGGAAATAAGTGAAGTTGTATGGGAGATTGTTATTCTTGGTTTTTCTTATTAGAGGAAAATTGTAAAGAAGAAGCTTCAAGACTGTACAGTGGACGTCAAAGATATGTTTACACTTTTTTCCATTTCTCCTTTGTAATAAGGTGCAAAAGTGTAAACATATTATCAATTTCTGCAAAAAAATATTATTTGTGAAAAAAAATAAATTATTAGTGAAAGTAATATAATTATAACTTATAACTACTTTGCTTTATACTGTAGACGTGACATAATGTAGGTTACTATTGTCAAATTAATTATTGTAATTTTTTTTATAATTTCAGTTAAAAATGGAGTACCTCCATCAGAAGCAACCAATTTGTCACAGCATGTTATAAATAATTGCCCGAACTTGGAATTTGTTGGTTTAATGACAATAGGCCAATATGATTATGATACATCTCAAGGACCCAACCCAGATTTCATTTCACTTGCAAAGTGCAGGGAAGATGTGTGCAAAAATCTAAACTTGGATATTAATAATGTTGAATTGTCTATGGGAATGTCTACAGATTTTGAGCATGCGGTAATGTTTTTTTACATATTATTCATTTTTTCGCTTACCAGGAATACTATGTATAGTCATCATCTTCCTCGCCTTGTCCCGCATTTTGCCACGGCTCTTGGGAGCATTGGGTCCGCTTGGAAACTAATCCCAGGATTTGGCGTAGGCTCTAGTTTTACGAAAGCGACTGCCATCTGACCTTCCAACTCAGAGGGTAAACTAGCACTTATTGGAATTAGTCCGGTTTCCTTACGATGTTTTCCTTCACCGAAAAGCGACAGGTAACCATCTAATGATATTTCGTACTTACATAAGTTCCGAAAAACTCATTGGTACAACGGGATTTGAAACTGCGACCTCAGGATTGCAAGTCGCACGCCCTTACCGCTAGGCCAGACAGCGCTTTTTTACAGGAATACTATGTATAGTAAAAAAAAAATTTAGTTTAGTATATGTATACTTGTATAGTATAGTTTACATACTTAATTATCAAAGGACATTTTAATTAAAATTACTTAAAAATCTTAAGATGTAAACAGATTAAGTAGGTACCTAATTTGGTTGTTTTATTTTGAATAATATCATTAAATTATTGTTTTCAGATTGAACTAGGAGCAACTACAATCAGAGTTGGATCTACCATTTTTGGTGCAAGACCACCAAAAAAAACATAAAATAAATATAATTTAAGAAACACTAGGAAAAGTACAATCATATAAAAAGTAGCATTAGCACAGCTGGTATATTTAACAATGCAATTATCATATTGTGTAAAACACGTATGGGCTTCCAATACAATAGGTTAATTGGATTTAAAATAAACGGTTATGCCTTAGAAACACATATATATTTTACCATCAACTTGTACTTATTTAATTTTTCCCTCTGACCCAAAAAATAAGTCTTCTGCAAGTGGCGAATTCGTTTAGAAATTTAAGAGCAAGTATTTATTTTGTGCCTAATGGAACAAAACAACACTATACAGACGCCGATTTGTCATGTCGGTACAACAAAGCGAGATAGAACTACTTAACTTCAGGTCGGAAAAAGCGTTAGTATCGCTCGTCCTTGTCATATCTAACATTTTAATTATTGCTTACTACTCAACGACCGTAATTATCACAAAACAGAATTTATTTTTCGGTGCTAATTATAATATGAAGTAACATTTGCTACCCTCACACACCTCCACCGCATGCGACCAGTTGTCACAGCCGCGTATTGAAGGGCAACAAAGACACCGATTAAATTAAGTAGGCTAGATAGCAATGATATGGTCTCAGACTCATTTAAATCATACATATTATTATTGAAAATAAATACAACGTCCCACAAAACTGTCCCATCAGGGTATACAATCCCCTGATTGAGCTTACCACTGTAAGTATTAATAAAAAGTGTTTTCAAATTAGTCTCATTGAGTAACAGTAAGTTGCCTACTTTGCGAATATTATCTTAATTATTTATGCATTAAAACTTTCGTGAGACATTGTAATATCTTATAAATGAAATAACGAATCTACTCACTTTTATTTAGTTACTCGCGCGCCATACCGTCCGCGCAAAAATACAATAATTATTTTATTAATATTTTTTTACAGTAACCTATCGATTACAAGTAAAATATAAATAGTTGTACGCACGTTGTAGGACCTTTGTACGACGTACGACACGATGACGACGACATGTTGAAGCCAAATTGGATTGTTTGAAGACTTTTTCACTCCCACCACCGTTGCCAATGAATCGAAGTAAAAAAAACTAAACTGACTAAACCCATCCAATCCAGTTTCCGAACGAAGTGATCATCGGATTGGACGTACGCATGTACAAGAAAGTTTTTGTTGTATTTTCATTTACAACAGTAATATTTGTGTGAAACAAGACGATATCGTCATCAAAGCATTATTGCTTAATTCATATTTAAAACAGAGTTCAGAGAAAGTGTGACTACAATCGTATCTATTTTTTTAATTATTCGATCTCGGTCAGAAAGTTACATCCCATCCTAAGTTGGAAAGTCTCAACAAGGCCGTTTCATACAGGTAAGTGGGATTTAAGGATAAATGAGCATTTAAACGTAATCACCGGGCACTTTCTATTTACGAATTATTGTAATTATGCCACTTGTTATTATGCTTCTTTTTATATTTATGATTGATGATGTATCTTATTGTTTTGTGTTATTAGCATTTTTATATAATATCAGCTGCCGAAGCTGTAGAATCTGTTAAGTACGTTGTTTTTTTGGTTAGGTAGTAAATAGTTACCTACACAACTGTTATTATGTATACAAATTTATATGTATGTATTTTCAAAGTACTTTTCAAATTAGTTCTTAATTAGGATTATATAGACATGTCTTGATCATTTATTCACTTGAAAATAATCCTTATTTGGTTATTTACTTAAACTTTAGATCCATGTAACTCCTACTGTTATTCAAATATCTTGGTAACTTACTAATTACTAACATAGTGAAAACAATTTTATACAAATTTATTTAAAAACAAGTTATTGTTGTTTAAACAACTGTGTAGAGACAAATTGATTCTAAGAACTTGAATATTTAATCCATTTGTATGATGTAACAAAAAGATGAGTGTGAGTAACAACACAAGTGCGGTTTCTCTTTTAATTCATTTTTTTTTCTTAAGAATGACTTGTGCTTGATTATTATAACACTTTCTGGTGAGCAATCTTAATTAAGTTGTAGTTAAGAAGTATTAGACAACATCAATAGACATTGCTTGAGCTGAAAGGGAAAATCATGAATAGGGATTTTATTTTTATTATTTGTTGTTATCCTATATAGCATATTTATAAGTGCTTCAACTACTAACATACCTATTATTCCCTGCTAAGTTTAAAACACTATCATATGAGCACCTTATCTTGCTAGTACATTTGTTTTTTTTTTTTGGAACCTGACTTAGGCTCTATGACCATTTGGCACAGTAAAGTGATCAGACTGTGTTGGGGGAAGATAGCCTGGGGAAAATCCCAGACCCTTCCACACTAGACTTGACTCCCTAGTACAGAAATTGTTAATCCCTATTGAAACTTCTTCTTCACATATGGAAGTACAAAAAACCTTACAAATATTACTTAAAATGAGAAATGAGTTACCATGTATGTTCATGTGAAAGAAGGCTTGTATTTTGGGTACACACTGTACTCAGCCAACATATAGTATAATATATAAATTCTTTAATACATAGAGAACACCCATGAGTCAGGAATAAATACCTATGTGTGCTTATCACAAATAAATGCCCTTGTTGGGATTCAAACCAACAAAGCCAATGGTCCTGACCATTGGCTTCATAGGCAGGTTGCATATCTGAATACTAGGATCATGCAACAAGAGATTGATCTGGTTTATACATTGTCAATATTCTTCAAAATGTAGATGATATATGATGATATGTTTTCAGTACTATGTGGCATAGCACAATTTGTGACAGAGAGAAATCTTCTTATAGAGGACCTACTGCCGACAAATGATAGTGAGTTTTTCTGAGTTACGAGATTGTAATTTAGTATAAAGACTGGCAATAAATAACTCAAATGATCCTTAACACCGAGGCAATGATTTAACTTCCCAGTTAAGCATCACTTGTAATGGAGACCGGTCTGGCCTAGTAGGTAGTGACCCTGCCTATGAAGCCGAAGGTTCTGGGTTCGATTCCCAGTCAGGGCATTTATTTGTGTGATGAGCACAGTTATTTGTTCCTGAGTCATGGGTGTTTTCTATGTATTTAAGTATTTATATGTATCTATCTATTACATATATCGTCGTCTAGTACCTACAACACAAGCCTTTCTGAGCTTACCGTGGGACTAGGTCGATTTGTAAGATTGTCCCGAAATATTTATTTATTATTTATTTATTTGAATCTGCCCCGTGCCGCAATAAATGTGTTAATGATAAATAAATTTACTATAAACAATAACACAAACCTATTATACAAATCACCGGTTCCATCAAAAGGCATTGTTTATACACATCAAGATAATTGAACTAAACAATCTCAGATTCATCAATGGCCTCCCATTATCTGGTTATGCAAATCTATGACTTGTTTCCTCTTATTGTTTGTAGTAATCACTGAAGAGTTTCAAATCTTCACTACGCACTTAAATCTTGTGTCTCACGCAGTCTAACCTTAAATGCATTAACTCTTTAATCACATCTTCATTGAATAAAGTTTTTTTTTTAAAGTTGATATCATAAATTAGAGTACAATGGGTCTTCATGTCTGAACATGCAAACACTTTTTTGTTAGAAGTTTGTAAATTTATTCAAAACCAAGCTTTGATCCTTTAACAACTAAGAAACACCTTGGTTATTGGTTCAAAGGACTGAATTGTTCTAATGATACTGGTTAAGATAAAAATGCAGACAGACAATGCTGTTGTCATTATTAGCTTGCAATTTTCAACTTGCCCTTTAAAGGGTTAAAAATTTACATGTGTACCTATCGTATATGTATATTGGTAACATTGTCAAAAAGGGTTCATGATGTATTGATGACACTGCAACTGTTTGTTAGACCTTTTAGTAGGTACTTCCAATGAAATGCAATAGAATATACAGCCTGTATGTTTAATATAGCCTGTAGCCACACATAGATTTTAGTGATAGGTATAATCTGATATTTATAACAATTATTAATGTGGCGTTGAGTGCCATGGCATAATTAATTTTTGAATAAATTTTGAGCAGCAATGTGCGGCGTACACCTCTTTAAAAGTTATCACTAGTGACAGTTGTGACATTACTATGCATTAGCAAACAACTAATAAATACATTGCGTGCTGAATTATTTAATATGAAAAAAAAAAATCGCTTTTTTAAATAATTTACCGTAAAATATACTTATATTAATAGGTGCCTATTCCGTAACCCCCTAAAGTTTGCGATTATATCAAATATACACGCAGTATTAGTATGAGTAAGTCCAAACACAATTTTTAAGTTAATTTTTATAACATTTGATCGGTAACCAATTTTTTTGGCAAGAAAACTCTAGAAACATCTTTAAAGGCGACAAAGTTAATAAAGAACAGCAAGGCGTGTTAAAAACATAATTTGGCCATGGTCAGCAGACCTTAACCCAAAGCTTTTTTATGGGATGAACTCGACCGTAGAAAGGTTCGAAATAATGGCTGACATTTGCAACAGCTCTAGAGTAGATCCTGCAGTGAGTCGAAATAGATAAGTCCCTCCATCCCAAGAAACAAATTTACAGTCAATGGCAATTGACTCACCAAAAGTGCCAAAATATGTATACATGTACCTTAATAGTAGGAGAATAAGTTGCATGTATACAAATTATGGCACTTTCATCGCATCTATATATATTTTTTTGACTGTACAGTCGCCATCAGATATATCGGAGCTGTGGAGGTGGTCACAAATATCGGAACACGCACTTAATCGCCTTGACAATAGAGGCGTTGCTCCGATATTTGTGACCACCTCTACAGCTCCGTTATATCTGATGGCGACTGTACAGTACAAAAATATAAGATTTTTCTATGATAGAGAATGAAATTGTTTCACACTATCAAGCAAAAAAGAATCATATTCCTGTACCTTTTAGGTCCAAAATGGTTTGACGTGTATTAGATGAAAGATGTATGGAATTTAGTCATAACTGCTTGCACTAACAATTAAGAGCTGGTGAGTTAGAAAATCGGGTTTATAACCACTTATCACTTTCATTGCGTTACGCATGGTTTCCATACTTCCATTCCATACATTTTCAATATACATGCGTGCGATTATACAGTGTCGGAAATATAGATACGTACCTATACGATTTTACATCTTAATCTTAATATAATGGAGTCATGATGTATAGGTATTACCTAACCTTGACAGCCCAGTATATGAAAAATATAGGATATTTATAACGGGTGTATCTTGTAATAGGAGAAATAACTATTAGGATCGCTTTTACATTGAATTATTCTGCGTATTTTGTGCTTGACTGTACAAAATCCGTGCCGGTTGAAAATAGTACCACCCCGTCTCCTCCCACGGGCGTCGTAAGAGGCGACAAAGGGAAAAACCCACGGATGAAAAACAGCGTCCGTCGAAACCGAATCAACAGCTACAGCTGTCGCCAACTCGCCTGCCGAGCTTGGCGACTATGGCAACTAGTCCCCATAATGACAAAAAAATATTTGGGGGAGGCCAGCTGTGGACGTCTCACGGCTGAAATGATGTATAAAATATAGCTACAGACAATTTTCAGATAGCACCCGATCGCCAGTCGGCAATCAAAGAAGCCGAATATTTCGGTAAAAATCGTTATGTAAAAATCGTTCTTTATATAGATGGAAAACTTGGCTAAAGGACCTGGCCTATATAGTAGTAACGTGTATGTACACGCATGTCGGCGTTCTATACACAAATTTTGACGTAAGTTCCATATTAATTCTCCGCACAACTACATACATATGGTCCTTCAGTTAAGTTTTTTACCTATACTATCATTCACTAATGTACACTGTATCAGAAGTCTGGAGGTGGTCACTGTATCATGAACATTAGTGAACATGCATTTTATCGGCTTGACATTACATTTTATTGAGACCAACTGGGGAAGTACCTCCTCCTTACAGAAGACCTCAGCCATAATAGCACTGCTACCTTTCAAGTATGTAGTGTTGTGTTCCTGATGGTGAGTAAGGTTCCCAGAGCTCCAACCCCCCTTAAACGCCGGCAACGCGCTTGTGACTCCCCTGGTGTTGCGGGTGCCCATAGGCGGTATTTGCTTACCACCAGGTAATCCGTCTGCTCGTTTGCCGCCTATGTCATAAAAAAAAAATTATAACACGTGAATCTCAATTGTAAGTGCTACATAAAGTCAACATAAAACTACTATTAACCAAAATACACTCGGTTTTTTCGAACTGTTTGACAAAACGCCAATTTCATAGGTAAGGACCGAATATATTTGGCTACTTTGCCTACTACTTACATATACGATGCTGACTGGAGGTGTTAAAGTTAATTTGTAATGTAATGTTCTCCACTTAGTACTTTCCACTTTCTAACTTGTGATTCAACGCATTTACACGTAGGTATAGTAAGGGCTATTTGGCATACTTATAGCTATTTTATTAGTTTAGCAAAAGTGCCTGAGATGAATATTTAAGTGTAGAGTAAAAGCGCCAATAAATACCTTTATGTATATCAAATAGGCCTATTAACTTGGGACCCTGGTTGAACTATAACTTTAGTTTTTTAGTTTTCCAAAATGTTTGTTTATACGCCTTACGTTTAAATAAATTGGCCTATTCATATTTCGTAATAACATTTGACGACGACGACGGTCTGGCCTAGTGGGTAGTGACCCTGCCTATGAAGCCAATGGTCTTGGGTTCAAATCCCAGTTAGGACATTTGTGTGATAAGCACACATTTTTGTTCCTGAGTCATGGGTGTTTTCTATGTATTTAAGTATTTATGTGTATCTAATTATTATATATATCGTTGTCTAGTACCTACAACAAGCCTTACTGAGCTTACCGTAGGACTAGGTCGATTTGTGTAATATTGTCCCAAAATATTTATTTATCTAATCAACATCTAATCCCGTATTAAATAGCATTACATATTTTTGATTGCTTCGTAGCTTATATCTGATGGCGACTGTACATAGTTACAGTTGCAGGTTACACACGAACGGCACTGTTAATTGCTCCAACTGTACCTCAGTCGTTAATTATTGCCCATCGTCCATGGGTTGTTAACGGGATCGATCCGTTATGCATAACGTTGAAACTTTACCTCGATACGTCGAATTTTAAGGTTAAGTATCATGTATGACCCCTATGTAATGTTTTGGGTACGAAACTTGAAGGTGTGAAATACAAGGAAAATTGCTTATTTCATTTGGTTGATAGTTAGATCTTTAAACAATCATCTCTATCTCAATTTTAGAAGGCTTCATTGGAATCCTTCATTCTGCGGGAATAGTGCTACGATACGTGGGCAAAGAAGATCCTTATGGTCATCGGTACAAAAGGTCGATTGTAAATCAGACAACCGTTCTATTAGGCAAGTCCTGAAGAGTAGAACAAGAACACATAATCAACACTTGAGAATGTGTTGATAATGTGTTCTATTCTTCAGCACTTTTGAGACAAGACTCACCATTTAACTAGACAAGTCTGCTCAAACGGTTGTCTGTTTTACGGTCAGGCTTTTTTATTACGTCACTTTCAATGTCAAAGATCAGAGAGGAGACGATCGACCAGATAGTTTCGGTATTTGCAACTTATCGGCTACATTTCCAATAGAGATTTGCGAGAAGATGTAGAGAGGAATGTTATGTGCCAGTAGAATATTACTTAAGTAAATTTAGTGAGTATTCGTTTTTACTTAACCAGATTGGCTTCGCGCCGCTGCTCATTGGAACTGGTGGAACCAGACCTAGTCCTATGTCGTGGTATCGAAGACCGACTGATTCCACAATTTTTTTTAACGTGTATTTATGAAAAATAATAATGCAAAATCAGTCGTCTTTTGGTGAAATAAACCAGATTTAATTTCAATAAGGGAAGTTGGAAGATGGCATGGCATTTTCTGGGACGAAAATTGGGCAGGCTTTATTAAGCCGTGACAAAAAGCGAAAATAAGATAATAAATGAATCATGCTCTTCACCTGACTAATTTATTTAGCTCCTACGTGCGTAAACGCCAATCCGTGACATTGTCGACATTACGACATGAATATTAAATACTAACTCATCTCAGCTCGACCTTCGTATTCACATATTCAACATAATAAGACATACGTATGCCTATATTCAAATGAACGTACGCCATTTCATATGTACGCTAGTGGCCAGCCATGCTTAACGTACCATGTCGATAGCCGTTACGTATTATCGTGTAAGATGAACAGTCCTTATTCCAATGCAATAAAGCTGAATTTACATATGTTGAAAGTCACATTGCTGACACATGCAGTTGACTGAACTGTGTCTTATTGGAATGAGATAGAGTCTATAAATATGTACTCAGTTGTGTGTTGCTGTTATGATGTCAAAGATATGTAGACGCTTTTGCGCCTAAAATCTATTACATCAAGGCGGAAAATGTCTACATATATTTGACATTTAATGTTTGGTTTTCGGTGACAAAGGTTTTTAGTCGACTTCGGGTTTTTTAAGCATTGAAGGCTCAAATATTAATACAGTGGGGGAGGTATGGAAGCGTGACGCAGGGGGAAAGGATGTGCGGTTGGAATAAATTATTGTATTATGTGATAACTTTAAATTAGCCGGATTCCGTTTAATCTATTTCAACGTTTTGTCGCAAAAATATTTTATTTATATATTTTTTTTTATCAATATAGCACTTATAGTAGAGGAGATGTAGCGTTTGGGGTCAAAATAATTGCCACAGAACCGGAGTTTGGTGTTTTTAGTTCTTTGTGTGTATCTTTTTGATATACTAAAAATATAGAAAAATATATGTGTGCAAAATGCGATTTTCCACACGGCAAAGATTTGAAAAATTGAAAATTCTCCATTTAAAACCCAAATTTTGTATGGTCTCAAATTACAGGAAATTACACACAAAAAAAGGTTATGAGGTTAATTTTATAAAATAAACGTAAATTAAAAAGTGGTGACTAAAAAAAAATATTATCAAGCAAAAAAATTTTTTTTTTGTTAAAATTTATAATGAAACTTAACCTATATAGACTATATACATATCAATATACGTTACAAAAAGAAAAGCAAGAATACATGAATATTTCCTATTATACTTAAATAATACAAAAAATAGACTTTAAATTAACACGACAAAATATAGAGCTCCTCCATAGACTGTCACATGGAGCAATCTTCAACATACTACGGCCACTGATTACCAGCGTTAGTTTAGCGTTTGTGGATGCCCGATATAGCGCTATCCTAGATTTAGTCGCCACTATACTAGGACTTTTCTGTCCTAACGGCCATCGACCACCACTGCCACTTCAACAATGCAATTCTACGAGCCATGGCGGTTTTTCTGTCTTTTTTACGGAACATCATTGAACTGCATCTACGTGGCGATAGCCCGAGCGATAGGTCTTTCCAGTGCACGCTACCTTCACGGTCAGTCTTCCTTAATGCTCCACAGCCGAGTTTGATATTGCTTTTTCGAAGTTTAATTTGCCTAACTGGACTACATGTCCCAGATACAAATATTCGTCAACAACTTCGACAGCAACGTTCCCAACCGATATCGGATACATGGCGACAAGGACATCTTTGATGCTTCTATTATGTTAACTTTCAGCCCTACCTCTTGTGAAACTCTACTAAGGTCCTGAAGTGCTCAGACATGACAATGACATATTCTAGGAACCGAAGGTGAGTGAGGTGTTCGCTGTTAACATTGATCCAGTACCTTAAAGGCATCTTCCAGTGCAGCAAACATGTTCGGAGAATGACATCTTCCTGTCTTACACCACGGTGGGGCTGGATTGGCTCAGAGCTCTTGGTCCTGAATATCGGTGATCGCTGAAGAAATAGAAGTACAGCCCATGTCTCGATCGAACCACGATGTAATCAGCCACTATGCTTGGCGTTTGTGGACTATGAGAAAGCCTTTGAAGGGGGGTTGGAAAAAAACAACTACTCAATATGTCAATTGAGCCCTGCACTAGAATTCTTAATTAATATATTAATAGTAAATATGGTCGATACTCCCGTAAACCGTATACAAATGAGTAATGTTGTAGTGGCAGATGTTATATGTGTCGACATATGGCATAGAATGTTTTAAATGTTCTCTATTGCTCTGTGATTTAAGATTATTAAATTTACAAATAACATTAAACAATTGGAAAAGATACATGAAAGAACTTTATAAGTCCTGTCGAGTTCGATGAAGATGATATGGAAGATGAACAGCTAATAGACTAGAGATGATAGAATAGGTAGTAAAATAGGTATACATAGTTAGTAAAATAGGTAATAGATTGGAAAATAATACTTGAAGAAGAGTTTTTGAAAGCCATGTCGAATATTCCAAATGGTAAAGCTGCAGAAGATGGCGGAATTCCTGTTCTAATACAGCATATAAGTTTAAATATGAAGAACACGTTAATTGTGAAATTTAATTTAATTGACAAGATTAGTAGACGACATTGCGCCATTTGCAGAGAATAGTAACAAGTTACAGCTAGCAGACACTTTAAAAATAATGAAATCTTTGATAGATTCAGCCTTAAAATTAACAGTAATACAATATTTTTATTATTACCAAAAACCTCATAACAAATGCTGGACAGAAATCATGACTAATGGAGACGTCTTGCAAAATTTGTTTATTACAGATAAAAGGTGAGACATAGATAGGGCATCTGATAAGGTATGACCTTTTATTTTAAAATTTTGGAGACCAAGATGGAGAGGATGACAAACCGAGGAAGGCCAATATATGCATATCTCAGACACGTAAAGAAGAAGGCTGTTGTTATAAGGCTGGCAGAGGGAAAAGTTGACTCCACAAAAATTCTTAAATATTGATGATGATATAACATATTGAACACTGCACAAGCTTATTTTTAATCTTCTACCATCTGGTTATTTAATTTTAATTTTAGAAATTAACGTCATAAACTTTTTTTACCATTAATTTTCCTGTAATTCGATGCCACACACGATTTTTCATAAATTTTATGAATTTTCGAAGATACAATTTTTGAGGGGCAAAAGAACGCATTTTTCACACATATATTGCTGATGTGGCAATGGGAAGGCCACGTAACTCGGAGAGTCGATGGCCGTTAAGACAGAAAAGTCCTCGTGGCGACTACGTCTAGGAAAGCGCAATATCGGACATCCACAAACGCTAAACTAACGCTGGTAGCAGTGACTAAGTACATTATGTTGAATATTGCTCCATGTGGCAGTCTATGGGTGAGGTCTATATTTTCTCGTGCAAATAAAAATACAGCCTATATGTTTTGTATAGTATAAGTATAATTAGAAATATTCATGTTTTAAACATGCTATTATTTTTATAACGTATATTGATATAGTCTATACAGGTAAAGTTTAATATTCAATTTAAAGAAAAAAAAATTTTTGCTTGAAATATGTTTTTTTTTTTAGTTACCACTTTGTTATTTACGTTTATATTATAAAATTAACCTCATTATAGTTTTTAGTGTGTAATTTCCTGTAATTTGAGACCACACAAATATGAGTTTTATATGGAGAATTCTCAGTTTTTCAAATCTTTGCAGTGTGAAAAATTACATTTTGCACACATGTATTTTTCTATATTTTTAGTATGTCAAATAGATGCATACAAAGAACTAAAAGAAACAAACACCGCTTCTGTGGGAATTATTTTGACCCTCGCCTACAAATTTTCGTACCACTCCTGTACTATTAAGAACATCAAATATTTTCGTGTTCTAGTTATGTATGCCACTGCGTTGCTTTTTTTGAAGCTTTTATTCCTGGTTATAAAATTTTATATCGTAACAAATTGGAATGAAACCCTATTCGGCTATGTCGACCTATGAGTTGTAGTAAACCTCTAAAAAAAAAACATAATCAAGATACATAACATAATGATATGTTATGTCGCTTTACATGTTACGTGAACACACCCGTTGCCTTGATATGACTGATATTCGATAATGACACACAACATAGTAAAAACCTTGAAAAAAAAAGGTTTGACAACCCCAATATTTCAAAGCTATTGGTTTTTAACCGATCCACCCCAAAAAAGGAGAGACGAAATGATGTAGGATTGTAGGTACGTATGTCATACCACGAATTGTAATGCTATGAATGATTTTTAGAAAAAAGGGTGTTAGATGCGGGCTTGAACTTAGCCATAGTCGGCTCATTTCAATTTCATTTTCATTATGCTATTAAGGCCCTCTTGCACACTTCTTGGGTTAGCCCTCTAACCCGAGGTTACCGGTTAAATCCATACATTTGACAACGCTTCTCTGGTTTAGCGGTTAACTCTGGATGGCGCAAATGGACCTTAGTGGTATGTTTCAGTGACGTATTTTCTGCAAGTAAACGTTCAGTTTACCACTTCATCTATCACATTAATCAAAATTTTGCCTTAAACCCTTAACTTTCACAATGTTCGCTGGAGACGCAAACCTAATTGATCTGTACGACCCATATGCAAATTAGCATACAGTTCAAAGCCAACATGGGTCACAAACTTGCCGAAATCATCAGCAAATATGTCGAACTCCGGGATATGGGTCAGGGGACCGATTTTTGAGCACTCTGACATTAAAACTCTCTCAAACACGAAGAAATGGTATTTAAGAAGCATGAATGATATAAATAAATAATCGTGGGTATCGAAACTATGCATTTTGTGCAAAAATAATGAGAAATTTTTGTGTGTGATTATTTTCATTTTCAAAGTTTTATGAATTCGAGTGCACGACTCCCAAAAATCGGCCCTTCAGAGCCCTGAGTGTAAGTTTTTAACTTAACTTTACGTCACGAACGCGTTTGCGTTTCCCATATAAATAACATTATCACTTACGCGTCCGTAAACGTTTTTTTACGTCAAAAGAAACTTACATTAGAGCCTCAGCACATTATTCAATATGCGAACAGCTCGGGGACTAAGTTCGTTCGAGCCACGCACTCTATCTATACACTAAAGAAAGACGAGAGATGGCCAAGATATTGAAACACTAACAAATTACTTAGAAAACATAAAGTTATCAATGTTAGAAGATGACGGCTTTAGAAATCCATCGCTCTCCAATAGCGTAACGGTCATTAAGAGCCCGAAACAAAATTGCCCAGAATTTCACTTATAATTTTCTTTGCGTGTCTAGTTACATCTGAAGCATGTAATCTGATTTGGTCTTTATGGTGACGGGAGAAAGTTGGTTATTGAAATTTTGATGAGTATGAGACAGCATTTTTGATGGATAAGTAGCTATAGGTGAAAAACTTAGCTAAAGGATTTGATCTATGCAGTAGTAACGTGTCTATACACGCATGTGTGCGTTCTATATTCAAATATTGACGTAAGTAGTACATATACAAATGTTCTTTTGGTTAACCTTTTCATCTACGAGTATAAGGTCGGTTTATTGTGATTTTTTAATACTAATTTATGCATATTTTATATATATATTATGTGGGCTTTGTCAGACTTGGGGGAGTTTTATTGGACGATCGAGCACTATGACATTTAAAACTGTAACCTACTAGGAACTATCCGAACGCCCGTAAGCCAAAAAATCTTTTCACAGTAACATTTGGGTTTGCAATAAATTGAATAATCATAAACTACCCATATTAGATACGATACTTGACCTGGTTTTCATGTCTGGAATACACATTATAAGAAGAGATAGAGTCGTAGAGAGAGATTTAATTAGACCATATAATATTTATAATGGCTGTTACTTACTAATACGACTTCTTGAGTTGTCGTCATATTTATATACATCAATATAATGAGGTTTTATAGACTCAGTAATACATTTTATACTAGATCCTATGCCGCTATCATTGATGATAATCGTCATTTAATTATTCTAAAATATCTCGATTTAGTTATTTTCTGTAACCTATCTCTTATTATTCCTTAAAGTTCCCAATCAATTTAAAGTTTCATTATAAGATTACCTTGATGATACCGCAGTAGCACCTATAACTAAATATTTCTTCAACCAGACTGCTCTACAGGCAACATTGTGACAGATATTTCCTAAGTTTTAGTTACCAATTTTGTAAAGATCTTCTTATTTCACTTAGTTACAAATGAAGTTTCTTCTATCTTAAAAAAATGTCTAATAGACACCTAAAGGTCGGCAACGTACTTTTTTTTTTATATGACGTCGGTGGCAAACAAAACGGCTTGCCTGATGGTAAGCAGTTACCGCAGGCTATGGACGCCAGAGTTGTTACGTGCGCGTTACCGACCCTTTATAAATCTGTACACTCCTTTTTTGAAGAACCCCATACTGTAATCCCTCGGGAAAACCGTGGCAGGGAACTCATTCCACAGCCGAAGCGTTCGTGGGAGGAAGTGCCTTTTAAAGCGCTCAGTACGCGACCCCCCCGGCTCCAATGTGTGAGGATGAATACCCTGCCGATGGCGAGCGGTGCGGTGATAGAACGCGGCCGTTGGCATCAAGTCAAATAACTCTTCTCTTGTGACTCCTCTGGTGTTGCGAGTGTCAATGGGCGGCGGTAGTTGCTTACCATCAGGCAATCCGTCTGCTCGTTTGTCTCTTATATCATTAAAAAAACCTATGAGTTTCCTTATTGTAGGTATGTTTAGCTGTTTGTCCGACACTGGGACAATGTTATTGTTACATAAACTAAACAATGGTTTAGGCGCCCGACTAGCTCGTCACGCGTTTACGAGGCAGCGGAAACTCAACGAACTTTTTTAAAGTACCTACCTATGCTATTCCAAACGTTTTATAAGCAGCAATCCATGGCAATCCAACCAGTGTTATTGAGATCTTCAAGTAACATCAGTCATCCCTTTCAAATCGATCTAAGAAATAAGGGACACTACAGTGTTGCCACTTTTTAATTTCTACTCTTTTATGTCGGGGTATAGGTTGTTAAGGAGACCTGAATGATGTTAGCTCTGAACAGGTCTGGTGCCGCGAACATCGAAGTACGTATATTTCGAGCATCTTTCCCTTCTACTCCAATTAAGGCGCCATGAAAGTGACAAGAGACAATCGTTCGGTAGCGCCGCAGTATGTATGCCAGATTTATGTTTTATCTATGTGCTCACGAATAAATAATTATTCTATCCTATTCTATGTTTATAAGTAGTTATAATTCTTTTCTGGGAGACCTATACTAATCTCATGCCTAGTTATTTATACTCTATATAGATTGGAAGGCGATATCGATGACATCTGTAAAGGCTGTCTAATGCGTTCGTGTATTCTTGGTATTAAGTAGACGTTTCGATATTTGAATGCAATGGAAACCAAAAAGCGATCATTTGACTTATCATTCGATTTGTCATTTCGATAATTTTTTTTTGTATCGATTGAAATCTTGGCTTCTTATATTCTAAGATAGGTCTACGTTTTATAGGCATATAAAGTTTACTTGGACGCTTTATAGGCAAGCGAGACAGCACTATATTGATGTCACAGCACGTGAAAACATCCTAAAGATCAAGTAATACTGGATATTCTGCGCCCGCGCTAGCAATAATAATACGCAGGTTATGACATCGGAAGCGTAAAAGGCAATTGTCTCGGCGCAATCCGTTGACAAAATCGCTGAGAACCGGCGGCGATAAGCATTTTATAAATGACTTATGAGCCATAGACAAGTGATTACTTTATACCCTTTTGTGGAAGTGTTGAACAAAGGAACGAATGTTTGTCAATCTCGATAATTGAGCGTTGAAATTTCTCTTTCTTTTTGATAGAATCGGGAGTGATTATGAAAATCACTTCAATTTGATGAGACCTTTTTCGTTCGACGTGATAGAGCAAAATAAAACGAATGTTCATTAATTATTTTGGATTCAATTTATTCTTTAGAGTTAGTAAAATAGATGAATGCAGTTCTTAAAACGGTCATAAATTAATATAAACTAACTATCCTGCCACAAACAACTAGTACCACAACATATGTGGTAATATAATATGTATTTCCCCCAGAGACCGGAAAACCCCTTCATTTGATTAATCATATCGATAGGGTAGCCCTATACAAGTCTTACCACTTGATAGGGTAACCTTATGGAGGGTTTTTGAATTTGGTAAGCGCTTACCAAACTAAGCCTTTTAATTTGTTAGCCTATCATCCGGGTAAGTCAATACGCTTACCAAACTGATAGGGTATTTCAAAACATCCCTATCAAAAACCCAGGGTAATACCCCTTATTTGGTAACCGGTTGCGGTCCCTGATTTCTCCTAGTGCTAGTTGTTATTGATAGAGGCACATAAAAAAAATATATAAAAAATTAGACATATTGCTGCGCATGTATTCCAAAATATAAGGTGGTCTTTAGATGCTAAAGATACATTACTTTAGAACTCTTGTTTACCTAATGGTTTATCGAATATGGATGCATGTTGCAATGCATAATCAATTGATATGGTCGATAGGTGATTAACCTACTGCCTACTACCTAACTTTTATAACTAAGGTAGAATTTTTTTACTGGTTTGGATACGAGTATAAGTTTCCGCCCACCTAAAGAAAAGGGGGTGCAAAAAACTTTTTTATAGCTTGTCGGGTGTGTTGAACGCAAGATACTAACCTCCTCGCTTCGCTCGTCGACGAACTTAACGATGACTCTGTGACTGTAATCTGGTGTTTTTTTATACTTAAATAAATATTTTGTGGCAATTTACTAACCTAACCCTAAAATAACCTCATTAAGATTTGGTCGTTAGGCCTCGTAGGTAGGTATTAGACGACGAATAGATACAAATACACAAACATAATCGACTACGCATTACTCCTTTACGCTACCCTGAAAAATAACTCTAGATACGCCAATACTGATGCTGTTTTATTTCCAAAATCCATATGTTAGACAACACGCAGCCAAGAAATATTAAAATTCAAATCCCCGGAGGCTTCAAGTGTGTACCATGTAGAAATGTACTCAATCAATTACGCATGTTATCACCGATCTGACTTTCCCATAGCGAACGCTATGAATTATACATGATTCGATCGCGCTCGGAATCGGGACGAGCACCATTTTGTATTGCTTCGAGTACATTGCTTTCTCCAACAGTACATGTGTTGTATTTTGAGATTGCCGCCAGGGAATGCTTTTAACTTTGTATAAACTACCGTAAAAATGTACCTGTCTGAAGTTACGGAGATGAAACAAAAACCCGTCAATCCTCGAGAACGCAGCTCTGGTAACCATATTCTGGAAGGCCGGTTAGGGCAAGCTAGAGGAGGAGACCTGGGCCTGCTATCCCCTGGGTTGCTCGGGTACGTGGACCCACTACTCTCGAGCAGCTCGCCACAAACACAGGGCGTTGACTGCAAGCACTGGTGAAAACCAGTAGGCGTTGGGGTTTTCACGTCCCTACAAATTAATATTATTTCTATATATCTATATACCTATCATCTATATGTATACATATCATCTGATTGCGGTCTCAACTAATGAGATCGCCTAATGAGGTGAAGTGGATTCACACGTAGAGAGCTTGCAAATTTCAGGTTTGTTTCGCATAAAATATAATTATGTAGTTAAATGATGATTTTGATGAAAGTTCATTGTGGGAAATTTATGTACAATTGTATATTCATATTTTATTCGACATAAATATATTGTTTGTTCTTTCAATACAGAGGTATGAAAAGTTTAAAAAATCAACACGTAACGTACGTTATTCGGGTGCAAATAAGACGCTCACTAGCCATAGCCGGCTTAGTCATAAGATGTATGGCTTATAAAAAAATAAGAATAAAAAAAAGAGGCCCACTAGCCGCCCCTCCCTCTTCCCCCTTAGTTAGTTGGATGCTGGAAGCGGACGTAAACTACAGTTAAATTTCGCAATTTAAAAAAAAAAACGATCGATACCCAAAACTCGTCAATCCTGTCTAATCAACAACCGATTTTGTCTACAAAAAGCGAGACAAAGGAACTAGTTTCGATTTCAAAATCGAGTCAGTATGGTACTGGGTTAATAATACGGGTTCAACCGTCGCGTGTGATCGTTATAATTAGCGTAACTGGTTCTTATCGCGTTGGTATTAAGGCCGAGATTTGAATGATTGCGTAAAGCGGTAGTCGTGACATGTTAGGAACATGTCTTACTATATAAACTTGTCACTCGTTTAGGGAAAACAAGAGTATCTTACCGAATCATAAAATAGTACATTTCGATACTAGTGGAAAAAATTTTTTTTTCGATGAGGGTGAAAGTTGGAGCCTAAGTGAAACGAGGGTGACAATCACCCGAGTCTTAAAAAAGTTTTTACACGTGTATCGAACCCAATTTTTCATAACAAGTGCCTTAAAAAGTAAAATTTACGTACACCAAAGTGCACTTTTTACGCACTAGTTAGGAAAAAAACTTAAAGTAAACTAAATTATATTAACTTAAAGTAATTTATAGTTACCTACAAAAGAATACTGTTAAGCTAAGCAGGTAATAGGGTAAATCGCCAGTTACTGGCCACCTTTCAATAACTGGCCACCATATACTGAAAATGGACTCTATTTAGCTATAAACAGAATTCATTTAAGTATAAGGTGGCCAGTAATTGAAGGGTGGCCAGTAATTGAAACCCCATTTGAAAATGTGTTCTATTTATAGGTAAACAGAATTAATTTTCAGTATAAGGTGGCCAGTTATTGAAAGGTGGCCAGTAACTGGCGATTTACCCTATACTATAGGTATACATACAAAGTTCGCAGGATCAGCTAGTTACATTACAATATAGAATACGGTATAAGCCGGTTATTACCTCCCCCATTCATTATTAATCGGACAATCCAATAATACGGAATAATTTTGTTCAATATTATTGATTTCTACATAAGAAACATAAATTATTATTTAGTTTTTGTACATGACCTCGTCAGCGTCGTATTAATAATGCATCTGGGTTTAAAACTAGCATATGTCTTTTCTCAGGACTCAAGAGTGTCTACATACTAAATATCATTATCCGTTAAACGTATTAAAGACTACTTTCGCATCTAAGATATCAGTATAGAAAATTCATTGTATAATGCCACTCCTTCTGTAGGTACCTAAAATACTTGTACTTTTACGAATTTAACTAACATTTCGTAATCTCCAACAAAGACTTTAAATTCAAATTCTCCTTACTAATTCACTCTCCGTGCGAAATTAAATCGCCATTTGCAATTCAAACACTCAAATTACCAATTAGCTAACACTAACGAACTTGACTTTTACGTAATCAATTTTCTTTCTCATTGTTCCAGCTTTTCTAACGTGGGACCGTTCGAGAAACCCGCACAATGGCGTAAACACGAAATAGAAAATCACATAACAATCGGCCCGCAAAAACACCGCCATCTTGTGGAATAAAATGTGACGCAACGCCATCTAGTGTTCGTTTGATGAACTAAGTGAAAGTGATCAAGATGAAGTTGAACTTGTTTAAGAGGTCGATGATTTTCGCGACCTTTTTCGGGTCGTGTTTGTGTATCGCTTTGATTGTGGCATCTCTGGGAACGACGCATTGGATCGATGCGCGGGCGCGGCGGACGTCGAATCCTCTGGACTCTGAGGGCAGAATCAGCTTTGGACTCTTTGAGGGTCATAAGGAGCTCAACTTCGGATACGGGTGGAGGAGTCATGATTTTAGTGGTAAGGGATCGTCCGTTTGTAATGTAACCAGGGATCAGAACTGGTTTTGATTATGTGCGAGGAAAACCGGTATTGCAGCCTAAAAACCGGTTTTCCCATACCATATCAAAACCTGTTATCAAACTGTAATAAAGGCAAGAAATAGTTGATTTAGCCAAACACTCATACATATTTTTTTCATAAATAGTATTTTTTACATACCTAATATCCTTACAATTTACATACTTTCAAAAAAAGATTTCTTTTAGTGACGGCTATTTTTGGGCTTTCATAGACGTAGGATGGGTTGCCCGCCGCACGCATAATCAACGAACTGATTATCCATACAACATACAACCGAATTGATAACCTCCTCCTTTTTTTGAAGTTGTTTAAAAATGGCGGCACAGCTGTCATTCTATAGAGAACTGTCAAACTTTGCACACAATAAAAATCAAATATTACGCTGATATTCACAGACGATTTGGTGCAACCGACCTTTATCTGTAAAAACTAGTTTATACTCAAACTGGTACAATCGTTACATTTTAGTTACAAAACACACATTATTAAGTTAATTGATGATAATATACAATCAAAAGCATTTAAACCGGCTCACATTTTATAGTTATACCTTAACAAATAGACCGAATATGTTTTCTTTTGAGTGTACACTTAATTAGCTTACGCAATTTGCACTCGTGTGATAATGATAACCGACCGGTCCAATGTTTCATTCTTCTAGCTAGTGGCATGGTTTCAAAAGTAAAAGTTTTAAAATGGCTTATATACAATAGAAAATCATTGTTGTTAAGTCTGTATGTAGATAAAGTTAATAGTTATTTGTTTTACAAGGGAGTAAAGTTAGTGTTTTATGGAGGACGGTGTTGCAACTTGCAACAGATGTGAGAATCTGATGTGAGGCGATGATCGAAATCTGAGAATTTATTATACGAGTAGTTAGGCACCCAAAATTAGTAGCAGCTGTTAAATTCAATCGAAATTTTTAATATCAAAATAAACAAATTATAACAAAAATAAAGCAAAAACCACGTACGTCTGTCTAGAAGGCTTTTCGTAAATATGTTTTTATTTTATTTTATCGACCAACTTGGTAAAATTATATTTACTATATAATATAATATAGTACCTTACATATGTATAATGAAACACAGTAAATTAAGTAGGTAGTAATTAAATAAACATTAACAATTTTTTTTTACATTAATCACGTGACAATGGTTCAAAATGGTTTTGATTTAAAAAAAATATGTATTTTTATTCCGAGCTCGTTCCATTTTAATAAACGAAAAAATTGACCTGGTTAATTAAATACATTTTTGAATTATCGTCCTTTGTTACCCCAGTACAAAATAAATGAAAGATGATATTGATAACAAAGTTAGGGACATCATTTCCTGAGCTCGCGGTTTCAGTAGAAAAGTATTTTTCAAATACCTATCTAAGGACACTCACACTTAAAAAAATACATCACATGTAGGGATGGTACTTCCCCATATATATTTATTTTCTTCTTTTTTTTCTGTTTTACCACTTTGTCCGCGTGATTGTATGATACCTAGGCACTCTAGTATAGGGTTCTACTTCCAAAGAGGTCGTGGAAAGATGAGTATTGTTTTACTTATTAACGAAATTGTTAATTGAATAGGACCCATGGACCATCATCATCGAGACGCGTATGTCCCCTATCAGCCCGTGGCGTAAAACCGCCGGCCATCTTGCAAATTTACCAGGTTAAACTTCATGGTTCTCACTTTGGGGTTTGCACTTTTCACAGAGATTCGATATTTAAATGGAAAGAAAAATAGACAAATTTGACTCGCAGCGGGACTTGAACCCACAACCACTGGATCACTAGCCCAGTGCACTAAATCCTTTCCTTTAATCCTTTGGATGTTAATATGTGACATTATCTATGATAAGGGATCTTATTGTCGATGGCGCTTACGCCGTTGTTCAAGATGCCGCAATACAAACGCAACGCGGTTCGACGTAAGCGCCATCGACAATAAGGTCCCTTTTGTTAGATAATGTCACATATATTCAATTATTTATATACTTAAAAATTCGCATGTGCATAGCTGCAAATACATAATCGTAAGAAGTCGCTAAGAGTAGCTGGGAGACGGTGGTTGTAGTTGCTCCTTGTGGCTGGATTGGAATGTGGATAGTGGTATATTGCGAGTTTTGTCTGGTTTCTTCATGTAAGTCTTAGACAGCTTATACCTATTCATGATCACTTTAACAATTACTACTGCATTTTTCATCAGTTCATATCATCTTGGTGGTTAATACGTTATAAAGTCACCTAGTTCAGGTTAAAGATTTTCTACTACCCCTTTTTCCATTATAACGATAGCGACTGAGGTCAAACACTGGTCAAGTGGTCAGTCTTGAATAAAAAAAAAAGCTTCTATAAGTATCTCACTCATAAACGGATGCTTTTTGTGGACGTCGATGTTACTGATGCTAAAGAAACAATCTAGGATATATTTAATATTACCTGTAACTAAATACATGCTCTGTTTTGAGTATGATAATAATAATTTCTAGTAAAGCTAAATAATACTCTCGTTTTCATTAAATGAATACTCTGTTTTCTGTAAAATAATACACTGTCTTCAATAAAAGTATATTAGTAAATGTACAAACCTGCGGACAAACTGTACAAACAGTTTTGCAGAGATTTGTCAACATAATTTGTGGAAAGTTAAATAAAAATTTGTATGTCCCTTCCGTACACGGAACAATGGTGTTCCGGACATTTGGGAGGCGTACGCGGAGCCGTATCGAGCCAACGCGCAGAGGCCCTTTCGACAATTTAATGAAATGTAAGGGGTACAGTCAGCAGCAGAAGTGGCTAAGCGCTTGAGGTGTTCAAAATGAGGTCAAACACATCTCTATTGTCAAGAGAATAAGAGCGCGTGTAGGTCATTTTGAACACTTCAAACGTTTAGCCACTTTTGCTGCTGACTGTACAACTAAGCGGGTGTTGCCTCTGTCCCTATCATGGGACGCGCACAGAGACAGCACCCGCCATGGTGTAAGGACTATTGAGTTTTAATGGAATTAAGAATGTACTAGGCTATTGGGTGCAAAGAATGGACTGGCTACTGGGCTATTGAATAAAAAACCGGACGCCTGCCTAATAAAATGGTAATCAATATTATTTTCGGCAGACGGTATCTTGCCCCAATGCGAGATGGACAAAAAGCGACATCAAAGATAGCTCAAAGGCAACACCGGTGCATAGCGCTAAGGGTAGAGAGGTGTCACTGGACTTTAAATGATTATTAAACTATTATTCTAGTTAAACAATACTCTGTTTCTATTAAATAAATCTGCTCCCGTAAATGTACACTGTTTCCAGTAAAAGTGTTATCTGTTTCCAGTGAAAGCAGGCACGCAGCCCGCGCGCCGCTGGGCGTGGATGGGCACGGCGGCGCAGCTGGCGGCGGCGCTGGTGTCGAGCGGCGGCGCGTGCGTGCTGGCCGCGCTGGGCTCCGCGGCGCGCGCGAGGGCCATGCCGCGGCCGCTCATCATCAGCAACTCTTTGGCAGGTCCGTTCATTATCTTCGTGAAGCATTTGAATTTTATACAGCGAGTATATTTAATATTACCTCAAACCGTAACCAAACGTAGGTTTTCGCATTATGAACAGATATTGCAAGGTAATTTTAAATTAGTCTTATATAACCACTATAGCGTTATTAATTATTGAATTAGTTTTGAGCAGCAATGTATTGCGTTCACTTGAAGCGATAGTTGTGACGTCACGCCATCGCAAGTAAGTCAAAGTAACGATGCATTTTATAAGCAAACAAAAAGAAATTAGTTACGAGTTGTTTTCATGGAACATCGGTTCATGGCGTTAATGCCTACGTCTGGTTAAAATTCGAAGTAATATTAAAAATACACGCTGTGTTGTACAACAACAACAATACTAATTTAAACTTCATACCTACGCTTCAAATCCTTTATTTGTCTCTTTACGTTACTATGGTGGCGCAGTGCCATCTATTGACTAATTTTGAGTTTAATATCAGCTTCACGATAAATTGCTTTTTAAAATCGCTACATATTATAAGGAACCATAATATCAAAGAATTTACTTATTCCAGTACTCTTCACCCTCGGCGCTATAGCAGTATGGCTGACGGAGTACTTCCTGAGGCTGCAGCACAATGTGATGTCGGAAGAGGACCTGGCCAACACCTGGAGCTCTGATGGTACTGCGGACCTTGGCTTGTCATTTTGGTGAGTGAACTTGGTGCATGGTTTCCGAAAGCGGTCCTCCCCTGGTGGGCTCTGAACTTCCAAGGGCTGCAGAGGCCGCGGAAGGGACTGGGGACACTCATACTGGTCAAGGAGGCATACATGTGAGGAATATCGTAATGTTGTTAGTACAGTCAGCAGCAGAAGTGGCTAAGCGTTTGAGTTGTTCAAAATGAGGTCAACACATCTCTATTGTCAAGAGAATAAGAGTGCGTGTAGGTAAATTTGAACACTTCAAACGCTTAGCCACTTTTGCTGCTGTCTGTATCTACAAAAAAATTTATACGTTACAAAGAAAAAAAAACGTACAATTAAGGTTTATATCTGGTATATCTCCATCATTAGGTACAGATTTTTTTAGGTTAATAGAGCTACGGATTTAATTCCGCGATAGGTTGAAGTTGTTCTCATAACACTAAAGTCGTGCCCAGCTCATTTTGAACACCTCGCCCGCTAGCAAATTCTGCTGCTGACTGTAGATAATTAAATATACTATTTTTTATGACGAATACATTATTGTTTTAAAGAACGGACGAAATACGTAATTATTAACAACAATAATATTACTTTTTTGCTATTCCGCTGTTTAATAACGTGCTAGTCAATCAGTGCATTAATAATGCCTGATTCAATTAATTACTTGAAATACGTAATTTAAATTTGGTTTCATTTCGATAGATTAGATTAACGTTAGTTTAGTACTCTAACGTCCTGAGAAGTTATACCATTTTTTTATGACGAATTCATTATTATTTCAATGAACGGACGAAATTAATTATAGTGTAATTTGGATAGATGATAGATGTTAAAGCATTCCTCATCCTTCGTTTTACATGAGATTTCAGGCTAACTATTAAATCCTTCCCTCACTTTTCATGGTATTTATATAGTCAAACATTTCTTTTAATTAAATCCAAATTAGCGATTGGCGGCATGCATTATGCCGTGTCAAGTGGCGAAATGGAGGGAAGAGCTTTGCACATCAACACTGCTAGCACAAATTGGGTGCGACTGCCACGACAGTCGAGAAAAGGCGCGGCAGAGAGCTCTCTTGCGAATCAATAGCATAAGATAGAATATCATACATACATACATACACTTCAGCCGTATGCAGTCCACTGTTGGACATAGGCCTCCCACAAATATGACTTGTATCATCTTGGGGGGTAGTTGCCATAGTCGCCACGCTTGGCAGGCGGGTTGGCGACCGCAGTTGCTGTATTGATAGAATATACTCAAATTCGTCTATTACAGACAAAATGTCCATAGAACAATTACAAGAATAATAAAATAAAATAATAAAATAACAATAAAAATTCAATTAAATTACAATTAAACACAGCAAACAAACCACAAAATAAATTAAAAATTAGATGTAATATAAACTAAAATCAAATTACAAATTAACAAGTCAATTAAAATTAAGTAAAAAATTAAATTAACACGTTGGTGGACAGTTACGTCATCATCTGTCATATAGGAAACAAAAACATACGCGACGCCTATAGGCGTACTGTCCGCCAAACTGTTAAATTAAATTAAAATTGGATAAAAATGAAATATGTTAAAACATTCAATCAATCAATCACAGTCACTCGGTCACTTACATAAGGTCATAAACGACACCTCTAGGCGACTCATATAGGCTATGGTAAAAAAAAAAAACTGAATAATAATTCAAACGTTATTACCTTTCCAGGCTCGTGGTCGCCGCGTCAATATCCGCGTTTGTTAACAACGTGTGCATAATGGTCGCCATGGCCGACGAGCGAGACGCGGATACAATCGCTCCCGCTCTAGAAGAGAAAGTCAATGGAGCTATCATGCTTTATTAACCAGCAGGTATGAAGAAATATTTTTAGGACAATCTTACACAAATCGACCTAACGGGTATGTCCTAAACTACGTCCGACAATGAGAGGTAGGGCACAGCGAAGTACCATCACGCTTGAGTCTGAAGCCCAACTGGGGAAGTATAACCTCCTTATACCTCCTTACAGAAGACCACAGCCATAATAGCACTGCTACCTTTCAGGTATGTAGTGTTGTGTTCCTGATGGCGAGTAAGGTTCCCAGAGCTCCAACCCCCCTTAAAGGTCCCATGGGCGACGGTAATTGCTTACCATCAGGAAATCCGTCTGCTCGTTTGCCACCTTTGTCATAAAGTTTAATAAAGGCTTGTGTTGAAGGTATATTTGGGTCAATCATTTCCGTATCTCACTTGTTGCCACAGTGATAGTCCCGGGTCAACTGTTTTAAAAGCTGGATTTATTAGTTAAATTGCATTAAAATTCACAAAACATACATTTTCGTGCTAATTTTAAGCGCCTTGGTGTGAAAAGCCTTCAAAAGCCGTGTACAAGGCATATTAGTATGCAATAAAACAAAATTGACTATTAATGACGATTACATGTGAGTTTATCCGTTTAATAAATAATAAATAAATATTTCGGGACAATCTTACACAAATCGATCTAGTCCTACGGTAAGCTCAGTAAGTGTAGTTGTAGGTACTACACGAAGATATATATAATAGATAGATGCATATAAATACTTTAATACATAGAAAACACCCATGACTCAGGAACAAATATCTGTGCTCATCACACATGCCCTGACTGGCATTTGAACTCACGACTATCGACTTCATAGGCAGGGTTACTACCCACTAGGCCAGACCGGTCGTCAACCGTTTGTAACTAAGTAGAAATGTTTTCTGTTTTCTGTTTCAGGTTTTGCCTGCGCAAATCTAATCCGTCCGAAGAAACCACACATGTTGGTATACAAAACGTTTGCTTTAAATTATTACTTAAACTAGCTCAAAACACATCAAAACTAATTTTGGTGTTTCTTAACAAAATACCATTATTAGAAATTGTCTTTTCTGTAGATTTTGTTATTTATATTTAGAACCATGAGTTCTTTCATTAAGATGATGATTAAAAAATAGTTGGTAGAACCCAAAGTACTCATAAAGTTTGGTACACCATAGAATTTATAAATGGTGTACCGAACTATTTGACTACTATGAATGCTGCCAACTATAACCGCTGACTTGTACTTTGTACGGCGGTAACACAGGCAACTTAAAAAACTGGTATAGCATAAAATTTTCAGAAAATAAGGCAATTACGAAAATGGTATTTTTTTTTGAAATACTAATTTATGTAAGATCTGAAAGTTAATTTAAATATAAGTCGAATGTTTGAAGGCTGAAGTTAGAAGTAAGTTGGTAAAGTAATTTATATTTTGTGTCTTATAACATTATTTCGTATTTCTACTTAATAGATGGTTTTAAGAATCTCTATGGATATTACTTATATGTAAGATAAGTTATACTTTTGTAGAAAATAAATGTTAAACCTTTTATTCATAATTCACTGAAAATAATATGAATTGCGTTCCGTCCAACAATTATATTTATGCTAGGTTTTGTCCGCGGCTTCGCACGCGCAGAATAACCCCCTTTTAGACCCCTTAGGGGATTAAAAAAAAATGCTGAATTTACTTTTCTTGTATTCGAATAAGGAGTGTTTACATAAAATGTTACTCCAGAGTATTCACAAGCGCCTTGACTATTTTAAGGCTTAGATTAGATATTTTGAGTCATATACGCTGGTTTAGTATCATGATCCAGAATTACCCTGTATACTTATCGTCTACATATTTCGACAGACCTTGTTTGACGCCTCTGTAAAGCTGTTCAAGTCTTTGTTATTCAATTACCTCAAGTTATTTAAGACAATAAGTGTTGTTCCACATGTTGATAGTATAGCATTACGTACTTTATATAGACCAATCCATTTTTTACTTAAGATTTTCTTATGGCTCAATACTCTTTGTCCCTCGTTGCCAAGGTTACGTTCCCCTGAGTCACTCTTCAAATACACAAAACAGATATTTGTAGAAGCTATATGTCCCTTCCATAATGGGTCACCTACTAAGCGCGTCAGTACCGCAGGGCCACATTTCTTGTAACAAACTATGCTTTGTTGTTCCCTGGCTGATGGAACAGAATAAGAACAACAAATAGTTGATTCACTCACATATATATAAAACTCGTTAAAAATTCATAAGATCAAGTTAATGGAAGCACTCATCCCATTAGCCACTGACGTCCAGCCTCCCCCATATAACGTATGCGGAGTGAAATTTGGACAAAGTGCAATGTTGTTTTAAATAAAAAAAACACCATTATTTTTTTAAATAGTTATGTTTTTATAATAAAGTACCTAATAATGATTAATGTAAAAAAAAGTTTACTCCCATGCGAGATGCTTTACGGTAGTTCTGAGGAACTTTGTCCATCCCTGTCGAAAACATAGATGTGGGCATTTTATACAACTCCAATTTTATTTTACGAATCAAGCTTTGCACATTTTTGGACCGAAAATTATCGCAATATACTCGCCTCTTCAGATTTGCCCAAAAATCTTCAATAGGGCGAAGTTGCGGAACATTAGGTGGATTTGATGTCTTCGGTACGTATGGGGTGTTTAGCTCCGCCATTTTGCTAAGTGTTTTTTTGGAATAATAGCTTGAGGCTAAGTCTGGCCAAAACACAGCATTTTCTCCTCTATGACTCGTATTTATGAAATCTCGCACTAATAGCAAACAACGCTCTATGTAGCGATCGGCGTTCACAGCTAAACCTGATTCAAAGAACACCGCCTTGGACATTCCGCGTTCCTGATGGCAAGCCATAGCAAAACTTTTAGGAAACTTGGTATGCTCAATATATTTCACGTTCTCATCAGTTGGACCATTGGTCTTCTCAAAACAGTAATTGCCTTGCCACTAGTTTCCATCTAACGTGAAATATGACTCGTCATCCATGACGCAACTCACATTGTTTTTGGCGTAAAATATTTCTTTGACCAATTTACGCAGCCGTATTTTCTGAGTGGATTTTTGATTTTCGGTGACGGTGGATTTAAATTTTCTACACCGCTTATCGATGCCCATGTCTTCAAGATAGTTTTTGACAGTTTTTCCGTCACATTTAAATTTTCTTCCGAGCTCTCTGTAAGATTTAGCAACACGGCCGGCGGTAATTTTCTTTAGTCGAGCTCTCTCAGAAAACTTGCTCAAGCTGGGATAATTTCCAGAACCAGGCTTTCTAGCAGTGGTTGTTTTTAAGGTAAAAGACGCTAAAATATTATAAATGGTGCTTCGACTCTCACCCATTTGTACAAAATGTTCCACCACCTTCGATTTCGGCCATAGGGGATGTATACTGTAGAAATTACATACAGTTTTACGACGGCGTTCTTGGTTATTTACCATAATTACAAAATCAAACATCCAATCCTTATGAAACTTACCAGACTGATTGACAGATATATAGACTTGATATTGACATACACACATATTTTTTTTAGATTTTTGTTTTTTACATTTTATATATTCAAACTTTGTCCAAATTTCACTCCGCATACGTTACTACCAAAGGGAGAGCGATCTCTGCGCTGGGTGAATGCCGTAATCGACACGCTTGGTAGGCGGGTTGGCGATCGCAGTGTGTGAAGAGCTTCGACGCACGTTACGTGTAGAATTGTCATATAGTATGTTAATCATAATTTATATTAGTTGTGCCATTAGATTAAGTTTGTATCGACTTTTTTCTTAACTTTTGTGTAAAATTTTCCGCAATTAAATAATAATGATATTTACATCGTGTTTTTTAATAAATTAATGTATGTCCTTAAACTACGTCCAACAATGAGAGGTAGGGCACAGCGAAGTACCATCACGCTTGAGTCTGGGGCAGCCCAACTGGGGAAGTACCTCCTCCTTACAGAAGACACACAGCCAAAATAGCACTGCTACCTTCAGGTACCTACGGTAACTGCCTACCATCAGGTGGGCCGTATGCTTGTTTGCCACCGTCGTTGTATATAAAAAAGGTATTCTTATCCCTTGTTGTCCCAATGGCTAACCATGTAGCTAAGAATAGAAAATGATGACATTCTCATATCAATCACTTAGTTATTTCGAGGGTTTTCCACTGGTAATATAATAGAAACAAGCATAAACTGAAGCGTAGAAGCCCAGGTGGCCTAGCGGTAATAGCGTGCGACTTGTAATCCGGAGATTTCATGTTCAATCAAACCCTGGCTCGTACCAATGAGTTTTTCGGAACTTAGTACGAAATATCATTTTATATTTACCAGTCTCTTTTCGGTGAAAGAAAAGACGAGAAACCGGGCATAAAGGAAGGACAATGCTCATAGAAAAAGGCGTTCTCCGTTTGTGATTTCTCGTATAGCCTGAAGATGGCGCTACTGGTCTCAAACCTTTTGAAGACTTAACTTATTTCTGAGAATTTACAATTAACGACATCTATCCTGAGAGAGCACAGCGAAGTACCATCACGCTTGAGTCTGGAGAAGCCCGACTGGGGAAGTACCTCCTCCTTACAGAAGACCACAGCCATAACAGCACTGCTACCTTTCTGGTATGTAGTGTTGTGTTCCTGATGGTGAATAAGGTTCCCAGAGCTCCAACCCACTTATAGGTCGGCAACGCGCTTGTGACTCCCTTGGTGTTGCGAGTGCCCATGGGCGACGGTAATTGCTTACCATCAGGCAATCCGTCTGCTCGTTTGCCACCTTTGTCAAAAAAAAAAAAACACAAGTCTTCTTGAGCTTACCTTGGGGCTGAGTCAATTTGTGTAAGGATGTCTTGTAATTTTTATTTATAATTATAACAATTATTCTACTGCGACAATCAATGATTATTTTACCATATTTCCAACCCATCGCACATTACATCATTTCCATTTTCCGAAGTTCAGAAGCGAGCAGGTGCCGCCATTGTTCTAAACTCGTAGGGCCGGAAGCTGGGCGCCCCAATATCCGGTATTGGAAAAAGTTCGTTATGCTACATGACTTCCCTTTAAAATATGTGAATTGTCTCAATACTGCAACGACCGATAGGTACCGAACAATGATTTAAAAATAGAAAGGTATCTATGTAGTTGTGCAGAGAATCAATATGGAACTTAATTCAAAATTTGAATATAGAACGCCGACATAATGTGTATATACACGTTACCACTACATAAATAGGCCAGGTTTTTAGTTTTTACACTTATACTTTGTTTCATCTTTTGGGATCCCTCGTGCTTCTGAAATAAATTTGTATAGTGGATAAATTTTATCCCTTAACCAATGAGATGAGTTTCCTCCCTACAAATTTTCATCATCATCATCATCGTCATTACTGCAACACGCCCACTGCTGGACATGGGCCGCCCCAAATATGTCTTGTACAATCTTGGGGGGATTTTGGCATGTCATGTCCTTTTCTTTTAACTTGTATACATGTAACATATTATGAATCTGACCTAGTCGGAAATTACTTTATTGAGAAAAAAACTAACATATAAGTCGCGTTTTAAATCTATGTTTCTGTCATATCTATGGAAAGTTATATAAGATCATGGTACTATTATTAGCACGCCTCGTCTATAGTTAAGTGGTATGTCTATGATCCATATCCCGATGATCCCTTCCCGGTTTGTTTAGGGAATGGTCGACTTGGGACAGCGTGGAACTCAGACTTAAACTGCTCTCTATAGTGCCCGACCATTGCCTAGTTCATGGCCGGAGAGACAATCCGCTGTCCTAGGCCGAGTCAGTCTGGCAATGCCATCACCAAATTTTTAGCCTGGCAGGGGTGAGTGCCGGCGGTGACATGCAGCCCGTGCCACGTGGTCGGGTGAATGCACCCGATACCGGCTATTCGCCTGTTGAATAATGGGCTGAACTATATCCCGGGTGCCGACATACATGCTGACAATTTGGGCAAGTTCGTCAAACTAGGCATGTTAGCTTTGAACGTTATGCAGTTTAGCACATAGTTCAAAATTGTATGTTTCTTTTCCCTTATTTTTTGAGCTCTCTTGTTTATTTCAATAATTCACGACCGGTCTGGCCTAGTGGGCCCTGCCTATGAAGCTGATGGTCCTGGGTTTAATTCCCAGTCAGGGCATTTATTTGTCTGATTTGCAGAGATATTTGTTCCTGAGTCATGGATGTTTTGTATGGTCAACCAATTTGATTCATGGCCCACTTCGTTCGTTCGTTGTCACAGTAAAAATCTAGATGAAAGACGCAAAAGATCTCTTATTAACGTCACTGTGACAAGGTTCGAAGTGGCCCAGAAATCAAATTGGTTGACCGTATTTATGTATCTGTCTATCTATTATAATATATATCGTCGTCTAGTACCTGCAACAGCCTTCCTGAGCTTACCTTAAGACTAGTAGGTCGAGATTTGTGTAAAATTGTTCCGAAATATTTTTTTCTCAAACATGCAATGAAATGTCTTCGTTACGTGCGTCATAATGGGCTTCGAAGTATCACGTTTAGGGCGGATCGACTCCAGAGGACAGGTAACGAATTTCATATAAAATTGAAGGCCTAGGCCGGGAAGTAATTTTTTTTTAATTTTTATGTATACCTGGCGTCTGTGTTCATGAAGCCTGTTCAAACAGCTGAGTTATATTTTTTTATCATTTTTAGTGACTAAATGATTAGCGGGCTAAAAAATAATCTCGCTTATTTCAGACGAAATGGTATGAAGAGATTTATTTTATTTATCATGTAATTGAATATTCATATCATCAGGTTATTACATTATTATATTTATTATTCATGCTCTCAATTTTAAAATTGTATTGGCAACACCAAACACTACTCCACGCATGCGCGTTTTTGAACGCATTTTTGACTCAACCAATCACAGGACACTTTTACTTGTTTTAATAATGGCGGAATGGAAAAGTTTCTCGGCGTGTAAAACTCTGTTTATTAAGACTAAATAGTGGTAAATGGTGTGATTCAATGCTTTTGTGACTTAGATATAGTGTTACGGGTGTATAAAAATTGAATAATCTAACCGGACCCGGTTTTATTTATCTATATTTTGTTATTGTGTACCGTCAAAGGCAGATGCCGTAGCGCCATCATTTAAAAGGTAAGTGGATTCTTTTTTGGTGGTTTTTTAAATGTTGTATATAGTAATTATAGCCAGACTATTTATGATAGTCATTAATTATTACATCGAAGGCAAAAATACTACAAAGCGGGATTGGAGGGAAAATTAAAAAAACTTATGTCGTGAAGCTGTTTTGTTCAGTAGTATTTTTTTATTTATTTCATTGCATTAGTTTGAGAAAAGCACTATACATGCCTAGCCGTGAAAGGGTCTTGAAGGCTTCGTATACTATCCGGCCTCCTTATAGTCGGCCGTATATACAACTCAGCCTTCAACCCCCTTTTTCCCGGCGGCTGCAGTAATGTACTATTTCTCAAACATGCAATGAAATGTCTTCGTTACGTGCGTCATAATAGGCTTCGAAGTATCACGTTTAGGGCGGATCGACTCCAGAGGACAGGTAACGAATTTCATATAAAATTGAAGGCCTAGGCCGGGAAGTAATTTTTTTTAAATTTTTATGTATACCTGGCGTCTGTGTTCATGAAGCCTGTTCAAACAGCTGAGTTATATTTTTTATCATTTTAGTGACTAAATGATTAGCGGGCTAAAAATAATCTCGCTTATTTCAGACGAAATGGTATGAAGAGATTTATTTTATTATCATGTAATTGAATATTCATATCATCAGGTTATTACATTATTATATTTATTATTCATGCTCTCAATTTTAAAATTGTATTGGCAACACCAAACACTACTCCACGCATGCGCGTTTTTGAACGCATTTTTGACTCAACCAATCACAGGACACTTTTACTTGTTTTAATAATGGCGGAATGGAAAAGTTTCTCGGCGTGTAAAACTCTGTTTATTAAGACTAAATAGTGGTAAATGGTGTGATTCAATGCTTTT
The DNA here is from genome assembly GCA_022674325.2 of Grapholita molesta. NCBI lineage: Eukaryota > Metazoa > Arthropoda > Insecta > Lepidoptera > Tortricidae > Grapholita > Grapholita molesta. The sequence continues at coordinate 8,216,130 of CP053139.2, forward strand.
GTGACTTAGATATAGTGTTACGGGTGTATAAAAATTGAATAATCTAACCGGACCCGGTTTTATTTATCTATATTTTGTTATTGTGTACCGTCAAAGGCAGATGCCGTAGCGCCATCATTTAAAAGGTAAGTGCATTCTTTTTTGGTGGTTTTTCTAAATGTTGTATATAGTAATTATAGCCAGACTATTTATGATAGTCATTAATTATTACATCGAAGGCAAAAATACTACAAAGCGGGATTGGAGGGAAAATTAAAAAAACTTATGTCGTGAAGCTGTTTTGTTCAGTAGTATTTTTTTATTTATTTCATTGCATTAGTTTGAGAAAAGCACTATACATGCCTAGCCGTGAAAGGGTCTTGAAGGCTTCGTATACTATCCGGCCTCCTTATAGTCGGCCGTATATACAACTCAGCCTTCAACCCCCTTTTTCCCGGCGGCTGCAGTAATGTACTATTTCTCAAACATGCAATGAAATGTCTTCGTTACGTGCGTCATAATAGGCTTCGAAGTATCACGTTTAGGGCGGATCGACTCCAGAGGACAGGTAACGAATTTCATATAAAATTGAAGGCCTAGGCCGGGAAGTAATTTTTTTTAAATTTTTATGTATACCTGGCGTCTGTGTTCATGAAGCCTGTTCAAACAGCTGAGTTATATTTTTTTATCATTTTTAGTGACTAAATGATTAGCGGGCTAAAAAATAATCTCGCTTATTTCAGACGAAATGGTATGAAGAGATTTATTTTATTATCATGTAATTGAATATTCATATCATCAGGTTATTACATTATTATATTTATTATTCATGCTCTCAATTTTAAAATTGTATTGGCAACACCAAACACTACTCCACGCATGCGCGTTTTTGAACGCATTTTTGACTCAACCAATCACAGGACACTTTTACTTGTTTTAATAATGGCGGAATGGAAAAGTTTCTCGGCGTGTAAAACTCTGTTTATTAAGACTAAATAGTGGTAAATGGTGTGATTCAATGCTTTTGTGACTTAGATATAGTGTTACGGGTGTATAAAAATTGAATAATCTAACCGGGCCCGGTTTTATTTATCTATATTTTGTTATTGTGTACCGCCAAAGGCAGATGCCGTAGCGCCATCATTTAAAAGGTAAGTGCATTCTTTTTTGGTGGTTTTTCTAAATGTTGTATATAGTAATTATAGCCAGACTATTTATAATAGTCATTAATTATTACATCGAAGGCAAAAATACTACAAAGCGGGATTGGAGGGAAAATTAAAAAACTTATGTCGTGAAGCTGTTTTGTTCAGTGGTATTTTTTTATTTATTTCATTGCATTAGTTTGAGAAAAGCACTATACATGCCTAGCCGTGAAAGGGTCTTGAAGGCTTCGTATACTATCCGGCCTCCTTACAGTCGGCCGTATATACAACTCAGCCTTCAACCCCCTTTTTCCCGGCGGCTGCAGTAATGTACTATTTCTTGAACATGTAATGAAATATTGTCCTTACATTCCTTATAATAGACTCGGAAGTAATATGTTTTTTTGGGCGCGACAACTGAAGGGGGCGGAAATGGAATTTCATATAACTTTTTTTCGACGATTATCATACAGAGGCAAAGATGGCGGGTGTGACAAACAGCTGATGTACATGTTTAATAAATGTCGATTTCATTGTTAGTTGTGATTTAGTAAATTTCATTTTTTGAAGCATTTCTTTTATTTCATTGTATGTTTGAGAAAAGCACTATAGGTATACATGCCTCGTCGTGAAAACGGATTACCGGCCTCGTATCACTATCCATGTCCGCTGTATATACCCACTTGGCCAGAAATCCTCATTTTCCCGGCCCCTGATGTACTGTACTATTATTTAATTTAATATGTTTTTGTGATTGTAATGTTCATCGTGTACGTATTTGGTTTTCATACTGTTAGCTTATATGTGTGAAATAAATGAAATTGAAATTGAAAAATCACACTTATGTACTCAGACTTAGACTCGACGTTAAATTGGCTAAATGCGAACCTGGCCCGTCCGTATATTGTATTATTAATACTAAAACTCAACACATGTTTTGCTTCTACAGGCATCTTCATAACATACATGAATGGTGATGTGATCTTATAAAAAAAGTAAGTCTCAATTTTATATGTATGTAGGTATGTATACATATTTTAGCACTTTGTCCGTATGTGTTGGACCCGGGACCCGGGTATGTCCTTAAACTACGTCCGACAATGAGAGGTAGGGCACAGAGAAATACCATCACGCTCGAGTCTGGAGAAGCCCAACTGGGGAAGTACCTCCTCCTTACAGAAGACCACAGCCATAATAGCACTGCTACCTTTCAGGTATGTAGTGTTGTGTTCCTGATGGTGCGTAAGGTTCCCAGAGCTCCAACCCCCCTTAAAGGTCGGCAAGGCGCTTGTGACTCCCCTGGTGTTGCGGGTGCCCATGGGCGACGGTAATTGCTTACCATCAGGCAATCCGTCTGCTCGTTTGCCACCTTATGTCATAAAAAAAAAATGTGTATGTACCTTGACTGTATGTGTCTACTTATGTATTCAATAGACAGTCCAATTTCCCTCATAAAAATTTCGTAGCCATTTGACATACTTTTTCGAATGTTGTACCCACTGGTACAATCGTTCAGGGATTTCCCTCCAGGGATTTTTAAGCTTTAAAACTCTTTCGTTTCATGTTAAAACGTCGTTTAAATGCGGCCCGACGTTTCATTTACATAGTGGCTCTGTCACAAAGGTCAGTTGTCCGTCAGGGAGTCGTTTAGGGACCGGAAAAATCTATATGGCTTCGATTTTAGGTGCTACGTAAGGTTGGGTTACACTGCGCTTGCATTTATACGCGTTGTAAAATTGAGTTTATCCGTTTGTAACTATGTATTTCAACTTCTATTGCTCCTGGATTACATAGTAATAGACATTATACTTTGACCAGAGAAATACAAACCTCGCCATATTGCGGAAATATACTGGAACTAATTCTTATGACTTATGACACTTTACTTTGTGCTGTAAGTTTTATTTGTTATACAAGGGAGCAAAGTTAGTGTTTACCTTCTCGTGCTAATATTGAGACGATGGCGAAAGATTCCAAAATTGAACTACTCTTTGAACCACTAGCTATGCTCATAGCGAGTGGTTCAAAGAGTGGTATCTTGAGCGTGATATTCAAAGCACGAGAGGGGAACACACATTGCTACCGAGTGCAATACACAATTTTTCACCTCATAACCACGAGGAAAAAATTAACTCTATAGCTTTAAAATAATATTCAAAATTATAGGCATCTATAATTTATCATTCAAAAACATTAAATAAAAGAACATCCAACCAGCTAGCATCGAAAAACACTCGATAAGTAATAAACAGTTTGTGTGAAATTGTGAATAAAATGCAACTTTGCTATCTGTTTTTAAAGAACAAAACAATTCTTTCCGAGCTAGTGAGGTGAAAATGCTCAAGCAGCGCCCCCAGAATGGTTTTGTTTAGTACATACCCATACCTATATTAAGTATTATCGAGTTCCCTGTAGGACTAGTTCAAATTCTATAACTTTTTTTTTTTTTCAATTTAAGAGCTGGGCTCTTGTCGGTGGAGCAATTTCCATGCGGTTCTGTCCTGGGCCTTTTCCTTGACATCCTGATACGACATGACATTTACTTTCCCTTTTATTTGGTCAATACATGTTCTTCTGGGTCTTCCTCTCATTCTCTTTCCTTCTACTCTTCCTTCTAAGATGGTCTTGATGTAATCGTCATGTTGTAAAAGGTGTCCCAACATTCTATAACATTGGCCCAAAATTAAAAATATACTACGTTTCAATTAATTTCTTACCGTCATTTTGAACAATATTTTATCATCAGTTTCTTGATAGAATGACGCTCACCCTAAAAATGTTACCTAAAGTCCAGTCAACCAATGTGATTTATGGGCCACTTCATTCCTTGTCACAGTAATGATCGCTCATATAAGCTGTCGAAGGTTGGCCGAGATCCCTCTGAGACCTTATGTAGGTCATATTAAACGGTTCAACACACGACAACCCCGACATACTGAAGGAATTGGTTGTCCAAGAGAAATATCAGTTCAAATGTCGATTTTTATGTACAGTCAATCAATTTGATTTATGGGCCACTTCATTCCTTGTCACAGTAATGATCGCTCATACAAGCTGTCGAAGGTTGGCCGAGATCCCTCTGAGACCTTATGTAGGTCATATTAAACGTTTCAACACACGACAACCCGTCGGGGTTGTCGTGTGTTGAAACGTAATATGGATACTGAAAGAATTGGTTGTCCAAGTGAAATATCAGTTCGAATGTCAATTTTTATATACCTATAAACATACAACAAACTGCTACAAGGAACAGGGGGCCCATTTTTGAGACATTTTTGAGAGTGCTTTCAAATTCATAAAACTATGAGAACGAAAATAATCACACACATAAGTTACAGACCTTTATTTTTGTACAAAATGTATATTTTCGATACCCACGATTATTTATTTATATCATACTTCTTAAATACCATTTCTTCACGTTTGAGAGAGTTTAATCGAGTTGTGTCGAGTTTAATCGATTCGAGTGTCGAGTGCTCTAAAATTGGCCCCCAGGCGGCCGATTTATGAGAGTCGTGTACTCGAATTCACAACACTTTGAAGAGGAAAAAAATCGCACACAAAAGTATTTCACCATTATTTTCGCACAAACTATATAGTTTAGATACCAACAATTATTAATTTAAATCAATTGTTTCCCTAAAATACCATTTCTTCGTTTCTGACAGAGTTTAGGTAAAATGTCAAGGTTTATTTCTTCGTTTCAGGCATTAATACTTTTATTTACAGAAATTAAAAATTACTTTAGTTGAATCTAAACGCCAGCCAATCCCATGTACTTAAAATTATATACAGTAAAATATGCTATACCCCATTCCCTTCTACACCAACCCTCGATTTTATGACGGTCAAAAAGCATAACTATTTCGTTTGCCCTGCCTGAAACATAAAACCCAATAGGGTACTAAACTATGAATCATAATCAAATTCCATCAAATCTACCACTGTGTTGCCATTAAAATGAAACCTTACATTAATTGTAAATATATTACTGGCGAAATAATACACGTAAGTGAATAATGTACTAATAATTTTAAATAAAATATTCAAATGTTTAATGTTATTAATCAGACTTATATAAAAAACAGTCCCGATAATTAATATTGAATTAAAACTGTTTCGAGGTAGAAATGTTCGTATTGTAATGGTAATACTTCAGGGAAATCAGGGATTAACAACATTTGGTACCCCGTTTTAATCAAGAACATTATCGTCTTAGAATATGTGTATATTATTATACCTTAAAACGAAAATTCGAAAACGACAAATACAGGATAGTGTAATACGCCTTTATGGGAATTTTTGGCGGCCATGACACTCGCTTGTCAGTTGTCACTTCATTCGGCATCTGACGTCTGTCTTGAGCGCTCGAATGTTTTCTTTTCTCGTTGCGGTATTTCCTATTGTTGAGTTTTTGTTTTCTGTTAAGTTTGTTTTGTTTCTTTTTGTTAATACTGTGTTAAGTTTGTATTGTGAACGTGAGTTTTGCTTTTACAAAAGTAAAATGGAACCTGTGCCAGGTCCCTCTCACATGAAGGAGAATGTTTCTCTTTCCCCGCCAAAGAAACGACCCAAAACCCATATGAGTGTGTCTGAAAAATGTATGGTGATGATCTGTTACAAACATACATTAAATACGTGGCCTGAGGACAAGTATTGGACATATTTGCTATGTTCGAAGAAAGCGGCAGAAATATTGGGAATTTCCGAAAGAACAGTTAGAAGTATCCTCAAAGAACACAATACGTCTGAAGAATTCAGTCCACCTAAGAAACCCGGTCCCAAGTTAACAGTGATTGACAAGTTAGACGAGTTTACCTTTGCAGCGATTAGACGGACAGTTCATCAATTTTTCCATCGCAACGAGCCACCTACTATTCAGAAGGTATTTTCTTTTTTACATCAGCTTGAATTCCTATTACCCTTATAACAATTTTTTTTTTTTAAAGAAGAGTGTTCTAATTCATCAGATACTAAAATAAATATATCATTATATAAATTGGCTCATACAAACAAAACAAAGAAGATCTTGGCCTGCACCAAAACCAAAGCATGAACACTTATTACAAGATAATAATATAACATTGTGTATTTTGTCCTTAGGTGTTGCAAGTCGTCAATGATGACCCAGATCTACCAAACTTGTCTGCAGCTTCCTTGCGACGGATACTTAAGCACCTTGAATTCAAATATGCGAGTCGTAAACGACAAAGCTGCCTTATTGACAGAGCAGATATAATATTATGGCGAAAACAATATTTAATAAAAATAAAAAATTACCGCAGAGAAGGAAGATTTATATATTACCAAGATGAAACATGGGTTAATGAAGGTAATACACTTATATATTTAGACAACCGGGCTGGCCTAGTGGGTAGTGACTCAGCCTATGAAGCCGATGGTCCTGGGTTTGAATCTCAGTCAGGGGATGTTTGTGTGATATTTGTTCCTGAGTCATGTCTTTGGTGTTTTCTATGTATTTAAATATTTATATGTATCTATGTATTATATATATAGTTGTCTAGTACCCACAACACAAGCCTTATTAAGCTTACCTTAAGACTAAGTGATTTGTGTAACATTGTTCAGAAATATTTATTATCTATTTATGTATTTGTTTATATACAAGTGAGTATACACTCATGTTTTGTTTTATACTGTTAATGGTAATGAAACCTATTTTTATGTAAGTATATTTAGGTAGAATTTTGCAACATAATTTTGAGGTATTTATCCTCAACCAATAGAGCTGAAACTTTGTGATGGGAAAACTGTAGGAGAAATAGTGCCAAAATAATGTTAAGCCATTTGTTTTTCATAGCAAATTCCATTGACGGTGACAAATCTATGTAAGTATCACTGAGCCAATCTGATACTGTATGTGAACCTATGATTTATATTACACAAAATTGTGTTTAGGCTAGTTAGAATCCTCTCAATGTACTAGTAGCTGATTTTTGTGCAAAAAAGTACAGTCAACAAAAAGACTGCACCATAAATTACATTGTTACAGAAAGCTACCATTATTGATGAACTTACTGTTACATTTTATAAGTTGTGGTAAGAATTATATTTTTTATGTTATCCTATCTTATTACAGGTCACACGGTGAACAAGGTCTGGCAAGACACAAAAGTATTGTCATCTCGGCAAGCTTTTTTAGATGGACTAACAACGGGCATGAAGGCTCCATCAGGAAAAGGAAGGCGGCTTATTATTAGCCACATTGGCAGTGAAGAAGGATTTTTGGAGGATGGACTCTTGTTATTTGAGTCAAAAAAAAATACGGATGATTACCATAAAGAAATGAATTCTCAACATTTTGAAGAGTGGCTGACAGGTATACTGCCAAGGCTTAAGCCAAACTCCGTTCTTGTCATGGACAATGCTCCGTACCATTCTAGGAAAATGGAAATTGGCCCTTTAAAAAAATGGAATAAGGGCCAAATTATTCAGTGGCTACAAGATAGAAATATACCATGTGACATGTCCATGATAAGAACACAGTTATGGGAGTTAGTGGAAAAAGAGAAACCCAAATGTGAAAAGAAAGCAGTGGATGAACTAGCCGCTGCTCACAATATTACAGTTTTAAGACTGCCCCCTTATCACTGTGAATTAAACCCAATTGAATTAGTGTGGGCACAAGTGAAGGGGCATGTGGCAAAAAATAATAAAACTTTTAAAATGGCAGATGTCAAGTCACTCTTCCACGAAGGTTTGGAGCTTGTGACACCAGAGCGTTGGAAATCTTGCATTGATCACATTATAAAAATCGAAGATCAAATGTGTCAATTAGATTATTTAATTGATGATGTGGTAGAGCCATTTATAATAAATACAGAGGATGACGAATTAAGTGGATCGGAAATTGAAGATTAAAAAAATCTTTCATCGAAAATATATTGTTGTTTTTATTTCCTACTTATCTAAAACGAAAGCCTTAATTTAGCGATAGCATTTATATAGTGGCAGTGTTTCATTAGTCTAGCTATTACGAAAAGGTTGGTGGCACCTGGTCCGGTATACTGACGTTGACAGCTGTCATACTGACGTTGACAGGTGTCATTGTGACAGTGGTAATTTTGGTAGATTTGATGGAATTTAATTATGATTCATGGTTTACCTTACGCGTACCTGTAGAACGTTTTATAAGCGTCTAAATATACGTGTAAGTTTTTTATATTTCTACTTAAAGATAGGGTGAGTGCGAACCTTAGCTATAGGCGATACTTGGTAGAGATGTAGTGCAAAACTATTCGAGATTACTCGAGAAAACTCGGATCTTGATCGGAATATGACGGCACCTAAAGTGTCAAATCAATAATTGATTAGATAAGATTAGTTTTATTTATTTCTTTCTGAAAATGGCACAGTATACATATAATAAAAAAAATAAAATAAAAATAAAAATAGCCTTTATTCTACCACAATATCTGATAATAAATTTACATTTAAAAATAACTTGGTATTTGAAATTAATTATTGATAACATTTTCTTATTTCTATGAAGTTATTTTAATGCATTATTTATATATTTCCGAGTTCAATTTTTTATATATTTATATCTATATACATTACAATCAGGATTAGTTTATAAAATTAATTATTATTATAATATAAGAAGATTCAATAACTGCGATAAAAGGCAATTTTGACATGCATTATAAATTGAATTTTATTATTATTTATTTACTAACTAATCACATTGTGGAAGTCGCTTCCTTAGCGTAGGCCTCCCCCAAGTCCCTCCATCTATCTCTATTCCTGGCTTGTCGTCTCCAGTCTTCTCCACTCCTCTCTCTAAAAATATCTTCCCATCTTTTCCTCGGTCTTCCTCTATGTCGTTGACTCTCTCTAGGTACCCATTCCAGTATTTTCCTAGCCCATCTATCCGTCGTCATTCTACAAACATGACCCGCCCAGTTCCATTTCAGGTTCCTTACTCTTTCTCGTATGTCTGTTACTTTCGTTTCCATTCTTATTATTTCGTTTTTAACCCTATCTTTAAGTTTTATGCCTAGCATGCTTCTTTCCATTTTTCGTTGCTGTACTGCTAGCTTTCCTTCATCTTTTTTACGAAGTGCCCATGTTTGAGATCCGTACGTTAGACTAGGAAGGATTACTGTGTCATACAACTTTCTTTTTATACTAATACTAATGTCTCTATTTTTCATAATCTCCTTGAGGCTCCAATATTTTTTCCATGCAATTGCAATCCTTCTGTTAAGTTCTTTTTCCGTTGTATCGGTGAATGACACGGCTTGGCCTAGGTATGTGTAAACGTCGGCATATTCTATGGTTTCTCCATGTACTGTTATTACTTGCCTGACACCATTGGTAATAATTTTCGTTTTGGACGCATTCAACAACAACCCAACTTTTCTACTCTCTTGTTCCAATTCATTAATCATGGTCTCTAATTGGGCGCTTTCTTCAGCAAAGACAGCAATGTCGTCGGCGAACCGCAGATGGCTCAGATACTCTCCGTTAATTTTTACACCTTTATTTTCCCAGTCAATGTTTCTGAAGGCCATCTCTAGCACTGCCGCAAATATCTTTGGTGATAATGGGTCGCCTTGCCTCACTCCTTTTTGGATGGGGAATTCTGACCCTTCCCTTTCCAGTCTTATTTTGGCTGAGCTATTGGAGTAGATGTTGCGAAGCAGTTCGATATATTGACTTTCAATGCCTTGTTTAGTTAAAGCCTCCCATATTGCAGGATGTTCTAGTGAGTCGAAGGCTTTGGCATAGTCAATAAAACATATATACAGTGTTTTCCCATATTCTTTTATTTTCTCTATTAACTGGGTAACAACATATAAATGATCCATAGTTGAGAAATTTTTACGGAATCCAGCTTGTTCCGGTGGTTGGTTCTCGTCTAAAGTCTTTGTTAAACGGTTGAGGATTATTTTGGAGAAAATTTTGTACATATTACTCATAAGACTTATTGGCCTATAGTTATTTAAGTCGTTTCTATCACCCTTCTTGTGTAACAAAGTAATGGTAGATTTCGACCATTGTTGTGGAGCAATTCCTGATGACAGTATATTATTGAATATAGTTCTTAGAGGGTTTTGTATTGGTTCTGATATGGACTTAATCAATTCATTTGTTATGCCATCTTCACCGGGTGCTTTATCTTTCTTTTGGGTTCTTATTGCGAAATCAATCTCTATGTTTATTATTTCAGGTAAACCTTCGTCAGCACTTAGGTTCTCTCTGCTAGATATCATTGCAGGATGTACTTGTGTGGCATATAATTTTCGGTAAAATTTCGTGGCTTCTTCTAATATTTCCGATCGTTTTGATATACTTTCCCCTTTTGTATCTACTATACTTGCTGTCCACTTTGATGCGGTTGCAAGCTCTTTATATGCCTTATTTATACCTCCTGTTTTGTTTATGTACTTTTCGAAGACCCTTTTTCTATGGGTTTTAGTGTTTTTCGTAATTTCTCTATTAATCTGCTTGCTTATTTCTGTTATTTTTTTTCTAATTTCTCTTGTTCTTTTTCCGCTATAGAGTACCTTCCTTTTTTCAAATAAGTCTTTTATCTTGTTGCTTTCTAAGTTCCTTTCTCTCTTCCTTGCGTCTGGTAGTTGGTTAATGAAGTTTCCTATTACTTCTACAAAATTATCGTATTGGGTTTGTGGGTCAGATGATTTCTCTATTGCGGTTGTAAATGCCTTTGTCCAACCTTTCCCGCTTTCTTTTGTTAGTGGGGGCAATTCTCTGGAGTATATTTTTTGTTTGTGAGATGACTTTCTTTTTCTTTCCCCTAGGTGTACTTTGCATCTAATTATTCTATGATCTGTATTAAAATTTAAATTTTGTATTATATCGAATTTATGTACCGTTACGTGAGAGTTTGTTAGAATGTAATCGATTTCAGTGCGATACAGGGCATTTGGTGATTGCCATGTCCATTTTCTAGTTGGTCTAATCTTGTAAGTACTATTCGCGAATCTCAAATTTTGCTCCAGGGCAAACTCTACTAATCTCTGGCCGTGTGGTGATCTTTTCCCATGAGAGTGTTTTCCGAAAGCTGATTCTTCGCCATGACATGCTTTCCCAATTTGGGCATTGAAATCGCCCATTACTATAAGTTTTCTGGCATTTGTCATTTCCAATGCCTCCTCCAGCGTTGCGTAAAATCCTCTTAGTTCGTCCTCTGTACATTTTTCTGTAGGTGCATAGGCTTGTATCACAAATAGATCGTTGTTGTTTGGAAGGGTTATTTCCAAAGATGCTACCCTTTCTGAATAGGATTTGAAACAAACGATGGTCTCCTTCAAGTGTCGTTTTATTAAGAATCCAACGCCATAATTCCCTTTTGTTCCTTTTGTGTGGTATAATATGAATTCAGGATACTCTGTTAAATCTTCGTATGCTCTTCTAGTTTCGCACATTCCAATTATGTCCCACTTGAGGTCTTTAATAGCGTAGGTCAATTCTGTAAGTCTGGCATCAGTTAACAAAGTTCTGACGTTTAGGCTCGCGATGTAAACGTGTGTTGGTATCTGGTTTTTATTCTCCGTTATATTTGGGGGGTTTTCGTCAATAGCATCCTCCTCTATGGTTCCGGTGACGAGCCAGCCTGGAGGGTGTCGAGTGAGGGGTGTTAATTGCTATTGGGATTGTGCATTGTTTCGTTTTGTACTGGAGCTGGCGGTGGTAGTGTTCAACATATAGTTTGATATATCATAAGTCTTGTTCTTTTTACAACTTTGTTGTATCTTCTTTCTCGGTCCTACTGCTTCGTTGATATTTTCCTCATAATGTTCAGGAGATGCTGGTAAATCTCTTTTCTGTGTTCTTCTTACTTTATTTGTTTTTCCTATATTTTGACTTTCTTTCAAGACTATTATTTTATCACCTCTAAGTGCTACTCTTTCTCCTTGTTCTCTTTTTTCTTTTAACTCATCTTGTAACTCTCTTCTCTTCTGTAAAACACTCTGAGTGAAGTCTTCTCTAAGATACATATTTACAGACTCAAGCCATTTATTCCTCTTTAGAATTTCTATTTTACGCCGAACTGTTGTGAACGTCAAAACAATTGGTCTGACTTTTCCCGCCGTTTGCTTTCCCAGACGCCATAAATCTTCTATTTCCCAATTTTGACAATTAATTTGCATTGTATTGTTAATAATTTCTAAAACCATTTCTTGGAGGTTTGTGTGATTGCGCTCGGCTTCTTTGAGGCCAAACAGTACCACATTTTTCTTCCTGACCTGTTTTTCAAGATATTGTATTGTTTTTCCTGCTGTATAATCTTTTCCTCTAATTCGATTGTTTTAGTTTCCATTAAACAAAATTTTTCATCAATGTTTCTATTAATGCTTGTTGTAATATTAAGTTCCAAATTTTTATCTCATTTTTGCTCTGACAAATCTTTTGTATTTTTCCAGCATTTCCATTACATCCTCCATGTTTTTAGTTGTGTGGTATTGTTTAATGTTTGTTCAGTTAATTTGCCAGTGTGTTTGTAACTTATACGTACTTAATTAATTAATTATCGTATTTTATTTGTATTTAAAACAAGTATAAACAAATTGTCCGCAGCACATCCGCCGCACATATAATAGGTACAACAAAATAAAATGCATTATATGAGTGATATTTTCATATCCATTTATATGGAACTTTATTGTTTAGTGTCAAGTGTCAAAGTGAAAAATTATATTTGAAATTACATTATACAATTAAGTTCCATATAGTTAGCAATGGTTATGAAAATGTCACTCATTTGATATTTGATACAATCTTCTTGTTCTTCTCCCTCGCATTGTGCTGGCATTTGCCACGGCTCATGGGAGCCTGGGGTCCGCTTGGCAACTAATCCGAGGATTTGGCGTAGGCGCTAGTTTTACGAAACCGACTGTCATCTGACCTTCCAACTGAGAGGGTAAACTAGGCCTTATTGGGATTAGTCCGGTTTCCTCACGATGTTTTCCTTCACCGAAAAGCGACTGGTAAATATCAAACGATATTTCGTACATAAGTTCAGAAAACATTGGTACGAGCCGGGGTTTGAACTTGCGAACTCCGGATTGCAAGTCGCATGCTCTTACCGCTAGGCTACCAGCGCTCCCAATTTGATACAATCAATTTCGGGTGCCGTCGTATTTCGATCAAGATACGAATTTTCCCGATGGAAAATAGTTTTGCGCTACATTTGTAATTTGGTGATACTCCATCGTAGGCTGAGCTCACAATGGTGTGCTTAAAGTTGCTGCTAACCTGATTGAAAGCAACAATAACTTCCAACTGCCGTCGATTTTATGGCTAGTGTATCTAGCCCTTATAGCGAGATCTATGTAACATGACCCGGGTATGGCCTTAAACTACGTCCAACAATGAGAGGTAGGGCACAGCGAAGTACCATCACGCTTGAGTCTGGAGAAGCCCAACTGGGGACCTACCTCCTCCTTACAGAAGACCACACCCATAATAGTTAGCACTGCTACCTTTCACTGTGTTATGTTCCTGATGGTGATTAAGGTTCCCAGAGCTCCAACAACTTTTTGGGTAGGTAACGCACATGTGAACCCTCTGGAGTCTCAGGCGTCCATAGTCACGGTAACTGCTTACCATCAGGCGGCCCGTATGCTTGTTTGGCACCTTGGTGTATTAAAAAAAACATGTTAGCGCAGTATCACTGAATTTACCAAGTACACAAGACAAGGTCTAGCATACTTGAAATTTATTTTGCGACTTAATGGATTATAGGCCATCTAGCACTTTAATATAAATAAGTTGATTTTTTTCTGCTTATTTGATTATGTGTATACCTATGTTATTGTTTAGCTTCTCAGCGCATTGGTATATACTGTAATGCAGTGGAAAATCTAAAAAAGACAAGTCTATCACCACATACGCTCAAATAAATCCATTTAAATAATAGTAGCTAATATTTAAATCATAGTTTCCCAAAGTGGTCCATACCGCCCCCCAGTGGGCGCTGAAGAGGTCCAGGGGGGCGGTAGGGACCTCGGAAGGAACTGGGGGCGTTTAATGCTGCCCAGGGGGGCGCTCCCACATGTGTAAAAAAACACTTAAATGATTTCTATAAATATAAAAACCTAAATTTAAAGCGTATTTGTAGTACTTCTCTATCATTGAAATTATTGAATTGCAATTTATTTTAGTTCATTCTCTTAATGGTTACAAAAAATCTTAGCGAACCTCTGCATACGTCACTCCTATATGTAAAGCTGTTAATAAAATGAGAAGTAATTCCTTGAATGACAGATTGGCTGACAATTGGCTGAAGCCAATTGTGTGAGGTTCAGGCTGTTTGTTGAAAAATTGAGTCAGTCATTAACAAATTGACAAAATCGCATCAAGCACATCCTTCGCACTGAAATATGTATTATTAACAAAACTAAATTGATTATAATATTTCTGAAACAGGCAATATTGTGGTAATATAAAGTGTTTAAAAATTATAGTTGCTTTTATAACTTAATAAAAAAACATCCACAATAGTTTGGATATACCTAAGTACGAAGGTCTCTTTCTGCGTTAGGTAAGTGGTATAATGTTAAGACGTCTTTGTTATGAAGAATATAAGTTTTTTAAAGAAGTGACGAAATATGTACCTTATTTTAGCTATTATTTTGTGATGGTGGGCGCTGTTTCTTTTGGTGATACCTAAGTGGGCGCTAGCTCAAAAAAGTTTGGGAATCTATGATTTAAATCATTAAATATTTTTTTCTGTGTTGTTCTATTGTTTTATTTACAAAGTAATTTTATTGAAAGTAAACCGTGCGTATACCTACTGTTAAATATTCTTTCTTTTTTATGTATAATTATTATAATTAATAACACAAAAAAGATATTAAATATTCTTTCTTTTTTATGTATAATTATTATAATTAATAACACAAAAAAGAAAGAATATTTAACTGTAAATTTTAAGCTATCAAATTCTTGGCGTAGGCGAAATATATTCATAATACATTATATCTTA
This sequence comes from Grapholita molesta, assembly GCA_022674325.2. Taxonomy (NCBI): domain Eukaryota; kingdom Metazoa; phylum Arthropoda; class Insecta; order Lepidoptera; family Tortricidae; genus Grapholita; species Grapholita molesta. Next base: position 8,231,232 of record CP053139.2, read on the forward strand.
TTGAAGTTCTTTGATACAATTTGACCTAAGTTCACGACCTAGGTCCCACACGTAACCTTTGAAATCATAGACTTTGTTTGTGTAGGTATCTATCTACCTACACAAACATTTACTTAGCAAACGTTTATTCTATTTAGTTCTATAATCTAAGTATTAGGTTACGGAATTCATAGAATACGAGTAGGTAAATTCAGGTAGCAGTGTACGAATTATGGTTAAAATAATGATGATGATGTAAAGTTGCAATGGAAGATGGCAAATGGGGTCGAAAAGTGCTCGTGGAGACCACTTTGACCACTTTGTTTTGGACCCGGGTATGTCCTTAAAACTACGTCCAACAATGAGAGGTAGGGCACAGCGAAGTACCATCATGCTCGAATCTGGAGAAGCCCAACTGGGGAAGTACCTCCTCCTTACAGAAGACCAGAGCCAGGTATGTAGTGTTGTGTTCCTGATGGTGAGTAAGGTTCCCAGAGCTCCAACCCCTCTTAAAGGTCGGCAACGCGCTTGTGACTCCTCTGGTGTTGCGGGTGCCCACGGGTGACGGTAATTGCTTACCATCAGGCAATCCATCTGCTCGTTTGCCACCTTTTGTCATAAAAAAAAAACGAGCAAGCGCAGCGTAGGACGTCCACAAGATCGACAGACGACTTTTATTGAGGTCGCCGGAAGACGCTGGATTCAGGTCGCTTCCAATCGGTACATGTGAAGGTCCAAGGAGGAGGCCTATGTTCAGCAGTGGACGTCTTATGGCTGAGATAATGAATGATGATGATGACGTCGGTCGGTATTCTAGGACTTTTCTGTCCCTGCTCATGGAATCTCTGGGCTCTGTGTCCTGTCCATTGCCACTACTGCAATCCTCTGAGGTATGTCCTTACACGGTGTTTATATACCTGAGGTATAACGTGGGATCAATGGGAGGCTATGGCGTTGCAGTGGTCGGAGTGGCGATCGACTGTGAGTAAGAAGGTGGACCAGTTCGAGCATCAGCGTTTAGAAGATCTGGATGCTAGGAGGCATAAAAGGAAGACTTGCCCAAAACCCTCCTACACATACACTTTTTTTTTTTTTTTTTTATGACATAGGCGGCAAACGAGCAGACGGATTGCCTGGTGGTAAGCAATTACCGTCGCCCATGGGCACCCGCAACACCAGGGGAGTCACAAGCGCGTTGCCGGCCTTTAAGGGGGGTTGGAGCTCTGAGAACCTTACTCACCATCAGGAACACAACACTACAGACCTGAAAGGTAGCAGTGCTATTATGGCTGTGGTCTTCTGTAAGGAGGAGGTACTTCCCCAGTTGGGCTGCTCCAGATTCAAGCGTGATGTTCATCGCTGTGCCCTACCTCTCATTGTTGGACGCTCTCGGATTGTTTTTTGGACCCGGGTATGTCCTTAAACTACGTCCAACACTTACAATCCAGCTGGTCAACTTCACTGCGCTTCGTGTGACCGAGTTTTCAAGACGAAGTTTGGCTTCGCGAGTCATATTAGGTAGAGTTTTTCATAATCCAGGAGGGAATAATTAACGGAGTCGCTGTCGCCGGATACTGGGAGGAGTTAATGATGATGATGATGATATACTTGAATTTCAACACTTATATTTATATCGTAGATCGCGGGAATCCACTGAATCCGAATGGCGCAAAACCGATAATTGTGGTTACTTTGGTCACATTGCACAGCAGTGGACGTCCTTCGCCTGATATAATGATGATACTGGAATACCGATAATACAGGGACGAAAACAAATATTTGTAAATGAAGTAGCGGGCATATGACAAATAAAACTGGAGTATTGTCGTTATTTCTGATGGCACGCGAATGAAGATAGACGTAGAAGATACACAGTAACCTAACCGTGAGTGTGGATGGTCACTGCCCTGTTTTTTTATGACAAAGGTGGCAAACGAGCAGACGGATTGCCGAATGGTAAGCAATTACCATCGCCCAAGGGCACCCGCAACGCCAAGAGTCACAAGCGCGTTACCGGCCTTTACACAACAATACATACCTGAAAGGTAGCAGTGCTATTGTGACAGTGGTTTTCTGTAAGGAGGAGGTACTTCCCCAGTTGGGCTTCTCCAGACTCAAGCGTGATGGTACTTTGCTGTGCCCTACCTCTCATTGTTGGACGTAGTTTAAGGACATACCCGGGTCCAGGGTCCGGGGTAGGTGGTAACTGTTTTATGTGGTAGGTCGGTGGTTTAAGTGGACGGACTTTCCTATTGACGTAGTAAGTGTAATGTGCAACTTTTGAAAATAGTGGCGAAAATGTGGGTAGTATCTTGCCTTCCCGCTCTCAGCTGTTGCCGGAGTCAAATGCCCGGTCGAGGAGTGCTGCGGCCCGCAGTCTTGGCCGGTCAGCCGTCGCAAACGACGAATACGGACCTATACTCGATCCTTGTTACGGAGTGAACATGTCGATATACGGCTTATAAAACGTGAGTGTAATTGTTAATTGTATATAAGTGGGTAGCTTGATAGCTTCTAAGTAACCTAATTCAATATTTTTTTAACTGACTTTGGATATTGTGATATAATTACTTAACATATCTTATAACTACATAATATAAATTATGTTAACAGTAACTTATAATATGATATATGACTGATAAACTCACTTGTTACACATACTTTGATTGTTGAAATGTGAATTTTATCATAAAATTCTTCGTAATCAAATTTTAAAAAGAAAATAAAATAAAATGAACGTCAAAACTAGTATCTAGACCACATCTAGTCTGATATGTACCCGGTTCAAATACAATTTAATAATTGTATTTTTTGACTGTGTTAAACTATGTTTTATAAAAGAATAAATAAAATGATAAAAATCAGGTTTTATTACAAAAGCTTTTATTATCAAGTGGTGATTAGAATACGATTCTAAAGTGTAATTAGCAATTAAGTGCACAACGGTAATTATAATGAATCAATTATTTGTAAGAAGAAACATCTGCTAACGGAACCATGATTCTTAGAAATAAAGGAAAAAATATAATATTTCTAATGGTAAAAAATTCCTTCATTAATTATATTTATATCAGCTTATTATGTGTTCCGAAAAGTCTCACGCTCGAATCGGATAATTTTCATTCATCATTCACCAATTCTAATATTAGTACGAACTTTCGTACTGTCTCCATTCTAATGACTATGGTACACTCGCGGCCATATTTCGGCTTCATAACGAAACGCTAAGCGTACCAACATGAGTACAGTCAGACACAAACATCAGGTACAGGAGTTTCATATGCCAGTTTAATAAAGGCAAATATGGCGGAAATGGCTTTTCGCCTGTTTATTTTTAGCATATATGAGGTTTTCTTTTGTCGTTTACGCGTCCCGTTTATATTTCACTGAGTCGCTCAATGTTCCCGTTTGTTTAAATGAGGAACCTTAATCCAATAACAAATATACAGTATCAATACAAAAGACAAAGCATTTAACCCCAAAATGGCCATGATGAATGTAATACTATTGATATACTGGGTGTGGCCTGTTGGGAATTCGATAGCTTTAGAGTATATTAAAATGAACTGCGAACTAAAAGGCGACTGTGTCCAGCAAAAATATAATGACAACTGGTAAAACAATGGAATAACAAAATATACAGACTACAAAACCAGAGAGAATATTGAAAGTATAAAAACCTCGTCGACATGGCCTGTAATAGGAACATTAACTTTAGGCATCATTTCTACATCACAAACGTAGTAACATTTGTTATACGACTTTTGAAAATGACTTATAGTTAAATAAATATTAATAAAAAAAAAAACAAGTAAGCAATGTATTGCAAAAACTATAAAGTTTGTAGGCTGACAGTAAACGTCAACTAGACTATTGGATGTTGTTCATTGAAAATACTATTTACTTTGTTCGAAAAAATCACAAGTAATAAATTACCCAATTATTTAAAGTTGTAGAATAATATATGTTGTTACGTTCGTGGTGTAAAAGCGATCCCTCATATTTCTGCTCCTATTACAGGCCGCACCAGATGTAATTTATGTTTATGTCTTTGATGTTTTTTTTTTTCATTCTCTTCTTACATTAAAATGTAATTGGTTAATGTAGTAGTTGTCGGGGGTGGATGATAATCAGGGTTGTACGTGGCAGATAGTCTGCCTCACAGCAAAAGCTGAGCACACCCCTGTTGCCATAATTTAAAAGTGTTTTAAAATTATTTGTATTGTTTTTTTTTCTGTTTATGTTCTGTACTTTTTCTTGTTATTTTTGTGTGTGGAAATCTTTATTAGTGTTTACCGATTATCTTTTGTTATTTCATTTATAATTAACAAGTTATACCTTTTCTAAGTCGGTTACCACTTCTCATATCATCCTGTGAAATGTTATGTTATTGTCAAAAAAAAAACCACATCTCCATAAAACTGTAAACACACAACTATTAAGGCATTTCATTAAGTGCAATTTATCATTTTTAAAAGTAAATAATTTAGCAAAAGTACCAGTGGAATTATGTTGAAATTATCGTGAAAAATTATCGGCGGAGTTTCATGTAGGTACATTTGCGATAAATTCGCTTATACTGTACCCTTACCGTGAGTTCTGACATTTAGGTTTTCGATAACGAGTATCGAGTTTAGTATCTGTGCATCTCGCTAGTACTATTTTCGTGCGAACGAGATGCCCAGATAGTAAACTCGATACTCGTTATCGAAAACCTCAAAGTGACAACTCATGGTAAAGGTAAGCGTGAATTACTTTCGCAATATCTTTACTCCTAATTTAATACCAAATAAATACGGTCCTGTATTTTGATAACTTTCGTCTATACAATAAAAAAAAAACAGTAGCTATAAAACAAAATATGATTTTTAATTTAGATTGGAACGTGTCAATTTATACATGAACGAGTGCGATTTATATAATAAATAATAATATTCTTTTTATTACGAACGTTTCATCGATTCAAAACCCTAGAGCATGAATTTGGTTTTATCGTTGATTCAAGTATTTTGTTCAATCAGGCATTTAAATAATACGGTATATAGGTGAACCAGCGGCGCTACCGCGAAGAACGATATTCGTAAATTTCGGACGATTGTCTCCGTCACTGTCATGACGCCTTAATTGGAGTAAAAGAGAAAGATGCCCGAAATATACTAACTTCGTTGTTCGCGGTACCGGGCCAGGATCTATTGAGGGTGCGCCATTGTTCCGGAAATTTGTTGATACTAATTTCTAGCAATGGCAACAATTTTAATAATAGACAACATTTACCCTCTACGGTAGTTGTCAATATTGACAATGTAAACATTGCTTTGCTAGTTTCGTGTTAATTATTATTAGACTGCAATAATCATGCCGAAAGTTTTAGATTTTAATTAGAAAACAGCTTAAATTTACAAATTAAATAGTTATTTATTGGAAAAAAACGTGCGGGAGAGAAATTTCTTCCATTAGATAACGATATTAGCATCTGAATTGATGGGTAAGTTTCAAACTTATGGACAAATGTCACTATAGTCAGGTCGTCATGATTTGGTTGATGTCTTGTAATAATTTGATTTCAATATTAGGTATATCGCATGCATCGGTATCACGGATTGCTAGCAAAATTAGACGACCAAACCTAAAAAAAAGAAGACAAAAAAAGAAAATAGATTTGGATGATTTTGATTTATGTCTCATACGGCGTAAAATTCACGAATTTTATAGCGTAAAAACCGAAGAAATATCCAAACATCAAACTTCGCACTTATTAAAGTTGTCGGAATAAAACAAAAATCATCTGCCAATTTCCATTGTCCCCACTAAACAAATTGTTGCTATATAAAATTCAAAACGAGCGCCCTATTGACAATAATCCCATAGTTCTGGTTCACCTATAGTTACGTAAATTCATATGTTACTCAATCAAACAGCAACTAAGCCCTGTGTTCCGCAAAATGCTTACCTTTTACTAAAGATTGAATTTTGCTGGCTCTCCGCCAAGCATCAGCTTTGCGGCCGCCTCTTATTGAAATGCTTCTATCGTCTTATTTAGTTTAATGTGACCTGATTTTATTTCCTGGTAAGATGTCTTCAATATTTTATTCAATAGTATTCTGTTTGGGTGATAAAATTTATTGAGAGTACTTCTTCTTCTTTTAAAAAAATATGGCTTCCATCAATAAATCAATCGATGATTTCGACAGTGTCAAGTAGAATAACAAATAAGTATAATAAGTTTGCTCTTAGAGCATGACGTTGTTCGGTAGTAGGCCTTGCGTTTTGTAAAGTGGTAGCTGGACTTTACAGAAAGCTAAGAGGCGGCCGTGACCCCGGGATTGCCGGGTGATGATCAAAATAGTGGTGAAACACGTTTTGAAATCAATTCTTCATTAGCTGCACAATTCTGCGTTAGATCACTGCATAATACGCTATCAATATTACACACTAAAGTACGTTTGAACAAAAAACAAAAAATATATTTTCAAGACGACTTCGCCATTTTGAGGTTCAACCGTCAATCCTCTTATTGAGAGTAAACTTTTATTAAAGTATCAATTCACGTCGCTCAAATATCATTGGTACATCTTGATATTTTTAATACGAACGATTTATTGTAAGTGATTAATAAAATAAAAACATCGATAGTCCTGTTATCGATAAGTACCACTTCAACATCATACAGTTGCCAATATAAGGTAACAGGGTATGATAAAAAATAGATACTACTTGTTTTGACGATATGTTTGGCCTAGTGGGTACTGACCCTGCCTATGAAGTCGATGGTTCAGGGTTCAAATCCCAGTAACGACATTTATTTGTGTGACGAAGATATATATTTGTTCGTGAGTGTTTTCTGTGTATTTAAATATTTGTATATTATACATATCGTTGGCAGACAGAGTACCTACCCTCAACACAAGCCTTCTTGAGCCTACTGTGGGGCTCAGTCAGAAAAATACAAGAGTTTTGCGATGATTGTCACCGCTCTGATGACGCGTCTTAGTGTATTCCCTATAGGGTTTTACAATACTTGTATTAAGGTATCAGTTCCTTGTTTAGCAGAAGTCTGCGAGCGATTGATAAGACGCTTTGTTCCATTGTAGTTGGTATCGTTCAGCTTCAGAGGGCAATTGCTTTAGCAGCATTCCAACTCTAAAAACATGAATAAAATGTATATCAGATAGTTCATAAACAAACTATATTGGGAATACGAGAAAAGCACACGCTTTTGCAATGAATGGACCGAATTATAAAAATATCGTAAAAAAAACACATGTATTAAACAAAAAAAAGTAAAAAATAATACAGTCAAATTGATAAATCTAAATGAAATATAGATTTGTCAAAGATATTAAAAGGTGAAAAATTTAATTGAAGAACCATGTCTATGTAGCTGTGCAGAGAATGAATATGGAGCTTACGTCAAAAGTTGAATATAGAACGCCGACATGCGTGTACACACGTTACTACTACAAGTGCTTTAGCTAAGTTTTTCACTTGTACTTAATTTCAATCGACTATAGCTTATTTTGTTTTTGTTATATGACATCGGTTACAACTGCAGCACAACAGTATTATATACCACAAGTTACCAAACTGGTACCTACTTGCTAGCGTCTAGCAAATATTCGTAAGCATCGAGTATACAAAATTGTCGAATGGCGTAGCGCATAGATTACGGTGAATTCGTAACACTTTCGAAGCCGGGCTCTACGAGGCACTACGACATTTTCGCTACATACTGGGAAACCCATGTTATCGGCTACGGACCTACGAGCGGTGTGCCCGATAGGCGGGTTCTTGGTAGTATGACTTGAGACACCGAAAAGTGTCAGCGCGCTTAGGGTAGATGTCGCTTGGCGTTTCTTAGACGCATTTGGACCCGGGTATGTCCTTAAACTACGTCCAACAATGAGAGGTAGGGCACAGCGAAGTACCATCACGCTTGAGTCCGGAGAAGCCCAACTGGGGAAGTACCTCCTCCTTACAGAAGACCACAGCCATAATAGCACTGCTACCTTTCAGGTATGTAGTGTTGTGTTCCTGATGGTGAGTAAGGTTCCCAGAGCTCCAACCCCCCTTAAAGGTCGGCAACGCGCTTGTGACTCCCCTACTACTACCATCAGGCAATCCGTCTGCTCGTTTGCCACTTTTTGTCATAAAAAAAATTGAAGGATATGTTGGAAAAATTCGCAGCCTTTGGCCAAGCCCCTGTAGCCCAGTAGGTAGAGCGATGGGCATGTATCCCAGAGTTGCGAGTTCGAGCCTCGCCCGTGGCAGTTGATTTTTCCATTTTTCCTTTTTTACTCAGTATTAATAATATAGAGGCTAACAAATCGACGTAAATAACGTGAAGGACGTGTCTGCTCGTGAAAGATGTACAATTGTACGGTACAAAGATCCTATATAAAAAGAAGAACAAAATGAAACATGTACAAATCTTCTAAGTCTAACTGTGCTATATGTTCAACAGTTTTTCTTAGCTCTTGAAAAAAAGGCAAAGCTGTCTTATAAGTTATAATAAATTAAATATATACAATGATGTTCAGCAGTGGACGACTTGTGGCTGCGATGATGATGATGATGAAATATATACATGTACATATTCATAAATTATGAATACTGACCATTTATCTTCGCGGTGTAGTATTACAAAATATCAAATAATTTTTTTTTTAATCTTTTTTGTTAAGGAGCCTTGGTCTTTAAGACTATGTCGGCTCCGTTTGACCTCTACTTGGTAGTATCCTCATTACATATACAATACGAAAATATAAAAATAAAATTACAGTATATCAAACATATCAAATCATAAAATCAAAAACAGCTTTTTAAATTCGAATGCCGCTTCCTGATTCGTTTAAAGGTAAGCCCTTAAAAAGGCGATTTATAAGCGAATAGAGTTCGAATACTTTCGGCTATAGCGTACAAATGAGATTGTATTATCTCATATATTTATTTAATAAAATAAATAAAAAAATGTAACAAGATATACATAGATCTACCTAGTCACTATAAATAATAACATAAAATTCCAGCCTTATCGCTCAATATTTCAGTTGGACCCGGGCAAGGACGTAGTTTAAGGACAATGAGAGGTAGGGCACAGCGATGACCATCACGCTTGTATCTGGGGCAGCCCAACTGGGGAAGTACCTCCTCCTTACAGCAGACCACAGCCATAATAGCACTTCTACCTTTCAGGTATGTAGTGCTGTGTTCCTGATGGTGAGTAAGGTTCCCAGAGCTCCAACCCCCCTTAAAGGCCGTCAACGCGCTTGTGACTCCCCTGGTGTTGCGGGTGCCCATGGGCGACGGTAATTGCTTACCACCAGGCAATCCGTCTGCTCGTTTGCCGCCTATGTCATAAAAAAAAAAGTTATTCAATAACAGACAGAACAAAATTAATAACTTATTAATTGCGCTATAAAAGAATATTTCGCGTATTTTGCTTGCTCGAGGCGTAGCACTTCACCACTAAAATTATTTCAATGTAGTCTATAACTAAACATCAATTAAAACTCTAAATGATTTGAAGATTATAAATGAAAATGCTTCACAAATTAAACAGCTCGTTTACCGCTTACCTCTGTAAATAATTCAGGATCATATAATTCGATATTCGCTAACAGATTTCCAAATCAAACTCGTCGCTAAACCAATATTACGATACCATGGATTTAATATGGCGGCCATATTTACTCGCCAAACAGTCCGTAATAGAGGAAATACGCAACTACCGGGGGCGCCGGCAAAATAATATAAACCGGCTTCTTGGGGAGTGAGGATCAAAAGATATTCAAAATATACATATAATTAAAACAGTTGTGTGCCATGTTACTACTACTTAGTTACAAACGGATAAACTCACGTGTAATTATATCGCACTATATTCATAAGCTCAGCTTAATCGTAATTTTTTTGGCCTAGCAGTTATTTATTTTATCTTTATTGCACATTACTAGAATCTTTAAGACATTCACTACCAATCAACCAATGGGACAATAAGAACAATGTAGCAGGAGGGCCAGGCAATCAGGCAAGATCTTAAAAATATGTAGTACCTACAACATAAGCCTTACCGAGCTTACCGTAGGACTAGGTCGATTTGTGTAAGATTGTCCCGAAATATTTATTTAATTACTTAATATCTTTTTACCAGGAACATATAAATGCCCTGGCTGGTATTCGAACGCGATACCTCCTGCTTCATAGGCAGAGACAACCGACAGGGCTACGAGGCAGTTAAGTTGTTCATCTGTGGTAATTTATTCTCCAACAGAATTCCGAATCAAACTCGCCGCTAAACCAATACGTGACCTCGTATACAAAATGGCGGCCATATTTTCTTGTCGAACTTGATCAAATAATCCCATATTTGATTAACTTAAGGCCAAAATTATTTCCTACTATTTATGATGTGAACATTTTCGACATTACTAATTGATTAATATTTACATCTGAGCACAAGTCAAGGTAAATTAAATTTTGCTGACAAATTTACGAAGCAAAGTCACGTCTCAAACAAGTTGAAACTTCGGATTTAATATGGCGGCTATATTTGCCGACCGCAGACTAAAATCAGCGGTATGCTCAAGAAGGCTTATGCTGTGGGTACTCAGACAGCGATATACAAATGTATGATATACACAGAAAATGTTTACGAATCAGAAACAAATATTTGTGTTCATCTTGTGTTCTCAGTGTGCTGGGTATGGCTCCTAGAGTATAAGTTATCCGAAAATTAAAAATGTTAACATATTTTAAAAAACTGCCAAAGATTTTTTGATAAATAAAGCTTATTACTCCTGTGAGGAATTCCTGGCATAAAACCCATTTTATTAATTATGATGACATTAAGCAATAATCATCTTGTATTTTCTCTTTTCTTAACTTAATTGTATGTATAATGAAAATGTTTTATTGTTAATTAATTAATTATTTATGGCTATTACTTACCTGTTTTATAATTTAAGATAATCCTAAGTTTGACATGAAAATGTAATCTAGTTTAGCACTATTATTTTTAGCACTAAATGTAGTGATTTACAATTGACTTCGTATGTCCTTTGGGCACAACATAGTGAGACAATTTACTATACCATATTCTGCAATGTATTGTTGTATGATACCTATGTTTGATTTGACTGATTCTGATTCTTTGAACCCAAGGCAGAAGGCTTCATAGGCCACCTGTCGTATTAATAATATACTAATATTCGAAAGGAGCCTTAAGTAAGCAAGAATACCGAAGTTGTTTGTGCGACATCCCACGACGACACATGACAAACTTTTGCTGATCCAAAACTACTAATGACGTTACAACTACTGCTTGTCACGCAGAGACGTAACCGTCATTGGATGAAATATTCAATTGTTAATCTTATTAAAGCGGCATAAGTTTCTAATTAGACTGTTTTTCTAATTTACTGCTTTGTTTGGCCAAATACGAGTCTCCGATAATGGCAAAACTATTGACAAATAATAATTGAGTTAAGTATACCTACAAACGTTGAATACTTCAAGAACGTTAAAGGTATAATTCTGAGCACATAATGTCGTGAAACTCCATTAAGAAAGGATTAGAAAATTAAATCTAAAGAGGATAAAAATAAAATTGAAACAGACGCAGGTAAGACTATAGAAATACTAATATGAATAATCCTGCCTGTGACATCTTTACCTACACTTCCGCTAAAACGACTCAGTATAGGTAGTTTCACGAGAGTTGAGGCGAATGGATTACGCACACAACTATATAAAGTACTGATTGCAAAAAAATGAACGAATGGAATGAATGAGTAATCTCCCTATCATTATATTATGAGATGTTGTTGTGTGAGTGACTTTAATTTTCGTGAAACTACCTATAGAACATGTAGATGGCTTGTCATTCTAACGTTTATCGTGCTCTCCGTCAACATCGCACTCACCTACTTGTTGGAGAGTGACAGGTGATTAAGTCCGACCATATTAGGATACTAGAATAATTTTGATATAGGTAAAACTTACCTAAAACACATGGCCCATGTAGTAGTGTCCTATGTGTACACGCATGTCGGCGTTCTATATTCAAATTTTGCACTTGCACATAGACATGGTGATTTAGCTAAGTTTTTCGCATATAGGAACTAGTAGCAATCGTGTTGAGTTTGAGTTTGAGTTTTCATACAACATTAGAATGACTCGCGATATTTCAAATACAGTTATTGCTGTTAGTTTTATAGAAGGCTTAGAGAAGTAGGAGTACGAATAGGTACAACCCACTTGCCACTACTAATAACTAAATGATCAAGTGGCTGGCCCCAAGTCAATATTTGGCCGGGCGCCAACGGAATGCAATTTTACGAGAGGCCGTTTGGGCGTTTTCTCAAATCGTTAACAGTACTAAACTGCCATAAAAAAAAAAAAAACAATAGAGCCCTGAATGTAAGTTTTTAACGTAACAAAACGTCACCATCGCGTTAGAGTTTCTCATATAAATAATATTATCACTTACGCGTTTGAGACGTTATTTTACGCTAAAAGAAACTTACACTAGAGCCCCAGGACATCCTTACACAAAGCTAAAACTATGTGAAAATCTGACGTCTGTCATAAATTGACGTTTCGGGGATACAAAACATTTTTTTAATATTGAATATTATTTTATATGCTTACTTACATGAATTTGGCAATTTTAGCATGATTTCGAGAAAATTTTCTATTTTTGGTTGCATATAAGGTTCAATCCCCCTAAATGAATAACGAAATGGAAAATACATTGTATAAATTAACATACTTTTTTGCAAATTAATGTAATTAGTGACATTATCAAATTGAATATCTGCGGTTAAACTCGACTCAACTGGTTATCGGTGATGAGTCGCAGGCATAATATTGCTAACTATTGAATCAAAAATCAAATTGTTTTACTAAGTAATGTTTTAAAACTTTTTAATACTACGATTGTGGCAAACAAGCACAGTCTATCATCTAGTCTGATGGTAACTAGCTACTGTAGCCTAAGGACGCATGTAACTCCAGAGGATCCATACACGAGTTGCCTACCCCTAAAATCTCTGAGACTCTGGTGATATTACTCACCGTGAGGAACACAAAACTAAGAGTACAGTCTAGTTATGAAGTTGTGTAAGTTACAACTAGGCCAGTAAAAATCGACAATAAATTAACAAAGCTTGATGTATCTCTGATTTTTTAGTATGTTGTTTACACCGATTAGGACTATATATACACAAGTTTGCAATTCGCAAAAAGTTGTGGAATTTTTTTTATACACAAAAAACCGCAAAAATTTGGGGATTTTTTTAGATTCTGCTGTGTGTCTCCTAATCCATGCATTTCTTGTCAAAAGCTCCTATAAGGGTTTTGAAGAACATTAAATTTGTGATAAGGTAAGCCTAATTGGACCTTTATACGTCAATTGGTTACGGAAATATGACCCTTTGAAAATGGGTAACTTTTTGCCCAAGTCGATAATTTAAGTATTATACCATTTATGAACACAAATTTTGTAGAAATTCTTACACCTTCGAAAAAAAAATTATTAGAATTTATAGGCAATTTATTGAACTTTAATTTAAATGTAGAAGGGGGTCTGTAACCCTAGTAGTTCTCTCAATATTTCAGAAAAACCCAAGACGGAATCGCGTTTGTGTAGGTATGCTCTATGAACTTTCCTATTTTTAGTGTTTAGCATTAGTATTTTTTTTAATACAACGACGGTGGCAAACAACCATACGACCTGCCTGATGGTATGGAGTTACCATAGCCTATGGACGCCTGCAGCTCCAGAGGATTCACATGCGCGTTGCCTACCCTACAATGAAACAGAAGGCTTGAAATCATTAAATAGACAATTAAATGTATTGTTATATAGACATAAGTGATCATATGTAGTTACTTTCTCAATCAATCAGTCAATCAAATTAGACACATATGTAGAGTCGAATACCTACTCTGTCAGATACGAAGATATGGTATTTTGAAAACACGAGTGCTGGAAATCAACCATCGTGGACGAGTACGTGAGTTTAAAAAATAGACCTCGTGGGTCGTGGGTCTTAATTTTCGTTGCTCTATTCAATAGATAGGTCTCCAATTGGCGGGTCGTCAGAGTTGGAGTTGGTCATGATCATGAAGTCCTCTCGAATGATGGAAATGGCAGCATTCCGGTAAGTTTCTCTAGAAGCTCTTGCATTTGCAAGAGAGGAGTCCTTATTTTTTTAGTATTTTTGTTTCTAAGTATAGTTTTTTTTAAATCAAAATATATATTAACATAAATCTAAAACTTCGAGCGCGCCGTGCCAAGGGTTAGCGCTTTCTGAATCTAAGCCTTGATCCTTTACACAACCTTGAAGCGACTCTCAAGATGTCGGTCGAAAAACTTCGGTATGAAATCGTTCGCTGAAACAACTATCAAAACAATGATCGCAGTATCAACTTCCCATATGCCGGTTCCCTCGTCAGCCAAGTTTAGTTACTTGCTGGACTTTTCTGCCTCCACGAGGGTCTCCTCACACGGGATGGTGATGTCAATGAGCATTGCTCGGCGTAGCGATCGATCATCAGCGCCGATATATATGCTTATTGGCTCAAATACTAGTCTTGTCCGCGATAACAACAGAGCATGGTACGACTGGAACTGGCGCAGGCGAGGGCGGTACATGAGATATGCCACCTCGTGGTCCAGACGACTGGTCTTAAGGACAACCTGCTGGTGTATAATCCTGCCTGCGACGTTTTCTGTCTAAAGTACTCGCCGTTAGCAAGGACCGGAAATAATGTACCTGACTGACTCTCTTATTGCAACAATGGTGTTCCGATCACGGTAGGTGTCTGTGAATCCGATGCTAATGACACGAAAATATACGAGGTACACTAAGCGCATGTTGTTCCTGCTCGTGTCATGTTGATGCCATGTTATCCCTGTCCGCGTCGACAGAAAGATGCAAATAACTATTGAGATTTAATGGAATCTAAAATATACTAGGCTATTTGTTAAAAAGGACCCACCCACCCCTTCACTCTGAAATGTTTTAGTAATTTATTATTAGATAGGTATAGTTTTCTTAGGTATCTGAGGTAGGTAGCTATATTATATTAATTATAAAGAAGCGCTTAACTCACGTTTCATAAGTTTACAAGCAATATTCGACTTATAAAACGTGGGTTACCCCCTACAATATACCCGTATACAATCAATATGTTTTCATCTCACGTTAGTTTTGAGGTAGCTATATTGTTATACATTAGTTTTTACATACGTCTAAAGAAATGTATTGTCTTTATTTTCTTTTAGTTTATAAGATAATTTTTACGTATCCTAAGTCTTACGTATACTAGTACTCCTTAGTCTGAAATTACGTACTTTGTACTAACGTTATTGTATCGTTGTTGGTAAAAAACACTATTCATAACTCCCGAGGGAATAATGAGGGCTATTGTTCTTTCATGTATATGCATACAATAACAACTTTAAAGAGTAATATGGATGAAAAAATGTTCGATAGGTACATATTTGGAAAATGCGGATTTTACCTCCCTCGGGTTTTTATAAAATTATGAGAGAACTACGAAACTTACAGTAGTTGCTCTACATTTATTTTAAAGCTTATTAAATTGCCTATAAATCGTATCCTATAAGTTGTACTCGTTGGATCAGTGGTCTCGACGCAACTTCAGCCCAGAAAAAGGCTAAAACTAAAATTGACATACTTCTTTAAAAATGGCTTATTTTCAAAATGCTGCCATTCCATGACCAATAGTCCTATTGATCTCTAATTAGCTTTAATTTATCACAAATTTAATGTTCTATAAAACGTACATAGGAACTTTGAACAAAAAATGCATGGATTCGGAGACATCGACAATAATCTAAAAAAACCTGAAAATTTCGTAGTTTTTTGTGAATATTTTTTTTTCCACAACTTTTTGTGAATTGCAAACTTGTGTGTACATAGCCCTAATGGGTCCTAATAACATACTAAAAATTCAGAGATACATCATGCTTTGCGAATTTAGCTATTTTTTGTGTCGATTTTGACTGGCCTAAACTATTTGTGAAAATGCCCATTTAATAAAATTTTCTGGAACGCGCTTGTCTATAATTGAAGCCTTAATTACATAGCAAGGCATTCGTGTTACCATTACGAAGCACGTACACTACTGACCACCCTTTACTGTACTGACCACAGAACTGACCACCGGTGGTTCACACTGCGATCACTAACCCGCCTTCCAAGCGTGGCGTTTACGGCATTCAACCCACCTTCCTCAGAGATCGCTCTCTGCGGTATATGTATAAATAGGTAATGAAGAATATGTATTTTTGTAGTATTTTTTTTTACATATTTTATTAAATTAAGTACTTATTGAGTTGTAATATGGGTAATATGGTATGGTATGATAAAACGTCACCGCATGGTATGTACCTTTATTCTAAGAGTATACCTATGTAAAACAGAACCTTTTTATGAGTCTTGAAGCTTGAATTAAATGAATTTTATTTTTACGTTTTTTTTTGCAAAAATTGCATGGACACAATACATTATGAATGAATTCAATCCATGCAGATTCAAATCTTACTGTACATTAAATACTAAAAGAAGGGAAGGCGGCTACAATATTATTTTTAAAATAAACGCGTAGCGAGGGAATCAAGAGTTTGAATCCCAAAGTGAAGATAATTTTGCTACCATGTGACACTCTCTCGCCACTCTTTAAAAAATGTGTCAAGGTCGTCCCGCCATCTTCGTTTTGGTCTTCCTCTACTCCGAGATCTGTCCTGTGTGACCCATTCAGTTGCTAGTATCGTCCAGCGCTCTGGTTGCATTCGGCAGACCTGCCCTGCCCTGCCCAGTCCCACTTCAGCTTGACGTTCACTTCAGTTTTGGATCGCAGTTCGGTGTTTCAACACGATCGGTTCTACGAACACCCAGTATGCTGCGTTCCAGTGCTATTTGGCAAACTTTGAGTCTAGCCTCTAATGTTATATTATAAAATATATTTTGAAATAAAAAAGCGATAAATATCATGGAGCTGTTAATGTATGGGTGAGGAAATGTATTATTTACCAGATTATGGTTCTACTTTACATTGGATAATTTTTGGCTTATGCAACTCCTTGAACCTCAAATTTCCAAAGAATCAATTTCCTAGACTCTACGAGGAACTTGATTCTTTAGCAATTTGAGGTTGTTTGCGTGTACCAACTACCTACCAGAAAAACAAAGGTGTATTCGATGTACGATCAGTATGACCACCACAACGAGTCAAATAGAGCCCCTGTCTTAGTAATAACACAATTTATGTGTAAACAGACCACCTTTCAAATCTCCTCACGTAGGTCTATGGGTTTCTAACGGAGATTTATGTCAGTCTTAAGGGTATAATAAATAAATGGATACAGGAACGTTAAATAAAATTCTAGTTTATTAGTTGAAGCTTATTTTGTTAATAAGGTTTACTCATGCCGTGTGATGCCGGCTGACTAGAATAGCACCACCCCATCTCCTCCCGCGGGTGTCGTAAGAGGCGACAAAGGGAAAAATCCTACGGACGGACGCCTGCCAAGCGTGGCGACTATGGCAACTACCCCCCAAGATGATACAAGTCATATTTGTGGGAGGCCTATGTCCAGCAGTGGACTGCATACGGCTGAAATATATGTATCTATGTATGTAAGGTTTACTCACTAGAGGTATCATAAAAAGTAATAAGTTTTGACGACCGGTGTGGTGGTCATTTATAAAGCCGATGGTCCTGGATATGAATCCCAGTCAGGGCATTTATCTGTGTGATGAGCACAGATATTTGTTCCTTAGTCATGGGTGTTTTCTATGTATTTAAGTATATGTATCGGGACTCGGGACTGCCGGGTGTTGAATAAATAGATGAGATAAATTCTTAATTAGCTGCACAATACTGTATTAGATAACTGCATAATAAAACTATTGATTGCTAATATCAATAAACAACGTTAAAAAAAAATCTTAAGACGTCATTCATTGGAAGCGCTCAAAACGGCTTTATTTAAATTAAGTTTTGTCTGTATCTTACAAAAACAAATGTCAAAGTGACAGATAAGGTATGAATATATTTACCTATACCCTTACTTTCTTCGACAGAAATTTTTATTGTACCTCATGCTAGGAGGAATAATGACTGGAGAACGCACGCAACGCACACGAGCGCCAGTAAGGGACAAAGATATTCTGGCTTTTGTAGCCCAAATGTAACAATTCACTATAGTTTTGCTTTACAGGACATCCTTTATAACAAAAACATTATATATTATTATTTTGTATTAATTACCACAACTTTGGTTGAAAACCCAAGAAAACTCTAATAGTATTTGTTTGTTCCCCTCCAACTTTGACATTTCTGAATGGACCAGTTTGGAGGGGAACAAAATATATGTGAGACTATGACAAGGACGGACGAAAATAGCGCCGTCTCTGCCATACCTATGGAAAGTTACATAAGCCCATCCCTTTCGATCGTGGTATTATTATTAGCACGCTCCGTTTAGTTAAATGGTATGTCTATGCTGTCATGTATACCTTAGAGAGTTCTTCGCCTGTCACCTCATATCCTATAACTTTCTCGTGACATTTGTAAATCAGATGTTTTAATTAGGTTCTAAAATCGGATCCAACTTTCATGTTCGAACATGTCCCAGAAAAATTAATGTTATCGCATTTCTTGCCTTACGGTTCAAGGAATAAGATTCAAGATTGCATTAAGTACTGCAGCTGGTGACACTTAGCTGCGCTACGGAACTTTTAAGCAAAGTGCAACGCCGTGGAGGAGACTTGCAGCGATGTAATATAACCATATAATAAAAAGGAGTAGTGTATTTCGTCTATTATTTACTGGGTGAAATCGTTGTGATCCAAAATGTCAAATGTCAGGACGATCATACTTAGCAACTTTTCCCATTGTTTTTATATTAAGCAGAAACGTCTGCTAGCATATCATAGATATTTAAATCGAAAGAAAAATAGAAAAATTTCACCCGTAATGGCGTATACCAGGAAGGATAAAATAGAAAAATTTGACAAGTCCATGCGGTACTCGTATCGCACAATTGGTAGTGCGCTGGGCTAGTGATCCAGTGGTTGTGCGTTCGAGTCGCGCTGCGAGTAAAATTTTTCTATTTTCCTTTCGATTTAAATAACTTTTCCCATGAAATTCCTACAATATTCCGGGAGTTGTGTAAAGGTGCAGTGGGTTCCGTTACAGACATTTGTCCCCGAGCCATCGGTTTTTACGATGTATTTAAGTATTTGTATATTACATGTAGTTATCGTTGGCTTAACCCGCAACACAAGCTATAACTCATTTCATTTTTTGTAAGAATGTCCTATATGTATTTTTTTTTATGACATAGGCGGCATCCGAGCTGATGGATTGCTGGTGAGCAATTACCGTCGCCCATGGGCACCCGTAACACCAGATGCCAACAAGCGCGTTGCCGTTCTATAAGGGGGGTTGGAGCTCTGGGAACCTTACTCACCATCAGGAACACAGCACTACATACCTGAAAGGTAGCAGTGCTATTATGGCTGTGGTCTTCTGTAAGGAGGAGGTACTTCCCCAGTTGAATGGATTTAGCATGAAGTAACATGTTCTATCATGTAATAACCAAATCCCCGTCATTGGGGGCGCCTATTGTTCGTTTAGTTTGTTTTTTACATTTGTTACATTACTCTTTTTACTCTGACAACATATACGGCTTAATACTAGGATGCGCCGCGGTATTATTTAATTTATTTGGTAGACAAATTCCTTGAAAGCGGGTTGTTTGGGATATGGAAACTCTTGAATATAATAAGGCAGCTCAAACACGAAATTCGATCTTTTGTTGTTTATATACAGGTTGGTTTCGACGATTTTTGAGCGTTCGTACTTGAATCGTGATATTTTAAATTCTTTCAAAAACAAAGAAATGGTATGAAAAAAATATGACGGAAATGAAAATGGATGCAAATAGAAAGGCGAGGAAATTTTGTTCGCGATTATGTATTTAAGTATCTATCTATTATAAATGTCTTCGTCTAGTACAAAACAAGCCTAATTGAGCTTCAAAATAAAAAAATATAAATATTTAAGTATCAAAAAGTACCCAACAAGAAAAACATTCCAGTGATTCCCACACTAGGCATAGCCTGTATCGTGGGGATAAGCTTACCGTAGGTCTAGGTCGATTTGTGTAAGATTGTCCCGAAATATTTACTCCCAAAACTCGACTCCCTGCTACCCATCAGTTGTATTTTACCAATTATATATTATTTTCTATTGTTTTTTTTTTTAATAGTGAAATATATAGAAAACAGGACATACCCGGGATGTCCTTAAACTACGTCCAACAATGAGAGGTAGGGCACAGCGATGACCATCACGCTTGAATCTGGGGCAGCCCAACTGGGGAAGTACCTCCTCCTTACAGAAGACCACAGCCATAATAGCACTGCTACCTTTCAGGTATGTAGTGTTGTCTCCTGATGGTGAGTAAGGTTCCCAGAGCTCCAACCCCCCTTAAAGGTCGGCGACGCGCTTTTTTTTTTTTTTTTTTTTATGACATAGGCGGCAAACGAGCAGACGGATTGCCTGGTGGTAAGCAATTACCGTCGCCCATGGGCACCCGCAACACCAGATGAGTCATAAGCGCGTTGCCGGCCTTTAAGGGGGGTTGAAGCTCTGGGAACCTTACTCACCATCAGGAACACAACACTACATACCTGAAAGGTAGCAGTGCTATTATGGCTGTGGTCTTCTGTAAGGAGGAGGTACTTCCCCAGTTGGGCTGCCCCAGATTCAAGCGTGATGGTCATCGCTGTGCCCTACCTCTCAATTGTTGGACGTAGTTTAAGGACATACCCGGGTCCAAAACTTGGTCCAAGCTTGTGACTCCCCTGGTGTTACGGGTGCCCATGGGCGATGGTAATTGCTTACCATCAGGCAATCCGTTTGTTCGTTTGCCACCTTTGTCATAAATATATATATATATATATAGAAAACAGCAGTAACGGTCTGCGTTAATTTAAATTTGTCGCGCGCGCCTCTCGTGATCAGTAGCGGTACCGGGAAGATCGAAGTTCGTATATTTCGGGCATCTTTCTCTTTTACTTGATTTAAAATGTCATGAGAGTGACAGAGACAATCGTCCGAAATTCACGAATATCGTTGTTCGCGGTAGCGCCGCAAATCCCGGCGCGCTACACGGATTAACCCGTCAACGAGTCAGTTAACTGGGGAGCTACCGTAAAAAACGATATTCGTAAGAAAATGATTCTCTCTGTCACTCTCATGACGCTTTAATGGAGTAAAAGAGAGAGAGAGAGCCTTGTCGCTGCCGCGCGCCGCGCGCACTCTAATACCTAGACTACCGATTAGCTACTTGTTACGATAATTATTGTAAATCTACTTATTTGTTGAATCTTATTTTTCTAATCATTCAGTTTATGTGATATTTGCATACACTTTATTGATAAGACTATTTCTTACTCTCCACTTGCTTCTTATTCACCGCCCTGAAGACACCTTCTCATAAATATATTTCGTTTGAACAATTTACAAAATATTTATGACACTTTCAATGATATTTTATTTTACATAATCCTGAATAACTTGAAAACAAAAGAAAATCGAGGACTGATATTTCTACCGGGTGTGGCCTGTAATAGGAGCTTTAACTTTAGGCATCGTTTCTACACCAAAAACGTAGCAACATTTGTTCTACGACTTTTAAAAATAACTTATAGTTTAAATAATATTAATAAAAAAAGATTTTCTAAGCAAGCAATGTATTGCAAAAACTATGAAGTTTGTAGGCTGACAGTAAACGTCAACTAGACTATTGGATGCTGTTCATTGAAAATACTATTTACTTTGTTCGAAAAAATCACAAGTAATATATTATCCAATTATTTAAAGTTGTAGAACAAATGTTGTTTCGTTCGTGGTGTAGAAGCGATCCCTAAAATTTTTGCTCCTATTACAGGCCGCACCCGGTATATTATAAAGTGTGTCTTTGACCTTTGAGAAGGTTTGATTTTATTCCACAAACTAAGCTTATCCTCTAGCCGCCCAGAGATCAAGACTTGCTAGGCCAAATGCCAAACTGTTTATGCAGTTTTGTGGGGCAATATTATAAAGTATATTGTTATTACTGTACCTAATAAATAAATAATAAATAAATGCAACTATGGTTTGTCATAATTAAAATTCAAAATGGCATTCAATGGGAGACCTTTTTATAGGTCTCCGGGCGGCTAGAGGATATTTTGTTCTACAACTTTAAAAAAACACATTCATTTTTTTTTTGTCATTCAACATGCTTTCTGCCGTGTGATGCCGTCTGACTCTGCCGTGTGATGCCGGCTGACGGGGAAAGGGGAATAATCCTACGGACGGGCAGCAGCGTCCGTCAAAACCCAGCTACTGCGGTTGCCATCCCGCCTGCCAAGCGTGGCGACTATGGCAACTACCCCCAAGATGATACAAGTCATATTTGTGGGCGGCCTATGTCCAGCAGTGGACTGCATACGGCTGAAATGTATGTATGTATGTATACAACATGCTTTCAACGTATACAGTCCAATACGGTATTGTCAGTATGCTACAGCGGCGCTAGGTACTCCGAATAATGATATTCGTTTTCGGACGATTGTCTCTATCACTCTGTCGTCCTTAAACTACGTCCAACAATGAGAGGTAGGGCACAGCGATGACCATCACGCTTGAATCTGGAGCAGCCCAACTGGGGAAGTACCTCCTCCTTACAGAAGACCACAGCCATAATAGCACTGCTACCTTTCAGGTCTGTAGTGTTGTGTTCCTGATGGTGAGTAAGGTTCTCAGAGCTCCAACCCCCCTTAAAGGCCGGCAACGCGCTTGTGACTCCCCTGGTGTTGCGGGTGCCCATGGGCGACGGTAATTGCTTACCACCAGGCAATCCGTCTGCTCGTTTGCCGCCTATGTCATAAAAAAAAAAAAAAAAAAACTCTCGTGACACCTTAATTGGAGTAAAAGAGAAAGATGCCCGAAATATACGAACTTCGATGTTCGCGGTACCGCTCCTGTCTATTCCCTTTTAAGAAACTTTTGACGACCGGTCTGGCCTAGTGGGTAGTGACCCTGCCTATGGAGCCGATGGTCCTGGGTTCGATTCTCAGCCAAGGCATTTATTTGTGAGATGAGCACAGATATTTGTTCCTGGGTCATGGGTGTTTTCTATGTATTTAAGTATTTATATGTATCTATCTACTATATTATATCGTCGTCTAGTACCTACAACACAAGCCTTGAGCTTACCGTAGGACTAGGTCGATTTGTGTAAGATTGTCCCGAAATATTTATTTATTTATTTAAACGTCAAATGTCAAACAAGGTAATATCGCCCTCTATTACCACTGTGATAATATCGCAATGTTTGATATATGATTGAACTTAGAGGTTTAATAACTTGTCCAAATAGTCAGATATTTTAAAATCAAGAAACAAAATTAAATAAATAAATAAATAAATATTTCAGGATAATCTTATACAAATCGACCTAGTCCTACGGTACGCTCATTAAGGCTTGTGTTGTAGGTACTAGACGACGATATATATAATAGATAGATACATATAAATACTTAAAAACATAGAAAACACCCATGGCTCAGGAACAAATATCTGTGCTCATCACACGAATAAATGCCCTGACTGGGAATCGAACCCAAAACCATCGGCTTCATAGGCAGGGTCACTACCCACTAGGCCAGACCGGTCGTCAAAAATTAGATCAGTGAAGTGTCGAGAATCGAGTCTTTTGAGACTCCATAGTCGGAGGCACGCTGTGTATATCGTTAGCTGAATAGTTGAATACTCACAACACAAGCCTTGTTGAGCTTACCCTGGGGCTTATTCAATTTGTGTAAAAATATTGTGCAATATTTATTCTTTAATCCCTATATTTCTTTAATGTTACTATTTTGAAATAAATGTTTTTACCGCGTGAAAATTTGATTTATTATATTTATGCATATAGTATTGTGTTCTTAGGACCTGCCAATACAGCACCTAAAAAAAATAACAAATCCCTTGGTGGCAGCTATTTTTCGTTTAGCCTGCTAGACCCTTCAAATTTTATAAATATTTGTAATAAATTCTTATTTGTGACATTATCTATGAAAAGGGACCTTATTGTCGATGGCGCTTATGTCGTTGTTCAAGACGAACCAATACAAACGCAACGCGACTCGACGTAAGCGCCATCGACAATAAGGTCCCTTTTCCTAGATAATGACACATTTATACTTGAACGAGTACTTAAGTATATGAAAGTAGTAAAGTGAGTAGGATACTTCTTTATGCTCTTCGGTATCCAAAAATACACCTTCTGCCCTTTATTCTGATATAACCTAGACAGCTATCGTCTACATATTCTTTTTTTATAATATTAGGCTTTTTACGACGGTTCAGTAGACTTCCAATGGGTTGAAAAATTGTAACATAGAGCTTGGAAAGTATTAGAAAGGTCTCTTTGCACCCGGCGTCTAGTCTGTCGGTTATTTTTTTAAATCTTTGTGGAAGTTATAGAAAGGTTATAGATTAATAACTTATCAACGAAGCATCGTTGGTGTATCACCTACTTAAAAAAAATAAACCAAGCGGTGCAAGCCTCTAGGAGATACTTGGGTCATCTCTTCATAAAAATAATTCATACAATAATGGTGTCTGGAGCAAGAATTGGAACTTAGCAGATTACTTTCATTAGTATCTTATTAATATTCGTCAAGATGACACTTATTCGTGTCGTATTTTCTTTTATTACAGGATCACTAA
Organism: Grapholita molesta; assembly: GCA_022674325.2. Taxonomy (NCBI): domain Eukaryota; kingdom Metazoa; phylum Arthropoda; class Insecta; order Lepidoptera; family Tortricidae; genus Grapholita; species Grapholita molesta. The sequence continues at coordinate 8,256,033 of CP053139.2, forward strand.
TAAATTGACATAATTAATGTCGTATAAAATTATCATAATTCATAATTTAGCATAATGTATTTTATCTACGTACATGTCATAAGTGCTCTAAAATGCGTCCAGAAACCGTAGGCAATGACCAGCATTACCAACCATCAGAAAGATTTCAGTAGGATGTGTTAACATTACCTACTGAAATCAGTAGGTTATGAATTTAAATTTGGAACAGCTGTCAAATTCAAGTGGGGTGCATGGCTAATCTAGTATCTATAGATATTAAAACAGCCATTGATACTGAAATCAGTAGGTAATGAATTTAAATTTGGAACAGCTGTCAAATTCAAGTGGGGTGTCTAATCTAGTATCTATAGATATTAAAACAGCCATTGATACGAAACGCCAATTCGATATGTTTTTTTGATATAAATCGAACGACATTTGAACTCGAGTGACAGTAGAATAGGGAGTTCATTCGCTTGTCTATGGTTTAAAAAAAAAATGACTGAGATACGAAATACGCATCGCCGCCGTTCCAAGCTGTCATTTGTTTTGTTCGTTGACTTTTTAATGTTTACAAGTAACCCTAGTAATAAGTCATTTCCCTACGGTTTCTGAACCCATCTTAAAACACTTATGATATGTGTGTAGATAAAGTAGTGTATGTAACTATACATAATTAGGCATTACAACACTCGTGTGATATTATTATGAAACTCGCCTTCGGCTCGTTTCATAAACCCACACTCTTGTTGTAATGACCTTCATTATGCACAGATACATAAACTACTATTTTATTTAAACTGTAGTTTTCGGGGATATTACAAAACATACCCAACCTAATATAAAAAGTCCGTATAGTTTCAGATTATATTCTGCCAATAATAATGAATACTTAATTTCAATTAATTAATTGACACAATTATTATGACAATCAAATGTATGACAAATGAGACTAACCCATATATGAGGGATATTTACGTACTATTAAAGTTAAATACTTAATTATGACACTAACTTATTATTATAAAGTCCTCAACTTCCTACATAGACTACTCGTTACTCGGCCGTTTCTAGGCTTATAACAACAAAACGTTATAACTTCACTAAAACACTAGGCAGTAACGTCATTTGTCTTTTAAACTCGAACTATCAAAGTTAGACGATTTGTGGTAAAGTTGGGAAAGGATTTGAAAGCGTCGGCGTTGTGCAAAGTTGGACGTTATATTATATGATATGTGAAGATATGGCTAACTTTGCTTGTAAAACTTTTAAGTAAGTAAATATAAGTCTTGTTATAAAGTACGTGGCTGTTCAAAACCCTATTTATAAATTGTAGTTACATCTGTATTATAGATACGTTAAATATGACAAAAAAATTTTGGACCCGGGTATGTCCTTTAACTACGTCCAACAATGAGAGGTAGGGCACAGCGATGACCATCACGCTTGAATCTGGGGCAGCCCAACTGGGGAAGTACCTCCTCCTTACAGAAGACCACAGCCATAATAGCACTGCTACCCTTCAGGTATGTAGTGTTGTGTTCCTGATGGTGAGTAAGGTTCCCAGAGTTCTAACCCGCCTTAAAGGCCGGAAACGCGCTTGTGACTCCCCTGGTGTTGCCCATGGGCGACGGTAATTGCTTACCATCAGGCAATCCGTCTGCTCGTTTGCCGCCTATGACATAAAAAAAAATAAGTAGTTCTTTTATCGTGGCGATTTGGATATATGTTTTTATCTCATTAATTATCGGATTGCGAAGGCTGAAATTCCCTCAAAAGTTGAAAATTTTACATGTTCCGATTCAGGGCTCACGAAAGTTTGTCGCGTTTGTCGTTTGGGTCGTTTTGTGGTAACTCAGCCAACGATATATATAAATACTTAAATACATAGAAAACCCCTATGACTCAGGAACAAATATCTCTGCTCGTCACACAAGTAAATGCTCTTACTGGTATTTGAACCTAGGACCGTCGGCTTCATAGGAAGGTCACTACTATGCCAGACGTGTCGTGCAACGTCATAATATACATAGTAACAGACAAATATATCATATAGATATAAAGTTATATAAATAATGTTCGTACTGATATACTTGGCGATTTTGGTTGCTACTGATTTTTTAACGCTGACTGTATGACCGTTTTAAGGGACATCATATGTCATTTAGTGGATAGGACTACTCCTTTGGTGGTGTCAGGTCACAGTTTAGGGACAATCCCCTGGTCCAATGAATCTCTAACCATTTGTAGCTCTATGGTTGAGTCTTTTTTAGATCGGCCACGCAAGACTAGGTCATTGAGTACCTTCGCATAATGCACCTTAGTTTAACCGTTACAGTTAAGGTCATTGAACTCATATACATATTATAATGTACCTATGTAGCTAATGCTAAGAACATGGGGCCGATTTTTGAGTCGTGCAATCGAATTCATAAAACTTTGAGAACAAAATAAATCGCACATATAAGTTTCTTACCATTATATTTGGACAAAATGTATAGTTTCGATACTCGCGATTATACATTTTTATCACTCATGGTTCTAAAATACCATTTCTTCGTGTTTGAGAGAGTTTAAAATGTCACGATTCGAGCATCGAGTGCTCAAAAATTGGGCCCGTGGTCGGCTCCCTTAGGCCTCTACTCTACACAACATATTTCATCATAATTATACAGTTCAAAAATATAAGATACAAAAAAATACAGTATGAAAGCAAGTCAATATATTGTCAAATAAATAATGACCAAATATTGCAGCTTAAGACAGGGTTCCGTTCCGCCAATTACATCTGGAATATTACAAATTAAGAGACCTAATTTTTGAGAGTCGTGCACTGGACTCACACATTTTTAAAGTACCAATAGGTAGCTCATATTTTTTGAAACAGAGTGCACGTTCTTAAGAATCGCCTACACTTTTGCCACGGTTCCTGTGCCCAGGAAATAAGTAACTAGGTACTGACCGATATAAAACTCCATTAAAACCTCACTTTTAGATTTCTCCCCAAGCCTGGAAAATACAAGTAAATAAGGCTTCCGAGTAGCTAGCGGGGTTCTTAGAGGACTTTAATAGGATTCTTTGTGTTCAGTCGCAAATGCTGCCGTTTCTTTTAAAGTACTAAGTTGTTTTAAAACACTCGAGGAGTTTGTCGGCCAACAAACGGTTTGCTACTCTATTGTTGAAGTGGGAATAAAACTGTCTGTGATTTTTGACGTTATCGGCGTATAAGCAGTGATCGATAGACGATAAGATACAGCGAGAGAGATATAATGTGCCAAAATTCATTGAAGTCCCGAGGTCGTCACTTGTCATAAGTTATTTCAATCGAATTTTTGTTTTACGATCACTGGTAAGTAAATAATGATTTTTGTAATAAAATATACAATACAAGCATTTTCCGGCCCCAAACTATCTTCATACAGAATTTCGCCACATTATATAATTTATGCAGAAATCGCGAAACGTCTGGTTGATGTAACTGGTGTCCGAAGAGCTGGCGGCTTCCTCGCACAACGTATCAGCATTGCGATACAACGAGGAAATCCCGCCAGCAACCTCGGTACAATGCCTCAAGGGCCTTTTTTAGATTTTATACTGTAACTAGTTAAGTAATTGTAGTTATCATAATACGATTGTAATTTCATTCAGTGGTTAGAGGTAAAAACTGGAATACATATGTACGAGTATATATTTTCTAATTGTAATACATTATACCTGTAAAATAGACGACAAATTCGGACTATTTACACTATTTATAATAACATAAGAAGGGCTGGATTGTTTAATAATTTCTGGTACTTTTTGTCCCAGAATAGCTATTAAATAATAATTAAAAGATGAAGTAAGTTCGTTGGGTCAGCTAGTAAGTTATAATTTATATTAGGATTATATTAGGTCCTTACATATGAAATTGAGGTTTTTTCGAACTAACTGTTTGACAAAACGCCAATTTCATAGGTAAGAACCCAATATATACAGAATGGCCCATTCATATCAGTCAGTATGGCGAAATCTGGAACTATAAGACATATAAAGATTTGATCTTATCAACCATGTCAACGATTTTAGGGAAAAGAAAAACTGCATACATAGATATCTGTATGTACTAGTATATGTCTATGACTCTTTAGCAAGTCACGAATTGAATAGGTCTTGTTAACGCTTTTAAATCATGTTATAGATTTTTTAGCAGCCGGTACAAGTAATCCCTCGTCGACCTATATCTTTTGAGCTCCAACATATTTTATCCCCGGTAGTGTTGGGCGACTGGGCGTGTAGGAATTCCCGAGAAATCCTTCGCTGCCGGGAATTTTCACACAATGGAATATTGATGATATTATACCACCGGAATAATTATCTATCAGCCACGGACATAGGCGATAGGGCATGGGGCGCATGGGGAGCATGGGGCGCCTAAAGACATTGCCACGCTGCGCAGGCGGGTTGGCCATTGCACTGTGTTCCACGGCTGTGAAGGGCCGTCCTACGGTTGCAGTTTCTGGTCGCATTATAGTGCAGGGTCCATATATATGTTATATTTAATCAATAATTATTATTTTGTAAGACGTCTTCGATTCCATTATTGTTTATATAATAAAAAATGAAAATCCCGTAGTAATCCCGGAAAATTTATATTAGATTCCCGGGAGTTAAGGGCTACTTATCCCGTTCTTATGAATCTTATGATTCTCCGTTTATCCTTTGTATGAATTAGATATTACCAACTTATATTTGCAGGTGTTAGACATCGATAGGCCACAGATGTGGAGGAGAATGATTGAAAGCCTCGTATTTCATGATTTATCCGATAGCAAATGTAGGCTGGTATTTATATACAATGTAAGGCAATGAGTACAGATCATTGGAGAAGAAAGTTGAGATTCTACACTGGACTCTGAAATTCTCGGTAGTTAAAAATCGTAATCGTGAATTTTTTGTTTAATCATAGGTTATTGGGTACTAAGATCACATTTTTCATCAAAATATAAGAAATTAAAAATCTAATTCTTAGTTACAAGATGGACAGACGACCTCATTAAGGTCGCCAAAATGCAACGCAAACTGTAATTGAATAGATAATATCCACGGTCTTGGGTTTATTACATTTGATGCGGAAGCCTAAGATGTTTATTTTTTATATTTAAAAAAAAACTAACAAAACTTTATTTCATAGAAAAAGAAAATTACAGTTGACTTATGTCCAGCGCATGTCCAGGTTTTGGTAATTTTACTGGTCTAAAAAACTAATATAAAAACATACCTAGTACTTATATTGAATCGAATGTACCAAGAGATTCAGATTTTAATTTACATTTCCAGATTTCCCTACTCCGTTCCCGATTCTGAGCCATATCGGCTCGAACTTCAAGCTTGCATTTTTCAAGTACTCGAATATTCACTTTTCCCTTGAAAGCATTCGTTTTGCTTCTCTGAGAGAATATCTGAACGTTTTTTTTTGTTTTCAGCTGTCATCCAGAACTACAAAGAACCATGCTCAGTGTAGGGTTCCGTTTTTGACCTGTGATGTAGTTTTCGGTTCCGAAGTTTAAATTCCACGATTTTTTGCATATTATTTGGAATTGAGTTACAATAGTTTTTTTTCACAAAAAACTTACATGGTATGTGCAAAAGTATATTCTGCAATACTGAAGACAGTTTGTTGGTGGAAAAAGTAAAAAAAAAAGAAGTAAAAAGGGAGAGAGAGGGAGAGAGCGATTACTTCTGCAAATAGTCACTTTATCTAAGGATGTTTAAGGCAAATCTAAAATCTTTTTCATATGCCTAACGACACCACAACGACACTAACACGTTGTAGTTGAACCGAAACAAAAAAGAACCTCCCGACTTCACGAGTCAAAATGGCGCCGCATTAGTAAAATCACTCATCGAGATTCACAATGATGACTACGACCACTCTGGCAAGAATGTACCGACTAACGGCCCAGCCACGACATTGCGCGAATTGCGGCGCGGCAAGCGATTTATCTGTCAATTGCGTGTGATACCACCTAACTTTTGCACGTCTTGACCGCGCAATGAACAGATAAAGAACAACAGAACTCGCCGAGCCGCAAGTCGCACATTGTCGTGGCCGGGCCGTAAGAAGAAGAGACTTCACGACCGGGACCCACAATTTTTTCCCTTTTTTATTTGACAACTTTATCCATTCTGTTTGTCCTCGCGTTGTCCTGGCATTTTGACAACTAATCCCAGAATTTAGCGTAGGCACTAGTTTTACGAAAGCGACTGCCATCTGACCTCCCAACCCAGACGGTAAAGTAGGCCTTATTGGTATATCGGTTTAGTCGCGATGTTTTCCTTCACCGTAAAGCGACTGATAAATATCAAATGATATTTCGTACATAAGTTCCTAAAACTCATTGGTACAAGCCGGGGTTTGAACCTGCAACCTCCGGATTGCAAGTCGCACGCTCTTACCGCTACGCCACCAGCGCTTTTCATTTGTCCATTCTGCCTGTGTCACTCCAAATTCTATCTAGTAATATTCACTCATATGATAATTTCAACCCGCTTTTCTGTATCGATGTACAAGTATGTAATTTGTAATATGCCAGATTCAAAGTTGGCAAGCTACCCATACGCAAATTGCTAGTAGAGAAAACCTTATTTTATTGTTGATACTTAGTAACATTTTTTAGTAACAGTAGAATGATAAAACTATAATAATCACTTTTAGGGTTCAATAGTCAACTAGGAATCATTCGCCTCTCTGTCCATCAGTCTGTCAGTCTGGGTAACTTCAATAGACGCAATAGGGTTTTAAGTTTATTTCCCTCAAATTTTTCCCCGTGTTAAAAGGGCGACGTATGCAATTCCGGCAAAAGTAATCTTTCGGAAATAATCGCTTCAAAGTGAAAAGGCATGTAATATTCAGGATAAAGAAAAAACACGTTGTTTTCCACATCCGACAAGAGAGTAATCAACCACAATAGTACTGCCCGTGGGGCCACAATACATGTGGTGTCCGGAGAATGTAAGAAAAATGATCCGATTCCGAAAGAAACTTTAATAAAAATTCATTTCAATATGAAACATCTCATAGGTATGTGTCCAAATCGGATCGCGTGATTATTGATTGTCATAAAGCGTTTCTGAAATCTTTTCAGGATTAATATAAAAAAAAGCAATTTAATTTAAAGTATTAAACAGCATCATATTCAAATGTCGCAATTCTCACAGTTTCTGGAAAAAATTGATTAGATATGCCAAATTATGAATTATGACTTTATGACAATCAAAATTTTTGCGACCCGACAAGCACCCAGGAATATCTTAGAACACTTACCTTGATATAATACATTTACCTCGATTCAGAAACAATAATATTTATTTTTTATGTACTTGGGGGTATTACATTAAATTTTGACTATTGTGTGATAAGGAAAATTCTTAGAACATAATGTAGTTTTGTAGATTCTTGCAGCGAACATTTATAGTTTCATCGACACTTTGCACTAGACATGCGACATGCTTACCTCTCACCCCGTTTTACGTCCCTACACACCCCATTACGAGAAAGAGAAACAAATGAAAATGTATCAATCCATCCAGAATACCGGCGCGTCATACGTTAAGCCACAAAGGAATTCATTGGAACATTTAGCCTGCAGACGTTTAGGAAAATATTTTGCATTCACCTTATCTTTACTTCTTTTGTGCCTTGTGTTTGTATATTTTGCGACACTACCATTGTTATATAAGGCGGGGTGTACACGCGTTTTTCTTGGGTTGAACTTATTTGGACATACGTCATGAACTCATGATTTATTAGGCTCTGCACATTTTCTTCATACAAATATTTTAACTGTTTGCTAGTAAGTTCTATCGAGTAAGTTTTGTCCTAATCTTGATAATTCTATAGGTGATCACATGAAGGAATAATACCTGGAACAATAGATAAGAAAATGAAAAATGTTTCTTCCATAAGTCTCAAAATAAACTATCGTATGAGACTATTTAAAACCTTCAACAACCATTTCATCATTTACGCATATTTCCTTGAACTCTTTAATATGCTGGGATATTTGAAGAATAAAATGATTCAAATATTTAATGGTTTAGCATGTGTCTATCAGTGTCTGGTAACACGACTGTTTCACATATTCTGATACCTAAATGTTACATTACCTAATTAGAATAGGTACGATTTATGCTAACAAACTTTAGGCTGGCCGCGACTAAGGGTGCGTAACATCCCCCGGGAACACATTACCTCGATACCAAGTACTTGATGTCTCAATCTAAACCTTTGTCTATCTCTTTGACAAGTTTCATGTAAATCAGAACAGCCATTATTGCGCGATGGAGTAACAAACATCCAAATGTCTTTACAAGTTGTCACATTTAAAATAGGATTTTATGACGACCGATCTGGCCTAGTTGGTAGTGAGCCTGCCTATGAAGCGTATGGTCCTGGGTTCAAATCCCAGTCAGGGCATTTATTTGTGTGATGAGCACAGATTTGTTCCTGAGTCATGGGTGTTTTCTTTGTATTTAAGTATTTATATGTATCTATCTATTATATATATCGTCGTCTAGTACCTACAACACAAGCCTTACTGAGTTTACCGTAGGACTAGGTCGATTTGTGTAAGATTGTGTCGAAATATTTATTTATTTATGTTTGTTTTATATTGTTTTACTAATATTTTTTGGGGTTTTCAGTCGAACTTTGAGACAAACATTTCCGGCTCACCACAAGTTTTCTCAGGAAACAAAAAAAGAATTCATTTGTGTGCATGACTTTATACAAGTATATTTCGTACGGTAACATAATTTTACTAAAGCGAGTAAATATGTATAAACATGCGTTGTTTTTTATTAAAATGCAAATTCCACATTCTACTCGAGTCGATTTAGAAAATTTAGTTTGGCAAACCAACTCTGTAGCAGTGGAAGAAAAAATATATCGTATTCATATTTTGGGTAAAAGTACTGGGGTAAAACAAAGACCGTATGATTCTCTAATTCTTATTTTATAAAATATTTGCTTAGCCAAGTTTCAAGTAAGTTGTTTTAACTTCATCAGTTAAAATTGTTAAAAATGTACGAAATCAGTTAGTATTTCAAGTTTACTTTATATATTTAGTAACCCTCACAAAACATTCAGGTACTTTTTACCCAAAAACATACACGTTACGCATACAAGACACCAAATGTTTTGTGTTAGTTCACAAGCTTTTTCTCAATCCAATGCAATACAGTCTTATGTGCCCTTAAATACGCTGTTACTTACGCACATTCGATATTAACGTTGATGACAGACTTTTCTCAATCCAATGCAATACAGTCTTATGTGCCCTTAAATACACTGTTACTTACGCACATTCGATATTAACGTTGATGGCAGACATTTTGAGATTCACGTCTGAGTTGAGACAATGACACGTGGAAATGAGATGGCAGGGTAACGCGCTTTGATATTTAAATGCGTATCAAGTCATACATTCGTCTTGGTTTTTGAACTACGTGCTCGCAGCTACCAGTTTAACCCTTTCCACGCCAAAAACTGATATATCGGCACCGCAGGTTAAACGCTAATGACTGATATATATGTCACGGACCACAGAGCAAAATAGACCGGTCTGGCCTAGTGGGTAGTGACCCTGCCTATGAAGCCGGTGGTCCTGGGTTCGATTCCCAGTCAGGGCATTTATTTGTGATGAGCACAGATATTTGTTCCTGAGTCATGGGTGTTTTCTATGTATTTAAGTATTTATATGTATCTATCTATTATATATATCGTCGTCTAGTACCTACAACACAAGCCTTACTGAGCTTACCGTAGGACTAGGTCGATTTGTGTAAGATTGTCCAGAAATATTTTTTATTTTTTTTTTTAAATATACCTATATGTATGCACAAAGTTCAATTTAAGTTTTGACGTTTCGAAGGTTAAAAGTGGTATTCGTTCATCGTTGTATACATATCTTAGGTATAATTTGGTCTCAGTGTAAAGAGTGTAAGATAAGATTAAGTTCCATAAACGTTGTTTGGGACAGAGGTCTTCCGGACAAAAATCCCGTAAATAAGTAAAATCTACTCAGTAAAATGAAGTCTCCCGTAAAATCTACGCAGTAAAATTGGAAACGTTTTTGTTTGTATAGTATTTAGTATAAATTAACCAGGTCAATAGAATAATAGTTTGGATCAAAATCCGTTCAGCCGTTTTCAAGTGATGTGCGTTCAAATAACAGACAAACAGACAAACGGACAAAACTTCTAAAATCTGTTAGAACGTGTTCTGTTATCCGTTCTAAGTATCCCAAGCAAAAGTTGGCTATTCGAATATCTATATACAAACTTGATCCTCTTCAGTTTTATTATATGAATAGATATACATAGAAAAGCTACATAAATAATGATTATTATAAAGAGCCGCAGAGCTAGCGGCCCTACACAAGAGGGCCAAATATTCGGCACTCAGCGGGTATTTGTTCGTTCCGCTGGCCGTGGAAACTTCTGGTGTGTGGTGTGGGGAAGCCAAGGTTTTCCTTAAGGAGATGGGACGCCGCCTGCGAGATAAGGGCCTCGACCCCCGCTCCGGGTCTTTCCTATTACAAAGGTTGTTAAGGTTGTCCATTGCTGTTCAACGTGGCAACGCAGCGAGTGTATGTAATCGGTACCTTTGTACCTGGAACGACGCGGGGTGGGCTATTTTAATAGTTTTGTTTATTATTATTTTTACTTTATTTTTTCTTGAATAATTCGTGTAATTTTAATAAATCGTATTCTATAAATATTCAAAAACCATAATAACAAATTATTGTAATTTATTATAAATGATAATACTACTAATTATATCGCTTGGATTGCGCTTCAAATTGTACCTCGTGTAAGCAATAGGTACGCATCATTTTGCAAGCAATTAGAATACCATTATGCTTACGACCACAATTTCCTGCAGAATAGCTGGATTTGTAACCTGATAAGGAAATGATGCTGCTAATGAGGTGTACGAGGATTTATTCGTTTGTGGAACTTAAAATAAATTGTGGCGAATTAATTTCCGTTATATAGAGGTGTTATTATTTAAATAATGTTTTTGGGTACGATTTTGTTTGAAGTATCCAACGTTTTATTTTGTCTATGGTTGCAGACAATGTCATATTTAGTTTAGTTTAGGCTAGGCTTTGTCTCACTTCGAGCAAAGACATTAAATCAAATTGTCTTTCGCTAGTTACAAATAACACCTAAAAATAAAGCCTTGCTTTGTTTAAATTACAATTAGAACATATTATAATGTTATTTACTTTATTGATACGAAATTTACCACAGAAAAGTATTTTTTTTATGACAAAAGTGGCAAACGAGCAGATGGATTGCCTGATGGTAAGCAATTACCGTCGCCCATGGGCACCCGCAACACCAAGGGTGTCACAAGCGGTTTGTCGGACCTTAAGGGGGGTTCGAGCTCTGGGAACCTTACACACCATCAGGAACACAACACTATAATACCTGAAAGGTATCAGTGCTATTATGGCAGTGGTCTTCTGTAAGGTACTTCCCCAGTTGGGCTTCTCCAGACTCGAACGTGACAGTACTTCGCTGTGCCTTACTTCTCATTGTTGGACGTAGTTTAAGGACACCCGGGTGTGTCCGAAACGTAACTTGTTTTAGCAAAATAGATGATTACTATAATCTTATAGATAAATGTATTTATATTCATTTAAAATTACATTATAAGTTACATGACTGATAACCACATTTAATCATTTTCATGGCAACAATTTTGCTCGGTTCAGTTACTCGGTATATCCTTATAACATCCCGAATTTCGGAGGTAAATTATATTTTACGCACATAAATATTTTGATGCCAGGTACAAACACGATCTTTGCAAACGAGGACATATGGCAAATATTAATAATGCCGCCCGAGTGACATGGTATGAACGATCCCGGAGGCTGAGAACGTTGATACGTTCCTCACGCGAGTCGAACGTTCTAACAACCCAAGACCTCAGACCTAAGTTGTCGTAGTTAACGGAAAATATTCGTCTTTTGTCTTTTTTTAATAAGTACAAATATAAAAACGGCTAATGGATTCAGGGACAAACGATTAACTTAATAATATACAAATACTTATGGCGTAGGGATGTGACGACCCCATCGCCCACTGGTTTTCTCCAGTGCAATCAGTCAACGCAGGGCAGCTTGTGGCGAGCTGTTGGAGAGTAGCGACTCCACGTACCTGAGTGCCCCTGGGGTGCCCTGTCGGACAGGTGGGACAGGTCCCCTACCTCTGGCTTGCCTTCATCGGCCGTCCAGAGTGGGGTCGCGAGAGCTGCGTTCTCGAGGATAGATGTGGAAACCTAAGTAGCGAGTTGGCTATATGTTTAAAGTCCAGTGACACCTCTCTACCCTTAGCCCTATGCACCGGTGTTGCCCTTGAGCCATCTTTGATGTCGCTTTTTGTGGGGGCCCATCTCGCATAGGGCGAGTCACCGCCTGCCGGAAATAAAATTGAATACCATTTTATTAGGCAGACGTCCGGTTTTTTTATCCAATAGCCCAGTAGCAAGTCCATCCTTTCCACCCAATAGCCTAGTACATTCTAGATTCCATTATAACTCAATAGTCCTTACACCATGGCGGGTGCTGTCTCTGTGCGCGTCCCATGATACGGACAGGGGCAACATCCGCTTAGTGTACCCCTTACATTTCATTAAATTGTCGAAAGGGCCTCTGCGCGTTGGCTCGATCTAGCTCCGCGTACGCCTCCCAAATGTCCGGAACACCATTGTTCCGTGTACGGAAGAGACATACAAATACTTAACTATATAGATAACAACCATGACTCAGGAAAAATATCTGTGCTCGACCATCACACAAATAAATGACTAATCTTCACTGTGATTTGAATCCAAGACCATCGTCTTGATAGGCAGGGTCATACCTCATACCCACTAGACCAAACCTGTCGTCGATTATGTTGGCAAACATTAGTAAAATCTACGGGAAAATATATTTATTTACAGAAATTACAATCGTATTATGATAATTTGATAACTACAAGTACTTAACTAGTAACAGTATAAAATCTAAAAAAGGCCGTTGAGGCATTGGATGCTGGCGTCATTTCCTCGTTATATCGCAATGCTGACAATCTACTGTATAAAATATTAAACAACAAGATGACTAGCTTAAATTGGATGTCTAACTAACAGCCAAGAGGCTGTATCGATGTTCATAAATTTCGGACGGTTGTCTCTGTCACTCTCATGACATTGGAGTAAAAGAGAAAGATGCCCGAAATATACGAACTTCCAGGCCAGTAGACAGCGACGTAATGGTTTATCTTAGCCTTTGACTCGCTTATTTTTCTAACCAATGGAACGTTTACAACGCCATATGATCTTTCGCTCGGCGATAATAAATGCATTGAACAAACTGCCCTTGTCGCGTAGTTCCGTTGCATTCGATAGAGACTTTCAACGATTTCTATTTGCGAAACCAAAAATTAGTACACTCAACATATTTTTTTAATTTTGATATTTTGTGTGCATTTTTATTACCTACTCCGTTATTCCTAGATTAATTATAGCGATGTTTACTTCCTTTCAACGGAACAACAAACATCGCTATAATTAATCTAGGAATAACGGAATGTAAGAAAAATCCTAGGAAACTTTTTTCTTGTATCCAGATCGAAAGAGCTCGTGATTCTGACACCCTCCATCTTTGCCTCTGTATGGATAGTCGTCGAAAAAAAGTTACTGATATGAAATTCCATTTCCGTCCCCTTCAGTTACCGCGCCCAAAAAACCATACTATAAGGAATGTAAAGACAATGTTTCAATGGTGTACACCTATCTCAAGTATTAGCGTTGTTTTTCAATCTTTGCCTAAGCCATGGTTACCTGCCGGATGAACTCATGTACACAGTAGTTGTCCCCGTTGTTAAGAACAAAACCGGCGATGTTTCTGACATGTCCAACTACAGGCCCATCTCTCTGGCTAACGTTATTGCCAAGGTCCTGGACAGTCTGCTTGACAAACAGCTGGCTAAGTATATCCACCTGCACGATGCTCAGTTCGGCTTTAGGCCTGGTTTATCCACTGAGTCTGCCATCCTATGTCTAAAACAGACTGTCCAGTACTACACAGCCAGAAAAACGCCAGTTTACGCCTGTTACTTGGACCTCTCGAAAGCATTCGACCTGGTGTCTTATGACATGCTGTGGCATAAGTTACAATCCGAGACTGACTTACCAGTAGAAGTTACCTCGTTACTCAAGTATTGGTATAATAAACAACAAAATTGTGTCAAGTGGGCTGGAGAGTACTCGGACGTATACGGGTTGGAGTGCGGTGTGAGGCAAGGGGGGCTAGGCTCGCCCCGCCTCTTCAACCTGTACATGAACCGACTGCTGCAGGAGCTCAGCAGTGCCAATGTGGGATGTTCCGTAGATGGAGTACGCATTAATAACATCAGTTATGCGGACGACATGGTACTGCTGAGTCCCTCAGTGGGTGGTTTAATTAGTCTGTTGCGCATATGTGAGTCATATGCGGAGGCCCATGGGCTCAAATATAATGCGAAAAAAAGTGAAATCATGCTATTTAAGGCAGGTAATAAGACCTACAGAGTACCTCCTGTAACTCTTTGTGGTACTCCTTTAGCTCTGGTCAAGCATTTTAAATATTTGGGTCACTGGGTCACCGACGATATGTGTGACAATATGGACATGGAGAGGGAACGCAGAGCGCTGGCTGTCCGCTGCAACATGGTGGCCCGTAGGTTTGCACGATGTACTGATAACGTGAAGGCTACGCTTTTTAAAGCTTACTGCCAGTCCTTCTACACGTGCAGCCTGTGGACTAGCTACAACGAACTAGTAATACTATAGAAACCTGACTCGAGCTCAAAAATGACCCCACGGCTAGTGTGCCGCGAACGATCGACTGGGCCGCGGCGGAGTTTGACAGCTTTAGTAGTACACAAGCTTTCTATGACATAACATGTCAGCTAATATAAAATTGTTAAATTAAAAAACCCTATAAAATGTCTTCTTGTGCGGTAAAATGGTCCCACAACAACTGCACAAAAATACACGAAAAACAATGGGATCCATTGGTTTGTGTAAGTTTAACCCTGAATGTGATAAACAATTATTTAAAGTAACATATTTTTGTATAGACTAATACGCTGAACCAAATGTCGTATATCTATACTAGTTTTATAATGACTTATGCCTTTATGATACTGAGTGACAGATTGGGGATTAGGTTATGCGTCAATTATACTCACAAGTAAATTAATTCATGTATTTTTCAAGTAACAAGCAATTCCTATTATTTGCTTTTATCTCAAAAAACAAGTACGCTGAAAATGTGCCGCTAGTAAACTTTCCGACAAAATTATTCTAGTTTCCCGAAGGCCCCGAAAATAATTTATTAGGTATTTAAAATTAATTTTATAAAAATATGTACGTACAGTCATGGAATTTAATTTCCAACCTATTTCATTTAAATAAACATTCGCGATGCTTTATGGTCGAAAGTTGTATTTCTATAATAGTATTGAAATGTCAATACGTATTATCTGTGATTGCACTTATTCTCTTTGCGAAAAGTTACCATTTTCTTTTCTAATTCTGAAAGCGTGTCAGCTTCTTAATGGGTATTATATTCTTTACGAATCTATCTACTGAGAACCTCGAAAATTGAAATTTCGTTACTTGCATCCCTATCTTTCAAGATTGCAAGAACAAAAAAGATGAACAACTCAGTAGTCATCCGTTTTTGGAAAAGTTCCTTGACGTCCCAAAATTCAGTACCCCGCGTCAATTTAGTAAATCAGGCCCGGTACCGCGAACAACGAAGTTCGTATATTTCGGGCATTTTTCTCTTTTACTCCCATTAAGGCGCCATGAGAGTAACACAGACAATCGTCCGAAATTTACGAATATCGTTCTTCGCGGTAGCGCCGCTGTTGCGTCATTATTAAAACAAAACAATGCGTGCGATATATAAAAGTAACATCCTATTCTAGCTTGCTCTTATGGTGACAGTTTGCTATTACGATATTGAATTTATATTGTAACCCACCTAGGTTAGAAAATAAATTACTTCTCCAAAACATTATTAACGATATACCTTCTTATAAAGTATGAACAAGAGTAATATTAATAAAAAAATAATATTCATATAAATTGGTTCCATCTCGGTTAGTATCATCCCTGTAAGTTTGACAACGCCATAATATTGTAACGCCGCGCATGAGGTTTGACACTTTAAACTTTTATGAACCAATCACAACTTTTTTTAATAGCGCGAAATTGTCTATTGGATAAATTCTAAGCTGCTCTGACATATTTATGAAGAGGGGATACTGTCAGTGTCAACGCGCCTGGGGTCATTTTTGGAAGGCATTTTTGTATGGAGAGCTGTGTCTATATATATTCAGTCACCGACTAGCTACACTCAGCGAGCATACAGCGCTCTGAGGGTACAGTACAATAACGCGTACAGGGTGGTGTTTGGGCTGCCGCGCTACTGCAGCGCCTCGGGTATGTTCGCGGAGGGGCGGGTCGATGGCTTCCACGCGATCATTAGAAAGCGATGTAGCTCGTTGCTGAATCGGTGGCGCGCCAGCTCGAACACCATCCTGCGTGTGCTGGCTGACCGCTGGGACTCGCCGTGGCTGAAGCACTGGGTGCAGCTACATGCTCCCTTATGTGTTAATTTATTTTAATTATGAATAATATTAAGATACTAACCCTAGTTTTAAGAATTTAGCATGTATTAACAAAGTTATGGACTCATGTTCGAAATAAACGATTTTTATTTTATTATTTTTTTATTGCATTTTTGAGAAAATATAACTTTGTATCACCATTTTGATTTCACCCAGTATTAAAGCCTGGGGAGAGAGTATCGATTTTGTACCGTTTGGCGTAGAAACGCTACGTCCTTTGGGTCCCAGCGCGCAAAACCTTTTTGCAGAAATCGCGAAGCGTCTGGCTGACGTAACTGGCGACCAAAGAGCTGGCGGTTTCTTCGCACAACGTATCAGCATTGCGATACAACCAGGAATTGCCGCCAGCACTAGTACAATGTCTGAAGGGCTTTTTCTAGATTTCATCTAGAGTAGTTAAGTAGTTGTTGCAATTCTTATTAAATAAAATACAATTATTGAAAAAAAAAAACAAAGGTAATAAAAACTTATAAAATGAAAATGCATATTGTTATGTTCGAATCTGAAATGTGCATTCTCGTGAAATCGGCATCCATTTTGTCATTTAAACATGGAGTATATTCGTATATGGAAATGTGAAATGTGACAGCTGTTCGAACTCACTATCAGTATGTTTCTGAATACTTAAGTAAATATTTGCGTGTATTTACTTTGAGGATTATCAAATAGGAAATGGTATGATATTAATGTTCATTAATTCCAAGGAAATTCACGATTAACTTTAGTATATTAAAGTTAAATACTAATTTTAGTTAATTATTAAGGTTATGCGTAGAACTCTGGTAGACATATTTAAGTGTAATGGATGCTTGATAAAACCATCCAGCTCTACCCAGGGATCGGAACCGGTTTCAAAATACCGGTTAAAATTGTTCGTAAACAGTTTAAATTTCTGTTCTGTCATTAACCGATAATTAGCAATAACGTTTTCATAAAGAACGAATCAATTTCGGTTACCGGTATTTATGAAGAACAGAATTTATTTCGTTCCGTGAAACCTTATTGAACTGGTTAATAAGTGACAAGTTTGTCAATTAATTTATTTATCTATAACAGCCACTTCAACCAGCAATACACTGATATCGCATGTTAAGGCTCACCTTTTTATTGTAATTAAGTCATAAATCGGTATGTCAGACATTGACATTAATCAAATGAAATAGCTAATTATAAATTTCATTTCCGCAATCATGGGAAGAAAAAAAGAAAATAAAATACAATACAATACAATACTTGTGCAATTCTGACAGTCAGCACCCTATTAGCGTTATTTCGGCACCAGCCACAGTTCTAGCGAGCCTGGGGTCCGCTTGGCAACCTAATCTTATGATTTAACGTAGCACTATTTTTTGTGGAAACGCCTTATTGAGATTAGTGACCGGTTTTCTCACGACGTTTTCCTTCACCGTAAAGCTAGTTCTGAATATCAAATGACATTTCGTACATAAGTTCCAAAATACTCATTGGTTCGAACTGGGGTTTGAACCCAGAATCTTCCAGATTGAAAGACCAACGTCTGCTACCTACTACGACCAGTAGGTCACAACCGTTTAATTACACAATTAAACGGTTATTACACAATGCTGAAAGTAAAAACATTAAAAACACTATCTCGGACACAAACTGCCGAATAACTTTTTTTTCCTGGTTGATACATAGGTAAGGAAAAGATTTAATTCTCTATTTTAAAGCTAGTTTGGTCTCTGTACGTGAAAAATCATAAAGCGGGTCAATAACACCCAATGACCTTTGAAGAAAGACCTTAGAAGCTTCGGTAGCCTAGTCGTTCAAGCACTCGACTTTCAAACAGGCGGTGGTCGGTTCGATCACCGTCCGTACCCCTGAGTTTTTCGGAATTTATGTACGGAATGTCATTTGATATTTATCGATAGCTTTTCGGTGAGGAAAAACATCGTGAGGAAACCTGCATACCTACATCTGAGAAGAAATTCAAAAGGTGTATGTGAAGCCTCCAATCCGCACTGGGCCCGCGTGGAGACTATTGCCCAAACCCTCTTATGAGAGGAGGCCTGTGCTCAGCAGTGGGACGTACAAAGGCTGATGATGATGATGATGACCTTTAAAGTAAAGTGTCCAATGCATATTAATGAATTCTTAAAACGATTTTTCTCGGTATCTAAATTATAAAACGCAAATATGCAAAAAGTTTGCCTACTACGACGATCGAACCCGGTACCTCCATATTCCTAGTCAAAACTCAGAGCCATCGTTGTATCTCTGACATTGACATCTCTGACGTAGAAACCGGTTAATTTCGTTCAACAAAAACAAAACCTGCTGAAGAACAGTTCTCTCATATTAACCGATTAAAAACCGGTAACCGAAAACGAGAACACTATTATTTCGGTTTGACGTCTAGAGGCATAACCGGTTTGGTTGAAAATACCGGTATCCGATCCCTGGCTCTACCTTACCTACCTTAGGCCGGCAAAGTCTTCTTTTTAAATTGCATTGCATTTGTGACACAGTATTTTGGCCATTAAAATATTGGTTTCATTTACTGGTCGGTTAGATGACAGCCTGCCATTATGCCTATAAAAACAATAATCAATTAGTGATTTTTGCATTTTATGACACTAGCGACCCGCCCCGGCTTCGCACGGGTGCAATGCTAATATTAGTCTTTTCCACTTTTTAATGGATGTTATTATACATTATAAACCTTCCTCTTCAATCACTCTATCTATTAAAAACCGCATCTAAATCCGTTGCGTTGTGTTAAAGGTTTAACCATATATATGGATTTAGGGACAGAGAAAGCGACTTTGTTTTATATTATGTAGTGAAGGTTATTTTTAGTTTTTGTAATACAAGTATTATTTCTTGGAGTTTCTTTTTATTATTGTATTGCATGTTGTATAGCAATACATAACTCGTGAAAAGGTTTTTTGGTTCTCTTCACAATCCAATTATACTAGGCCGGCAATCTCTTACTTCCCGGCTTCTGTAGTAATGCACTATGTCTATCTTGATTTGGGAAATTGTGTTTTTAAGTTAGGCACGGCAGCTGCCGACGCAAACGACAATAAAGACCGAACACATACCTCGCCGCGCACTATATTGAATTTCTTTTTTTTCAGAGACCACTAGGCTACAAGGCTGCCACGTTATCATACGTTATCACGTCTTCAGTTTTACGGCGCAGGTTTGCAGGCGAGTCATGCCCGCGTCCGTGCTGGGAATGTGAGAAGGCGGAAAGTTAGGTAAAGTTTCAGAAAAATTGCATAGGGTGACATGTACAAACGGGTTTCCGGTCTTATTTTATGTTGCACTATTACGTGCGTATTATATTTCGGTTGACGTATTACAACACGATCTTGAACCGATGTCCGGTCGCGTAAAGGTTCTGGAGTGGCGACTATGAACTGGAAGGCGCGGCGTGGGACGGGCCCACAAGGTGGACCGACGACCTAGTTAAGATCACGGGAATCCACTGGATGCGAGTGACGCAATGGTCATTATTGGTCTTTTGGGAGAGGCCAATGGCTAGCAGTAGACGTCCTTCGGCTCATATGATGATGATAATTAGGTATAATAAGTAAAAAAGTAATAAAGTAAGTAGTAGTAAGTTTTGACGACCGGTCTGGCCTAGTGGGTAGTGACCCTGCCTGTGAAGCCGATGGTCCTGGGTTCGATTCCCAGTCAGGGCATTTATTTGTGTGATGAGCACAGATATTTGTTCCTGAGTCATGGGTATTTCTATGTATTTAAGTATGTATATGTATCTATCTATTATATATATCGTCGTCTAGTACCTACAACACAAGCCTTACTCAGCTTACCGTAGGACTAGGTCGATTTGTGTAAGATTGTCCCGAAATATTTATTATTATTTGTATGTCTCTTCCGTACACGGAACAATGGTGTTCCGGACATTTGGGAGGCGTACGCGGAGCCAGATCGAGCCAACGCGCAGAGGCCCTTTCGACAATTTAATGAAATGTAAGGGGTACACTAAGCGGATGTTGCCCCTGTCCGTATCATGGGACGCGCACAGAGACAGCACCCGCCATGGTGTAAGGACTATTGAGTTATAATGGAATCTAGAATGTACTAGGCTATTGGGTGGAAAGGATGGACTAACTACTGGGCTATTGGATAAAAAACCGGACGTCTGCCTAATAAAATGGTATTCAATTTTATTTCCGGCAGACGGTGACTCGCCCTATGCGGGATGGGCCCCCACAAAAAGCGACATCAAAGATGGCTCAAGGGCAACACCGGTGCATAGGGCTAAGGGTAGAGAGGTGTCACTGGACTTTAAACATATAGCCAACTCGCCACTTAGGTTTCCACATCTACCCTCGAGAACGCAGCTCTCGCGACCCCACTCTGGACGGCCGGTAAAGGCAAGCCAGAGGCAGGGGACCTGTCCCACCTGTCCGACAGGGCACCCCAGGGGCACTCAGGTACGTGGAGTCGCTACTCTCCAACAGCTCGCCACAAGCTGCCCTGCGTTGACTGATTGCACTGGAGAAAACCAGTGGGCGATGGGGTCGTCACATCCCTACGCCATTATTATTATTATTCTCTTTATTCATTTTAAATCTTAGGTTAGGTTTTATAACATTTTTATAAAAGTAAAATATAAAAATACATCTAAAACGTATCAAAACAATAAAAACATTATAAAAAACCTAACCTAGAGTGCCGCCGGCAACGGGGCAGGGCCCAGGCTGCCGGTGGTTAGGGCTGCAGAGAGAGGAACCGTCGGACTATGCGCGCCGTGTCCAGGATTACCGCCTTCTGAATCTGACCCTTGATCCAACCACAACCACGTAGCGAGAGTCTCTCAAGATGTTGGTCGAGACTCTTCGCTATGAGACCGTTCGCGGAAACAACTATCGGTACAATGATCGCCGAATCAACTTCCCACATGGCGGTTACCTCGTGAGCCAAGTCTAAGTACTTGCTGGACTTGTCCTTCTCGGCCTTCACGAGGTTCTCGTCACATGGGACGGTGATATCGATGAGCATTGCCCGGCGCTGCGATCGATCTATCACCACGATATCAGGCTTATTGGCTACAATAGTCCTGTCCGTGATAACAGATCGATCCCAATAGAGCGTGGCACGACCATTTTCGAGAACTGGCGCAGGTGTGTACTTGTAGTACGGCACTTCGCGGTCCGCAAGTCCATACATAAGAGCAAGCTGCTGGTGTATAATCCTGGCTACAAGGTTATGTCTGTGCAAGTACTCGCCGTTAGCAAGATGAGAACAACCGGAAATTATATGCCTGAGTGACTCTCCGGGACGGCGGCATGCCCGACAAATGTCGACCGTACCGTCTTTCAGGATATACTTCCGGTAGTTATTCGTCATGATAACTTCGTCCGCAATTGCACAGGCAAAACCCTCGGTTTCTCCGAAGAGGTCCCCGAATCGTAGCCAGTTCACCGACGCGGGCAGGTCTACGTCTGGTCCCGTTAGGGCCCTGTAGAACCGCCCGTGTAGCTCCTTACTCTTCCATACGGCCTTGCGGTCCTCGGTACTTAGTACCACTGGTTTGCGCCAGTTCTCGTTTGCCAAGGCGAGCGGTGTGAGGTTCCTGTCTACTGCCACCACATCACGAAGCATCCCACACTCGTGGTTCAGGAAATAATTCCTGAGATTGCACACCTCACGGTTATGGAGACTTTTGGCATTTAAAAAGCCGCGGCCTCCACACTTCCGTGGGGTATACAATCTCATAACCGACGAACGTGGGTGTAGCATGCGATGTGTGGTGAGTAGTAGTCGGACCCTTCTATCCAGGGCATCCAGCTCGGTCTGAGTCCATCTTAGTATGCCAAAGGAGTATATAAGTAAGGGCATTACCCAAGCGTTGAAGGCCCGTACCTTATTGCCACCTGACAAAAGGCTATTAAGTACTTTTGTCAGCCGACCGAAGAAGCGCTCCTTCACCGCCTGTCTAATAGCCACATCCTCAATACCCAGAGACTCTGACATACCAAGATATTTATAGGTTTCTGATTCGGAGATAGATCTGAACGACATCGTCTCAGAAAGCTGTAAATTTGTTGAATTTACTACTTTCCCCCGCTGTACATGCATAACCGCACACTTATCGACACCAAACTCCATCTTGATGGCACTACTGAACACTTCAGTGGTTTTCAGTAGCTCCAGCAAGACTCGGTTGTTTGGCGCAAATAATTTGAGGTCGTCCATATACAGAAGGTGAGAAATGACTTCACCCTCTCTCCGAAGCCGGCAACCTAGTCCCAAATCCTTCAGTAAAGTACTGAGCGGATTCAGAGCTAGGCAGAACCATAGGGGACTCAAACTGTCACCCTGGAATATTCCTCGCTCAATCCTTATGAAGTCCTGCGGGCCAGGGGTCATCGCCACCTCCTGGTTGACGAAGGACTGTGGTCCATTGCCTCATACACGCACCTAGGAAGGATCTTAAAGTTGCATTGACTTTATACAATTCTAAGATCCTCTGCAGCCATGAGTGAGGCACTGAATCATAGGCCTTCTTGTAATCAATCCAGGCGGCCGAGAGGGCCCCTTGTTCCGCCGGACCTGTTGGCAAATGGTCATGTCTATGAGGAGGAGCTCTTTAGTACCACGGGACCCAACCCTACATCCATTTTGAGAGGTGGCCAAAATGTTGTTCGCGACAACGTGCGTGTTAATTTTGCTCTCAAAATGGATGTAAGGAGCTTGTAGAGTGTAGGCAAGCACGTGATGGGTCGATAGTTTTTAGCTTCCGTGGTACTACCGGACTTATAGAGCAGGAAGGTCGTACCAGTTGTTAAGGAAGGTGGCAAGGAGCCGAGCTCAAGGGCTTGTTGGAATTGCGCTGCTAATCGCGAGTGCGAGCATCGAAACCATTTCAACCAGAAATTGTGCAATCCATCCGGCCCAGGACTTTTCCAGTTCTGGGCCGTGCGGACTGCACAACTTACGTCGTCGGGACTGATTGTGATAGCCCCCATAGGTTCGATAGACTCGCACTCACGTTCAACAACGCTCATCCATTCACCCTCCGTGTGTTCAACAGGCACTGACCAGATGCTACGCCAGAAATCAGTCATGACAGTAGCATTCGGCATCTGCGTGTTAGACACACGGGGATCAGCTTCCTCCCATCTTCGGTACACCTTCCTTTGGTCACTCTGAAAGAGGCGATTCTGCTGGAATCGATCCACACGCTCTCTATAGCGACGAATACGGCTTGCCCATGCATACACTTTCTGCTTCAGGAAGTCGATGCGTTCCGTGATATTGGCCATGTAGTCGCGGGGCCTGATATTCGTCCCCGCGAACGCCTGGTTCACAAAACGCATCACTCGGGGGCGATTATTGCCCCCCCTGAAGCAGATCAGCTTTGCAATGAGAGTCCTGAATGAAGTGATACGACGCTCGATCCGTACTTGCCATGCAGGGACACCTCCGGCGGTCCCTAGGTGCACGTTCAGCGTCCGGAAACTTGACTCGTGCAACACGGCACGCCGCGATGGCCCCGCAGTACATGATCGAGTGTGTATCATCTAAATCTTTACTAGTCCGAAGATATGGCTCTAGTAAAGCATTCAAGGCTCCCATTATCGCATGATTGCGTCTATTCATTGGCAAGCGTGGTATTCGAGGCCTAGGGTTGTTTGTGGAGCGATACTGCGTAATCGTCTCTTCCAGAGTCCTCCTCATTTGCTCATTAGCTGTGGTACTCACACTCTGACTCGCGAACTCCTCCTCGTCGGCACAAGGATCCACCCGCGGCACCCGTGGTGCCAGGTCGGATGCTGGCATCGAGACCGGCGCCGTGGCGGGCGGGTCCTGCGCCGAGGTGAAGGCGGCACGAGCAGAGAGAGCCTCCAGGCGAAGCCGATCAAGCGTCAAGTCATCCAATCGCTTGAGCCGTTGGATGACTCGCACCTGATCCGATAGTCGCTGCGCAGTCACGTCGATAGTTGGTTCAAGGGCCTGAAACAGAGGCAGCATCCGGACACGGTACGCGCACAGATTAGTTCCCCTCTGTAGCCCTGTAATAGGCGCGCATGCAGTTCTCATTCATTGTTTGAGTCCACCGCATGCGACGCACTACACCACCGGCAGCGGGAGCCGTGGGCGGGGCAGTGTGTCCCGCGGGCCCCAAGCGTGCCGGCAGCGGCGGCCGTCCTCGCCGCGCAGGTGGTCGTGGCGGCGGCGGCGGCGCGCACTCGTCGCTCGACTCGCTGGTGTCGGCCGCAGTTGCGAACTCGTCGGCCGACTACGATGGCGAGGAGACGGACGAGGCGGGCGAGGGTGGTATCCGTGCGTTGTGTGTCGACGCTTGTTGGTTGCGTGTTTTGCTGCGTGTAATCATTACTGCGTCTTCATTTGAGTAGTACTACGTGGGCATTTTATTTCCATATATTAAAGTATATTTGTGGTCAATTATACCGTTGCGATATGAGGCAACTTTTCCACGAAAATGATATACAAAATAAACTTTAAAAATGCCCGTAAATACATTATTTTAGCAAAATAACAGAAAGAATTACAAAAACACGTCTGACAGTGACAGCGTCATTTTTTATTATTATTATTATTATAATTATCGTTATTGAAATCGACATCTACAATAATATGTGAGTGTGTATGTTTGTTACTTCTTCATGTCTAAACGGCTGGAGCGATTTTAATAGTTATGAAGTTAGCTGACACCCTGGATAAACACATAGACTACGTTTTTTTTCATACATTTTTTATTACTTCCGTTCCGTTACCGCCATATAAAATGCGTGAAAAATAGTAACGGAATGGAATAAAAAAGCTCGGGACACATTTTTTCTCCTATCAGGCTCGAAAGAGCTCATGATTCTGAGTAGCAACCACACAAAAAATCCAAATTAAAAAAAAAGTTGAGTGTACAACTTTAAATAAAATGGACGTAAGCATTTTGATTTATCTGCACACTCTCCAATTCACAACGTACATTTTATATAGAGTGGCCATTATATATATCGGAGCTGTGGTGGTCACAAATATCTAAATATGTATTTTATCGTCTCCACAATAGAGGCGTTGTTCAGATATTTGTTACCACCTCCAAAGCTAGCAATATATCTGAAGGCAAATCACACAAAATTGACATACCGCTCAACCTCATAGTATGGTTACTTGTACGGTTTGTTAATACGCAAAGTCACGGGCGGTTTCTAAGTTCCTTTCAACTAAGCCCCGAAAATACCTTGTTAACTTTGGCAACCGTATAATTGTACCAAACTTGTCCTTATCGTATTCAGAGCGTCTACCATGGTTGACATTTTATCGTCTATCGCGCTATCCGTCACTTTCGCACTCACATACTTATTAGAACGTGACAGATATTGTGACAAGTGATAAAAACCCGACCATATTAGGCTAGCTGAACAATCTACAACACGTGTAGATTATCACTAATGTTACCACCGGCTATCATAAACGATCCATTAAAACGTGACCTATAAAACCATATATTATATTTCTGGTCGCAGCTCAGACTAACTCGTATTCTAGTTTTCCCTTGTAAGGGAGAAAGGAAAAAAAACATGCAGATGGCGACACGCGATGTTTACGGCCCGTACGGTAATGAGTAGGGTTAGCATGTAAGTAGACGAGACCGAAAATTGTGCCCGAGTGCGGGAAAATGTTACCCACGGGAGGTAAATGTGTTTTTCCACCAAATTTAATTTAGTTTATGCGCAATTTAGTTTCAGTCATGTCTATATGATTGAATATTCAAATGATTGAAGTTATTTAATTTGAAATTGTTAAAATGTTTTTCACTAAAAAAATAGTAAAATAATGAATATGTAAAATAAAATGTATAATTATATAAGGTGTTAACCCATTAGTCATGGATATTTTAATAGATACTACATTACATAACATTCAAACAATTAACTTTAACTGTAATTAAGGAAACTTTATAGGTATATCATTTTTTTTGTTTTGATTTAACGAATAACGATACTATAATTTATTTAAAATAATTAGCCCCTATTATGTTCATGTCAAGATATTTAACACCGTCTGGCACGTCAAAAGTTGTTTTTCTTAATGCCCAGTTGAATGTTAGTTTAAAGAAAGATATTAGAAAAACCGAAAAATCGTAAACCGTGCGTTTGTAGTCGTGTGGTTTTTAGGAAAACAATTTAAAAGCCGTCATATTTGTCACTTATTTTCTTCACCATAAAGTTAACAGTCATTGTTGACACTTGCACTGACAGCGGTTCAAAGAAGACTAATTAAATGTGCCGCCCTAGTTGTTCGAGCGGCTGTTTTAAGAGCCATTTTTTGGGGCTGATTGTGAATCTACGTTTATTATTAATGTTGTTTATCATCGATGATTTTTAATGTTGAAATTCTCAAGTTACCATAAACAACTATAATTTGTTATATTTTATAGGAAAAAATTCATATTTAGTAAAGCATTTTTGCTAACGCTACCCTCATTAAGGGTACAGCCATAAGGACGGCTTAATGAGTTTATAGGCTTAAGCTTTTGACCATGGAGCTTAATAAATGTCAACAATCTTGTACCTTATTCAGTGGCAATAAGCCATAGATTGTAATATAATGACGATAAGCCAGGCCTAGTAGGTAGACCCTGCCTATGAAGCCGACGGTCCCGGGTTCATTTATTTGTGTGATGAGCACAGGTATTTCCTGAGTCATGGGTATCTTCTATGTATTTAAGTATTCGTAAATATATATTGTTGGTTGAGTACATACAATACAAGTTTTCTTGAGAGTACCGTGGGACTCAGTCAATTTGTGTAAGGATTTTGTGTAAAATTTATTTTATGTCATATATCTTTGATGTCGAATAACTAATTATTCTGAGTCCGATGCATTGAAGCAGAAGTTGTAATATAATTAGGAGATGAACATAGGTATTATTATACATAATATTATACAGTATGATTTTTTTATCCCGCAAAACCTTAAAGACGGGCATGGCTGGCCGACGAAATCGCTAGCAAAAGCTAGTAATATGTATAGACAAAACTAATCAATCAGATGTTTTAATTGCTTATTCTGCTAGCGAAAAATGCGCGAACGGCATTTTTAAAAACAAACTTGTTGTGACTATTTTGGATATTGCGGGAAACTTATTATACATTTGTACCCTTTTGTGCGCCTTTAAATATTAAACATGACGTTATTTAAGTGTTTTAGACTCTGAAAATAGCAAATTAGGTCGTCGTGCATCGGGAAAGCAGGGGCGGTAAGCTGAATCGCAAACATATGACGTTTCACAGAGGAACTGAGGCAGCATCGAGATTATGAAATATACGAGAGCTGGCTACAGTAGGTAACAGCGAAAGCGCTTTGATACAAGCCGATTCCTGCCGGTTTCACTAACTTTTCCTCAGTTCAACAGCCCAAAAGTCAAAGCCATATTTGCTCCGATTGCTTAAGAAAATATACGCGGCGCCACTGCGTAATGTTATGCTTTACATGGGTATAAATTAAATCCTACTCATAAAATACATAAATGTATGTACTACATTAGGCACGTGGTCTACTACTTCTGGTATAATATATATCCTTAACGGATACCAAGGAACATATCTGACTATATCTGATATATTTGACGACCGGTCTGGCCTAGTGGGTAGTGACCCTGCCTATGAAGCCAATGGTCCTGGGTTCGAATCCCAGTAAGGGTATTTATTTGTGTGACGCGCACAGATATTTGTTCCTGAGTCATGGGTGTTTTGTATGTATTTAAGTATTTATATGTATGTGTCTATTATATATATCGTCGTTTAGTACCTAAACCACAAGCCTTACTGAGCTTACCGTGGGACTAGGTCGATTTGTCTCAGATTGTCCCGAAATATTTATAATTTATTTATTATGTCTTGTATGTTTCTCGCCGGAGACTGAATATATTTCTAATTCATATCTACAGAGCAATATATCATTTTTCTCTTTCTAGCGTTATAGTCTTGTTTTTGCCTTACTCCAAAATTTGGCTAAGATAATATCTATTACAAAAGCGACTGTCAGAAAAGGGAAAATCAGGAATTATTAAGACAAGGTTTGGTTTTATCAGAATATTCTTTTACTTAGGATATTAAAGGAAATTAAGGAAATTAAATTTTAAAAATACTCTTGATACACCGCAACCTATTCAAGTTGGTTTCAGACACATTCTAAATTTAAATTAATTTTACCGTTAGGAATTTTTTTAACGTTAGGCATAAGTTACTCACCATGACTCCACTATCCTAATCTCCACTTGGTGATACAACAAAAATGAAAATTAATATGAAAAATGATCGATAGAATTCTACACGTCTCTCTATATTCGATCACCAACAATTTCCTTCGGTGCTTGTCTCCACTATGCTATAAATCCTCGCATGCATATTCCATACTCCGATATGTAAATTCAGCCCGTCTTGCATCCCACTTTACTCGAGTGTCTTAAGGATGGCTCACTGTAGACCGGTCCGTCTCCGACACCTTATCGCTTTTCGTTTGATCACCGATCCCCCAACGAGGTGTTTCAAGCCCGAGCATTACAATGTACTTATGAACTGCAAAAAAAAATACCCCTACATCTCTGATCTGAGAAAATATTTAAGCGGCAAGAAACTCAGCGAAGGTAGTTTTTAAAAGCAGTCTAAACACTCGAAGTATACGGTATGCATTCATACAAAAATATATCAAAAAATGTTGCTTTATAAAAGACAGCGTCATTAAAGCGACCGCCACGTGTCTGTTTCTCAAACTGTTCATCATGGAGAGATCACATATTCATTATATAGAAAATAAAATGGCGGTCGCCTCGGATTGGAGACGGGTCGGTCTACTGTGAATTCTCCTTTAAACGACCCTTAAGGACTAACGAACATTTGTTCGATAACGGTTCGATACGAATATTTGCATCGAATATGTATTCTTTAAATGATTATATCACTATTATTGTGCTTCATCAGTTGTATACTTAATTGCAGAAACTGTGGTGTTTGCTGCGTTAAAGCTCGATTCACACATAGCACGGGCGCGGGTCGGGCGCGTGTCAACGCGGGCCCGCGGCGCGATTGTTCAGCTAGTTTTAAATGAACACCTTCACACAGCGCCCGCGCCACACGCACCCGCCCACGCACGCCCGCGCTGTGTGAAGGTGTTCATTTAAAACTAGCTGAACAATCGCGCCGATTGACACGCGCCCGACCCGCGCCCGCGCTATGTGTGAATCGAGCTTAATTCTAATTCATAGCAGTTTTGAGAAGAAAAAAAACCCATATTAGGGTAACGAATGGTCTTAAGGAGAAATTAAACTGGCTGATTGGACTTAAAATTGAATGACTGATCATTCTTATATCTTTAGTGCGCAAAAAGACACTGATTAGAGAAAAGCTGTAATGGCGCTTTTTAATGCTTCTAATGAATGATTTAAAAGCTTGCAGTTGCTGTTAAATCTCCAGACAGCGAAGCAGATTTGGGATTAGGGGCTCTCTGGCTCTGAAACGAGATGTCATGCCAATTCTGGAGAAATTGTTTCAGAACGTATTTGTATCTGATGGAAAAATTCAACTCAACCTACGTAGACAGGCGTGGGAAGTGGAGAAGGTAATCTATTAAGAATACGATCTACCTAGAAACTGGTTAAAAGAGAAATGCCTAATATACAATGCGAAATTTTAAGAAACTGACGTACTCCGAATTCAATCTTGTTCTTATTAGATCTACTCAGAAGCTGACTAAATAAGAATCTGGAACAGTCAGAATAAAACCTATTCCGAATTTGGTAACCACAGCCATAATAGCACTGCTACCTTTCAGGTACGTGTTGTGTTCCTGATGGTGAGTAAGGTTCCCAGAGCTCCAACCCCCCTTAAAGGCCGGCAACGCCAACTCCCCCGGTGTTGCGGGCGCCCATGGGCGACGGTAATTGCTTAGCATCAGGGAATCCGTCTGCTCGTTTGCCACCTTTGTCATAAAAAAACCTCAGCCCAAATTTTTTTTTTGCGAAATAAAAGTTCGCATTAAAATCCTGCTCCAACTTTTTAATTAATTTATATATTAAGCTTTCAACTGAAACAATAGTATTACACTATTAATTACTTTAGCAATTTATACGTCTCAATGAACCATGGATAGTCATCAATAGTACTTGAGTACCCTATACTTGTGATAGAGAGGTCCCTTCGCACGAGTAGTACCCGATTACTCGAGCGATTTGGTTATTTGCTCGAGGTCGTTACCGGCGGAGCTGATTGGCTTTGGAATAGTTTGGTTCTTTGACTGAAGAGAGGTTTAAGTGAGGAAGTCAGCAATGAAATTAACGCATGTTGTATGTATATTGCTGTAGTAAGGATTTACCGACAATCAGTAGCCTTAAGTGTGTTAATGGAATGACGTACGCTACTCGACGCATTCATCGTTTTTTGACCAGCTCAATAGTATTTACGTCAATTAGCACTAACTTAGCACGTTATAATGTGGTAACGGAATCGATTGAAAGTAAAATTTTAATGAAAAACACAGTATTTGCTCGTACATGTCCGGTTCGATCAAATTCTCTGTGTGAGTGTGAGTGTGTATTTGTGTGTGTGTGTGTGTGTGTGTGTGTGTGTGTGTGTGTGTGTGTGTGTGTGTGTGTGTGCGCGTGCGCGCGCGCGCGCGCGTGTGTGTGTGTGTGTGTGTGTGTGTGTAAATGTTATGAACAGTAATAAAAAATTGATAATGATCTTAACTTAGGTTGCATTCAGTTATTTAAACCAATATGAAAAGGACAAAAATCTAAATGGATTTCTGGCCCTTCACCATCGTCTGAGACTCTGCCGCTGCCGCGTGCGTTGTGCGGACGACACAAGAGGCGGCGAAGGTGCTGACCCACGTAGCATCCCACACTAGAGAGGTGTAGCGGCAATAGCGTCAACCTATCAGGCCGTTTTCCGTCCATGCGACTAAGGCCCGAAGGTTCAAGCATGCTGTGTCATAATTATATCTAGATATTTTTCTAGCAGTAACGACAATTGCTTAGTGCTTGCCATAATAAACATAGCGACAAACCTGTTATCGATAAGTACATACTACTTCAACGACAAGACGTACATACAAGTCTTATATCGGCTACCTAACTAGACGCCTCGTGCCACCGATCTTGAACAAATTGAGTGTATTCCACTTTTGATCCAATTTACTTTTATTATTTGCAATGAAAGTAAGACAGTTCGAAATTGTTATCTGAAATATGTAAAATATGAATAAATAGATTGTTTTGTTATTGTTATTTATTTTTAACCCTCTTACTCTTGTCTTTGTATTACCTGTATGACTTTGAAGTGGTATTTATCGATAACAGGGCTGTCGATGTTTTTATTTTGTTAATCACTTACAAGAAATCGTTCGTGCTAGAAAAATATCTAGTTATATATAATTTATCTACTAAATAATCTTTGTGAAATAAAATTATAATCAGTTTTCATAAAAAATATCTCAATATCTGAAATAAACATTGCGAAATAAAATTAGATTTGAAATTGTCGTTTTCCCTTCAGCGACAAACATGTACAGTATTTGACGACTCAAAGATTGACTTCAAGTTAATAAAGCTGTAAAAAACTGCCAACAAGCCTAGATCGTAAAACGCACCACTCCCACGCAATTTGTCGTCAACAGAACACTTAAGATACTTATAAATCTCTTTACATAGATTAGAACAACCAGTGCAATGAGAAATACAACGCGTTTGTAATTCCAGCCAAAAGCACAACAAGTAGCTTTCGATTTATTTAACTCGCATGAAATTGATGTGATGATGTGGTACCTATTTTTTACATATAATACACTATTGAGCTACAAAAGATAAGCATTTATTATGTCCCGTGCAGCGCATTAATTCTCGAACTTAAGTTATTCTCTCGCACCATAAGAGCCGCAAGAAATAATGGTAAACTCTTTAATCTATATACTACTACTACTACTCTCGCGAGCATACAATTAAATAGAATAGAAAACCTCATATATATTTATTTATCCAACGGACAAATTAAAAACACAAGGAAACTTAAATAAAATAAAATACTTAAACTATAAATAACTAAAAACCGGTCAAGAGCGTGTCGGGCCACGCTCAGTGTAGGGTTCCGTAGTTATTCGTCCGTCACAGTAAGTGTTCACTTAAGAGTTAAAAATGGGCTATTTGATACATTGTTGTTGACATATTAATATTAAGTACAGAACCCTAAAAACGGGCCCACAAAGGACGCTGACAACTAAAGAAAAAGTTATAGATCCCAACTATACATGGAAAATTCGAAAAAATGTTGTCAATTTCAATCCCACCACGAGTAGTAAGAAGGGGTTGTAACATGGAGTGATAACCAGCCAGCGTCATTTGAAGTCAGTCAGTCAGTTTCAACCTAATGTATGGGCATGTATGCTCTGACCCCATTACTCAGAAATAATCTTAAAATTGCCATGTAGGGTATGAGCGTTCCACCTACGACATCTATCGGCAAATTAAGTAAACTATGCACGCGAGTTTAAAGTACAAAGGCTCTAGTGTAAGTTTCTTATGACGTAAAAAATGTCTCGAATGCGTAAGTGATACTGATATAATATGGGTAACTAACGCGATGGTGACGTTTCGTTACGTTAAAAACATACACTCGGGGCTCAGATGTAGTGAATAATCCTTTCCTATCGTATTTTCTCGGAAATGTTCGTATTTGTCACTCACACTCAGTACCCATCTGAAGTAGTAAGACAACGGAGGGGACGGTCGCATTGGGTGATGAAGTAGTAGTGCAGATTCTTATTTACGGTTAAAACTAAACGCGAAATTATATATAAAACGGCGGAGCTACCGCGAACAACGATATTCGTAAATTTTGGACGATTGTCTCTGTCACTCTTAACGCCTTAATTGGAGTAAAAGAGAAATGCTCGACATATACGTACTTCGATCTTCGCGGTACCGGGCCTGAAGTGAGGAAGTGTGTCTTGTCATTCAATAGAGATTTTGACAGCCATATCTTAGGGAATAAGGGCTAATTTATTAACAATTTGTAAGAAACTATCGCCTTAATGCCTTTAGGGCTGGAATAATATAAAGTACCTATTTTGCTCGCAAAAAAGCCTAAGAAATATGCAATCCTGAGGCGCTTCCGTCTTTCTCTAGTGAAAACAGAGACCATTTTACCAAAAACGCGTAAGATGTATGTAATCCTGTGGCGCTTACAGTTTTTTCGAGTTGATAAGTTTGTATGGGGGAACAATATTTTCGTTTTTTAGTATATTACTCGATCTTTTTTCATACTTTCTCACCGTCTAAACCTTCCCTGAGCTACTACAAATATTTCAAGACCAAAATTAGCCAAATCGGTAAAGCCGTTCGCAAGTTATAGCTTGACCAAGAGAAATAGGGGTTCATTTTATATATATAGATTTTTTTCAAAAACCATTGAACCTATCAAGTTCAAAATAATTTTCCTAGAAAGTTTATGTAAAGTTCTACTTTTGAGATTTTTTTCATATTTTTGAAACTTGTGGTTCAAAAGTTAGAGGGGGGGGACGCACTTTTTTTTACTTCTGGAGCGATTATTTCCGAAAATATTGACAATATCAAAAAATGATGTTAGTAAACCCCTATTCATTTTTAAATACCTATCCAACAATATATCACACGTTAGGATTAGAATGAAGAAAAAAATCACTCCCCACTTTACGTATAGGGGGGGTACCCTAAGAAAACATTTTTTTCCACTTTTTATTTTTGCACTTTGTCGGCGTGATTGATATACATATTACTACTAAATTTCAGCTTTGTAGTGCTAACGGTCACTGAGATTATCCGCGGACGGACGGACGGACGGACAGACATGGCGAAACTATAAGGGTTCTAGTTGACTACGGAACCCTAAAAAACGAAACCTAAAATACCTATCTAAAATAAGAGATCCCCCCGTGGCATAGAAAATAATATAATAATTATTTATTCGTGAGCAAATACTATTAACATAAAAAAAGAAACAGATGATCATAAAACATTAAAATAATTGCCACCATTGACACCACCAATATGACATTTAAAGCATTTATAATTTTGTTTGTACTCGATATACAGACGATGTCTAGATTTAAACGTCAGACTAAGTATCAAATATAATTTTTATTCGCGGTAATTTATGACCAAACCTTATAAAATTGGATCGGGTAATTTGGAAATGTATAACATCCTTTACTTAACGCTTGAAGTCCAGAGTCAAATCAAAACGATAGAAAATCGACTATAGTTCGAATGGAAAAAAAGAATATTTAGCGAGGAAACCTTTATAGATAAAAAAGCTAAAGCACCTGGCCTATATAGTAACGTGTATACACGCATGTCGGAAATATTCAAATTTTGACGTAAGTTCCTTATTAATTATCTGCACAACACACAAGACATTGACATTCAGTTAAGTTTTGTACCTAAATTGCATGATGTTATAAAATATTTGTTTGAATTTAAACCTTAACTAACGACATTAAAAAACGGCCATATATGACTTCGTGTCCAGTCAAGGGTAAAACGAAAATCTCGGCCGCTGGCGTGGTCGTTCAGTGGATGAGTTAAGATGAAAAAAAAGTTTCAAACAACAACGTGTCAGAATGTGTGATGAACACACATATAAATTTTCTGTATATATAAAATATAGCTAGGGACTTCCGCACAATATTATTTTATCGATAGGTTGTACTTTCTTGTGACAGAACTTATTATTAATATAAGGTTCATAATTGATTGAATGAAAATGATGTCATACACTTTTTCGTTTCAGTTTACTTTACATGGAAAACAATTGAATATGAAGATATTTAATCGATCGAATCGATAGTTTAGTCGTAAAACTTGACAGGTAACATTGATGGGTGGTAATCGTCATATTTTAGTTAATTTTCAATTATCCAGTGAACGTTATAGCTAATATGAAATGTCATTTCGAAATAAGTATCGATACATTTTATATCGGAAGGAAATCCCTAGTGAAAGTGCACATACAGAAAGTGTTTTTTTTTTATATGATTGCAGATTCTAACGGCAGATCATATCATATTACTAATACGATATGATATAAGCCAAATGGATTATTTGTTCAGTCCTCTGTGCCACGGCGCTCGTGCCCGAATGATTAGAACATTCATCTCTTTGATACACTTCGAAAAGGTCGATTGAACAACTTTTAGCTTTCTTCCTTTTTTTGTGTTAAAAATAGTACACGGAAAAAATTAAAATGAAAGACGTTTAATACAGGAAAATGTAAAGTTATTTACATTATTACTAGCTTCTATTTATGACTTCATCCGCGTGCAAGTCGTTTAAAACCTTGGACCTCATCTTCACTCCGATGGGGTTAAAATTTTCCAAAGTTCATGTTTCAAATTGCAAGTCACTCCTTCTATGTGACATGTTGTTCTATGTATCACAATTGTCATTCAAAAACATTAAATATAAGAACATTCAACACACTTGATTAGTAGTAAACAATTTGTATGAAATTACTTTGCACTCTTGTGAATACAATGCAACTTTACTATCTGTTTTTAAAGAATAAAACAGTACTTTCCGAGCTAGTGAGGTGAAAATACATTTATACGTATTTGTAGAAAACTGTACGGCACGTGGTAAAACGAAGGGAATAAAATAAGAGGTTGTTTAGGAAGTTTCACGACTTTTAGTGTTCCGTGTTACTCAAGTATTTATGTGGTCCGAGTGTTCTGTGGGACGTGCCGGGCTGTTGAACTGTACCCTTACCATGAGTTGTGACATTTAGGTTTTCGATAAAGAGTATCGAGTTTACTATCTGTGCACCTCGCTTGTACTGTTTTAGTGCGAACGAGAGTTCAGTACCCTTACCATGAGTTGTGACATTCAGGTTTTCGATAACGAGTATCGAGTTTACTATCTGTGCATCTCGCTTGTAC
Organism: Grapholita molesta; assembly: GCA_022674325.2. Classification (NCBI taxonomy): domain Eukaryota; kingdom Metazoa; phylum Arthropoda; class Insecta; order Lepidoptera; family Tortricidae; genus Grapholita; species Grapholita molesta. The sequence continues at coordinate 8,292,666 of CP053139.2, forward strand.
TGTTTTAGTGCGAACGAGAGTTCAGTACCCTTACCATGAGTTGTGACATTCAGGTTTTCGATAACGAGTATCGAGTTTACTATCTGTGCATCTCGCTTGTGCTGTTTTAGTGCGCACGAGAGTTCAGTACCCTTACCATGAGTTGTAACATTGAGGTTTTCGATAACGAGTATCGAGTTTACTATCTGTGCATCTCGCTTGTACTGTTTTAGTGCGAACGAGAGTTCAGTACCCTTACCATGAGTTGTGACATTCAGGTTTTCGATAACGAGTATCGAGTTTACTATCTGTGCATCTCGCTTGTACTGTTTTAGTGCGAACGAGAGTTCAGTACCCTTACCATGAGTTGTGACATTCAGGTTTTCGATAACGAGTATCGAGTTTACTATCGGTGCATCTCGCTTGTGCTGTTTTAGTGCGCACGAGAGTTCAGTACCCTTACCATGAGTTGTGACATTGAGGTTTTCGATAACGAGTATCGAGTTTACTATCTGTGCATCTCGCTTGTACTGTTTTAGTGCGAACGAGATGCACAGATAGTAAACTCGATACTCGTTATCGAAAACCTCAAATTCACAACTCATGGTAAGGGTACTGAACTCTTGGCCGTTTAAGAGGCTGACAACAGCTAAATTCTGTCCCTGTCTGGTGAACGGAAGTAAAAGAGACATACTTTGTGGGTGATTGGGCTGCGTTATCGGAAAAAGTATTTACTTTTAATTACAAGATAATTAAGTTTTTAGTTGATTTTATTAATTACAAACATGATATCACGACTTATTGGGCCACCTGAAGACCCGATTTGTGTGTATTCGGGCCAAATTGATTAAGGCGTCAGCCGCGATAGTTGGAAATGCGGGTTCAAATCCTGTCCTAGTCAGTTTTTCTCAAGTGTTTATGTCATATATTGACAATTTATGATTAAATATGGTAGTATTGCTACTTAAAAAAATCGGAATATTTAGTTAAAAAAATAATTTGATTTTAGCAGAAATCGCGAAGCGTCTGGTTGATGTAACTGGTGACCGAAGAGCTGGCGGCTTCCTCGCACAACGTATCAGCATTGCGATACAACGAGGAAATGCCGCTAGCATCCTTGGTACAATGCCTCAAGGGTTTTTTTTTAGATTTTATACTGTAACTAGTTAAGTACTTGTAATTATCATAATACGATTGTAATTTCTGTAAATATTTGATTTGTTCTTAGTGACAAACATACTTCATAAAATATCTGTAAAAAGTAAATTTCGACACCTTACTTCTGACTTATTTTATATCGAAGCTGCGTTCATCAAATACAGCAAAGTTCTTGGAAATATAATCAAAAACCATTTATTTTTTATTGTATCACCGAACACCGTTTTTATTTTTATTAGAAATATTTTTCAGTAACGTCAATTTGAAGGTCATAGACAGTAAACACGACCTTAATAGTAAGTGCTAGTTATTGATTTTGATAGAGGTACAGTCAACTTAAATAGTTGGTAAGTAGGTACAGTAAGCATTAATAGTAACGTGTATACGTATATTTCCAAATTGATTTACAAAAGAAGACATAACTCTGCACATTAAACATTTTGAATCCGATAAGAAATTTCAATGTAGAGAAATATCTCATTTTGTGTTATTAAACACCAAATAATACGAAAAGCACATCAAAACGACACGTTTTATAATACTCTCTAGACAGCTATACAACATTAACTCATCACTGAGTCATTATCTAGATATAAATATGCTATTACACTGTCGCATTAAAACCTTATTTAATTGTCCCATAAATAATTCTTAAATTTCTACTAAAATCTCCCAAACGTACCATTTAAGCGCACATTTCGGGCTCGTGGGTTAAATTTGGGCGCGCAGTGTGCTGTGAAATTGGCACTTTTGCGGCCGAAGCGGGCGCGCTTGAAAAACAAACATTCCTGGCTTGGAAAATAAGGAAAATCGTGGTTACCTTGGAGGTAGATTTCCACTTGTCATGTTCTAATGGTGATTAATGATCCACGCATAACACGAATTATACAATCGTAATATTTTTTATTATGTGTTTATTGGAAATGTTATTTTTTGATATTTTGGCATCATGATGTTGAAATAAAACAACTGAAACGAAATATATCGCGTATACTAATTTAAAATTTTACCACTAACTTGGGATCCTGTGATTCATTTAATAAAACAGCAGGCAAGACTGTGAGGCCATAGCGTTGGACAGTGTGGACATTGTACTTAGTAGTTTACAATTTATGGACTTGTATTTCTTATCTCTGACTTTTGTTTCCATCAGTCGTATGCAATTATCATGTACAAGCACCAAAATTATTTAATAATTTATATATGTGTACGTTGGCATATATTGCAATTTTTGGATGGAGGTAAATTAATATTTTTCCTCAGTCCAGCTGATGACCGCTGAACGCTGCTAAACGGTTCGAAGCGTCTGGATGAAGATTTTTGTATACGCGATATAATCTTTTTCAGTTGTTTTATTTCATGATTAATTATCGCGGCAACCGAAGACAATATTATATCTGTCGGTTAAACGGTCGATGTTACAAACGCGATCCTTTCTATCATGCCTTCGATTTTTTGCGTTTATTTTGTTTTTTTCGCCCATGTTAGCCCACCGTTGGGCATATGCCCCTCAAGTATTTTCCATTTTGGCTCCCCGATTAAGGCTTGGTCACATAGGCGCGTTTTGTGAGCGTGGCACGACGCTGCGATCCGAATGTGTGCCTTATTTCGTTACATTAGCGACCCCACGGTGTCCCGCTGCGCTACCGCCACGCTCACAAAACGCGCCTATGTGCCCAGGCCTTTACTCTTCCAGACTGGCCCTTATGTCACCTTAATGTCAGTAATTTATCAGGTCTTTATTATCCCTGTTGTCTAGCCGGGGTCTCCAAAACACGCTTGGTCCTGTGTTCGTCACAAGTCCATTGCCTGTTTTGAGTTGGCGACCATGTCATCCAGAACCAGATTGTTGGCTGCAACCTGCAGAAGTATAAACTAGCTTTATCGCGCGCCATTTTTTGCATAAAATTAGTATTATAATTTTCATATATGGCCCGGCTAACAGCTCCATAGTAGTTTATACGACTTTTTTTATACAACGACGGTGGCAAACAAGCATACATCCCACCTGATGGTAAGCAGTTCCGTAGCCTATGGTACGCCTGCAAATCCAGAGGATTCACATAGGCATTGCCTACCTTAACTGATTTTAAAATTTTTACTTTAGTATTCGATATAAAGGATTAAAAATTAATATGTTTTTTATCTAAGGTATATGCGTCTATAGTTCAGTATTTTCAACACGTGTGGTATTCGGTGTGTGTAATCGTGTAAAAAGCTCCCTAGGCCGTAAATTTCCGTTTCTTCACGGTACGCTTGCCGCTTGAGAGCACTGACGCTAACACGTTGCCGTTCTGCCTTTGTGAAGTTAAATGACCCCCGGTTTGCTTTAATAAACCTTAAAAGTATATTTAAATAGAAAGAAAAAATATAAAAATTTTACTCGCAGCGGGACTCGAACCCACAACTACTGGATCACTAGCCAAGCACTACCAATTTACATTAAGCAGAAACGTCTTTTTTCTGATGATGTGCGTTTCTGCTTAGTATAAAACAAATTCAGAAAGGGGTAGCACATTGTTTTCGATGAATTCTCAATCAAGAGACTTCGATGCTGTAAAAGGGTTCAATACTCTTTCGGTAGATGTCGCTACGCGTCACCCTTAATGACGTAAACCAGAAAGGATAAAGTAGAAATATTATAAAAAGCTATTTTCTGAGTGGAAATTTTTGGCTTGCCGCCGAACACTACAATAACGACCTATATTTTTCCTTTATTTTTTTGAGCAGAGTTGGTGATGATCACAACTAGATTCTGTTTACAAAGGGACAATCCTTGAGGCATATACTTTCAAACAGCGAAAGTTTACTAAAAGTTGTCTCTAATTGTCCAAACGCGAAAACATTATTATCGCACTTTATTCCTTGTTACACTTTTTACACCTGTTTGATAGTATAAAAAGAAGCCAAATAATGAACAAAAACTATACCTACTTATCACATTATCTATCATGTAAACATATTAACTTGATATTTTTATGTTAATATTATCTTCAATAATCAAAGCATTACGTTACAGCATTACATTCAACGTTTGACATTACGCCATTAGTATATTCTTTGCATTGCGATATTGATAAATTACGCTTTAAAGAGATTACACGTAAAATTATATCACAGGTAACATCGTCACTATTTTGAAAAAAATCTCGTATCTGACATAGATACCCCAAGTTGAAACGCAGTAACTCTGTACTCATCTCATACATAGTTACATCATTTTTCTTTTGAAAGCCAGAATGAGTTACGAGGTTTTTTCAGCATTGACGAAATGTCTTTAAACAGAAGAAAGAGAAAAAAACATGTAGCCAGCGAATAAACTCACCTAAGAGGGCTAGAGACAAATTATATTGATTTTAATCTGCTTGCTACAAACCTTATCAATGACGGTGTAAAAATATAAATTCAGAAGGTGAGGATCAACGATATTTATATTCTCTTTGATGTTTAGATAAATATTTTTATTCTCTTTGTTCAAAAGTCAAGTGTCATCGTACTCATCGTAAAGATTAAGTATTTTTAAATCACCAAATTTCAGTAAAGTTGAATAAAATGTATTTACTTGTTTAAAATTACCGAACTATATAAAGAGGCGAGATGAAGTGTATGGACCAGCTCCCGTCTGTAACAACATGCTGCTTTTGTTGTTTTCTCAGGGCAGGATGCGTCTTCATCGCTATGATCTCATTTGTAAGTAGCTTCTAGTATTGCAGCTAAGTATTCAAATTATGAACCACTGAAGATCAAAAGTGGAATTATAGTGATACATCAAGTAAAAATTTTGTTTGTCCTATATAAATATTTTGCTGACTTCGGAGTCGCGTGTGCCGAAAAATATTAGGAAAGCCCTTAACGCTGGACAAAGACTTTCCTCGTGGGACACTTCCATCATCACCGCTTGGATAGTTGGCAGTCCTCAATTGTGCGTTTTTCCAGAAACTTTCTGCCTCGCACAGCAAAACTTTGGAATGAATTGTCGTCTGCAGTATTTCTGGAACGATATCACCTCCAAACCTTTAAGAAAAGAGCGTATATCCATCTTGAAGGTCGGCAATGTAACTATGACTCCTCTGGTGTTGCGAGTGACCTAATAAGTGCAAGCAGTCAACGCAGAGAAGCTTGTGGCGAGCTGTCGGAGAGTCGCGTCTACATATACCTGGGTGCCCCTAGAGGTGCCTTGTTGGATGGTTTGCCTTGACGGCTGCCTAGTGTAGGGTCGCTAGAAGTGGCGAGCTGGCTATATGTTAAATGTCCAATGACACCTCTACCCTTAGGTGTTGCCTTAATTTTTAAGCCATTGAAATTCTCTATTGCAGTTGGTGGGCACGATACTAGCCCCAAACGTGGGTTATGCGAAATCGGACCCCATCCTCCCAGGCGCCGTGACAAACACTGAATCTACAGCGCAGTTATTGCTCGGCCTTGTTTCTATCCTGCTCTGCATATGCAGTTTCCTGCTCTTTGTCGGAGCAATTTGCGTAAGTTGTGTATACTCGTATTTAGCTTACAATACTAATAGTAGTTGCCTAGTTGCCTGACCCGCAAGTGTTGCTCAGACTTTTATCTATCGTGCTCTGCACACCGCGGCATAATCTAGGGCGTTTTACCCATTGCCCTTTACCTCGCGATACCCATCTTGTTCTCAGTATATACGACATATAAATACAACAAAGATTAGCTGGCCCGTTTCCTCTATAGCACACTTATGCTCATTCTGAATTCCGCATCGCGCATCAGATTTTTTTGGGAGAAATGTATTAATGTGGTAAGTTTGTAACTTGACTTTTTCTTTCCTATTCGTTGGATTCACCCCACGGCACTACCCTTCATCATTTCCGACTCTGTACCTGAATCGTATTCCGCCTGTTTTAGAACGTACCAGTACTGATAGAAGTGTACCAGTGGGGGGCGCTACTCTACGGCATTGCTACCACCGTCCTGTACAGCATCATAGCAAGTTACTGTTTCTTCGTGCACAGCAACAGCGTGACGGCCGGAGTCTGGCTCACGGGAATCATATTCATCAACATATACCGTAAGTGTGTCTCTTTTATATGTAACTTTATTATTTGGTGTCAAATGTGAAAAGACATGTCATCATCATTATCATTATCATTATCATCATCATCATCATCATCATCATCATCATCATCATCAGCCCGTTGCAGTCCACTGCTGGACATACGCCTCTCCCAAGGTGTGCCACAGAGCCCGCTCTGCTGCTTTATGCATCCAGTCGCTGCCGGCCCTCTTATGCAAGTCGTCCTGCCATTTGGTCAGAGGGCGTCCCGCTACGTTTGCCCAGACGCGATATTTCCAGTCCAGAATACGTTTATTCCAGCGGTTATCAGCTCTACGACATATGTGGCCAGCCCATTGCCACTTCATCGTGCTAACTTTTAGAGCTATGTCGGTCACCTTGGTTCTCTGACGGATCACTTCGTTCTGAAAAGACATGTAACATTAATACATTTCCATATTAATAGATACGAAAATGTCACTCATCAAGTTCGGGTTCCATCGTATGTCTATCGAGATCCGACTTTTCCCGATGGAAAATAGTTTTGCACTACATCTGTACCTAGTGATTTGCAGTTAAAGTCTATAATTTTATTACTAGTCTGTAACTTGTTACGATAAAAATAGAAAATTTTCTTATTTTGTACCTGTTATGTTTTTGTGTTGTCGTATTACATCTGCCGAAACAAAACGTACTACACAAATGTACTGAAACACACGTTAACAAACGACTAAACGGCAAATTGCTACAAGATGGCAGCTTTTACGATCATACCGACATTCACAATGTTATACTTAATTCAGCATTTACGTGCTTTATTCCCGTTTTTTATCTTTCCAACATTACTGTGAATTATTTTAATGTAAAACCTAATAACACTTCTGTTCGATTTCCTTTGTTCTCGCGTCACAGAATCTCATAAACTCGATAATATATAAATATTTTATTCATACTTACAACCTTTTAGTCAAATTGTATTACTTACTGTAATTTACATTCGAAACGTCACCAATAATAATTTTAAATTTCGATAATTGAATATGTAATTAAGTAAGTCGAATTGAAACAATAATTGCTTTGTTATTAAAAATGTCAATTCACAGATATTTTATTCATTTCGTTAATTATGATAATTAAAGTAGAGCTTTTATATAAGTATTGTATACAAACGTGCAGTAAATATGTGAAGAATCGAATCATTATATTATAAAATCAATTCTGGTTAGAAGGTGATTGCAGTCTCCTAGAGATTGCTCTTTGTCGCTGTCTTATAGGGAGACCTCCCTAAGCTAAGATAAGCAGTAGACCTGCGTAGCATCTATATAATCTGCATTTCTATTATTGGCCATCGTAGGAACCTACCATTCACGTTAAATTTTCATTAAGTGTATTCTTACAATTGAAAAACATTTGTCTTTTTAAGGTTTGATATTCATCTAGGAACCCTTAAGGCTTGGTCACATAGGGCGCGTTTTGTGGCGTGGCGCAGCGGGGCGCGACGCTGCCGTCCGAATGTGTGCCTTATTTCGTTACATTAGCCACACCGTTGTCACGCCCCGCTGCGCCACGCTCTCAAAACGCGCCTATCTGCTCAAGCTTTTATAGATACGCCATGTTTGTGTATCTGTCTGTTCCCGTCTATGCTCAATACCCTTTAATCCTATAGGTAAAACTATAATTTGGCACGAATATGTAAATATGGTGAAATAAAAAATTAAAGAAAATTAGACTATGTAAGTAGTGGATTTTATGTTTTCCGGTTTTATATAATTCGCGCTTTATAGACGTCAGTGTAACTTTTACGCGACTAAGTGACTTACGAAGTCATATTACGGTGATACCATAACATGTATCTGACGTAGTCGGCCGGTATACTTTTATTAAAATTCTATGTAACGATAAGAAGTAATGGACTGCCTTCTATATAACTACTATAAGGCACTGGTCCCATCGCCAGCTAGTAAGCTATCAGCTATTTCGAGGGACAAAAGATAATCGATCCCGTGTAAATAAAAGAGACACATATGTCATAGCCGGGCGATGAGCTATAAATATATAACTCTCTCTTTTATTTAAACGGGAGCGATTATCTTTTGTCCCTTGAAATAGATGATAACTAGCTCATAGCTTACTAGCTCGCGGTGGGACTAGTGCCTAAGGCGTATAATTTGCGCTCACTTCCCATTTCACAACTTTTACGCGACCAACTCTATGTGACCAAGGTAAAATTCAAAACGTTTACTTGATTGAAATAGGTCTATCTTAATCAACGTCATCAATGTTTCCTAAGTTACTTTATAAGTATCAACTTAGCCCACCTTTATCGGGCAGGAATTGTACCCGAGTCGTCACATTCGTTCTTAGTTACATCTGATACTTATCTTTATTTTTTATTTTCCCAGTGACCAGTTACTTCATCATCGTAGCCAACAGCCTGAGGATGTCCATTCTGTTTCTCTACAGCACTGATGTGCTTTATTAGCAACGTTGACGGTTCGTAACTGCCCTAACGCAAACAATCTTAGTCGTTTATTCGTCTGTTTGCTTCTTTAAGGTTTGGTCACATAGGGCGCGTTTTGTGGCGTGGCGCAGCGGGGCGCGACGCTGCCGTCCGTTTATGTGCCGTATTTCGGTATTTCGTTACATTAGCCACACACCGCTGTCACGCCCCGCTGCGCCACGCTCTCAAAACGCGCCTATCTGCCCAAGCCTTTATCGATCGTATACTCAGGAGCGATAGTGGTGGAGATGGATATAGATTATCACAATAGGTGTTGTGATAAATGATATAGTAATATTCATTTCTCACTCTGAACTATAGCTATACCCTTTAGCCGCTTAGAGATCAAAACTTGCCAAATGCAACTATGGTGTGTCAAAATTAAAATTCAACATGGCAATCAATACCTTTTTATAGGTCTCCGGAAGGCTAGAGGGCATCGCTACTTACGTAAGTAAAACTTACAAGTATGTATATTGGAAGTAGATTTCGACACGGGATAAATTAATATTTTTGAAGTGTATAGTTATTTTGTGTTGTGATTATTAAGTATTTGTAACAATTTGTTTTAGTAAAAATATGATAATTATGAATGTTTGTTTGACTTCATATGTTGTTAAAGAGTGAGCTTAAATTACATACTCTTAACCCTTTGAACGCCAAGAACCACTAAAGTGGTCGCGCGATGTCGTGCCTACCTCGCCACAGATCCTTAGAGTGGCTATGGCGGACGCGGCATTATCTTGCTGACAAATAAATTTTATATTTGTTCTTCACGATTCGATATCCGAAAGCTGCTAAAGTAAGGAAGGGAGGTATCATCTGACACGTTCTTACAAGTGCGCAAGTGCGAAAGAGACACATATAGGCAATACATTATATCCATTTTGATTTAGTCAGGTGGGTAATATGTATTAATATAAATATATCGAATGTATAGAGATAATTTTTTATATAGATGTACGAGTATGCTAGAGAGTACCCTTAAATAAAAGACACGTATTTTTAGGTGGCTAATCTCACCCTATTGGGAGGAACAATTTATCAGATTCGAACAGTAGAGTTACCTTTCTTTGTTAGTCAATTTGTGTAAGGAGGCCCGTTAAATCCTGTCCCTCTTTAGATAATTGTCAAGGCCAAGTCTTTGTTGATTGGCTGAACTTACAAATGATCATATATTCTACCGACAATAGTCCAAGAGCCGTGACCCAGCGCTTGCCGGCGACCAAATTATGCATGGAAAGTCCGATTCGTAATGCAGTTACCCCAGAATTGAGAGCAGTATCTTGACTCTTACAGGCAAATTGTTGTACAGCCGACGACAAAGATATGTTTACACTTTTGGACATTATAACAAAGGGTTAAAGTGAAAAAGAATCTTATTCCACATTTTGCAATTTTATATATATACCTACCGCAATCAGCCCGGTTGCATAACTTTTTCTACTATATTCTCAGATATTTCAGATTTTAATTTTATCACTCACGGCGCTTTTGGAGGTCTTCTCTTGAGTATTATTTCAAATTGATAAAATTTTGCGACCATATTTGTGAAAGTAAAGCTACAAGAGATTAAGACAACGATAGTTATTTTTTTACATAGCAGCAGAATCTAACTTACATTCAGACGTTTTGACGTGACGACTTCGCACAGGCGAAATTCGTTTGGGTTGGGTTAAAGGAAGTTGGTGTGTGATCCGGCTCGAAGGACCATATGTTCAGCGGAGCAGTTAGGGCTGTAGTTATTGAGGTCGAAGAAAAGAGTCAGCTCGGTGGTCACTAATAAATTTATTGTCACTTACATATTGTCACACAAGTCCGAGCTTGTAAAGCTCCAAAAAGCGAATGAATGAGTATAACAATTGCTAGAACGAACGAACGAACGGATCATTCGTATTACGTAGACACAAGGAATGAATGAACATATCATTCACTGCTCTGTTGGAGTTGCCAACATAGGTACTGCAAATTTTTTAATCGTGAATACATTGGTCGTTGAAATCGATACCAGGTAACCGGGCGTCGTGCAAAATTGATGAAGTCAGATCGATCTAACAGTCAATTAAGTGGAATCAGGCGGCGAAACTTTCTTTTCAGATTTTTTTCTCGATTAGTCCTGACTTGAACGGCCCGTGTCGGAAATTGGCAGACGATTACAAGTAAATGTTGAAGACATATAGGTATAAATGTAAAGTAATTAAGCTTTGAACAAAAATACTGGTCCCGGGACTGCTGCCGGGACCGGGGATGATGAGAGATTGTTCAACACGTTTAAAAATCTAATTGATATTAATTGCATACTCATACGATATGATGCTGACTATCATATATTTTGTAACAGTCAAAGTGGCCAAATATATCGTAACACATATATATTGCTAAAGAAACCTATAAATATGTCTATTTGGTTACTTTGGTTAATACCTCGCCCGCTTAGCAACTTTTGCAGCTCACTGTACTTCATTTCCTCTTACAACTACATCCTTCCCCGATTTCCACATATGTTCCTGTCTTTGGATCCTTATTAACGGGGTTCCTTCCCGAGAAACGTCATGTTAAGTAGGAATTGTCATCATCATTATCTTCATTTCAGTAAGATGTCTGCTGGACAGGCCTCCCCCAAATATGACATATCATCTTGCGGGGATTTGCCATAATCACCTCGCTTGGCAGTTGTGTTGTGTGAAGCATTCACACAGCGTTGTAATTGCGTCATTAAATCCCTCATTCTTATTCTTAGAGATCGCTCCTTGTAGGGTCTATGAGGGAGGCATAAGTCCTACAGAAGGTGACTTATTATATGAGTCACGGACAACGGAATGAAGGAAGATTTTGACTTGATGCGTCGACCTAGCATTTGCATCCTTCATACATTTTATTAAATCAAGAAACATGTTTGGTAGGTTTTCTGATGATCGATTTAGAGTCGCCATCAACGGAACGTGGAGGTGGTAACAAATATTTGTACATGTACTTTATCGCCATGACAGTAAAGGCGTTTTTCGGATATTTGTGACCACTTCCACAGCTCCGATATATCAGATGGCGACTGTATATAATACGATAGTAATTATGCTGTCATGTAAATCTCCAAAATTGTTACACTATTTAGAAGTAGAAATGACACATGACATACGAGATTTTTAATTGTACTGACGCCACGAGCGCTTTCAGATAATGGACGCATTCTGTTATTGTAATATTGTCGTCCATTGTAACAATCAATAAAATATTTCTTATTTCATTTATCTCACTTAGCAGAATTTCGTTTTCGATATTGCCGAAAACGAGTTTTATGTCAGAGACACTTCCATAAAAGAGAGCAATAAATGTTTTTTTTTTTATACAATGACGGTGGCAAATAAGTATACGGACCGCCTGATGGTAAGAGGTGGCCGTAGCCTATGGATGCCTGCGACTCCAGAGGATTCACATGGAGCTCTGGGAACCTTACTCACCATCAGGAACACAACACTACATATTATCTGAAAGATAGCAGTGCTATTATGGCTGTGGTCTTCTGAAAGGAGGAGGTTTTTCCCCATTTGGGCTTCTCCAGACTCAAGTGTGATGGTACTTCACTGTGCCCTACCTCTCATTGTTGGACGTAGTTTAAGGACATACCCGGGGCCAAAGTCTAGCCTGGCGGTTTTAGCACCAACATCAGCAATCACCATTTTTGAACGCAAAGTTTATTTATTCATAAATCAATCAAAACGTTAAAGATAAAATAACGCGAAAACGTGTTTATAGCGTTCCGGTGTTACCACAGAACCTCAAATCAGAATAAGAAAGATAGGTTGTCTAACACCTAAGTCCCGTTTTTACAAAAATCTCCGCTAAAAAGGAATGTTAACACGAAATGCCAGCACCCTTTCTTTTCTCCAATTTTTCAGGCGATTTCCGGCAAACAATGGAATACCACACACTTATTGCAGTCAACGGGGCTCTATGGTACAAGTAATAAGGTTAGGTTTAGCGTGGACGAGCGGAAATAATGTTGGTTGTTAACACAGCTTGATCAATGTTTGGAGTAGTCTTTTGTTTGGAAATTGCAATTCGAGTGGATTTTGGACATATATTAATTTTATGTCGGTATAAAATGTATACTAAGAATTGGTAACTAGATTTGGTACACCTTTATAATAGTAATACAGGTTGATTACCTAGGTTTACATCTCTGGAATGTTCTAAAGTTTTTTTTTTAAATTAAAAAACGAAAGAAAAAATATGAAAGTAAAATTATTTTCAAAATAGACACTAGAAATAATCTATTCCGTATTAATAGTTGACAGTCTTTTGACCATACTTGATTGGTGTGTAACACGCGCATTGGCAATTACCGGTCTTTTTTTCGTTTATGACGAGAGGTGGCAATGTCCAGCAGTGGACGTCACCTGATAGTAAGCATTATGATGATGCATAATTAATAATTGACAAAGCTTGATTGCCGGCCCTGAAGATAAGCGAATTACGTTGTTGTTACGTATGATCGACATTTGTCAAGAGTCGAACTTTCTATCCTTACGTTGTGAATATTACATTCATTAACACGAAGCGATTCGCTTCTACCTTCCTAATACGCACTGCTAAGGAATGGAATTAGCTCCCTTCGTCGGTATTTCCGGAAGGATATAATTTGCGTTTTATCAAGGCAAGAGTGAATAGGCTGTTACTGAACGAGCGTGCTACACCTACGATCTAGTCGACACTTACCATTAGGTCAAACGCTGCGCTGTCAGTCTTGTATATAAAAAAAGTAAATTGAAAAGTCGAAGGTTTCATAGTATTCTGTGAGTTTAACGGTTTTGAAATATAAATAAATATTTCGGGACAATCTTACACAAATCGACCTAGTCCTACGGTAAGTTCAGTGGCAGGCTTGTGTTATAGGAACTAGATGACGATATAAATGATATATAGATATAAATACTTAAATACATAGAAAACACCCATTACTCAGGAACAAAATATCTGTGCTCATCACACAATTAATGCCCTAACTGGAATTGGAACCCAGGACCATCGACTGCATGACAGGGTCACTAATACCCACGTCACACCTGATAAATACACCCCGTTATCTAACGCTCATTTTGGGGGCAAGCTAAAATAGTGAGGTTGTTTCACATTATTAGTCAATTCATATTTGTCTATAAAAGTTATTTGGCAAAATAAAATTCTTCTTTAGTGAAAGCCCAAGAGATAACGCATTCATTCCTCTATTAATCAGATCGGAGGGTGACAATTATAAATATCTAATCTCGTCAATTATTGAATATCGTCAATTTGGAGTCCGATTTTTGAAATAGTCAGCGAGTAATCTTCATAGAGATTTTCATTCATTCTCCGTGGCTGTTTGTGTGGTGACTGTTTCAAAAATCGGACCCAAGATCTTTTGACAAGTTATTGAGTGAGTAAGTCAACTTAATTTTTTATCGACTTAGATTATCGTCACTGCCCAATCACTTGCCCCTAAACTGAGCACTAGATAACGGGGTGTACTGATAAATAATGACACTAATACAATAAAGAAAATAGGAACACGTTAATAAGATTACCACTCGCGATGTCTGCACCTCCACATCGAATTGCCACAATTACATAGGTGTCACGTTTTTAGCGCAGACTTGACACAATCTCTCCATACGAATACAAATATATTACGCAGAATCTAATGAGTACGTTTTTGCCAACCCATGGTCTAAATTGGTCATAGTCATGCAGGTGTATCTCTAGGTTCAGATATTTGTTTTTTATGTCATAGGCGGCAAACGAGCAGACAGATTGCCTGGTGGTAAGCAATTACCCGCCCGCAACGTTGCGCGTTGCCGGCCTTTGAGGGGGGTTGGAGCTCTGGGAACCTTACTCACCACCAGGAACACAACACTACATACCTGAAAGGTAGCAGTGCTATTTTATGGATGTGGTCTTTTGTAAGGAGGAGGTACTTCCCCAGTTGGGTTGCCCCAGATTCAAGCGTGATGGTCATCGCTGTGCCCTATTTCTCATTGTTGGACGTAGTTTAAGGGCCCAAATACGTGCAAAAGTCCATATATTCCAACAGTTTTATTGCATTGCGCTCAGAACCGACGGCCTTTGGGGCATAAAAGTTTTCGAGTGTCGACTACGGAGCGGAAGGCGCGGCGTGGGCACTCCTCCTACAAGGTTGAGGAACGACCTGCTGAAGATTGCAGGAATCCACTGAATGTGGGTGGCGCAAAACCGGTCATTTTGTGTCGCTTCGGGGGAGGCCTATGTTCTTCGGTTGATATGATGATGATGATTTACTATTCGGAATGGAGATCGGTTCAGCCGTTTTTGAGTTATTAATGGTGTTAATAACTCAAAAACGGCTGAACCGATCGAAGATTACTTTAATAATATTAACTAGCAGAAAGAGTCAATTGGCTGACTAATTTACCCCTAAATAAAGTTTAGAAAACTTCTCTAGGTATTTACTAGTTTATATACTTACTACTTAAACAACTAAATACGTTGAAAAACAATTAATAATTAAACTAACAACAAAGGTTATATTATTTATAATGCTTTTATTGTTTGGATATGTTTATATTTTACTTTAATAAAAATGTTATAAAAACCTAGCTTAACTTATAAAATGAATAATAAAAACAATGAAGTTCAACTAAAACTAACATCAATTTACTAAAGCCCTCTGCGGCATGGCACCGAAGATGCTGGCAGCATTTTCTCGCTGAATCGTAAGGCTGATACACTGAGCGAGGTAGCTGCTGGCTCTTCTGTCGCATCTCTGAGTATCTTTGAAAGATCTTTAAAGACTTCGACTTCCCTATGGTATTTAAAATAAAATAAAAATGTTTTTTTGTGAATTTATTTTATAAATTAAAACACTCCGAATTTCTAAATATTTAAGGATCATCATCACCTGTATTCATTTCAATATATCCGAAACGCGCAAATCGCGGTTAAAAGTTTTCGGCAAAAAAATAAATGAACTCAGAATTTCAAATCAAACGGAAACTTGACAAAAGATAAAGTTAACAGAATTTTATGATTTCGTTTTGTTCCGGCGCTGATATTGAAATTCGCGGCGAAATTATGCCGCATAGACCCAAAGTCGAAAAGATATGAAGTGCCCAAGTCATTATTTCATACGTTAGCGAACAACCGTTTCTTTAAACCAGCGTTACATAAGATCTCCCAAAGAGACACGCTTTTTATTTCCAAAAAAATTCTTTTTTTTTATGACATAAGGTGGCAAACGAGCAGACGGATTGCCTGATGGTAAGCAATTAACGCCCATGGGCACCCGCAACACCAGGGGAGTCACAAGCGCGTTGCCGACCTTTAAGGGGGGTTGGAGCACTGGGAACCTTACTCACCATCAGGAACACAACACTATATACCTGAAAGGTAGCAGTGCTATTATGGCTGTGGTCTTCTGTAAGGAGGAGGTACTTCCCCAGTTGGGCTTCTCCAGACTCGAGCGTGATGGTACAGTCAGCGTCAGAGATATGTGACCCCCGCTGCATACAACCCAGCTATGTAGGGGGGGTCACATATCTCTGACGCTGACTGTACTTCGCTGTGCCCTACCTCTCATTGTCGGCCATTTTGAATCCATTTGTTCCCTGACTTACCCCTTATGATGTTTGTCTTAGTCTATTTTTCCAATAAATCGATATCAAAACAGTTGCCGCGTACGTGCTGTAAAATACCTTAGTCTTAATTATATATTGATTAGCGTCGCTGGTACCGACAGCAAACACCAAAAATAGTATACCTATATCCATTATATTATGATCATAAAATTTCGAAAATTTTATGAAATGTAAGGCTACTTAGCGGATGTTGCCCCTGTTCGTATTATAAGACGACCACGGAGACAGCACTCGCCGTGGTGTAAGGACTATTTAGTTTTACTGGAATCTAAAATGTACTAGACTAGTGGGTGGAAAGGATGTATTAGATACTGGGCTATTGGATAAAAAAAAACCGGAACCTAGTAAAATGGTATTCAATTTATAAAATGGTACCTATAATGTTTGTTATAATAATGTTTTTGTTGTAAGTACCCGAAAGTATTAGGACCCTGAATAAATAAATAAAATGAATATTATGGGCATTTTCAAAAAATTGTGCACCCAATTAGTGAAAGTTGTTAAGAAAAGTTAAATCACTGTCAGTTTCGTGACGACAATTAAGCATTAAATATCGATAAAAGCTTGGTTTTGATATTCGATTTATAAACTTCAATCGATATTACAACATAATACAAGGCAAAAGTCGATCTTCGTAAAAAAATTATGCTTAATTTGTAGTCACGAAACTGACAGTGATTTAACTTTTTTTTACATCTTTCGCTAATTGAGTGTACCAAATTTTGAAAACTCCCTTATAGGACATTCTTACACAAATAACTTGGACCTGAGTGAATGGTTTTAATACCTTTTGATACCGCAGATTCATGCCCAAGAATTCTCTAAGACCAATTATGCAAAATGTTTTCGATGCATAACCAATGACTTGAAGGGTTCAAGTTTGGAAGATTATACAAACACCGAGTTTTAGTCTCTACTTTTATTTATATCTATACAGGGTAATTACGGGGTCGTGGAGCAAGAACACTGTGCATGACATAGAATTCATTAGTCAAGCTAATTATGTTTAACATTTTTATGTAAATAATGAATTTAAGAGATAAAATTATATATAATTAACTAATAACAAAAACTAAAATTTTATAAATAGTAAACCTGTCACAGGTCTCGGTCAATGGGTAGGGTGCCCAGAATGCTGGCCGCATTCCCGCGTTGGATCGCAATGCTGATCCTATGGGCGAAATAGTGACCAGGCAGAAGCCTCAATAAGGCGCGACGCAATTTCTTTGTAGAGACGTCGCGCATTTGAGCCCCATGGCCCCAGGGTTTCAACCCCAAACGCCGCAAACATGAAGCTACTGCCAAGAGCAGCAAGAGATAAAATTTGTGTAAAGAATGTGTACACAGGATGAAATGTTCTTGAATAATCAATATGAAATATTGCGGTTATTAAAGTGTAATTTGATAAACGTAACTAATTACAGAAGAAGCCACGGGGTACTGACCTAAAATCCAAAATCAAATCTGGGTTTCTCATGTCAGCGCCCTTGTTGATCAGGTAAATGTTAACTGCGCGTATAAAAATACAATACAAGAGTGCATTAGCCAATCGAATAGAACTTTAGTACCGAAGGTTGGGAAACAATAGTAATTGCCTGCCAAGGACGAGGGGATCAAGGCTGTTTAGCAAAACAAGGCTGGCAATTCCTATTCCAGCGATGTGTGGTAAATGCGTTCGTAAAAGTAAATAGTAACCTAAAAGCTAAGCGGTTAGTGGGGGCGTGATTTCCTAGGAAAAAACGGGTGGTCTGAAATAGGCATCCAAAGGCCTCATCGAAAAGCGCTTACCATATCTACTTAACGCCTTGCCTGCGGCTATTAGAACGGAAAGAGACAAAAATAGGTATAAAAGAGATTTGTGCCATTACTACCTTGACAGTATCTGAATCCCTTGTTTGCCCTTGATACCTACACCTTTTTTAACACTTTTTTTGTCTCTTAAAGTAGTTGTCATACCCATCTAGTAATACACAGCTTACCACCGATTCATGGATCCTACAGTCAAACTGTGTAAACAGTTTTGCGGGCGATGTATTTATTTATAAGTCATTGTTCATTGCTTTTACTATATAATAAATAATAATAAAAGAGATTTTAAGCAATGTACTGAACTCAGAAAAAAATAACCCAACAACAACTATATTTATACAACGTTATTTTGACGACCGGTCTTGCCTAGTGGGTAGTGACCTCGCCTATGAAGCCGATGGTCCTGGTTTCAAATCCCAGTCAGGGCATTTAATTGTGTGATGAGCACAGATATTTGTTCCTGAGTCATGGGTGTTTTCTATGTATTTAAGTATTGATATGCATCTATCTATTATATATATCATCGTCTAGTACCTACAACACAAGCCTTACGAGCTTACCTTGACCTTACTTAGCTTGAGGATGAGGTCGATTTGTGTAAGATTGTCCCGAAATATTTATTTATTTATATTTCAAAACCATTAAACTGTATTTATCTAATATATATATCGTCATTTAGTATCGTCGTATGTATTTAAGTATTTATATGAGCTTACCGTAGGACTAGGTCGATTGTTGTAAGATTGTCCCGAAGTATTTATTATTAATATTTATTTCTATATATGATGATTATCAAAATGACAGATCGAGCGCAACTCTCATATTTTGATTGATTTTTCTGAAAACAATTGTCATATATGCTGCAGCCCCAGTGTCTAAACTACCTACCTTAAATATCTAAATAAAAAATAAGCAAGCTTTTAACAATCTCTGGAGTCTAATAGAAACTGGAATGAAATGAATTCAGGTTACAAATATGGAGTACCTGCTTTGGAAATAGGCTGTCTGGGGTAAAGATACACCAGATCCGACGTGGAGTCGGAAGCCAATAATAGACATTGCAGTTGGGTGTAGTGCACACTGGAGTTAAACCCAACTGTCGAATAATTAAGTCATATAGACTGTGTTGTAGAAGTTGACTGCTGACTAAAATACACTAATCTAATACGAATTAAGGATCCTGCTACTTAGGTTGCCTTCGATATTAATGCAGAAGGCTGGCAGCTTTAGCTCCTAGGATGGTTGGAGTCAACTGTAGCCGAACTGACCGAAGTAGCTGCCATTTTAACAGTCCTCTGGTTACCTTCAATCTAAGCAGTCAGATTTGGACTTGTAAGTAATTATTTTTATTTTTTCTTTGGTATTTAAATTTTGTAATTGTTAAATATGTTTTCTTAAAGCATTTTTATGTAATATGTTTAAGGTCTCTTTTGTAGTTAGTACTGTTTTGAATAAAATAGTCCCCCCGAGTTTCTCGCCAGTCATAAAAGTCACAATGCTTCTCAGAGGTGTAGGGTTAGAACCGGTGTAGTTTTTGTTTTGCATACTTTTGTACTTACTGAATAAACGTTTTGAGTTTGTGTTTCCTGTCGTGCACTATGAGGCACGGAGTTTTTTTTAAGGCCCAACATTGATTTGTGTTAACCACGCCCACCTGGTCAAGACACATTTATGGCTCTTGTACCCGAAAGAACGAAATGCAAGGCTGTTTAGTAGTGTATTTTTAAACAATTTACTAAAAATTTGTTAATCTGTAATGTATTTATTCATTTCACTTCTGTCTTTACATAAAACAGAATAGGGTAAAATAAATATTTATAGGTAAACAGAATTCATTTTCAGTATAACGTGGCCAGTTATTGAAAGAGCCAGTTACTGGTGAGTTAACCATATTTTAAACTCATTCCTGTTGTTGTATTTTGCACGGTTAACGTAAGCTAAGGATCATAAGGAATAAACGAATTTAAGAATAATCTAATAATAATTTTAGAAGAATCGTGTTTTTGCTTCATACTACATACAACGATATATATAGCCAACAAATATTATATCGTATATATAGCCAAAAGACATATAGTACATCCGAAAAAAGTAATGTTTATTTTTCCTATTAGGATGCTGGAATGCGTATATAGCCTTAAATATGACTGCTGATTGTAGGCCCAGTAATCATACAAACGGCACCAATATATGTAAAGCCACACCAAAATTATACCTGTAGTAAACATTCTGATACTGATTATATTATCATCACCAAACCAAATAGTTTCTGCTAGAAAATTGTTTAAGTAACGTCAATTTAAACGTCTTTTACACCTAACACGACTTTGATTGTGTTTCCCACAAACAGAAAATGTCAAATCACATTTAAATTTCATTTCACGCAATTGTACACTCAGCCTAAGAGTGCAGGCGGCCTGGATAGAATTTAAGTATCTATTTGTGATGTGGAAAACTCTAGAAGTAGGTAGTTTGAAATGAGTTCTCCGTATAGAAATATTCTAAATTTACTTTACCGTATTAGAATCTTCCTAATACCTAAGTATTTATTATTTTAAAAGAAAAGAAATACAAATTACCATTATTATTCAATATTTTCTGCATAAGATAACAAAATCGAGATCTGTGTACAATAATAATGCAGTATCGCCTAGTTACTAAGAATCACCCATAAATCTAGTATACCATATATGTCCACCGGCCAATACATACACTATATACCTTAACACATTTAGAAGAATAAGCGAAGAAAGACATCCTTACACGAATTCACTGAGCCCCACAGTAAGCTCAAGAAGGCTAACCAACCTTTATAATCAGTGCTGTAAATATAACATAACACATAACCGGGTATATCCTTAAACTACGTCCAACAATGAGAGCTAGGACGCAGCGAAGTACCATCACGCTTGAATCTGGAACAGCCCAACTGGGGAAGTACCTCCTCTTTACAAAAGATCACAGACATGATAACACTGCTACCTTTTAGGTCTGTAGTGTTGTGTTCCTGATGGTGAGTAAGGTTCCCAGAACTCCAGTCCCCCTTAAAGACTGGCAACGCGCTTGTGTGTTGGTGTTGCGGGTGCCAAACGACGGTAATTGTTTACCATCAGGCAATCCGTCTGCTCGTTTGCCACCTTTGTCATACAATAAATAAATCAAATAACTAGGTTGACTTAAAAAAATAACCATTTATTTTATGAAAAGTTTCAATCGCCAAAGTTCGTTTAAACCGTGTTTAAACATGCGCAGGTTCCCATAACGATGCAACTTGTGAGAGCGCTCGATAAAGTTGTTATTAAATTTTCTTGCAAAAGTGTCGGAGTCAAAGTATAGATAGATTCACTAAAGCTGGCACGAATGGATTGAATGAGTGAATGATAATATTTATGTGTGCGTCACAAAATGATTACATACAGGTTGATACAAAAATTGATTATTGAAAACGTATTTGTAGATAAATTATACCGTATGACAGCCCAAATTCATCAGTAATACTACAAATACTACAAAAACTGAGTACCTACTGTCAAGGAAATTGATTTGTATACCATTTCGTACCTTGTCACAGAGACAATCAATATGAAACCCGGTAGATGTTATACGGTAAGACTTTAGGCAAGCTGGAGTCGACATTTGCCATAAATCTCAAACCTTATTCATATTCATACTCATTTGTTGATTTTATGTTAAAATGCCTTTATAGCGATAGAGTATGATAAAATAATAAATTTATTTGGACTTAGTTGAAATGAGAACAAAAGCATTATTTCGGCAAAAGATTAATTCGGTTGAAATTTCCATGTGTATGCTGTGTTATGTACACCATCCTTTTCATAATTACAATTAAACAGAAAGTTAACAAAGATATTAAGTTACACATTTATAATCTAACATAAAAACAATCTTTATATCATTTTACTATGCTTTCTATCACGACCGCAGATATTATTTAGTAAATCAGTATGTATGAATAAGATTTTAGATTTATGGAAAATGGCGACTTTATGGCTTGCCATTAGTTTTATCGTGCGACGGAAGCTCCAATGCCTAGTGATTAGATCCAAATTGGTACGCAAATCAATTTCCTTAACAGACGACTTGTACGTTTTTGGATCAGGGTCTTAAAAACGCTAAATCTGGATGTTTTATCTTTATATTTAAGTACAAATCTATTAATATACAAATGCGTTCTTTTTTTACATTTTATACAACTAGAGTAAAAATGTTACTCGGACACTTCTTCACTTGAACTGGATGTTGAAGATTCTTCATCCTCGCTGGCATTTGTATTAATAATAAAACCATCAGTAAGATCGTCTATCTGGTACTCCATATTTTCATACGAACACTCTGTTTCTCGGACTTTTCTCCAAATATCTTCAAATATTTCTTTTTTTACGGCATCAACCTCCTCGATGAATAGTTTTTAAACGTCGTTCATATTAAAAGTTACGTTCCTCGTCACTACTTTGCCTTTTATTATCCCCCACAACATCTCAATCGGGTTGAATTCCGGGTGGTAAGGTGGTAGGCGTAACACAGAATGACCGTGTTCTTGGAGTATTTGATCTAATACGTAAGTTTTTACAGAACAGTTTTCGTATTTGCCACTATTGAGGCCAAAGCGAAATCCGCTGCTAAAAAGCTTGGGGTCTTACACAGGGTGAAGCGGTACTTCACGCCGGAACAGCTTCTAACACTTTACCAAGCTCAGGTTCGATCGTGCATGGAGTACTGTTGCCATCTTTGGGACGGGTCTGCCAAGTATCAGCTGGCCGCTTTGGATTCAATAGAGCACCGTGCTCGCAGACTCATTGGCGATCCTGAATTACTGAGTGTAAGGTTACAAAGCCTTGAGCACCGTCGCAGGGTTGCTAGTTTGTCTGTATTTTATAGGATACATTTTGGTGAGTGTGCACAGGAACTGCATGATTTAATTCCGCCATCTCCGTTCCTCCACCGGACGTCCAGACGAGGGGAGCGGTTTCATCCTTACGTTGTGAATATTCCATTCATTCGCACGAAGCGATTCGCTTCTACCTTCCTAATGCGGACTGCTAAGGAATGGAATTCGCTCCCTTCGTCTGTATTCCCGGTAAGATATAATTTGGGTCTTTTCAAGGCAAGAGTGAATAGGCTGTTACTGAACCAGCGTGCTACACCCTCGACCTCGTCGTCACTTTCCATCAGGTGCGACTGAGGTCAAACGCTGGTCAGTCTTTTATAAAAAAAAAAAAAAAATTTTTTTTTGGGTATGGTATATTATTTTTATCTAACCAAGCCAACATTTATTTTTTAATCGTTTTTTTAACTGGAGCCCGATCCACTTGAACGTTATGATAAGAAGCATTATCTACAACAAGGACGCTTCTGGGTTTTAAGTTAGGTAACAAATATTCGTTCACCCATTTCCGATAATTTGCAGCATTCATGTTACTATGGTAATCTCCGGACTTCTGGTTGGATTTGAATGTCAGCAAAGCATTTTTTACGAAACCTTCCTCTGTACATGCGTGAACCGCTATCAGCCTTTGACCTTTTGATATAGGAACTCTAACACCGCTATTGCTGTTGTCGGTCCATACGTTTGGTGTGATGTGAGGGCTATGGACGTACGTCTCATCAGTATAAACAATGGGCCGGTTTTCGTTTCTATATTCCTGTAATTTTTGTAAATATATAAACCTTTTGTAACGAATATCGTCTTTTTCAATTAGCCGCATCCTGTTGTTCTGAATCTTCTTCCACCTAAATCCCATTTTATGTACGAGACGAAGTAAAGAAGTTTTACTACCACGAAAACCTATCGATTCCTTTAAAAAGTTGTGTATTTTTTTAATAGTTGGCAACGTTTTGTGTACCGAGTGAAAATTATAAATACACCTTCTAATAACATTTAAATCGAAATTGTCCACATCTGATTTTGGTGACAAACGTGGTCGTTTTTTACCGGGTGTTACAAACACATTTGAAGCCGATGCCGCTGTCGCATTTTTGCAGAAGCTATTCTTGTTCCGCTGAACACTCCGTATTGATGTACCAGTTGCCGCAGAAGTCATTTCATACAACTTTTCAATGTTCAGAAAACCACCTTCAGGGTTTTTATTATTTAGTTTTAAATAATTAAATACATTAAAAATTATTTCTCGAGACTGTCCCGATAATGTTATTCCTGGTCCAAGATTAGACGAAGTCATTTTGAAAACGAGATCTACAACATTACGGTATCAGTAATGTTTGCCGATCAATTGACATGAAGATTACGTGAAGTGTCATTCTAATAAGAAGGTTATCAATTAATATGGTATCTATGAATTATCTTCTAAGGTACTTCATGCCTAACCCAACCTGTATTGTATGTTTTATACATAACAAAACTTGGTATTTAAATGACAGTGTTCGCTTGCACGATGACGCCGTGAATAGCAAAACGGCAAAATTTCGCAAGAATTTTGCATTTTATTGTCGAGATTTTGAGATTGCTGCGTCAGTATAAAACAGGACATTTAAAAAATCATGTTAACAATGGACTCCTTAGTCTGCCATAGTTTTAGACCTTTTTAGTCATCCGTCACCTATTAATTCTTGACATTAACCCTTTACCAGGTCGTGAAGACAAGAAGAAAATGTAATAACCTGTGTAATAATCAGAGATCGGATTTTGGTGCGTCATCTCATACAAAATATCATCAAAATGACGTAAGTCACTATGAATGTTGCAAATTTTTCCGATCGGAAAAAATTATTAGGTCAGGTACATAGTATATCGTTTACATGAATGACATGACAAAGGAACATATTAGGCAACTGTCTCACAGTCATGTACAAACTCATACGACACAATTGGATCGAATAGTGTCATCTCACATCCTAATTCTGGTCATACACAGATTGTATGAATATTAATTATTTCGGACATAATATTTTACCTGTTTAGTCTAAATAGGTATTATACCTAATAGCATAATTTTTATTTTTCTTGAATAACAAATCCCATTTTGTTGTTGTTTACAAAATATTACGAGCCACCTGTATAAGAACGGCACTCACACTAACACTCGAAGTGACAGGTGACATAACTTTCATTCAATCCATTCGTGCCAGCTTTAGTGAATCTATCTATACTTTAGATTTATATCATTGCAAAATTGACTCCCTGAAGATGTTACTTTTTATATTTCATAAAATATTTCTTTTTATATTTTTTAATAATATTTACAATAACTGACAGGAGGAACTTCCGCTTAGTGTACCCATTACATTTCATTAAATTGTCGAAAGGGCCTGGCTCGATCCGGCTCCACGTACTCCTCCCAAATGTCCGGAACACCATTGTTACGTGTACGGGAAAGATTATAGTAAATACCATTTTATTAGGCAGGCGTCCGGTTTTTTATCCAATAGCCCAGTAGCAAGTCCGTCCTTCCCACCCAAAGGCCATGGCGGGTGCTGTCTCTGTGCGCGTCCCATGATACAGACAGGGGCAATATCTGCTTAGTGTACCCGTACATTTCATTATCGAAAGGACTATGTTAAGCAGTATTGAAGTTCATCTATTATATTTGCTCTTAACGATTTGATTCGATTACGATTTGAACAAAAAACACGAAATACGCGTGTTTTTTTCTTCTTCTTGACTGTAATTATTCGCGATAAACATTTATCGCGTTTAATCGTTGACTGTATCTAATAGAGGATTTCGCCCCCCAAATATTTACATTAGTAGATCCCCATCTACTAATGTAAATATTTAACGACCGGCCTGGCCTGAGGGTTCCAAGAGCGGCGCTAAAAAGGATATTACGTGAATTTCGGACGATTGTCTCTGTCACTCTCATGACGCCTTAATTGGAGTAAAAAAGAAAGATGCTCGAAATATACGAACTTCGATGTTTGCGGTAACGGGCCTAGCTCCGAATGCGGCGCATTTATCTGTCTGGTGAGCACAGATATTTTGCTCCGGAGTCACGGGTGTTAGTGTTTTTTCTTTTTATTAGTTTCTACCAGTGTGTCCATGAAATGTAAAATTTACATGTGTCACACACACAACTGAAGAACACTGGCGTTATTTTAACGCCCAATGGGCGGGACGCGGCGTGGCATGAAATCAGGAGATCAAGAGTACACGTGCGACGTTATCGCACATAATTCACACGATATGGCAACCATAGACAAGAGGACAGCTAAGTCACACTGCCACTTTATGAAAAACTGACGAGTACCTAATCATATTTTTTTTTTTTTTTTACGTAGCCTATGTTGTGTCCCACTGCTGGGCAAAGGCCTCCCCTCGTTTTAACCACTCGTCGCGGTCTGTGCATGCTCCCGCCAATCGCGACAGAAACCATCCAGGTCATCATAAAATCATAATTTTATGATGACCGGAAAAGCGTCTTTTATTTACAGAAATTACAATCGTATTATGATAATGACAAGTACTTAACTAGTTACAGTATAAAATCTTAAAAAGGCCCTTGAGGCATTGTACTTAGGATGCTGGCGGCATTTCCACGTTGTATCGCAATGCTGATACGTTGTGCGAGGAAGCCGCCAGCTCTTCGGTCACCAGTTACATCAACCAGACGCTTCGCGATTTCCGCAAAATTAAATTAAATTGTATTAGGTCAGTTTATATCCATTATTTACAATCAATCAATCAGTCTATATCTATTACAATAATTATAATCACAGTTTGAAAAACCTAGTATTACTACAGCTTGTCTAAAATAACAATAATAGCTTTATAAAGTGTTAACATCTCATCTGTAAGTCTACATAGACCTCCCCAAAGTGCATGGATTTTCACAATCTGTACCAGGTCGGCGGTCCACCTTGTGGCAGCTCTACCCACGCTGCGCTTTCCAGTACGTGGTCGCTCGAGAATCTTTACGCCCGGCAATCGCTTCTATGTGCAATGTGCACCACTGCCACTTAACTTCCTTTCGATTACGTTTTCTATTTTTTTTATGACATAGGCGGCAAAAGAGCAGACGGATTGCCTGGCGGTAAGCTATTACCATCGCCCAAGGGCACCCGCAGGGTGTCGCACACCATGGGAATCACAAGCGCGTTGCCGGTCTTTAAGGGTTAAGGGGGGTTGGAGATCTGGGAACCTTACTCACCATCAGGAACACAACACAAGGTACATACCTGAAAGATAGCAGTGTTATTATGGCTGTGGTCTTCTGTAAGGAGGAGGTACTTCCCCAGTTGGGCTTCTCCAGACTCAAGCGTGATGGTCATCGCTAGGCATCGGACGGAAGAGTGCAAATGACATAAGGAACAGGACTTGTACCATAATGGAATAGCTATCAGCGTAACATATTTTATACAGTCGATCAATTTGTCGATGTCATCGACATAATTATTTCATCGTTATTAATGGTGTTAAATTTAGTAATTTAGAGCCTAGTAATATTTTTTTACCAAATATATTTAGAGCGAAATTAATTTGTTTTCTGGAGAACAGTTCATGTATATAATTATAGACAACCATTTTATATTGACAAACTTCATCACCTTGAAAAAGAATGGCCAAATAATTACGTAGATGTTTTATCTACGACATCGACAAATTTATCGACTGTATAAAATGTGTTACGCTGATAGCTACTACATTATAGTATAAGTCCTGTTCCTTATGTCATTTGCACTCTTCCGTCCGATGCCTAGTCATCGCTGTGCCCTACATCTTATTGTTGGACGTATTTTAAGGACATACCCGATTCTATAAATTATTATTAATTTTGCTACCGCCCTAGAACGAACGGGTATGACAAGTTTGGGTTTATCGTCTTATTTTTAGAGCCTTAAAGAGTAGACAACGCACGTGTGAATCCTCTGGATTTACATGCATCCATATTATTATTATATGTAAGCACAGGCAGCTATAGTAGCTGATACGTGCATATCAATGTCCACTTGTGTTATGTCCATTTTGAAAGTGTTTGTCAAGTCTATTTTTAAAACAGTTCACTGAGGGTGCACTGATTCGGGCAAACTCTTCCACACTTCCACCACGAATATGAATAGGGACTGATGATTCATACGAATATTCAGTATGAATCATCTGTCCCTCGCAGGCTATGTCATTTACACTTACAATTCATACGGTAACAGGTGAATCCTTTGTTTTTCAGAATAAAAAGGAGCTTATAACTTTTCCGTCATAACGCCCGAACTAAATTTAGGCCGAAATATTAAGCGGTGAAAATATGGCACAAAAAAGGTAACCTAGTTACAATTCTAACCTAAATTCTGTTTATTTAGTTTCATTGTATTGTACTTGATGTATGTCTTTACGGAATAAAGAAGTTTTATTTTATTTATTTTTGTAACTAAGAAAAAATCAAATTATTTTTTACGAAATATTTTGATTTGCTTTGATTTTAAGTTGTAATAATACTATATAAATTAAAAGTTGAAATAGATGACATATAGTTAAGAAAAAGCGGAGACATGACTCGAACCCGCATCTCCAGCTATCGCGGCTGGTAGCTGGAGATGTGGGTTCAAGTCCCGTCTCGAACGCTGGAGGTTCTCGTCGCTTTTTCTTAACACATTCGCTGCCACCCCCTCCAAAAATATATGGAAATGAACGCACATGTGCGTCGGTAGCAGTGAATGCGTTAAGTATATGTCATCTATTTCAACTTTTATTTAATTGATTTATTTTACTGGTTGCCATGGTAACGGTGGCCTGGGTTACTTTTGAAGTTTTATTGCACTTGAAGACACTGGACATGTCCTCTGGTTATTAAATGTCCTTTCTTTATTGAGTCACGTACCAAACGCGTTAGTAGAACGCGGTTACACCGAAGTAGTGCACTTCCAAGAAATTATGATTCTACTAGATGAAAACCCTGCTTCGCTCGACCAACCTGCCATTTCAAACAAAAGTTTCTGTACGCACCCCGCATACGTCACTGTCAAATTGTCAATCAATAAATTAAATATGGCGGACCTAATATCTCATTAAATTAACACTCTTAAACACAAAATACGCGACTATACAAATTTTGTCGATATATGTCTTCAATTCAAAACTTTTAATTTTTTACGCTCTTTTATTTGAGTATCATTTTGTACGGTTCTACCGTACCCCTCGACGGAATAGGCTAGTTGACTGTTTAATTTTTATTTTAACAATCGATCCCTTTCGTTCTAGGGATCAATTAATGTCTGTATGAGAGTAATGGCCTTAAAACTACACAAAAGCCAGAAATGAGCGTCAAAGTGTTACATTCGTATTTCCCGCGAAAACGCTCCTTACAAAATAATGATAACGTATGACGTCACTTATTCCTAGCCGCGCTCTCTAAAGTCTGGAGAAATAATTAAATTGCTATTTATTTATTTATTTATTTAGTCTTTATTGCACAAAACACAAAAGTACAAAAGGCGGACTTAATGCTACAAAGCATTCTCTACCAGTCAACCTTTAGGCAAAGCAGAGAGGTTGTAGGCGGTTCTTAAAAAACAAAATAAACATAAACCAATTAAAAAACATTTAAATATAAATTAAACATACTTATATACATTAATATAATATACATGCATAAACATACATATATACATAATACTAACATAAACTGATGGAAATACAGGTATGAAATCAGATGAAACTCTACAAAACAGAAATACTAAGGTTTTTCAGTTCTACCAGCAAAGTAGTCACATAAAGATTTTTTGAAAGCAAACCTATTCTGGCACTGTCTAACATTGACAGGGAGATTATTCCAGAGGCGAGCAGCCTGGACGGAGAAGGAATAGGACATGAAGCCAGTATGGTGAGACGGAATTGAAAGGGAACGGTTGCCGGAGGAGCGAAGCTGACGAATACGAGAAAGACCATAGTACTGGAAGAAAGATTTTAGGTATTCAGGGGACTGAGGATTGTTAATGACAGAAAAGAGGGTACACAGTTTGCGAATGTTACGGCGTATACGAATAGGAAACCAGCCAAGCTTAGAGCGGTATGAGGAGACGTGGTCGTATTTACGAAGACCAAAGATGAAACGGATACAATTGTTTAATAAACGATCCAACTTCCAATCCAACGAACGAAGTTCTTCATTTAAGTCCGGATAACACACATCACCGTAGTCGATTATAGGTAGGATTAAGGTCTGAATAAGTAAGATCTTGGTTTGAACAGGTAAGAAGTTTTTAAGTTTATTCAGAGAGTGAAGAGAACCGAAAACCTTACGACTTATTTCAGAGACCTGAGTTCTCCAACTTAGTGTAGCATCAATGTAGATCCCTAAGTCTTTGACACTCTGGCTAAAGGGGATAGAAATACCATTAAAATACACCGAGGCGTTAGACTCAATTTTCGTGAGCTGGCGAGTGCTACCAATGACAATTGCCTGACACTTGGAAGGGTTGATAAATAAACCGAACTTTTCGGACCACCGCTGAATATGCATGAGGTCTAGATTTAGCTTGTCAATCGCAGCAACAAAGTCAGCAGTATTACAGTGGTAATAAAGTTGGAGATCGTCAGCGTAGAGATGGTACGAGCAGCGAAGTCCGGGGGTAATGAAGTTGACAAAGATGGAGAACAAAAGTGGAGAAAGAATGCCTCCTTGGGGCACACCAGTGTCTACATCACACCATTCTGAAAAACTGCGATCAACACGAACCGCTTGCTGACGCCCATGAAGATAAGAAGAAAACCACTTCAAGGTGCTTGGCGCCATGTTGAGATGTTTAAGGAGGGCAAGTAGAATTTCATGGTCAACTGTATTAAATGCATTAGAAAAGTCGACGAGAACAAGAACTGTGACCATTTGGTTCTCCATGCCGCGTCTAATGTCTTCAGTCACCTTGAGTAGCGCAGTACACGTGCTATGTCCTGGCCGAAAACCTGACTGTACGGGGCTTAATAACTTGTGGGAGAAAATAAACATTGACAGCTGTTTGTGAGCCACCGCTTCAGCGATTTTGGACAGAAATGGCAGTATGGAAATGGGTGGTATTTAGACCGCGAAATATTGCGTTTTTGTATATAGTTGCCTTACAATTTATTTTGCAGTAAACTGCGAGAATTTGATGGGTACCACGGTTTTTTGAAATTTCGCAAATTAAAAATGCTGTTCTTTTTAAATTTTGTAAAGGTGATATCTTAAAATCAAATAAGTATTTGTATTCAATTTTAATGTTTATTGATTATATTCGTCATTGTGAACCAATTTCACTTCATTTTATTATTTTACTTAATATGTGTCAACATCCCTATTATTAATACAGATTGTCCCCTGGGACGGAATAACTACACAAAATAGTTGACCCAAATAAAAGCTGGCACTTTAAAAAATCTTAGTGTTGTCTGTGGTTACTGAGTACAACGTCAGCAATTTAGAATAACTTTTTTATGGAGCACTCATCGATTCTGGAACTTTTTGTATGGCACTAACCCATCCAGACAGCGATTCGGATGGTAAAGTCGAAATGGATTTTTTTATTAGTCTGGATCTAAATTGCTCGATGGCGTCAGAAGATTCATGCTCGGAAGTATTTGATTGGTTAAATTAGTATTATATTCAAACCAATACTGATTATTCGGTGGTCTTTTTTGTCAGATTAATTGAGACTACATTATTAATACAATATAAAAATTATAAGAAAAGGGAATAAATTTTGAATTGCGCCAAAAATCATAAGTCAAACACGATTTAAAAGTACGAATTCTGAATGCTTTCCTTTACACTATCATTTTTATTTAAATTGTGCAATTTTTTAAAGTCAAATTTATCTCATGCAAAATTCACGCTTTCTCCATAGATGCATATTCATCCAGTGATTTTATTCTTTCGCGTCCGACAGAGCGGAAGATAAAGGTATTACATTGTTCGTCAGACCCCACGAATTTATATAAAAAAGAAAATCAATAACTTTTACCTGCGACCCTATATAAGTTGAATCAGTCGCAGAATGAAAAGGTTAGCCAGCTTAAGATCTGTTTTTGCTTGCTCAGTATAAATTATCAATATCTGCTTCATCGACTGACTTTTATGAATGTCACTTCACTACACGACAGATACTTACGACCCCAATGAGAAACTATTACTTAAAATGGGAGAGTTACCATATAGGTTAATAATTCTTATGAGTTTTGCTATACTATATAATAGTTAACAAGTAAGTATGTACGTAAGTACTATATATAAGTGTATACACTATGTTATTATATAGTATACATACTATTTATAAGCTAATACTTAAAAAAAAAAAAAATAAAAAAAAAATACAGGACAACCTTACACTCGATTGATTGAGCCCCCACGGTAAGCCCACTCAAGAAGGCTTGTGTTGTGAGTCCACAGCCAATGATATCTATATAAAATATACAAATACTTAATAAATAGAAAATGCCAATGACTCAGGAACAAATACATGTACTCATCACACAAATAAACTTACTGGGATTTCATCCCAGGTATGGACCTGGGATGGGACCCTACCTGTGAAGTGGCCATCAGGGTCACTAACCACGAGGCCAGACCTGTCGTTAACTCAATCGTATTTTTTTTATATCCCGGGTGTTATAAAAAACGTAATACAATATTATCAGGCCGGCCATCTGGTCATGATTTGGAACAATTTTTACTATGGGGTCAACTTAGTACCTAATATGAAAACAAAAAAAAAACAACTCTGTCGTACATTTTCGTCAAGTTATACTTGACTTATTCTATGGAACAGCTCAATTTTTATTTAATTTTACAAACTTAACCCCATGGTAAAAGATGTTCAAAATCACCACAGATGCCGGTTTGATAATCTTGTATCACGTTTTTATAACACCCAGTAATAAGTATATATTTTAAATAAATACCTGTGTACCTTACCCGTTAAATCCCGTTGCGTTATCTAGCCTGAAAAAACAAGGCTGACTGTATTGAATCCCTAATCCGTTAGAATTTAGAAACGCCTCAACTCTGGTGGGGGCGAGGGGGTAGATTTGCATTTGAAAATTGTTAAATAAACATTCAATTTGCTATCCATTTCGCGAGGACTTACTAAATGTTTGTTGGGGCCTTACTCGGCTCAATTTCAATGATAACATCATCATCATCTTCCCCTCTAAACTAATCCTAGACACTAGTTTTACGATAGCGACTGCCATCTGACCTTTTAACCCTGAGTTTCCCTTCACTAGTTAATATAAAATGGTATTTCGTACATAAGGTCCGATAAACTAATTGGTACAATCCGGGGTTTCAACCTGTGACCTCCGAATTGCAAGTCACACGCTCTTACCTCTAGGCCACCAGCGGTTTAGTGAAAACATCTAAGCCATAAATTGCCGACTGTAGTGCCTCTGGTATATTTGCGGAGGTACAGTCAACGAATTTGATTTATAGGCCACTTCGTTCCTTGTCACAGTGAAAATATATATGAAAGACTACTCAAAGACTGACTACTTATTCAGAGTTTGGTTTGGTTTTGCGGCGATAATGCGAAAGAGATGCGCTCCACTGATGCGTCGCCTGCGCGGCAGCCCCAACAATATCCTGCTAGTCTAAGATGTTCGGTTTTTTATTATTTGTCACACTCCAACAAGTATGTGAGTGTGAAAGTGACGGTTGCACAATAGATGACAAAATGTCAACCATGCAATCCGTTCTAGTCGTGTTTATGGAGCGCAAAACGGCTCCATACTTACCCGCTGGCAGACTGCACACAGCGTTTTTCCATGGCTCATAGCATGCATAGGCTACGGTAACGCTTGCCATCAAGCGGGCCGTATGCTTGTTTGCCACCGTCGTTGTATAAAGAAGCCTAGGGTCCGCTTGGCAACAAGCAGTTGGTAATGATATTTCGTACAAAAGCTACAAAAACTTGGTAGGTACGAGCCGGGGTGAACCTGCGCCACCCGGATTACCTGTTACCGCCAGGCCACCAGCGCTCTAAAATAAGCGAATAAATATTTTCTTATCTTGAGAAAATTCTGCAACTGGTCGCTAGTTATTACTGTAAGAAAAATCAAATAAAAGATGAAAAACGCTTCCCCTGTGACCACAACCGCTCAAATCGCTCGATACGTTCCGTTCTTCGCATAATCGGGCCCTAATTATCGCAATCAACTCACAGCGGACCAATTCCGCCGTGTTTGCTTATGGAACGAGTTGCGAACGTTTTCGGCGGAGTTGCGATGGGGTTGTGGGGATGCGAGGGATGTACAGTCGGATCTCGTAACTGGACGATTTAATTGTGCGTCGCGTTAGTGTAGTGTTTAACTTTGAGATGTTAATAATGTAGTCTTAAGTTAAATAAAAGCAGCGGGGCCGCTGCCGTGTTGTGGCTTTCGGCAAAGTCCAACTGTACAAAAGGCAAGGCGATTTACGTGATACACTTCATTCGGTGCTTGTTTACCTATCTTTGAAAACAAAAGTGTTAGTATATTTAAATCATGACACCTGGAGACCTTATACATCTCTAAGGGTAATAAGCATGTATATATATTTTTGTGTATATTTGGAAACAAAATAACTATACATATAATATTTTTTTGAAACTTTTGATGACGAATTATTGTAATTTCAAAATTAGAATAAAGGACAGAATTCAGATAAGAAAGCATATCAAACGTTTTGTTAACTTCGTTCTTAGCAGTCAGCTTTGGACTTTTAAGTAATTAATAATTATTTTTATTTTCCTTTGGCAGATTTTTTTTGTAATTGTTGGATATGTTTTCTTAAAGAATAACGCATTTTTATGTAATATGTTTAAGACATCTTTTGTAATAGTGTTTTGAAAAAATAAGTCCCGCCGAGTTTCTTGCCGGTTGTAAAAGTCAAAATGCTTCTCGGGTCAGAGGTGTACGGTTAGAGCCGGTGTAGCTTTTATTTTTTCTTCTTTTGTATATTCGACGTGTAAAAGTGCCCTTGTGGCCTACTTACTGAATAAACGTTTGAGTTTGAGTTTGCCTATTACCGTACAATGACATGTTCTAAGAGCAAACTTCTTCTTCTTTAAAAAAAACATGGCTTCCATCAATAAATCAGTCGATGATTTCGCTAACATCAAGTAAAATAACATATAAAGGGCAAAGCACGACGTTATTCGGTAGTAGGCCTTGCGTTT
The DNA here is from genome assembly GCA_022674325.2 of Grapholita molesta. NCBI lineage: Eukaryota > Metazoa > Arthropoda > Insecta > Lepidoptera > Tortricidae > Grapholita > Grapholita molesta. The sequence continues at coordinate 8,327,872 of CP053139.2, forward strand.
TGTAAAGTGGTAGCTGGACTTTACAGAAAGCTAAGAGGCGGACGTTGACCAAAATAGTGGTGAAACGCATTTTGAAATCAATTCTTCATTAGCTGCACAATTCCTCGTTAGATCACTGCATAATAAGCTACTTATATATTACACACTAAACTACGTTTGAACAAAAAACAAAAAATATATTCTCAAGACGACTTCGCCATTTTGAGGTTCAAGCGTAAATCCAAGAGCAAACTTGTTATTTTATAGATTCGTTATAATCAAACTGACATTGGCAAAAGCATCATTTATGGAAGCATTTTTTTTTTATTGAACTGAGACTGACTGCTGTTTACTGCGATAGATGGAACCATTAGCGCGTTTGCTAGAATGACGTGTCCCTGACTTTATATATTTTGTAAATTCATGTCCAATCCGTTTAAAAAACTTTATTATCGCGATGATGAATGGTATTCGTAGTGGTGGAGTGGCGCTGGTGGTCCAGCAGTAAGAGCTTGATACTTGATATCGGAAGGTCGTGGGTTTAAACCCCGGATCGTACCAATGAGTTTTTATGGAAATTATGTAAGAAATATCATTTAATACTAGCTAGTTACAAACGGATCATGTGTACTTATATCGTACCTGACGACATGTTTCGGGTAAGCTCTGTTACCAATTATCAAGCGAGTCAGGACAAACCGCTCATAACTAAGTAACCCGTCCGTAGAAGTAGTCCGTTATGTAATTATGTAAGTAGGTTGTCGTTAACATGGCTCACAACATACAAACTAAAGTGTGATCTTATTTGCTCTTAATTGTAGACCAAGGTTTGTTTATTGTTCTACCAACGTCACTTGAGTGATCTTAATAATGGAGTCTTACAGCCTCTTACCTAGTAGTAATAACCGGATCGGAATTCACAATGCCTACAGAGCAGCTGTCACTTCCAAATTGCGTTCCCTTTATTAAAGCCCTATTAATATTTGATGAGAGGTTGAGACGTGTGTGTTCGGAAAGGGTACCAATTATTTGCCTAGTGACTACTAGTACCAGTATGATTGGGACCTGTATTAGGTAAGGTAAGGTCCTTATATGGACTTCATAAAAGGTTTAGGTAACGCACTTTTCAAATAATGTCGTAAAAAATATTTGCCATCGTGAAGTCATTAAACCATTTTATGAAGCAGATGGGAACTGTCCGCCCTAATAGGGTATTTAAATAGGTAGTGGGGATAGCACAATAGGTAGTGCACTGGGCTATTATGTGATCCAGTGGTTGAGGGTCCAAGTCCCGCTTCGAGTCAAGCTTTTCTATTTTTCATTCGATTTAAATATCGAAGATATTCGATAACAGACGTTTCTGCTTCATAAAAAATAATTTCGTAGGTATATCATTTTTTAAAAATCCACAGCATGAGTTTTGTTAGTAAGAGCACCAGGACTATATCTAAAAAATATCAGGAACTATAGAACCATGTTGCATGCTAGTGATCCAAGAAAAAAGTGATCTTCTGGAACTTGATATGCCAACTTCACGGACATTATGTTTATTGTAGATATCAATTCTATTACAAAATTAAAATAATTCTTCTCATTTTAAGCTTTCAGAGTTATTAGATACTATGTTACTAATCGTATACAGCCAATTATATATATAATATACAAATACTTATCTCGTATAGATATAAAACGTCTATGACTTTGGAACAAATATTTGTATTATATTTGGGTATGGACCGGTGAGTTAATCAGTACGGAGGCTCTAGTGTAAGTTTCTTTTGACGAACAAATAACGTCACGAACGAAGTGATAATGTTATTTATATGGGAAACACTAACGCGATGGTATAGTAATATTACGTTAAACTTAGTTACAAACGGATAAACTCACGTGTAATTATATCGCACTAGGCGACATGTTTCGGGTAAGCTCTGGTACCCATCTTCAAGCCGAGTCAGGACACACCGATCGCGTTGAGGGTGTATCGCTCACTGCTGTCCGCTGCCTTGCCTTGCTAGTGCGATATAATTACACGTGAGTTTATCCGTTTGTAACTAAGTAGTAGTAACATGTCACAACAGTTTTAATTGTATTAAGTAATATTACGTTAAAAACTTATACTCAGGGCTTGAGGGCCTAAAGCGAACACCGTACTTAGAAAATTTGCATCTTTCTTTATTATTCCAATTAAGGCTTAATTAGAGTGGCAGAGACAATGGTTACAGAAAATTAGGATATTCGTAGTGGGCCTTCTGGTACGACTATGGTCGGCAAGTGATTGTAACACTGGTGGGGATGACAGGCGTCCCCAAATGGGAAACTGCGGTTCAACCGGGATTATAGCGATTAGTGTACAGTCAGCAGCAAAAGTTGCTAAGCGTTTGAAGTGTTCAAAATGACCTACACGCGCTCTTATTCTCTTGACAATAGAGACGTGTTGACCTCATTTTGAACACCTCAAATGCTTAGCTACTTTTGCTGCTGACTTTACCAACTTCACTGAAAGCGATCCCTCTAAATAAAGTAATATGTAAGTCAAAATTATTTTTTATTATGCAGAAACGTCTGCTAGCGAATATCTTCGAAATTCAAATCGAAAGAGAAATAGAAAATTTTGCGAGGGATAAATAGAAAAAAAATGACAAGTCTAAGCGGTTGACTAGGCTAGTTAGCTAGTAGATCCAGAGGTAGTGGGTTCGAGTCCCGCTGTGAGTCAATTTTTTTTAATATTTCTTTCGATTTACTAAACTTAAACACGGAAAATGCGTCAAAAATGTTTTTTTGTATTAAAAGCAGAGAAATTCGTTCAAAATTTGCGATTTTCGATACCTCTGATGGCTCTTTTACATAATGGCTGATTATGGTGATGACACCCAAATCTCCATAGGCGAAGTCACGGACAAAGCTAGTATTTATCACACAATCCACCGGGACCCAGTAGGATATGATTAACTCATCGCAACTTCCGTTTCGCTCAGCATCATCCATTTATTCATAACGCCATCGGAATGAGACTCGAGGGAGCCCGGAAAGGCTCCATCGTGAGAATACTCTGGATATTAATGTGTCATACTTACGTCTAATAAGGGTCGCCATTGGTACTGACACAAGGTTATTGAATAATTTGTTGGACATCAATATAAATCGTATATTTCGAGTATCTTTCTCTTTTACTCCAATTAAAGCCAGGGATAGACTACGGAACAAATGTCCTACAACTTGTATCGCCAGCGACGTCGGGTGACATAGATTGACGTAGCCGGACCTTGCTCGGCAAGCCATGACTATGCCTGCAAGTGTCTGGCGAAGTCGCCGGAGTCGGTCGAGTTCGTTTGATATCTCGCCGACAATTGTCGCCGGACATTTGTCCCCTAGTCTATCCCTGGCTTAAGGCGTCATGAGAGAGATAGTGAGTTTTTCGCGGTAGCGCTGCAGGTAGGTACCGTGGCTCTTAAATGTACAGTCGCTATCAGATATACCGGAGCTGTGGACCTGGTCACAAATATCTGAACATGCACTTTATCACCTTGATAATAGAGGCGTTGTTCTGTAAGTATCACTGTGTTCCACCACTGTGTATGTATGTTACACAAATACATATAAGTAGTAGTTGTAGTAGTAGTAGTAATATTCTTTATTGCACCAAACAGAAAGACATGTAGTTTTGTAGTGTTTATACTTTATCTATTTAATTGAATAGTAGGTACAGTTAACCCAAATCAGATATATTTATAAAAAATACGCATGGATATAGTAAAATATAGTGTATACTTTGTTAACCAAAAAAATTAAACAACATTTTTTTAATTTTCCAAAAAACTTTTTGCGAAGAAGCTCTTGCTTTGTTGTTCACGATTTAGACTTTATTTTATAATATATAAATGTGCTGCTTGTTTAGAGCTAGCCTCGTAAACGGGCATCGAATCAAAGGTTTAAACAAATAGAATAGCTTTCGTTCCGTTTTTTTCTGGTTGAACCTCAAAATATAAAAGAACACATTTTTTGTTGTTTTGTTCATTAACGTAGTTTTAATGTTTAATATTGATAGCTTATTATGCAGTGATCTAACGCAGAATTGTGCAGCTAACGAAGAACTGATTTTAAAACGCGTTTCAGCGCTATTTTGGTCTTCACCCGGCAGTCTCGGGGACGCGGCTGCCTCTTGGCTTTCTCTAGTCCAAGTCCAGCTACCACTTTACAAAATGCAAGGCCTACTACCGAACAACGTCGTGCTCTAAGAGCGAACTTGATATGTTATTTTACTTGACATTGCCGAAATCATCGATTGATATATCGATGGATGCCATATTTTAAAAAAAGAAGAAGAAACTTTTGTTCCCGTGCCAGTTTTGACACACTCCTTTCGGCTTCCATACAAAATTGTATCTTTCTTACGCTTTTTATTCGTTTATCAGTCTTCCAGACATTTTTTTACGTCAATTGGCGGTGATTATTAAACTGAGTGAATTGGCTAGGGTTGTGCTTAATATGTTGCGATTTTTAATACTTCAGGTCTGCGAAACCGGAGGATAAAACTTTATATATATGTAAATGAAAAATACGACCCCGTCATAATGTGCCCGTCGTCAGATTTAATCTCTAACCCATTTATAAAGGGTTGCATACCTATCCGCCCCAAACCCTAAACCCTTAGACGAAGGGATATCTGATCTACGTCTTGGTTAATTTTCTATCCAAATTGTGTTCGCAAATTCATCTTACGTTAACATAAATTCATTTAGGTGGATCCTTAATAAATAGCGTAATTTAATATTTTGAGGTTATAAATAGTTTGGGTTCAAGCTTGTAATTTTCGTTTAGAAACCTAGTTTCAGTTACCACGCATGTTTAAGCATCATCATCATCATCATTTCAGCGGAAGGACGTCTATTATTGGACATAGGCGTCCCCCAAGGACAACCAAAATGACCGGTCCTGTGCCGTTTGACTCCAGCGGGTTCCCGCGACTTTTAGGTCATCGGAATACCATGTATCAGGTCTACTCACGCAGCATCTTCAGGTGCGTGGTCTTCATGGTCTTCATGTGACATGGTTGAATATATATGAAAGAAAGAGAAATTAAAGATCAGCGCTGACTCCTCAAGCTAACATTACGCTGGGTTCGGTCCACTTCGTGATGTCTTACTTATTCTTCATCTTGTATTCTGTTTTGTGTACGTCTTGAATTAATGTCTTTTATCATTTTTTTAAACATATATCTTTTCGCACAATCTTACAGAACACAATTAAAATAGTTGTGAGTCATGTTACGTATGGGCCTATGTCCAGCAGTGGACGTCTTTCGGCTGACATGAAGATGATGATGATGATGGGTCATGTTACTACTTCGTAGTTACAAACGGATCAGCTCACGTGTACTTAAATCGCACTAGGTGACAACTCGGGTAAGCTCTGGTAGCTATTGTCAAGCCTCATTCAGGATACACCGTTCTTGCTCGTCACTCACAGCTGTCCGCTGCTTTGCTCGGCGCTCCGCTCGCCGCGCTTGTTGAGAAATTGCTGGCACTTTTTGCTGTAGGGAACCAGCAATAAAACTCCCATTTCCTCGATACCACTAGACACCACTCAGATTCGGTTGACCGTCTCAACCAATCTCAGTAGGAGTATTCCAGTAGTACAAGTGAAGTTTGGTGCGGAAGGGTCCTGGATTTTCCCCAGGTTACCTTCCCCCCACACAGTCCGACGCTCTAATGTGCCGAAACGGTCATAGAGCCTAAGTCGGGTTCCAAAAAAAAAAACTTTTTGTAATCGCGCTACCGCTATACTTGTCTGAGGTGTATTAAACAAATCGCCTACAACCAGTTCATCCGTTTGTTACTTAGTAGTAGTTTACAAATTCGACCTGGCCCTATAGTAAGCTCAATAAGATTTGTGTTGTAGGTACTAGAGGGCGTTAACTGCTACATTTGAATTACTCGAACACTTGTACCTTAACTATTACTACAGCGTTTACTATTTTGCTTAACATGTAAACAAAGTAAATAGCAAAAAAGTTCTAAATATTGTTTTTACCCTAAAATATAGAAGTTGTAGTAGTATTGAACCTCTTTAATAAATGCTCTATGCTTTTGACGTACAACACGACATGGTGTCAGGTGTGAAAATATAATTTAAATATTAATAAAATATTTACAAATACAATGTAATGAGAGAATTATAACTAATTAAATTAAAATGGCGAAAAGTAGTACGTCTACTAACAGTGTGTATGCTGCAATACAGCAACCGGAACCCTTACAAGAACAACGGAACATAGCTGTCAACTGGAAAGAATGGAAATCTGCTTTTGATTTTTTCTTGATTGCATCAGGCCGAGAAGCGGCTTCATCGAAAGAAAAGTGTGCCATATTTCTTCATGTCATAGGAAAATTCGGTCGGGAAATATATCAAGAATTTGAACTTGATGACAATTCCGATTACGATAAGTTGGTGAAGGTATTTACAGAGCGTTTCGATCCAAAGAGGAACGTTAATTTTGAAAGGCATTCGTTCTTTGAAACTTATCAACATGATTCCTTTGATAAATACTTGAGTGACCTGAAAATTAAAAGCAAAAGTTGCGAATTCGGTACCTTAAAGGATAGCTTAATTTTAACGCAGATAATAAGAGGTCTTAAAGATGTTCACATGCGGGAACGATTACTTTCAAAGTCTTCCTTGGACTTGGAGCAGGCTGTAGGATATTGTCGAGCGGCAGAACGAGCTAGCGAACAAGCGGCAGCTTGTCAGGGTGGAAAACCAGAGCAAATAGCGCCGGCATTAGAAGAACTAGAGCGCGGGCGTGGTGGACCTAGCGGCAGAGGCTACAGCTTCGGGGCAAGAGCGCGCAGCAGCGGAGCGCGAGGACGTGGAGCTCGTGGAGGATTCGCACGTGCTACGTCTGCGGGCCGAGGCCTACGGCGCGACACTGAGTGTGAGAAGTGCGGCGGATGGCACGCCGCCTATGACAGATGTCCAGCATATAATGTTAGATGTTACAGGTGTGAGCGCGTTGGACATTTTGCTAAAACCTGCCGCGAGAAGCTACTCAGAGAGATTGCGACTGATGTAATAAACGGTGAGGACTGTACGGCGAACGATGGTGAGTTTATCCTTGAAAATATTACAATTAACGCGATGGACTGCAGTGAAACATCTTGGTATGAAAACATTTTAATTAACAATGTGTCGATAAGGTTTAAATTAGATTGCGGTGCTGCCGTTTCTGTCATATCACTGAAGTGTTTTACACAGGCGGGTTTCAATACTAGTATTTTACATAAAACTAACACGGTGTTAAAGGAAGTAAGCCAAAACCGTTTACCTGTGGTAGGATATTTCATGGCAAGTATGAAATACAAAAAGTGTTCGTCATTGCAAAAGGTTTATGTTCTAGACTGTAAATGTAATAATTTATTGGGGCTGAAGGCATGCACCGGGTTAGAACTTATTGCTCGAATTAATGAATTAGAAACATATAACGATTCCATATATGAGGGTGTTGGCTGCTTGCCTTCAGTCATAAAGATTTCTATTGACGAGACAGTACCACCTGTTATTTCGGCTTCTAGGCGGGTACCGTTGTGTTTGAAACCTCGTCTGAAAGAAGAACTAGATGAAATGGTAAATTTGGGCATTATTAAACGTGAAGAAGGTCCTACGGATTGGGTGTCGCCGATAGTCATTGTGGAGAAGCCAGATAAGAAGTTACGAATTTGCCTTGATCCCTTGCATTTAAACAAGGCCGTGCGCAGGAGTCACTTCCAGCTGCCGACGTTGGATGAGGTTGCAAGTGAACTGGATGGTGCTAAATACTTCTCTAAACTTGATGCGTGCAAAGGGTTTTGGATGCTTAAGCTTGATGACGCGAGTTCAAAATTCTGCACTTTTGCCACTCCTTTTGGTAGATATCGCTTCCTAAGGATGCCGTTTGGAATTAACTGTGCGCCAGAAATATTTCACAATGAAATGGTTAAAATATTCAGGAAGGAAGGAGTTGCTGTCTATATTGATGATCTGATAGTTTTTGGTCGTACTAAAAGTGAGCATGACGCAAGACTGCAAGAGGTTTTTGATAAAGCCAAGGCAAATGGTGTCAAATTTAATAAAGCCAAGTGTGTTTTCGACACCAAGGAAGTTCAATATCTCGGTCATCTATTTAGCGCTGAAGGAATGCGCCTGGACCCAAAACGGGTTAAAGCAATTATTGACATGCCGGAACCTTCGAGTAGAAAAGAATTAGAGCGTTTTTTGGGCGTGACGAACTACTTGTCGCGCTATATTCCCAACTATTCGAACATAGCAGCTCCTCTCCGGGATTTGCTTAAAAAAGATTATGTGTTTGAGTGGAATGTTGAACAGAAAAGAATATTTGATGAGTTAAAAAAGAGAATTTGCTCTGCACCAGTCTTAAGGTACTACTCACCAGATGAAGAAGTAGTAGTTTCAGTTGACGCGAGTTCGCGTGGTCTTGGAGCGGTTTTACTGCAAGATGGGCGACCTGTGGCCTACGCTGCTCGAACACTCACGCCAGCTGAGTCGCGTTGGGCACAAATTGAGAAAGAGCTTCTGGCAATAGTGTTCGGGTGCACGCGTTTTCACCAATATATTTACGGCCATAAAAAAGTTATTGTTGAGACGGATCATAAGTCTTTGGAATCTATATTCAAAAAGCCACTGAGCAGCACCCCTGTAAGACTACAACGCATGCTAATGAAACTTCACGGTTACGCTATTCAAATTCGTTATAAGCCGGGAAAACTGCTATACCTAGCAGATACGTTGTCTCGTGCTCCCTCAGAAATGGGTTCGGATAAAGACGTACATGCTGATGTCACTATACATGTAAACAGTTTGATGGAGTATCTTAATGTCTCCAAAGATAGGATTTCAAAAATTAAGGACGAGACTAATAGAGATGAAATCTTACAGCGGGTGAAGGAATATTACTTAAATGGCTGGCCTAGTAATAAAAATAAAGCCAATGATACTACGGGACCATATTGGACTTTTCAAAATGAGATACACGTGATTGATGGAATTGTATTTCGTAACTACCAAATTATTATACCTAAAACACTACGGAGGGAAATACTTTCATTAATACACGAGGGGCATTTGGGAATAGAGAAATGCAAACGGCGTGCTAAGGAGTTAGTGTGGTGGCCAGGTATGGGAGTTGATATCGAGCAGTTAGTGCAGCGCTGCGAGCCTTGTCAGCGACACCGCGCGGCGCAGGCGCGGGAACCGTTATGTTCACACCCGGTACCGACGTTGCCGTGGCAAATGGTCGCAGCTGATCTGTTTGAATTCCAACAAAAGCATTATTTAATTGTCGTAGACTATTATTCCAAGTATTTTGAAGTGGCGTCTTTAAACAGTCTCACAAGCGGGACCACCATTACTCACCTAAAGAATTTTTTTGGGCGTTTAGGAATACCTCAGAAATTAGTATCTGATAATGGACCCCAATTTTCTGCGCAAGAATTTAAGAAATTTGCAGTACACTATGGATTTGAACACGTAACAAGTTCACCTTTGTATCCTCGTTCTAACGGTCTGGTGGAACGTAATGTCCAGACGGTGAAAAAAATATTTGTTAAAGCTCAGGAGGACCACACTGATTGGCAGTTGGCATTGCTCAATTTTAGGAACACTCCAATATCTGGAGAGGAATATTCACCAGCTCAGCTATTAATGGGTCGAAGGCTCAGAACACGACTTCCATGTATAGACGACTGCTTGAGACCCGAAACTGTAAATCCTGATAAAATTAAACAAATACGTATGGAAAAAACCAGACAAGTGAAAGAATATTATGATCGTGGTACCAGAGAGTTGCCCCAGCTCAAGCCAGATGAACCTGTTCGTATGCGCGACAACAACGTCTGGGTGCCTGCCAGGGTGGCCGGCGCTGCACGAGGAGAACGCTCGTACTGGCTCACCACGGACACCGGACGAACGTACCGAAGAAATCGGGTTCAAATCTTGCAGCGGAACAAATGTTTGTCTCCTTCAGTTCCCTCGACGACACCACCAGTCTCTCAACGATACAGTGATCTAGATTTTAATCTTCCAGACTCAGACGATGTAACAACACGCCCTAATTTGACTGTCGTTCCTGGGTCACCTCTGGGTGCACGCGATGTAGCCCCTGCACTGGGTGAACGCGAGGCAGGTGGTAGTGGTATCGTCACTAGAAATGGGAGACAAGTGCGTCCGCCACAAAGATTTAGCTTTGAATAGCATTGTAGCTGCTCACTTTCAAAATATTTTTCTTAATTTTCTTTTTTGAACGGGAGATGTAATGTTATGTTGGTATTTTTTATTTATCTACTTAATGTATGTTTTATTTAATTTATTTTAACATTTATAAGGAGAGAGATGTAGTAGTATTGAACCTCTTTAATAAATGCTCTATGCTTTTGACGTACAACACGACAGAAGTCATAGTCATAAAAAGTTATAGCACTTTAGGTGTAGGCTCGGCTCTTTAGACATGACCATAAATGGCCGAGAAAGATAATAGGTCACTTAAGAGTAGGGTCTCACGCGAGCTCGGAAAATTTGAGGTCTAAAGACCCTCAATAACACGTCTCTTCATTTTGTGATCAAAATTATACAACGCACATGAAATGTATCCTATACTAGCTGACCCCGAATTCCACAAGGTACTGAATACCACATAAAACTTTAGGCTATTGCTGACTGCCTTCGGGCTTCACTAATGAAGGCGAAGAGGAACTATTGTCTTTTTATAAAATACTACTTAGCTGACCCCGCGAAAATCATACCATGGAAAATATTTACGTCGAATCAACAAAAAAGGGGTATCCCCTTAGTAGTTGAATTTCTATAGATCCTAAAGTTTCCTGTTACTTATCAAAATTGAGTGCATTTATTTGCTTAACATTAATATCTCTTATACGGGACTTAACCGCGTACGAGTATATTAACTTTATTCAAAAATTACCTCCTAAATTTAAAAAACGACACTATCCTTGTATTCTCGGATGAAGCTTGGCTAAAGTTGATATGAACATCTTCTACGAGTAATCGCGAGTTTTACAAACTACCCGCATTTGATCTTGTTTATTAACTTGAAGGTTTTGCCCACTAGGGATGCCACTCAGTCGGCGCACTATACTAATGATATTGGCATTTTAACTTGTGCGGGACTTGGTTAAGTCCCGTTTATTTGTAATAATGGGTGAAAATCGTAAAAGTTTAATTCAGTAAGATATTTATTGTATGAGACTACGAATGTAAATATAAGGAACCGTGTTTCTGCTCATTTATTCCACGGATAAATTGTTTGACGTAAGATTGTATGTACTTAAACGATATTAACGCCATCTCTCCTCGTTTATCCACACTATCTTTCCTAAAGTGTAAAAGCTTTGAAGGTTTGAGACCGTAAAAGACGCGTAAAGTGCGAAAGCGGTGTTTGCATATCTTTCAAAAGAAACTCGCCGGCTGATTACACATTTCCATTGTTTACCTAATGACGGCCATTCATTTTAAGATGACAATAGGTAGGTACGAACTTGAGAAATAATTTTTGTCTTCAAAGAAATAAAATTGGTCCAACAATGGGAGGTAGGGCACAGCGAAATACCATCACGCTTGAATCTGGAGCAACCCAACTGGGGAAGTGTCTCCTCCTTACAGAAGACCACAGCCATAATAGCACTGCTACTTTTCAGGTAGGTATGTGTGTGTTCCTGATGGTGAGTAAGGTTCCCAGAGCTCCAACCGGCCCTAAAGCCCGGCAACGCGCTTGTGACTCCCGTGATGTTGCGGATGCCCATGGGGGACGGTAATTGCTTACCATCAGTTAATCCGCCTTTGTCATAAAAAAAGTCAAAACGATATGAGATTTCTATGCAAATATTGGCTTTCATGCGCCCAATCAACAAATTTAAATCGTTTGTCGTCAATTTGATTTTTTTAATTACTTGCCAACATAAGGTAAATTAATAAATAAACTTTATGAATTATTCGACGGTGACATATACTCGGACCATGTCGAGCACTCGCATGTTGACTTTGCACTCTGGATTCGATTTTTATTTTTTTCCGTAAAATTGTAATTTCGATTAACAATAATTTCAGAAAGTACAAACACTTGTAACTTTGTTAATATCAAACGTAAAAGACTTTCCTATTCAACCATAACAATTTAATTTATCGCAAAAATTGTATACCGCACAATGTGTTTTTATTTTTGTAATATATTTTATGGGAATGTTGTAATGAGTTGAAACTATAGATGCAGCAGTGGCGGTGGGTTATATTTTTTCAGGCAAGCTGGAAGCAATGTAACTTTGGCTTGTCTTCATGAGCCCAAAGACAACTAACCTTCCGTATACCGAAACCTTACTGACTTGGTAACTTTATCGTAAAACATTCTTTCCCCACTTTACATCTGGTGTCAGATCCATAAACTATAGATCACCAGACCCATAGCTATAAACCTAGTTCAACTAATCGATCTAGGTCCATGGGGTCCCAGGGCGCACTAACTTTCGCCATCATCCAAGGTACAATGCCTTGAGAGCCTTTTAAAAATTTAATGTAGTAAGTAATTATTATCTATCTATCTATTTATCTATCTCTTCTTCTCTATATATATAAAAGAAAGTGGGGTTTATTCAACCGTTTATAACTCCAGAACGGCTGAACCGATTAAAATGATTTTGGATTGGTTGGAATCGTCACAGCCCTGATTGAGACATTAAGTACTAAAAAATCACAAAAATCCCGTGATTTTTGAAAGCTATCAGCTATCTACCTTTGTCGCTTTTTAGGCGGTACGAAGTTCGCCGGGTCAACTAGTTATATTAAAAAAAAGTTATGTTAAATGCATGTATTTATTTTTAGTTTCTTCATTGCAAATTTTGAGAGAACGGAGCTTCGTCGCCACTTAGTAAGTAACGAGCTACGAGCGACATTTTGCTATAACGGCTAGGACAGCTGCTCAGTGCCTGAGCGGACTAATTCTTAAATGTGTAAGTCGTAAAACCCTCAGAATAAAAATAAATAAATATTACAGGACATTCTTAAACAAGTTAACTGAGCCTGTTAACTTGTGTTGTGGGTGACCATGACTCGGGAACAAATATCTATGTCCCATCACACAAATAAATGCCGTTACTAGGATTCGAACCCAGGAATATCGACTTCATAGGCAGGGTCAGTAGCTCAAACCTATCGTTTAAACTGTTTTTGTCTGAATTGTATAAAGGGATTTCTTACAGTAAGCGCAGAAAATTTTTCGTAAGTAATAATAAATTTGGTAATCGCTTAATCATCACTTCTCCAAAATAAAATACATTATTAACAAAATGTGTTAAAAAAATTCTTCAGAGCCAGAGCCACATTTTCCATTACATAAACATCGTAATGAATATGTTTATTACCAAAACAACTAAATATGTAAAAAAACAATTAATCATTAAAACTAACAATAAATTTAACTAAAATTATCATAAATATAAAAAAAGGCCCCTGCGGCATAGTAGCGAAGATGCTGGCAGCATATCATCCTCGCTGAATCGTAAGACTGATACGCTGAGCGAGGTAGCTGCCAGCTCTTCGGTCTCCTACTGTGGCCTCTCTGACTCTCTTTGAAAGGTCTTTAAAGAGACTCGAAGCGCCGGAGTGCCACGGACCGAGGCCGAGGGTCTCGACGCCGAATGGGATAAATTATATAAACATATATAAACATCTTTCTTCTAGTTTTTCCTAATCAGAACATTGAATATGCCCTTAAAAGAATGCCCAGTATTTTAATTATATTAACATATACAAGAAAGATTATAAGACAGCAGGATTTTTTTTTCTTATTGTAGGTACCTACTCGAAAAACTCGTTCTTCTGAGTGGAAAAAAACAAAAATTACGTAAAATAACAAATTTTCAAACAGTTCTGTTTTTAAGAAATATACATATGTATATCTTGTTTTTATATGAAGCAGAAACGTCTGCTAGCATATCATCGATATTTAAATCGAAAGAAAAATTTGCCTCGCAGCAGGACTCGAACCCACAACCACTGGATTTTTCTTTCGATTTAAATATGTATATCTGATGGGAATCCCTGGTTGGCATCTAATGTCAAGTTAAAAAATATAAATAATTAAACCCCGCCTCGTACCTTCTTCTTTTGGCGCTGCCCTCCCCTTCAACTCCCTGTGAACCTTTTATACACCTAAAATGTCAAAAGAAAATATTTTGTTTCAAGCATTTCTCCTCAATTTTACGATGTCAATCCTACGTGCTATTCATGATATTAATGACTGACGCAGAATGGATCTTTTGTACCTCAAAATTAAATGAATATTATGTTATAGACGTTACATTCTCAATTATGATATGAATGATACCTTTATGTGTGTACAGAGTGACTTTAATGCTAATGTTTTATTCGGTTTCATTCAAAATGCTGGCATTCAAAGCTATGTTTATTTTATTTGAAGTATTTAATGTCATAATTTTTAATTGAATTACTGTGTATTTTGGAACATAAATTGTGGTTAGTAAGTTACATTTATTCTTACAAATAAGTGTTTGTTTTAATCAACGTTATGAGTACCTACATTGAAATTTGAATACAAAAATAAAATAAGTAAAAGAAGGTATTAAGATATTAATAGTATAATTAAAATGACCTCAACTAATTTCTTACCTTCAACTTTTGGCAACGGATTTCCTGATGTCTCTGCGTGGTTTGCAGAGGCTCTAGTGAAAGTTTCTTTTGACGTAAAAAAACGTTTACGAACGCGTAAGTGATAATGTTATTTATTTGGGAATCCAAACGCGTTCGTGACGTAAAGTTACGTTAAAAACTTACACTCAGGGCTCTGAATAGCAAAGGTTAAGTGAGAAAAAGATTCCGACTGGAGTTGTTACAATTCCCGAGTCTGGGTAAATATTTATTTTTCATTGGAAAAGGCTTTTGAATCAATAAGAATATCGTAGATATTGCCTCGCGGCCAGAAAAGAAATCGAAGCTAAAATAATGTATTGGAATTACAGATAGAACAGTGATGTGGTCTTTTCTGTACATTATTTTTCGTTTATATTGCGTTTTCAAAATCGATTGGCATGTTAGCTAGGCCCGCTGGTGTCTTTTTTTTATGACATAGGCGGCAAACGAGCAGACGGATTGCCTGGTGGTAAGCAATTACCGTCGCCCATGGGCACCCGCAACACCAGGGGAGTCACAAGCACGTTGCCGGCCTTTAAGGGGGGTTGGAGCTCTGGGAACCTTACTCACCATCAGGAACACAACACTACAGACCTGAAAGGTAGCAGTGCTATTATGGCTGTGGTCTTCTGTAAGGAGGAGGTACTTCCCCAGTTGGGCTGCCCCAGATTCAAGCGTGATGGTCATCGCTGTGCCCTACCTCTCATTGTTGGACGTAGTTTAAGGACATACCTGGGTTCAATCGCGTATACTAATTTAAACGTCATCCCGACGTTTCGAACGTTTAGCAGCGTTCGTGGTCATCGGGTGGACTGAGCAAAAATATTAATTTACCTCCATCCTCAAAAAAATACAAAATGTACCTACATATAAATTATTAAACAATTTTGGTGCTTGCATAGTTGCACACCCCAGAGGGGCTTATTAGAAATTAATTATTTTTTATTGTAATAGTAATTGTTTTTTTATTTAGTTGTCTAGTTGCCTTTTACGTTTTCAGCTCAGTTTTCTCTCTTTACTATCGAATTCCCCGCAATAACTGTCGATAACCTTCAAATTAACGCCACTCACAAAGTTTTCTTGAGTCGGCAGGTTGATGACCGGTTTGGGCTAATGGGTAGTGATCCGATGCCGATGGTCTTAGGTTCAAATCTCAGTAAGGGCATTTATTTATGTGATCAGCACAGATAGTTGGTCCTGAGTCGTGCGTGTTTTATAATATGTATTTAAGTATTTGTATATTCTATATATCGTTGGCTGCAGAGTACACACAACACATGCCTTCTCAGACAATTTGTGTGCCTGTCCTGTAATATTTATTTACATATAATTTTATGATTTATTTATAGAGATTATGGTTATGACTATGACTGTAGCTATGGCTATGACTATGGGGCAGGCCTATGTCCAGCAGAGGACGTCCGAGGAGATACCTAAGTAGGCAATGGAAACAAAAATATATTGAAAACATCGCATGAATTTTCGTTCGATCTGTCTTCTTTTTTTTTCAATATTTATCTTAGCTACGTGTTCTTGCTCATCTATAAGTAACAATTTGTACTAAATCGCCTACGGGCGACAACATTTCACAATGTATGTGTTTCAAAACTATAAGGCTCTCAAGGGAAATATAGGTAAAAGTGCTTGACGGGAAAATTTACATCCCACCTCACACAAAATGATCATAACATAGGTTAATCATGAATGTAAGAGTTGTCTATAGTTTTTCTGACTAGCGGGCCCGTCAGACGACCTGGCTTAACTATGAATACAGATTCAGAATTTAAAAAAAAATAATTGTGTAAAGCGCCAATCTATTTAAGAGCTGGGCTCTTGTCTGTGGAGCAATTTCCATGTATTTCTATCCCGGGCCTTCTCCTTGACATCCTAATACGACGTGAAGTTTGCTTTTTCTTTTACTCGATCAATATAATTATGTTATTCTAAATAAATAAATATTTTGGGACAATTTTACACAAATCGACCTAGTCCTACGGTAAGCTCAGTAAGGCTTGTGTTGTAGGTAGATACTAGACGACGATATATATAATAGATAGATACATATAAATAGTTAAATACATAGAAAACACCCATGACTCAGGAACAAATATCTGTGCTCATCACACAAATAAATGGCCCGACTGGGAATCGAACCCAGGACCATCAGCTTCATAGGGTCACTACCCACTAGGCCAGACCGGTCGTCAGTTTCTCTTCTCTCATTCTCTTACCTTCTACCTTTCCATCTATAACCTTGATATGTCGTAAAAGGTGTCCCAATATCATTCCTCTTCTGTTCTCTATGATTTTAAGGAGACTTCATTTATTTTATACTCACTAGAAATACTGCATTTAATTTGTTTTTTGGCCTTTCGGTTATAATATGTGGTACCGATAAGTAGCCGATAAGCCAAGGTATGACACTATAACCTAATGTATTTGCTTTTAAATTAAACATATATATCCTGTCAAAGCAAGCCCCACCGCTACGGCTTCTGGTTCAGCCGCACGCCGCATAAATTCAGTTTCGGCCCAAATTGTTCGCAAACAGAAACTTGTGATATACTATGTAAGTATGTCGGCGATATACGACGCCACTATTAAATTACTGTGACATGCACATATACTTCCAATCTTCGGTAAAGTTTGGGAGCGGTTTAAGTCATAAACTTATTATTCCCGGGAATCATTTGACTTAAGGTTGATTCACGTTACACCGGCCCGCGTCCGAGCCAAGGCCACCGTCGCGACTTTTTTGTATGATCACGTGACCACCGAGCCGCCCGAGTCACTCGGTCCGGACACGGGCCGGTCGTGTGACGGCCGTTACGGCTGTATAAAAAGCCTCCGCTCGGCCCGGTGATGGAAAGGCAACGTGATGTCCATGCGATATCGACGGGGGAGTCTGCTCGCAACAAATGGCTGGATGGAACGACGCTCGTGTTAATGTCAATATTCGAGTGTCTGGCCGCTCGGGCCCTGGCCACCCCGGTGGGTCGACGGTGGGCTCGGGCTCATGAGGCCGAGGTGTAGAAGGGCGACGGTGTAATATGAGTCATCCTTTATTGGAAGTAGGCAAAGTTAAGTCTTTGTTTTATTCCATATCAAAGTAAGGGATATGACGAATATTTAAAAACACTTATTAGTTGTCGAGGTTAGGTGAATGTGACACTGCTGCGAATATCGGATGCGTCGGCGGCGTGGGAAAGAGATAGCGCTTTGCTTTTCCATAGCGTTTTCCAGTTTACGCTCCGTCGCTGCATTCGTAGCAGTGTGACAACCGCTTAAGGTTATCTTATAAGAGTTATATTATGTTGTAGCCAACTTTACTATTAAATTCAGCTCTTCGGGAATACCCATTCAACTCAATTACAATTTAATATGTACGTGAGATTTAAAGTTAGTCCATAATTCATTGAAAAATATCGTAGCACTCATTGTAATTGGAACTAAATATGACCAGATAGTTCTGAATCTACCTGGTAAACAGGTAAGGATCTATTTTATAGCTTTTTCGGTCTTGCTCGCCGCTCGCGATGCCGGCTAGTACACTTGGCCCATGCAATTGCGCCGTCTCCATAGACGTTTAGACAGACAAGTGAATAAATTTAGTAGTCTATTTATTTAGCAACCCATCTAAGCTATTGTTGCTACTTTCCCACAAGGGAAAATAACACTGCACACTAGGCTCGGGTAATTCCTATCGCGCTGTCCTTGATATATTTAGATATCTGACAGACACATGGCTACTAGGGTAAAAACTACAGCGCTGTTACTGCGTCCGCTGCTGCTAGTGACATACTTCTCAGTTCCAATAATCTCAACAACGCAGTGCCGACTTCGCGACCGTCATACGGCACACGCACCTGTTCCTAAGATAGATAACTTCACCGCTCTCGCTATATCTTCCGCCACCGCTTGTGCCTTGAACACTAGGCTCGGATAATCGCGTTAACGCCGTCTCCCGAGACCGAAATCCGGCAGGTAGACAGATAAGGCTGTGCCTAGCTTCAGGGATATAATCAGACATACCTTGAAATTCATATGACATACAAAATGTCAAGAATATTAGGCAGAATATCTTTGTACGCATAATTTACGATTAAGCTAATTTTGAAATATAATACCTATTGGTTTGGACCATTTTCACTGATTATTTTTGTTAGAAGACTGGAAGTCTCTCGCTGCCGTTATATACAGTTTATTTATTTTTATTATTGGCAATATATATATATACAGGGTTGGGCAGATTAAGTGTCCTACTTTAAAATTTTCATAAAATGACAACAACTCCATAGATTTCAAATATTTTTTAGTAAATATATAAAACAGTAACTGTAAATTACTAAAATAATTCATTAGTTCAAATTTCTCTCCATTGGCTTTAATTACTTTTCGCATTCTCCCATAGAAGGAGTTACACGCGGCACGCACTACCTCACCTGGAATATCGTTGCATATCTTCACTAACCGATGCTTGAATGAATTTAAATTCATGTCGTGTGTTCTCCCTATATTACTTAGCATAAATCCCCATATTGAAAAATCCAACGGATTCAAGTCTGGTGACGAAGAAGGCCATTCTTGCCAAGGTATAAAGTCCGTCAAATTCATTCGACACCAGTCTTGAGTGCGTTTGGCTTTGTGAGATGGGGCACTGTCTTGCTGAAAACAAAAGTAATCACTCCCATATAACTTTCGGGCATTTTCTAATAAATGACCCTGCAATACGTTCTGAATGTAGTAATCTTGGTTGATTTTGACTCCTCGATCGATGAACAGCAGTGGTAATTTGCCTCCAGGCGATATTGCACCCCAAACCATGACAGCCGACGCACTTTGAAATCGCTGCACAGCTAATTTGTCCACTGGTATGTCCCTCAATGATACGCCATACACACGATCACTTTGTTGATTGTGGCTATCTTGCAATAGAAACGTTTTTTCATCCGAAAAAATAATGTCGTCACCCTCGTGCCATGCTAGTAGCTCCTTGCATTTTGTGACTCTAGCTTTTTTCTGGGTGTCCGTTAATCCGTATTTTTTGTTTTTGTAGGCTTATAATCTAAGATCATGTCGCAATATACGACTCATGGATCGTCGGGATATTTACATATCTTTCGCGAGTTTACCTGCACTCTGAGCCGGATTTCGCCTAATACGCTCACGAACATTTTTGACCACTTTTTTGATACGGACAGATGGTTTGCGTCCAGGTTAGGGCCTGATTCGGGAAGACCCTGTTTTCCTGAATCGCTTGATGGTGCGCGATATGAACCTTGCATTGAAATTTAAATGTTTCAGCTTTCTTAATATCTCGCAAGGGCGAAAATGTTTCACGAACAAATCGACAACGAGCTCACGTTTCGCGTCCATTGTTGAAAACAATAGAAAATAAAAAAAAGTCCAGTTGAAGTCTAGCGATCATAAAGCCGAATATATTGCCTTTTTAAAAACATATATATACGGTAAAAAAAGTAGGATTACTTAAGAAAAAATATACGATATAAGGCTAGGACACTTAATCTGCCCAACCCTGTATATATAACGGCATGCCGTATATACTGTGTGTATATCTAATACGGGCGAAGAGCAGTAATGTACTGGGAACATGACGCAATATGAGCTTTTGAAACGAACTGTCAACGAGTGTTTAACTCGAGTGTGTTGCATTACATTGCGGGCCGAATTTTTTTTATATGGATAAAATTTTATTTGTACTTCTAAGCAAAAATAATCTAAATTATTTTATTATGTCCTATTCTATCCGCCGTTAAGAGATTCGCCCGCATAAGATTTACACACTGTATATATACACAAATTCAATAATAAACGTTTATATATATCTGATCTAATTTTGATTCCGACTTTAAAAATACTGCCATTTTAGACAACTTATTAGACCTCAAAGTTTAGTCGTGATATAAGAGTCTCGTGGTATAAGGGCGAAATTACCTCATATACTTACATAAATAGACATATACTTTAAATATTAGATCAGATAAATGTTAGTGCAAGCAAACCTTGTATTGAAAGCAAGTCGAAGGCAAGCTGTATACCATTTCTTCCGGCATTATAAAGTTGTTTTTGTAAACCACACGTCTTCAAAGTTTTCTGCTTCGAATCGGAACATAAAAAATGTCGGAAGTCCTCAAGACATTTTACGAACGCAATAAAGAAATAAAACTTTTTAAGACCCATCTTACTAACTCATAATGCGTGTCCGACACGCCATCGCCCAGCGGAACAACGAATTTTCAAAATGGCTGCTTTGGCATTTCTAGGATATAAAAAAGTTTGTAGGTAAGCGTTATACACGATTTCCCTCAACTTTATACACATTTTACTAAGCAAATTACAAGAAAATAATAAAATATGTGCTGTATTTCCGGACCGATATGACTTCCAAACCTTCAAGAAAAGAGCGTATAGAGATCTTAAAGGTCAGCAACGTAATTGTGACTCCTCTGGTGTTGCGAGTGTCCATGGGCGGCGGTAGTTGCTTACCATCAGGCAATCCGTCTGCTCGTTTGCCTCCTATATCATACAAAAATGAACTCTGCAAAGACTTATCGCATTGCACATCTAAATAAACAACGTGTACAGTCAGCAGCAAAGTTGCTAAGCTTTTGAAGTGTTCAAAATGACCTACACGCGCTCTTATTCTCTTGACAATAGAGACGTGTTGACCTCATTTTGAACACCTCAAATGCTTAGCTACTTCTGCTGCTGACTGTACCTATAAATTTTAAAATATCCAGCGCGTACACAATTTTTGCAGAAATTGCGAAGCGTCTGTTTGAAGCAACTGACCACAGGGCTGGCGGCTTCCTCGCAC
Source organism: Grapholita molesta (assembly GCA_022674325.2). Classification (NCBI taxonomy): domain Eukaryota; kingdom Metazoa; phylum Arthropoda; class Insecta; order Lepidoptera; family Tortricidae; genus Grapholita; species Grapholita molesta. Next base: position 8,349,398 of record CP053139.2, read on the forward strand.
AACGTATCAGAATAGCGATACAATGTTTGACGAGGAAATGCCTCCTGCATCATTGATACAAGGGCCTTTTTGACATTTGATGTAGTATTATTATTATACCAAATATACATGAATATAGATCCATATAAATAAGTACTTAAATACATAGAAAACGCCAATGACTCGGGAACAAATATCTATGCTCATCGCACAAATAAATGCTCAGGACCATCGGGGTCATAGGCAGGGTCACTACCCACCAGTGGCGACAATTTTTTTCTTAGGCAAGACGGAGCCGATATTTGTTACCCTTTTCTTCTTGAGCCCAAGGAAAACCGTTGAAGTGCAGTAAAGTCAGTCAAGCCGCCGATAATCGGCTTGTAAACGCGCCGCCACTGCTGCCCACTACCTACTAGGCCAGACCGGTCGTTAAAAATAAAATAAAATTGAGCATAATATAACAAATATCTAAAGTAGGTAAATCAAAATATCTAAAGTTATGATCAATACAATGTTTTTCAATACAGAACCATAATATCATTTTCACTGTAAGAATCGAACTTAACAATATAGGAAATGATTGCATTAGTTTAAGCCATCCTATGGCGGCAATATGGCTTCAAGTAAACGGGACCGTTGGGAAATTAAATCCTCCTTCTCCACGATCTGTTACAGTAACTTCTTTACAATACTTTAAAGGCAATTTAAAAATTGGATTTAACGAATATTCTATAAAAAAGCCGGCAAATTACCGGTGATACTTTCGAAAGGTTTGTAACATTATCTATCCAACCCCATCGCGGTCGGCATGTCCTTAACCTGCCTGCTTCGCGTGGCGACTCTCCCCGGATATTTGCAGGAGGCCTATGTCCAGCAGTTGACTGAGACATAGATTAAATAATTAAAAAATGCTGCCTGCGTAATGGGCACCTTGCCAAGGGGCGTAGGTTTGTTCTAGTATAGATATAATTTGTTTATTTTAATTTACTTAATTTTAGACAACATCAAATTTTGTTCTTTATTATTTATTTTAAATAAATTATTATTTCTTTAAAAAATCACTTATGTACGCATGTACGTATGAAAGCCCCCTTAGTTTATTTAATTTCGTTTTTATTTTTGAAGTGAATATGCAACGGAATATTCAGTGAATATTTGTTGTAATAAACGGTCCTGAGGCTTTAGACACCTTCAAATAAATCAAATATGACGACCGGTCCGGCCTAGTGGGTAGTGACCCTGCCTATGAAGTCAGGGCATTTATTTGTGTGATGAGCACAGATATTTGTTCCTGAGTCATGGGTGTTTTCTATGTATTTAAGTATTTACATGTATCTATCTATTATATATATCGTCGTCTAGTACCTACAACACAAGCCTTACTGAGCTTACCGTAGGACTAGGTCGATTTGTGTCAGATTGTCCCGAAATATTTATTTATTATTTATTTATTAAATATTCAAGACACATATTCTTGTCCTAAGTTTTGAAAGGGTATAAATAAAACAATGTAACTTTCTTTACAATTTATTGGTATAACGACATATTTTACACTCTTTACAAAATAAATTGAAAATATTGCACGTTTTTACTTACATCACTACCTTTTTACACACAAACTACATGTGACTTACATTTATAACTTTAAATTAATTCATCATCATTACATTTTAGTACAAAATTATAAAATAATAAGTATTGTGCGTGGACCAGTAGTTATTTTTTTATATTTCGTGACAATATGATGAAAAATAATGTGGTTGACTTTATTTAGAATTATTATTTTACTGTTTTAAAATAAAACATAGTTATCCGAGTACAAGATATGCGAGGAAGACGACTAATGTCCAATCACTTCAACATCTTTCTCGCGTTGTCTTGGCATTTTGCGACGGCTCATGTTGGCAACTAAACCCAGGATTTGGCGTAGACACTAGTTTTTACGAAAGCCACTGCTATGTGACCTTCCAACCCAGAGGGTAAACTAGCCGTTATTGGGATTAGTCCGGTTTCCTCACGATGTTGCCCTTCACCGAAAAGTGACTGGTAAATATCAAATAATATTTCGTACATAAGTTCCGACAAACTCATTGGTACAAGCCGGGATTCGAACCTGCGACCTCCGGATTGCAAGTCGCCTCTTATCGCTAGGCCACCAGCGTTTTGTATTTGACATTTACACTAATATTATAAAGGCGAAAGTTGTGAGTGTATGAGTGTGTATATTTTTTACTTCTTCACGTCTAGAGCGATTTTAATAAAATTTGGTAAGTAGTTAGCTGACACCCTGGATTAACACAAATGCTTCGTTTTTTTTAAAATTACATATATGTTCTGCGGATCTGTCAATCGATTCTGTCGGCAGCCAAACCTGTCGGGAAACTACCAAGTTGTCTGCATAAAATCTTACTAACATGCATCCGTGTCCAATTCCTGTCATGAATTAATGCATTTTTCAGGCCTGCGTGTTCATCAAACCGATTGGATGGACAGACGGACAGAGACAACGCCAATCTGTTTGCCATCCCCTCATAATTTTGATAACCTTAATGTTGATATTTAAATCGAAAGAAAAATTAGAAAAATTTGACTCGGAGCGGGACTCGAACCAACAACCTCTGGATCACTAGCCCAGTGCACTTCCAATTGTGCTATCCGAGTACCACACAAAAGTCTCAAACATCATTTTTGCACAAAATGTATAGTGTCGATACCCACTACTATTAATTTCTATCATATTTTATTTTATTATGCATAAACGTCTGCTAGCGAATATTTTCGAATTAGTGTTCAATACGCTTGCGGTAAATGTGTCTACACATCACCCATGATGACACCCACGAGGGATAAAATAGAAAAAAAATTACAAGTCTAAGCGATACTCGGATAGCACAATTGGAAGTGCACTGGGCTAGTGATCCAGAGGTTGTGGGTTCGAGTCCCGCTCCGAGTCAAATTTTTCTAATTTTTCTTTCGATTTAAATATCGACGATATTCGCTAGCAGACGTTTCTGCATAATAAAAAAATAACCTTAATGTTCTTTGTCTTATGTGCTTTTCATCTGGCAAAAGAACCAAGGGACGGATTCCTAAGCGTCGAATGCTCGAATCGTGACATTTTAAACTCTGTCAGAAACAAGAAAATGGTGTTTTCGAAACATGAATGATAGAAATGATATTTAAATCGAAAGAAAAATAGAAAAAAATGACTCAAAACGGGACTCGAACCCGCAACCACTGGATCATTAGCCCAGAGCACTATCAATTGTGCTATACGAGTACCGCTTAGACTTGTAATTTTTTTTCTATTTTATCCCTCGTGGGTGTCATCATGGGTGATGTGTAGACACATTTACCGCAAGCGTATTGAACACTAATTCGAAAATATTTGCTAGCAGACGTTTATGCATAATAAATATATATGTATATGAATGATAGAAATTAATAGTAGTGGGTATCGACACTATACATTTTGTGCAAAAATGATGTTTGAGACTTTTGTGTGGGACTTTTGTGTGGGAGTTTCACGTGAGTTGAAGTCACTCACACAACAAGATCTCCTGTAATAATAGGGACGTTACTCATTCATTCCATTCGTTCACTCTTTTGCAATTAGTACTTTGTAGAGTTGTGTGCGTAATCCATTCGCCTCAACTCTCGTAAAACCACCTATATGTTTAATTTAATTTGAACGGTCAAACGCCAATAGTTGGCCGCAAGTGAAAAATGTCACTAATGCTGGCAAAACGACAATAATTTAATTTGTACGTTGTATGAGAAACTTGTTAGGTTACCAAATAAAACTTTCTTTAAACTAAACCGACAATAAGTAAGATTATTGCAACGATTTTATAATAAATTAAGATTCAAGCAATCGATTTGCAAATGATATTTTTTATTCCACATACCATAAGCTCGGAATCCAATATACGAATACCATACGGGCAAGCTATTCCAATCGATATACATACCGTTTATAAAAGATCACCTCCCATAGATTCCTCTTTAACAAATAAACAAATACTTTCGTTAGTCTTTTTTAAACGTACACATTCAATTTATGAATGATAAAGTAACCGCATTTTTTAAAAACTAACAGATTACGCTATACGCACAGCCGTAAAGTTAAAAGTAAAACCTACAAACTACTAGGGATCACTAAGCAAGAATTTTCGAAAACCTCTATGGTTGTGCAAACGGGATTATAATTATGTTTCAACCGATTTTCTATGTGAAACAAGTTGCATAGAAGTCTATCCATAAAATTTAATAAAAGTTGGCTACCTACCTGGGGCCCATTTCTAGAACAGTCGTAATACAAGCGGAAGTCTCTTTCTAACAACAGATGTCAAAAAGTGACTTCCGCTTGTATTACAAGTTACAAGTATACGAGAAATAGGCTTCATATATCCAACGTGATACTTCTAGCAAGTACTACGCAAATCAAGCGACTATAAATAATATATTGTCCTGTGCCCAGATGTTATGCATTCATTTATGCATGCATGCATGAATGAATGTAATTTACTTATCCTTGCAAACAAATATATATGTCATTGTTTTACATGCACAGCGCCCATATCATTTACAAAGATGATACATCCTCATAAGGCCCACCATACTAAAATATTTAAAACCAATCTTACTATGCAGTGAATAGGGTTGAACTTTGTTTTGTACGAAAACTTACGAAACAAAAGAAATTCTACTCTATTTCCTTTTATAAACGATTTAAACTGCATTGAAATGGAGTGTACATTGTAATGTACACCGGGTGTTACGAGGATAATTGAGCCGCGATTTTTGCTCAATCTATTGGATAGATAAAGCTATCTATGCAGCACATACCGGCATCGGTGTAGATTCCTTCTAATGCTGGCAATGAAACTGAAATATTTCCTTCGCTTTTCTAGCAAAATGTGCGGAATGGAAAAATACCTTTTCAAATGATTCATGGACAGACAATTGTAAAATGTTTAGGAAATGTTTTAGCTACATATTTGCGGCGTTTGGCGTCGAAACTTTGGGGCCGTGGGGTCCAAACGCGCGCCGACTATATAAAGATCTGTCGGCGCGCCTGATAGAGGTCTCGGGTGACCAGAGGGCTGGCTACTATTTTGCACAGCGGATAGCCATCGCTAGCCAGCGTGGGAATACAGCCAGCCTTCTTCTTGCCCGTTGATAGCGATTTGGGCCAAGTTTTTTATCTCTAATTTTGTTTAAGTAGGTTAAGTTATGAGGGTTTTTATTTTCTTTATTATGTTTTTATACTTAATTGTAATTGCCTAGCTATCTAGGTAAGTTGAATGTGTATATTCGTTTTTAGGAAATTATAAAATTCTAGTACCTATAATACTATAATACCATCCATATTAGTTTTAACATAAATTTAAAAAAAAAACTTCTACTTTCAATAGTTAAAACTACGCGTGGTTTTAACAATTCAGCGAACGTCAGTTAAATCATGTCCCTGTCTAACAAATCAAAATTTCTTAAAGACGGAAACGACAAATAATACTGTGTGTAAGTCTAATACGGGTGAAGAATTAAACCAGACATAGGATTCACCAGTACAATCATTATCCAAAAGGTTTGTCTTTAATTATACCTAGTATACATGTGTAATAATTTTTTGTAAAATTTCTGAGCAGTAATGTACTGCGAACATTACGCGATATGAGCTTTTGAAACTAACTGTCAACGAGTGTTTAACACGAGTGTGTTGCATTACATTGCGGGCCGAATTTTTTTATATAGATAAAATTTTAATTGTACTTCTAAGCAAAAGTAATCTAAATATATTTCTTATGTCCTATTCTACCCTCCGTTAAGAGATTCGCCCGTATAAGATTTACACACTGTATATACATAAATATATCGAAGGCAAGTCAGGTTTCAATAAAGTATATAATACTTCAGAGATCATTATAAGTAAATACAGTACTTTAATTATACTTATGATTTTAAATTTCAACTGATATATGCGCTATAGCCTTTCCCCATATACTAATGTTAAGTTAACTGTACACAAATAACTTTTAATATCCACAAGTACATTTAATTCATAAATACCCGTACATTTTATAATTTATTTTTGTAAATATCAGTTTGTATTTACCATGCATACACATTTAAACCGATCTATTTGGCACACAAATTGCCACTTATTTACTTATGAATTTTATTATTTTTATAATACAGATATGTAGTTTAGTAAATTCTGATTTTTACATTAAACATTCCTAATTACATCTTAAATAAACAACAAAATACCCTTCGTATTGTGAGTGCCTTTCCCATTGTCCCCCAAGGATAAACAAAGATGGTCATTTGATTATAAATGAAACTGGACTTAGTCGGGTTAAACTTAAGTTTGCGACCGCCATTGCAGTACCCTCACCATGAGTTGTGACTTTTTTTTTTTTATAACATAGGCGGCAAACGAGCAGACGGATTACCTGATGGTAAGCAATTACCGTCGCCCATGGGCACCCGCAACACCAGGGGAGTCACAAGCGCGTTGCCGGCCTTTGAGGGGGGTTGGAGCTCTGGGAACCTTCCTCACCATCAGGAACACAACACTACATACCTGAAAGGTAGCAGTGCTATTATGGCTGTGGTCTTCTGTAAGGAGGAGGTACTTCCCCAGTTGGGCTGCCCCAGATTCAAGCGTGATGGTCATCGCTGTGCCCTACCTCTCATTGTTGGACGTAGTTTAAGGACATACCCGGGTCCGAAACTGACTTTGAGATTTTCGATAACGAGTATCGAGTTTGCTATCTGTGCATCTCGTTCGCACTAAAATATTACAAGCGAGATGCACAGATAGTAAACGCGATACTCGGTGTCGAAAACCTCAATGTCACAACTCATGATAAGGACTGAGAAGGTAACGTCTTCTTTCTGTGCGAGTTTAGGTAAATACAAATTGCTCATTAGCCACGGAAGTCCTTTGCTGGACATAGACCCAGAGACCGCCACAAGCAGAGGGTTTATACATAAGCGCCACGCTTGGCAGGCGGGTCAACGCTCTAAGGGACGCTGCTGCATAGTCTGGCGGTTTCTGGTCGCAGTTGACAATAGAAGTGTCCAACGACATTATGTCCCGTAACTTATGTAACAAAAGTATTATTATGGATGAAAACTATGACAAATCAAATCAGTATTTCGTTTTACTGATGTGTAGGTAAAAATGTTTGTAATAGTAACAATATTCGATATTTGCGACAGTTTATCGATGTAAAATAATTTCGTTATTCAAAATAAAGTGCCATTTTTTATTTAGTCACTAGGGCAACATGTTTCGGAGAGCATATTATAGTCCTTCATTTTCTAGTACTAAGAGTGCTGAGTATTGGACAATACTCACGTGAGTATCCGTTTGAAAATGGAGACCTATGTTCTCCGAACATGTTGCGCGAGTGACTAAATAAACGTGAGTAAAACCGCCATTTTCATTTATAAATTATTACAATGACTCACAAAAGTTTAATTACAAAAGTGCCATTTTCTTGAGCGTTGACGAAAAAATTTTAATTTTACTTTTTCATTATGCATTTCATTAGATTAAACATTTATTTTTTATACATAACTTAGATTCTAATCCAAGTGCATATTATCTTCTAAAAACGATATCTTAGATGCATAAAAATACTCTTCTACTTATTTGTTATCTGCCTATATTTACACTAATTTCATTGAAAATATAAATATTCTATGTATAAATAGCTCTTTAAACAATTGTAGTGATCACAGGAAATGGTTCGAAGGCCATGTAGGGTCTAAAAGGTCTTACAGACTTAACTAATTACCATAGTTAAAACTATCAACTCACATAATTATTATGAGTCATTATTTGAACATTAATTCTAAGTCACTTTGCATACTGCATATACCAACACATGTTTTTATACACATTGATTGTTACAACGGGAACGTAAACTACTAAAATAAAATAAAAATATCATTTATTCATCAGGGGCCGAATTTTGAGCGTAGACTACTCAAATCATGACATTTTCTGTCAGAAACGAAGAAATAGTATTATAGAAACACAAATTACATAAATTAATAAACATTAGTATCGAAACTATATATTGTATACAAAAAAAATCGTGAGAAGCTTTCGTGTGAGATAAGTTTTATGACTTCGAGTGCACGACTCTCAAAATATTGTCGCCTGATTGAAAATCCATATTTTACAAAACAATTTACAAAACTGACCATAAGGATTCCGTTTACAAATGTGAGGCAATGGAAGCTCGCAAATAATGACCCATTTTGCATATTCATGAAGTGCAAACCTTGGTTTATCAGTGATAATCGGTAATCCGGTGATATTACATTATCATTTTACGAAGAAATTAATTTTATGACTAAAAATGTCGGAGGCACTCATAGTGCTTAAAAAATGGAGACCTATGTTCTCCGAAATGTCACGCGGGTGACTAAATAAACGTGAGTGCAGTCGTTATTTTTCATAAAATATTACAATGACAAACGAAAGTTTAAATACAAAAAAAATCATGAGCAAATGTAGGTACGGTACGGTATGTATGTACCGCCGGTTTTCATGCTTACGGCCCGGCCACGACTGCGCGACTTGCGGCGTGGCGAGCGTTTTATCTCTACGTTGCGCGGTCAAGACGCGCAATGCACTGCGGTTAGGTGGTATCACACGCAATGAACAGATAAAACGCTCGCCGCGCCGCAAATCGTGGCCGGGCCGTTACGCTTCACCATTGTAAGTGCAGCTAAAAAAATGCAATATCACCGATTTACCAAACACTGATAAGTCAAGGTGTCCTCTAATATTATTGTATTATAACAGATGTAGGTATTTATCTCTGCCCGTCGTCAAAGATATGAAACTTACCATCATGTATATAATAGTTTTTGTATTTACAATTACACATGACAACAATTGCACGTAACTTTGATTTTACGAGGCATTTATGTATATTTTATACTCGTATCGTCATGACTTTGAAAATAGCTCGTATCTTGTTTTGAAAAGAAAAATGTGGTAACTGGGAATTAAAAAAAAATGCCCCTAATTAGTGTGACTTGTAGAAAAGTTAAGTACCTATAATAAAATAATAAAAATGTTGTTTATTACAGATACCCATAAAATTTTACATAAATTAAATTTCAAAGTGTCACTAGAAATTAGAATAAATAAATTTAATTTAATTGAAATTAAAAGTTGAGTCGCGACGGGATCTTGTTTCGAACGCCGGAGGTCCCCTTCCCTTAAGTATATGTTATCTATTTCAACTTTTAATTTATATAGTAGTATTACTACTTAAAAATCAAATTAATTCAAAATATTTCATAAAAATAATTTGATTTGTTCTTTTATTATCGAAACATTGCTAGGGAAGTAGCATGCACCGCATACTGCCTTAACCATTATGTTTGCCGATTCGCTCACTATGTCAGTTTGGTGACGATTATTAATGTATTAAATTTATGTAAATACTTAAATTGTGTGCTCGTCTTATAAACTTTAAGCAGTGATATAATGCTAAAAATGAAAAAAACTAATTTGCATAAAAAGTTTACGCTTAATTATAGTCACGAAATTGACATAATTTAATGTTTTTCACGTCACTATAAATGGAGGCATTTTTTTCTAAAACCTCCCTTAATTCCAAATTACATAAACTAAGTACGGGATGCCTAGAGTTACGCCCTTTTAACTTAGAGTAGCAGTCTGACATACGAGGATTTTTCATAGTATTGACAATATGAGTATATCTACGTACAATTGACGTGAATAAATAGGATTTTTTTATACGTATTAACATTTAACGCATTCACTGCCACCGACGCACATGTGCGTTCATTTCCATACATTTTTGGAGGGGGTGGCAGCGAATGTGTTAATTGTGTGCCATATTGTCTATAACATTGTACTTTGATTCAAAATTATACAGCAGTCAAGTACAACGCACATCAACAAATAACTTTTTTGTATTTCTGATTTATGTATTTACAGTTGTCTTTGTATTTATAATTAATTGATAATTAAAGAAATAAGTTTTTTTTTAATTAATATAAATAATATAATAGACGGCCGCCAGGGTAAAGGCAGGTAAAAGAAGATGGCGAGAAGTTCTATACATTGGTGGGAAAATATCACAAACTGGTCACAGTGGAAGAGAAGCGGAGAGGCCTTTTTCTAGCAGTGGACACTAACAGGCTAAAATATATAAATAATTTACCTGCTGAATCCTTAATTCTTTACCTGGGTGTTTCGATATTATAACCAGCGATCGTAAAATGGAAGAATTCATTTGAAGTGCTTAGGTCGCTAGTTTTACGGACACTGATTATAACACAAAAACGAGTGCTAGAACACTTTATTAAAATCATATTAGACTAGCCGTGTTTGTAATAAGGAATATTTGTGTGTAGTCCATTCGTTTAATGCCACAGACAGACAGACATGTGAACAAGCAAGTTATGGAGGCAAGCAGACAAGGCTTAAGAGGAGTTTCCACCCGCGTACGCTCCGGCTGTGGAATGAACTCTCTGCCGAGGTTTTCTCTAGGGACTACAGTATGCGATTCTTCAAAAAAGGTTCTTAAAGGGTTGGCAACGCATGTGAATCCTCTGGAGTTGCAGGCGTCTATAGGCTACGGTAACTGCTTAATGAGCTCAAAACAAGGCTTGTGATGTAAGTACTCAACCAACGATTTGTATAAATCATTTCGTAGAACGTTTTATTTTCTGAAACTGTATTACTTCGAAGGCTTTTTAAGGCATAATTCTGTTTAGTATCTGAGCTTACATTTGTTTTTTAATAAACCTGATGCCGTGCCGTATGCCGTGTGATGCCGGCTGATTAGAATAGCACCACCCCATCTCCTCCCGCGGGTGTCGTAAGAGGCGACAAAGGGAAAAATTCTACGGACGGACAGCAGCGGTCAGTCGAAATCCAATCTATTGCTGCGGTCACCCACCTGCCAAGCGTGGCGACTATGGCAACTACCCCCAAGATGATACAAGTCATATTTTTGGGAGGCCTATGTCCAGCAGTGGACTGCATACGGCTGAAATGTATGTATGTAAATGTATGTAATCCTGAAACGTGTACACTTGTAAAAAATCATTCTCATGATGCGAAATGTTGTATGCCAAAGGATATAATGGCAAAAACTATTCTGCAAGTCAATAGTGAACCAAGTGAAGTCAAGTTACTTATGACGTAAAAAAAACGTCTCGAACGCGTAAGTGATAATGTTATTTATATGGGAAACACTAACGCAATGGTAAAACTTACACTCAGAGGTTCTAGTGTAAGTTACTTTTGACGTAAAAAAACGTTTACGGACGCGTAAGTGATAATGTGATTTATATGGGAAACGCAAACGCGTTCGTAACGTAAAGTTAAGTTTAAAACTTAGTTACACTCAGGGCTCAGATATAAATGGCACATGCATTGAAATAGCCAGATCGGAACATTCAGTACCTAATAACCAGTAATCACTAATGTTGTAGGCCGCAGATTGGTTGAAAGTTAAGCCCAGATGGCCAAAGTAGATTACCATAGCAAAGTTGAATTTTAGCTGATTGCCCGGGTCTGATCCTACCAACCCTTAAAGTTGTAGAATAATTAATGTGAGCAAAAAAATCTAAGGAACCCTCGGTAGAAAAAAACGGATGCTTTAGGCTGTCATTATCACGCCGTTATTAATTTGCGTATTTTTTTTATGCCTTTTTTTCTAACTAAGAACTAATCAATTTTTTGAAGAAATTTTCCGATTTGCTTTGATTTTTGAGTATAACACTACTAACATAAATTATACATAGATAACATGTTTAAGAAAAAAAGCCGTTGGTTAAGGGGTCAGCCGTGATTGCTGGAGATGCGGGTTCAAATCTCGCTTCGGACGCGGGAAGACCTCGTCGTTTTTTCATAAGTATTTGACATCTATTTTCAACTTATAAATTATAAGTGTTTTATGTTTTTCTATTTAAGTATTGTGCCAAAGAATATTAAGTCTTTAAACTAATTTCCAAAGTAAGAGGCTTATTTACCTTACCTTCGTGGACAAAAGAATGAAAAAAAAAGTTTAGCTTCATTATCATCTTCTCATCACATGTACCGGTTGGAAGCTACCTGCATCCAGCGACCATAACTTAAGTTTACCTTAATGCTTTGCAATTATTTATTTGTCCTGTAGTCTCGAAACACTAAAACCCGATCATGTGCAATATAGTGTTGAAAGGCAATAAATATAATATGTTATCCTAAATCCTACTTATATGTATTATAAATTTTGTAAAGATGTCTATATGTTTGTTGAGTAACTTCTAAACGCAAGCTTTAACGTCCAAACGGATTGAAACTGGCGTAAAGATGGACAAATCTAAATTGAGAAATAGGATACTTGATATCCCGATAATGCATTTCTGCGGGATTGTAGTTAACAAAGTCGCTGGCCGAAACTACAATATTTAAAATATTACAGGGTGAACGATATGAAGTGTTATCAAATTCACACTGGCCAGTCTGGTGTCAAAGTAAATGCGACATACTATCGGGAAAATGTTTTGGAAGCTGCATTGGAGCCTTGGGCACGAAAACATTTCGGTTCATAAAGCTCGTGTAAACCAAGAATGGCTGAAAAACCGTGTTACACATTTTATTTCGTCCACCCAATGGCTTTCGAATTCCCTAGACGCCAATCCGATGGACTTTTCTATCTGGTCCATTTTGGAGAGCAAGGTGACGACAAGAAAACATGCCAGTATGGAAGCACTCAAGAAAGCTATGGTACGTAATTGGCACAATATACCACAGGAACACATTCGTGCGGCGTGCAACTCATTCTTTGACCGTCTGAAGGCCATAGTCAAGACAAAAGGTGGCCACATTGAGTTAAAATAAATAAATTCCAAAATTTTGATATTTTTCTGTTTGTTTTTCTTTAATAATAAATATTTTTTTTACAAAATAAAAAACGTAGCCTTTTTTAATTTGGTAACACTTCATATCGTTCACCCTGTACTTGCTATTAAACTATCGTTTTAATCGTATTAAAGTGTTCAGTTTAGTCATGCCTAATGTTAATTTAGTTTACGTTAAAACGGCGGTGGGTACAGACCCGACTGTAAAGCATCAGCAATTACTTAAAAAGCCCTACGGAGCCCAGTGTTGGGCGTGGGGAGAGAGTGGGATAAAGGTTACAATAATCTAAAGTCGTTCATTATACAGTCTACTCGAATTTACATGTTTCCAATCTGAACAAAATTATTAATCGAATGCACTGACGTTTGTTTTAATTTTGTTTCGTGTGGTCTGTTTGTGTGATTTGGAATTAAAAACATAAAAATTGAAATTGAAAGAATTCATTTAGGAGGCGCAAATACGTAGTGTTTCACCCTAGAGTTGGTAAAACGGTACCAAAAAGAAAACACGTTAAAAATAAAAAAGCTCTTTATGATTCTAAATCACATATAAATAGGAATGTATCATTGGATATATTATGTTACATAATGACCTCCCCAAAAAACCGAATTTTTAATTCAGTTATCTTCCAATTTGAATCACATTTAAATATTATATAAACAAAAAAATATCGGTAAAATAACGTATCTTTCCTGGCCTGATAGACAGTACATTGTGGCCCAGAAACCTAACTTCAAAATCCTATTTTAAAACTTTTAATTATGCTGTCTGTTCACACCTATAACGCAACTACTCACATACCTATTTAATTATGCACAACTGAACCTAATTTCAATAACTGCGGCATTACCGCGAAAAACGTATTTGTATTTCAGACGATTGTCTCTGTCACTCTCATGACGCTTTAATTGGAATAAAAAAAAGATACTCGAAATATACGAACTTCGACGATCGCGGTACGCGATACAGTCAGCAGCAATAGTGGCTGAGCGGGTAAACTCTTCAAAATAACCTACACGCGCTCTTATTCTCTTGACAATAGAGATGTTTTGACCTCATTTTGAACACCTCAACCGCTTAGCCACTTCTGCTGCTGACTGTACAAGGCCAGCCCAGCACGCAGTGAATGGTAGGAAATGAACCGAAGCTCCGATATTCCGGAGACGACTCCCGGAACTGACCTACTTCGGGTTCCGGACGGAATTGATAATGCCAAATTTATAACCAGACTGCTTGTTTATTAAAAGTATCATGCCAATTTTATAGGTTATCGAGTATCATGAATCAAGTTGATATGAAATCTACCGTAATATTTACCCAACTTTACCTACCTTACCTATTTGTATAGGTACATACCGGGTAGCTGTTTGTATACAGAATCAGTATACATAAAGGGTGTCTTTTACTTTAGGGCTTTAAATGGAAGGTTTGATTTTACTCCCCAGATTATTTTGTCCTGCAACTAAGACACACAAATTCTTATATTTATTATTATCATATAATATCATATTCACCGTCTGCTGGAAATAAATTTGTATTCCATTTTATTAGGCAGGCGTCTGGTTTTTTATCCAATAGCCCAATAGCTAGGCCATCTTTTCCACCCAATAGCCTAGTTCATTCTAGATTCCATTAAAACTCAATAGTCCTTACACCATGGCGGGTGCTGTCTCTGTGCGCGTCCCATGATACGGACAGGGGCAACATCCGCTTAGTGTACCGCCTCCCAAATGTCCGGAACTCAATTGTTCCGTGTACGGAAGAGATATTATCAAACAAGTTTAGTCTTACTTTCAATGTACACAGTCCAACAGAAATTGAGCGCCGCTGTTTAGATATTTTTGTTGTTACCTCAATCTATTTTTAGCGTCTGCCTAGAGGCTAAACCTAGTAGACTAGGTAGTATTTTCCGCTCTTCAATAAAGTTATTTAAAGACAAAAGGGGGACTATTCTTAGGCAGCCCAGGGTCGAGGGTATGCCCTAGGGCATTCTAGTCTGGAGAGATCTCTATATATTTTTAGATTCTTACGTAATTATATACTTTTAATTTTATTTTATATCAATTATGAGTCACGGACATCTACTGTACGGCTTCCCCGTACATGGGGGGCTTAATAATCAAACCTGGGACAACTTGGGACAAGTTTTGATATCGATAAAAAAATGTCGATATATATTACCACGTCACTAATATAAATTATAAATCTTTAAATCAGTAAATAGTAACAGGCCATACCTGAGATAACTCGGGGCATAAACATTAATACCTACGAACATAAAAATATTGATTATATTATGATAACTATTTAAAATAAACATATAAATGACTAGAAAATAAATAATATTTATACATTATGCCTAATAAAAGTTAGATGTTGTCATTAACATCGATATATTTTTATATCGATAAAATATTTAGTCAGACACTTATAGATGCCCCGATATATCCCTAGTCTGATTAGTTATTTGTGCAACAAGAGAGGAAAGTTGTTTTTTCTTGCGAGTGTTTATTTTGAGTCCCGAGTAAGCGAAAAATTCTAAGTTAGAATCTTGAGCGTAGCGAAGGAACAAAATAATGTGCTCATCGCACAAATAAATGGCCTAATTGGGATTCGAACCCAGAACTATTGGCTTCATAGGCAGGGTCACTACCCATTAGGCCAGACCGGTCGTCAATTAAAAAGCTACTTTGTCTCACTCCCTGGAGTGACGAAAGTGGCAACTTTCCTCACGCCCTGAAAATGAGGAAAGACATAGAAACACTCTACGAGGTATGAACCAAATAAAAGCCTTACATTACATTGCTATATATACAGATTCATTCCAACAAAGGACAAAAATCACGTTTGTCACTACCCTGAAATTGTAACATTGTAAGATTTCTTCCGTTTACCTTGTTCCCGTTTCTTTGTCTAAGCAAATAGGGACTTTAGTGCCAAGCGGCAAGGTCAAGTGTCGCACATTTAAAAAAACCTTGCAATCCGACTTACACCCTCAGTGAAGGACGTAACATGCTTTTTGCTTTAAGCGAGAAATAAACGCCTCTGTTTCATAGAAAACTGAGCTTATTGCTGCAGTTATATGGTTGGGAATGGTTTGACAGGTAATCAAATAAATAATGTAACGTGTTGTCAATGTGGCAGTTGAAAAAGATGTGTACTTAAGTATGGATGGCGTGATGCCGATCTGTGACGATTGAAATGCTGTTTTAGGAATAAAACAGGGATTTATAAAACATGAAATAAAATATTGACTTAGGTAATAGTTTGCGCAAGTCGTCACTCCACCTAGCCTGAGGGCGCCCTACACTAAGCTTGCCGAGGCGCGGTCTCCACTGGATCGCAGAAGCTGGATGCGAACAGCCGAAAATCGAACACGATGGCGTGAAACTGGGGAGGCCTATGTCCAGCAGTGTACTGCGATAGGATGATGATGATGATGATGATGTAATAGTTTGAAAGAGCTAAAGCAAAGTGTGTTAGCTCATTTCCGTTCAGGGGGTCTATTTTTGAGCATCGAGCACATTCGACTCGTGACGTGACATAATAGACTTTGTATGATAATGGTGAGAAACGTTTGTGTTAGATTATTTTCCTCCTCAAAGCTTTTTGAATTCGAGTGCAAGACTCGAAAATCGGCCTCCAGATTCGATATCTAAGTAAAATAGTAGATATCTTACCAAGCAATAGGTTTATGTATACGAGTGGTTCATCATCATCATTTCAAAAAACGACCCGGACTCGGGTATGTCCTTAAACTACGTCCAACAATGAGAGGTAGGGCACAGCGAAGTACCATCACGCTCGAGTCTAAAGAAACTCAACTGGGGAAGTACCTCCTTACAGAAGACCACAGCCATAATAGCACTGCTTTCAGGTATGTAGTGTTGTGTTCCTGATGGCGAGTAAGGATCCCAGAGCTCCAACCCCCCTTAAAGGTCGGCAACGCGCTTGTGACTCTCCTGGTGTTGCGGGTGCCTATGGGCGACGGTAATTGCTTTCAATCCGTCTGCTCATTTGCCACCTTATGTCATAAAAAAACGTCACATAGGCCTCCCTCAAATATAAGTTGTATTTTGGGGTGTAAAACGAGTAGTGGAAAGGATGCAAGTGGTTAATAAAAAGCTATTTTAACAACAGAATTTCTTTAACAATCCCTGCAAGATTTGACTGGGTCAGATATGGTAACATTTGGTCGTACATGACGTTCAGAGCTGTTACATTTCACACTCCAAGGAATAAAACGGAGCAAGTGAGAAATTCCGAGTCAAAAGATTAAGTTTCTTTTTATTTTGATATTTCTTTAAAAACTCTGTCTATTGTCAAACTAGACTTCTTAGTATTATCACTTTCAATCCCATTTTCGAGTCTTTAGGAGTTGTATTTCGAAAATTACGCTTTTGTGTGTCTGTTGGAAAAATACATGAATACACAGTTTGTCTGACGAATGATTTCAAAGCAAATTTTAAATATTCGCATATTGCAATACTATTTATTTAGTTAAACTTTATTGCACAAAATATTAACAAAAATTATAAATGGCGGACCTAATGGCATTCTCTACCAGTCAACCATTGGGATAAACAAAAACATTGGCGCAAAGCGAAAAAGGTAAAAGAATACATGGATAATTTATATGGGTAAAAAACATTTTCTTAACCTCACCATTTTAAGATCTTTGAAAATGCATGTCGTGATAGACGCCGTCGATACTTTTATCGATATTTATTTAACGTGAGGAGCACAACCCTAGCGGACATCCGTGCATAATTGTCATAATTATGTGACGCACGCTTCATCTTGAAACGTCCAATCATAGCGCAGTGAAGTAGAACCTGCATCCCAGCGTTTTTGGCAGCATTGATTCTTATCAATATACCTAGATATTTTTCTAGCAGGAACGACATTTGCTTAGTGCTTGCCACAAAAAAATATCGACAATTCTGCTATCGATAAGTACATACTACTTCAACGACAAGACGTATACACAGTCTTATATTGGCTACCTACCTATACGCGGCGTGCCACCGATTTTGAACAAATTTAACGTACTCGTAATCCGTACACTTTTGGTCCAATTTACTTTTATTATTTGCAATTAATAGTTCCAAATTATTTTCTGAATCATGTAAAATATAAATTAATAGATAGTTTTGTCTTTGTTATGTACTTTTAAACCTATTACCCTATATTTGTTTTTGTATTACTTGTATGACGATGACGTGGTACTTATCGATAATAGGCATGTCGATGTTTTTACTATGTCAATTATTTACAAGAAATCGTTCGAGGTAGAAATATATCTAGGTATACTTATCAAATAGTTGTTTAAAGCGTCTTGAGGTTACTTGCCTATGGATACTACGTACCCAGGTATGGTCCGTAATCTGCGACTAGAAACCCATGTAGAACACGCAGCACCGTCCCAGAAACGTGGATCATACTTCTATCACCAACCCACCTGCTAAGCGTGGCGATTATTATTTCTCTGCCCTGCGGTTTGATAAATATACTTGTTCACATGTCTGAAGGCTGATAATTTATAACCCTTATTACTAGTGATCGGCGACCGGTAGCAGTTTTTTGTCAAAAATATTACATGGATATGATTTTATTTCAATAAATTCGTACAAAATTCATACTTTTAAAATGTATACAGTTTTATTTAATATCGATGTATAATTACACGTCTCTCGCATCTGCTAATTTATTTGGATTTTCAATGTTAAAGGCAATCGATTTAAAATATCAAACACAGAAAAAGTCATAATTTACTTTTAACAACACAGACTTATCCATATTAGTTATTATTATATTGAATATATTGAACGTCACAGTGACATGAAATACTACCAGTAGTCGATCAGAGGCTCTAGTGTAAGTTACTTTTGAAGTATAAAAACGTTTACGAATGCGTAAAAACTTACACTCAGGGCTCAGAGCCCTGAATGTAAGTTTTTAACGTAACTTTACTTCATGAACGCGTTTGCGTTTCCCATATAAATAACATTATCACTTACGCATTCGTAAACGTCTCTTAACGCCAAAAGAAACTTACACTAGAACCTCAGTACTTATTACCTACAAATAAAGTCCTTAATCACACTCACCTGTAGTCCTAAGCCCAGACTGCCCTCAGTAGGTACGTTTCCTAAAATAGTCACACTGGTTTACAATAATATTGTCTGATGGCATTAGACTGATGATATAACCCTTATTACCCACACATTAAAGTTCTTAATCACACATGTCTGTAGTTGTAAGCCGAGAATGCAGCAGGTAAATTTTACATACTTGTTCACATGGATCAGACGATGGCATTGATGATATAACCCTTATTACTTACGCATTAAAGTTCATTATCTCACTCATCTTGCCAGGATGAGGCCAGTACTGTTCTCACCAGGTCTGGCAAGGAGGACTCCACGCAGTTGCTTATATGGATTTCTAACAGTATGGGGCTGATGAGGTAACCCTTATTATCTACACATTAAAGTTCACGATTGCACTCATCTTGTCTGAAGGATGAAACCAGTATTGTTCTCAGCAGGTCTGGCGAGGTAGACTCCACACAGTTGCTTATATGGATTTCTAACAGTATGGGGCTGATGAGGTAACCCTTATGATCTACACATTAAAGTTCTTAATCGCACTCGTCTTGCTTGAAGATGAGGCCATCAGCTTGTATTGGTATATCTTACAGTATGGGGCTGATGATATGACCCTTACTATCTACACATTAAAGTTCTCAATCGCACTCGTCTTGCCTGGAGGATGAGGCCGGTACAGCCCGCAGCAGGTCTGCTGAGGTGGACTTCACGCAGTTGTTCATATGGATGTCTGATGATACGTTGGAGTGGTGGTGCTCGCGCCGCCGTGGGCAGCAGTGGCGGTGGGGCAGGTCACCACATAGCGATCTGGGGACAACCGATATATACTGTGTGTAAGTCTAATACGGGCGAAGAATTAAACCAGACATAGGATTTACCAGTATAATCATTAACCAATAGGTTTTTCTTTAATTATACCTATTATACATATGTAATTATTTTTTGTAAAATTTCTGAGCAGTAATGTATTGCGAAAATTACGCGATATGCTTTTGAAAATAACTGTCAACGAGGACAACGAGTGTTTAACTCGAGTGTGTTGCTGCCGAATTTTTTTATATGGATAAAATTTTAATTGTACCTCGAAGAAAAAGTTATCTGAATATATTTCTTATGTCCTATTCTACCCTCCGTTAAGAGGTTCGCCCCTATAAGATTTACACACTGTATTTTACAAATCAAAAAAATCAAGTTACTTTTTGACACCTGCAGGCCTAGCACAAGAGGGGTGCGACAGTATCTCGAGCCGAGATAGACTACCCGTCGCTCTTTAAACAGTATAGTTAGAAAAGGGCGGGTAGTTTCTCGCCGCGAGATACTGTCGCGTCCCTCTTATGCTAGGCCACCTGTTGTTAGAAAGAGACTTCCGCTTGTATTACAAGTTACAAGTGTTCGAGAAATTGATCTCGGGTCTCAAGGTCGCTTTTAGCTGTCGCCATCAACGTACGTTATATTATATTATAAAAAAAAATAGTCATTAATTTTAATATTTATAAAAAACTGGGCTTTACTAATTATAGACAGAATATTAAAAAGTAGTGTACTGTTTGTAAATGACAACTCACTTATATTTGATCATTTTCAACCCAATCGACACAAACAAACTTGCAAGCTAGGGTTTCCTAAGATAAGACCTGTGACTTTTGATCTGAAGAATGCGGGATAGAACTCCGCCTGCGGCTAGAGGTATAATACGCACAGAATTTTCTTCATCTTATTATTTTTTTTCTTTTTGGGATAATCCTACACAAATCAATGTAGTCTTACAGTAAACTAAGCAAGGCTTGTGTTGTTCAGTCGCCATCAGATATATCGGAGCTGTGGAGGTGGTCACAAATATCAGAACAACGCCTCTATTATCAGGGTGATAAAGTACATGCTCCGATATTTTTGAATACTTTGGCTGCTCCTATATATTTGATGGCGACTCAAACTGTAGATTGAAAACTGTCGACTGTAAGTTGAAAAGACGACGAAATACAGGGATATAATAGATAAATACTTTCAAAAATAACTAAGTACACAAATAAATAAATGCTCTGGCCTGGATTCGAACCCGGGGCCTCATGCTTCGTAGATCTAGCGGTTGCCATTCGCTGTTCGGATAAATAAAACATCGTGTGGAAAACGGGCCTGTCCCGGATTAGGCTTCGTTGTCCCTGGGTTAGAAGACGGCAGTAGTTTGTGTAAGAATTAATGGCTACGCCTAAGCTTGGGATTAAGTTACCCGGCGGACCATCAACTAAGCTGTGGTAAAATGCCGGGCACACGCTAGGAGGATGGTATAATTTAACATAGTCGTCTAGGTACTGGTTATTTTCCGAACTTGTTGCATCTCTGTTCATTCCTTATAGAAAAATAGTCAGAACTGGGGGGCGTTTTTTGAGAGGCGTGCACTCGCATTTATAAAATTTTGAAAGAAGTTTCCCACCGTTATTTTTGCACAAAATGTGTATCATTATTCATGTATATCATTCATGCTTCTTAAATACTTTTGTTTGTATTTGAGAGTTTAAAATGGCACGATTCGAGCGTCAAGTGCTGAAAATTCGGCCCCCAGAACAGTATTTTAATTTATCAACATACTTATATTGAGGTCTAGTACATACGTCAATATCTTTATTTATCTTTTTATTATATACAGGGTGATCAATCCAAATGGGTCAGTGGGGGAAGTCAGAAACTATGAGAGATAGCGGAATCTGTCTGTCTTAGGAACCATGGCTTCGATTTCAGATTTAATTATAATGGCATTCAATTTTTTTTTTAATCTTTCATACATAACCGGGAATCGGACATGTCAACATTCATTATACGGCTGATGATGATGATGATGATGATGATGATGATGATGATGATGATGATGCAAAATGTATTCATGACTCATGAATTTACGTTTCGTGTCATCGTTTTACACCTAACATTGTTTAGAAGACTTCGACCAGGTTCGATTCCCGGTTATGTATGAGAGATTAAAAAAAAGTTTCAATGCCATTATTATTAACTCTGAAATCGAAGCCATGGTTCTTAAGAACACATTTCGCTATCTCTCATAGTTTCTGACTTCCCCCTACTGACCCATTTGGATTGTTCACCCGGTATACATATAAGATAAATAAAAAGATACTAAAGCTATTACGGTGTTTTTGCAGAAAGATGAAAATCAATTTTGCTACGTAAAACACTCTCTTCATGTCATAATTTAATACGAACTTATTTAGAACACAGATTCTAGTACTTTTTTTCCTACCACTTAGTTGTAACTGGCCAATACGAGGGTTGCGTGGTCATACCCGATAAGTCGAGTATATAATATAGAGTATATATTATTTATATAAAATACTTAATCAAAGTCATGTAATTTTCCATCTAATTGTGCTGTTTGCACGCCGTCAGATTAATTTATTTTTAAAGTTAAGTATCATTTGTTAATAATATTTGCAAATAATAAATTAACACCTTATTTTTTTTTTCAAATAAAAAATAACGAGTTTTCAACACCCGTTGGTGTTGTTACGTAATACAATTCCACATTTTTTGTTGTCACGTAATACATGAACACACCGGATACCTTCATAAACACAATTTCGTTTTAATTTCCTCTCTGCCCTTTAGGAGCCAAGCTCAAATTGAAGAAAGCGATATCGCTATCTTTCCTGGATTATCTATATCGAATATCTTAATACAAGGTTTCTCAAACTCGGGTACGTGAGCCCCCGGGGCTATAGTCAACAATATATAACAAATAGGCATTGGATACTGGCTTGGTTATGTTTCACAAACGATTGGCTTTTATAAAATTGCCGAAATATAAAAGGGTAAGTTGCCGTTAAAGTTTAAGAATCTTTGTCTTAAAACTGTTAAACCTTTGAAGCACTAGGCGGTTGACGTCCTTTCAAATCCTATTACGGCCTTTCCTTTTCCTCGTACAAAACTGTTAATGTCAGGGGAATTGGATAATCTTGGCGGTTATATAGTTATAGATCACTAGCTTTTCCTCGCGACTTCGTGAGTCAGCCAGGATATAGGATAAACTTTATTCCGCAACCATACTTTAAAGACGTAAAGTATGGTCGCTATAAAATTTATCGTATATCCTTTCTCGTAGCTCAAACTCTCTTCATACCAAATTTTCTACGAATTATTTATTAAACGTGAAGAGATAACAGACAGATAGAATTACTTTCGTAGTTATAATATCAATAAAGTATAAAAATTAAATATACGGATAGATTGGATTAGTATGGATATCTATGTATGGTTTTAAAATACTAAGGCAAAAAAAAATTATCCTATTTTTGAAAGATTATGTTTGATTAGTTATTTATGTTCGTATACCTTTCATTTGATTTTAATGGCCTATTTTATTTTTTATACCAACGTGTTCTACAAAGCATGAGATGGTTCATATTTCTTACTTTACAGTTAGTTAGTTTTACGTTATTTGCTAATGTGCCATTTTTTTTTTGTGAACTAAATATTTTGGTAAAACGGACTCAGTTATGTATCTACTATCTGGGTATTGGGACAAAATGTAGTATAAAAATATAGGTTGTTACTATGTCAGATGTGATTAGATAAGACAACAATGAGGAGAGACACTGAGGGTCGATTGCATATTGGATATACTATTCTTTAAGCATAAACAGTTCGTTGAAAGTGCGTGGTGCATCGCGCTGTATACATTTTTTTTTTATGACATAGGCTGCAAACGAGCAGACGGATTGCCTGGTGGTAAGCAATTACCGTCGCCCATGGGCACCCGCAACACCAGGGGAGTCACAAGCGCGTTGCCGGCCTTTAAGGGGGGTTGGGGTTGGAGCTCTGGGAACCTTACTCACCATCAGGAACACAGCACTACATACCTGAATGGTAACAGTGCTATTATGGCTGTGGTATTCTGTAAGGAGGAGGTACTTCCCCAGTTGGGCTGCCCCAGATTCAAGCGTGATGGTCATCGCTGTGCCCTATCTCTCATTGTTGGACGTAGTTTAAGGACATACCCGGGTCCAAAATTATCTGGGTTACATAGGTTAAGGTTAATGAATACAAACACTCGGATAGGGGACTGACCTACAGCAAGAGTCCAGGGTCTTCCGGAAGGCGGCTCTGAAATCTCTGTTGAAGTACGCGTAGATGAGTGGGTTCAGCGCCGAGTTGAAGTATCCCACCCAGAACATTCCCGCCACCACGGACGGAGGGGAGGGGCAGGCGGCTCCGCAGAGCGCTGTTATTAAGTACCTGGTGGAAAAACCATCATTAGTTAAGCCTTTTGACACCTGTATTCCCGGTAAGATATAATTTGGGTATTTTCAAGTCAAGAGTGAATAGGCTGTTACTAAACCAGCGTGCTACACCCTTGACCTCGTAGTCACTTACCATCAGGTGCTACTGAGGTCAAACGCTGGTCTGTCTTTATAAAAAAAAAACCTACCGCTCACCGTCGGCAGGGTGTTCACTGGACTCTAAAGGATTGCGCACTCAGCTATTTAATTGGAATTTCCTCTCGAAAATGCCCCGTTTGCGAAATGCCTGCCGAAGGTAGAGTTTAAGGGTCCTCAAAAAGGAGCATAGGTTTTATGCAGTGTCCCTGGTATGTGAATTCTCTGGAGTTATACTCATCCGTATATATATGGCTGCGATAACGTTATGCCAGCAGACGGGCAGTGTGCTTGTTTGCCACAGTCGTAGTATAAACAATATTGACAATTGATTTATTTAGAAAACTTGATCAGTGTAAGTAGCTAAATCATTTTTTTTTATAGTAGTTACCTGGGCTACTTTCTGGATCAATCTATGGAGGCCAGCAGCGTTTAGCAGCATGCTGGCTGCTTAATGGCAGTTCAAATAGTTTTGTAAATGCAATATGACTGCAATAAACCGTGCGAACTGCGATAACTTGCGCAGTTGGTTAGCAGTTAGCACTCGAACTTCTGTTTTTGTGGTAGTCGATTTAGTTCATTATCATTAGCATTTAAGTGTTTTCGAAGATATTATATAGTTTGATTTTCAATTAAGTAAGCTCACCATAAGAAGAAAGGTAGCCAGCAAGCCAAGAACGCCGACATAATGATACCCAGAGTCCTGGCCGCTTTTCTCTCCCTTTTCATCTTGTTGCTGCAGGCGGGCTGCATTTGTATGCTCTGTCTCTCTCGTATGACCTCGCCCATGGAGATCCCGTTGATCTGTAGGTGCTTGTCCAAGAGTAGGGCAGCTACTTTACTCCTGTGGGAGAAAAGAGGAAAAATTATTCTCGTGATATATTTATGATACCTATCATCATCATCATGTCAGCCGAAAGACGTCCACTGCTGGACATATGCCCCCCCTTAGAACGACCCAAGAAGACCGACCCTGCGCCTTCCACATCCAGTGGTATCCCGCGACTCTAACTAGATCATCGGTCCACCTTATGATACCTATAGTGACATCGAATGGTAGTGTGTTTTACAGGATACGTTTTGGAGGTGTTTTGGAGTGTGCACACGAAATTAAATCGTTTAATTCCTGTGCACTGTGGGCATCTCCATTCCACTAGACATCTAGGCCAGGGGAGCGGTTTGATCCTTATGTTGTAAATGTTACACTCAATCGCACGAAGCGATTCGCTTCTACTTTCCTAATGCGGACTGCTAAAGAATGGAATTCGCTCCCTTCGTCTGTATTCCCGGAAAGATATAATTTGGATCTTTACAAGGCAAGAGTGAACAGGCTGTTGCTGAACCAGCGTGCTACACCCTCGACCTCGTCTACACTTACCATCAGGTGTTACTGAGGTCAAACGCTGGTCAGTCTTGTATAAAAAAAGTGTACTAAGGATTTTTGAAGGTTTGTCACTTAAAACCCGATCAGGAGCAAAAAAAGGATGATGTTGCCTTGACATGGTATCCTATAATATAAAATGCTTCTATTAAAGTTGCAACTTAAGTATGATGTAAGTACAGTCAGCGTCATATAGTACTTACATCATACTTAAGTCGAAACTTAAATTAAAAACTTGTAATATTATAGGACGCCATGTCAAGGCAACATCATTTACTTAACATAGGAGAAGAGAATCATTACTATCGCTTGAAGAGCAATCAGATGCAGAACAAACAGCAACACCATTAACTGGTCATTAAATATAGACCTTATACCGTTTTAATAGGGCTAACTTTATTTCCTCATTTCGACCTTTGTCTCTGTCGCTCTAGTTATCTAACAGGGAGTATTGTTGTAATGTTCTTTTTCCATTAGCTCGATACTACCACCACGACAAATCATTGGAATTCGGTTGAGAACGCCTCAGCCAATGTCACTGGAGGCGTAAACTCAGTAACAGTACTCTAGAAGTACAAATCAAGTCTGGCGCGGAAGGGAGGACCCTTCCTAGAATCTCAGTAATCTAGGAGGATTACTGGGATTATCTAGGTATCCATGACTGTGCGGACTGTGGAGGGGCTACCACATGAGACATTGAGCGGACTGTGTGGGGGGATGGTAGTCCCCCAGGGCTCACATGGGTTTATAGAGCCTGGGTCATGTCAAAAAAAATGCAATGTTTTGCTGCCAGAGCGCTTAAGAAACAGTCATTTATTTTAATAAAAAGCATTAAACTTCATTCAGAAGTTTTCTTGTCTAAACCTGGACCAACCATTTGAATAACCTAGAAATATTAAAAAAAACAAAACACTTAATTATTTTATGACATATAATGCATCCCTCCTAGTATCCCTCCTGGGTCTATATTTACTGCTACATTTTACATTATAATGTAGCAGTATATAAAATACAAATATCGGCTGACTGACATGTGTCATAAGCGCCGCTTGCTACATTCTGGGTTAACCGCTAACCTAGAATTAAGTGTCAAAAAATATTTAATAATAAAATAATTAGATATTTTAAACGATATACAATGAGAAAAATCTGCTTATTACTAATGTTACACACTAAATGTAAAAAACCTCCCCCAAATCCCCTGCCTCCGGCATAGAACCCAGAATACTGGCGGCGTTACCCCTTTGTACCGCCAGACTCAATCTCTGAGCAAAGAAGGAACCCGCCCTATAATCGCCCGAAACCCCTATGAGGCGTCTCGACACCTCTTTCACAAATTTTTTGGTGTCGGATGACCACGGACCCATTGTTTCCACCGCTAGCGCCGCGAACTCATATTCATTGAATAAAAATGAGTACTTCCGGCGCTTTACCCATTGGGCTTGGTCAGCGGCAGCCCCAGGTTTCCGTGCGGAGCTCTCAACATGGGACAGGACAAGTGTCTACAGGTGGCGTCCCATGCCAATGCACAGCTCCGGCTCCAGGGCACGAGAGTGCAGCCATCAGGTCTCTTGCCATGACACACAGAGAGGCCCGATGGCTCCAGAGTCGCGGGGAGAGATGCGGTGGAGAGGGCACGTCTAATCAAATCATTAATGGCTGCATGCCTGTAGAGCCGACCCGCGCTCCGCAGACAGTGCAAGCCGTGACGACCCAAAGAGTCCACGGGTTCACCGCAGCGACTGCAAGCATGACACTCACAAATCCTAAGTCCCAATCGAAGACACACCGCAATGCGCATTGCTGAGGGATCTAGTACAGAGCCAATGTTACGTGAAGGCAACGCATGCAACCAATGGCCCGACTCCGGCTCAGACACAGCCAGCAGCCTAGCACGTTCGCAGCTACTCCGTGCATTCTGTATCAAAGCCTCATGCTGGGACTTAACATTTTCAGAATCCCATGATGCTTGACTGGCTTTCTCCGTAGGTACCTTTTCGACAGAATGATCTGCGATCCAAGCCGATTCAGCGCCCGACAGGCACGCCACCCGGACATTAGCGGTTGGAGATAAGCGTAAAATACCGCCAATGAGGGAGAGAGTGCCATGGACAGACGAAAGAAAGGCTGGGAGCGCTAGACTACTTGTAGTACGGATACCCAGGCCACCGTACTTAATGGGAAGAGTGGCTTGCATCCAACTGGAATCTGTGAGTGTAATATTTAAAATCTTGCCCACAGTGTCCTTCAACAATTGGTCTACATTCTCCGTGACTGCAGGAAATTTAAAAATAGGGGAACAACGGAGAATGTACAATAATTTGGGTGAAAAAACACAAAGGCGAAGAATGTAGATAGACATGTGAGGGTTTATTTTTAGAAGTAGATCTAAGCAACCATTAAACTGCTCAATTTTGGAATTCACTGCCACTGGAATAGACTCGTCAAAAATGGGGGCTCCTAAAAGCGTAAGGCTCTCCCGAGTAAGCACTGAAATATTTGGCATGAGGTCCTTTAAATCCCGGATTATGGACGCTCGAGAGTCTGCAGATATAGCCTCCGAAACGTAAACTTCACACTTGTTAAAATTGACCGTGAGGCCAATCCCCGCAAATCGATCCGTGATTGTTTTTAAATCTGCAAGAACAGACGATGTTCTGCCGCCAATCGTGCCGTCATCCAGATACCAAATATTCAAATCCGATGTGAGCTGCGTAATTATGGGGTGGATAGCTAGGCTAAAAATGACAGGTCCAAGGGGATCCCCTTGCTGGCAGCCTACGCTGGAAGAGATTTCATCATTACGGTACATAAGTTTTGAGGCACCGCCGTAACATTGCCACAAGTAACCATGAATCTCAGGAAGCTCACACTCAACCTGAGATAGGAGGGCACCCCGATCGACAGAGTTGAAGGCATTGTTAACATCAATTTTAATAAGGATTTCAAAGCTATCACTATCAAGAAAAGATCGAGTTGCGTGTACAGCCGCCTCACACCCTCCCTTAACCCCAAAACCAAGTTGGGTAGGTTTAAATTTGTCCGTAAGACGAGAATGAAACTCACGGCAACAGATTTTTGACGTGAGGCGCCGTAACGTGCTCCCCACTGCGATCGGGCGGATGCCCCCGTCTTTTTTCTTTAACGCAATAAGGTTAGCTCCATATAGGACGGGCACGATTTCAGGGCAAACTTTCCCGCTAAGCATTAAATTCACCAGAGCAGTGAGCTCCTCCAGCAGTGTCTCCCCGGCATCCCCCGCAAGTAGACTAGTAAGATCTCTTAAATGCTGCGGAGTGATGCCGTCCAAGCCTCCAGCTGAACCCGTAGGGAAAGTGAGCAGCGCCCGTAGAACAGCAGCTTTTGTAACATTTAGATGTAGATCTGAGGATGGAGGATTAAGCGGCTGTGAATACAACGACGGATTAGGATGTCTCTCCTGTAGAGCACTGAGCACGGCAGGAGAGTATGATGGTAAAGAATCGGAAGAAAATAACACTCTAGTCGCCCCTTTTAGATCTCCTTCGGATAACTTATTTTCTATCAATTTACATTTAAATTTTGGATTGCTGGATGGCAAAGAGGAGGTTTGAACCACTGCGCTGGGATTATCGGTAGAAGGAAAAACAGTAAAGACTGGAGAGGACACGTTTGATTTAATAACAGACGTTAAGCTACGATCCGACTTGGTTTTTGGAATCTGAAAACGATTATATGCAAATGTCAAAAGCTGTTCCCATGCCGCATAGCTATTCTCCGACACCACCCTGGCCACACACTCCGCCAGACTTCGCGCTGCAATAGCTCTTGCTCCTTTTGGGATCCTTTTTGTGACCTTAGTGCCAGATTTTAGGGTTGCCAAAGTTTGCGCCAACGATGCCGGTGTTGAACTAACATTTGCGCTATTATTAAGTGAAGAGAATTAAGTGTTAACAATGTATGGAGTTAACCTAACAGTTAAGGCCCACTTGGAGCACTCAGGGTTAACGAACTATCCCGAGGTTAACCAGTGTCTGGTGAAATCGCAACCCCGACACCCTTGCTTGTTAAGATTTAGGAACAACTCATGGTCATAACAAAGTTGTAATAGTTTCTTGTTCCCACTTAACCCTAATAACGCTGTTACGATATAATGTCTTAAGCTGACATGGTTGCTACGGTACGGCCAAGCGTTTAATATCGATACGACCACAGTGCCAAGATATGTATACACGCACAAGTTTGTCTGACTAAAAATCTTCGAGACTTCGATGCCGTTAAGTGTTCAATACGCTGACGGTAGATGTGACTACACGTCACCCATGATGACGTATACCACGAAGTATAAGATAGAAAAATTTGACAAGTCTAAGCGGTACTCGGATAGCACAATTGGAAGTGCACTGGGCTAGTGATCCAGTGGTTCGAGTCCCACACCGAGTCAAATTTTTCTATTTTTCTTTCGATTTAAATATCGAAGATATTCGCTAGCAGACGTTTCTGCATAATAAAAAATAATATTCGAGTGTAGTCTGATACGAGTACGTATCCGGCTAACAGTTAGTTAGTCTCATTAAAAAATACTACAGGTACATGTATACCTATAAATAATTTGGCACTTTTGATCATATACTCGTAGATATATTTTACCCTGTTTTGATGTATTGGAGTATTAGAATCTACAATACAAGCTTAAGCTTACTGTGGGGCTACTTAAACTTTATAACAATTTGGAATATTTTTGACTTCAAATTGTTTGAGAATATTTATTTACCATTTTCGCTTACATTTCAAACTAAGCAGACATCAAGATTCAATGTAACCACCTAATTCGTTTCCAAACGTATTGCAATGCCATTTTCGACCAAAGCCCTTCGCTAATAGAGCCTAAAATTGATTGTTATTTACTTGTATTCAGCTAAAACATCCTTTTAAAATACACTACCTGAATACGTAATGAGGTAACGCAACATTGAGTAGGGAAATTGCGTAAATTAGAACAGAGAATTCACTGTAAATATTGAATGTTGAAACAAGACTTATATTCTGTACCTACTCGTATTTATTTGAAGATTCCAATGTTGATATGAAGAGTATTAATAAAGAAACCCGGCTAAGTTCGAGTCGGAATCGTGGCGTTACATACCATTGTATAAACACATACAATAGTACATTACTGCAGCCGCCGGGAAAAAGGGGGTTGAAGGCTGAGTTGTATATACGGCCGACTGTAAGGAGGCCGGATAGTATACGAAGCCTTCAAGACCCTTTCACGGCTAGGCATGTATAGTGCTTTTCTCAAACTAATGCAATGAAACAAATAAAAAAATACCACTGAACAAAACAGCTTCACGACATAAGTTTTTTAATTT
Organism: Grapholita molesta; assembly: GCA_022674325.2. Taxonomy (NCBI): domain Eukaryota; kingdom Metazoa; phylum Arthropoda; class Insecta; order Lepidoptera; family Tortricidae; genus Grapholita; species Grapholita molesta. Next base: position 8,380,519 of record CP053139.2, read on the forward strand.
TCGCTCCAATCCCGCTTTGTAGTATTTTTGCCTTCGATGTAATAATTAATGACTATCATAAATAGTCTGGCTATAATTACTATATACAACATTTAGAAAAACCACCAAAAAAGAATGCACTTACCTTTTAAATTATGGCGCTACGGCATCTGCCTTTGGCGGTACACAATAACAAAATATAGATAAATAAAACCGGGCCCGGTTAGATTATTCAATTTTTATACACCCGTAACACTATATCTAAGTCACAAAAGCATTGAATCACACCATTTACCACTATTTAGTCTTAATAAACAGAGTTTTACACGCCGAGAAACTTTTCCATTCCGCCATTATTAAAACAAGTAAAAGTGTCCTGTGATTGGTTGAGTCAAAAATGCGTTCAAAAACGCGCATGCGTGGAGTAGTGTTTGGTGTTGCCAATACAATTTTAAAATTGAGAGCATGAATAATAAATATAATAATGTAATAACCTGATGATATGAATATTCAATTACATGATAAATAAAATAAATCTCTTCATACCATTTCGTCTGAAATAAGCGAGATTATTTTTTAGCCCGCTAATCATTTAGTCACTAAAAATGTTAAAAAAATATAACTCAGCTGTTTGAACACGCTTCATGAACACAGACGCCAGGTATACATAAAAATTAAAAAAAAATTACTTCCCGGCCTAGGCCTTCAATTTTATATGAAATTCGTTACCTGTCCTCTGGAGTCGATCCGCCCTAAACGTGATACTTCGAAGCCTATTATGACGCACGTAACGAAGACATTTCATTGCATGTTTGAGAAAAAGAATATATTTATATATTTTGACGACCGATCTGGCCTAGTGGGTAGTGACTCTGCCTATGAAGCCGATGGTCCTGGGTTCGATTCCCAGTCAGGGCATTTATTTGTGTGATGAGCACAAAAATTTGTTCCTGAGTCATGGGTGTTTTCTATGTATTTAAGTATTTATATGTATATATCTATCCTAGAACCTACAGCACAAGCCTTACTGAGCTTACCGTAGGACTAGGCCGATTTGTGTCAGATTGTCCCGAAATATTTATTTTATTTATTATAATATTTTTTGTAATATCAAGCAAATCGTCATCTTCCTCGCGTTGTCCCGGCATTTTGCCACGGCTCATGGGAGCTTGAGGTCTGCTTGGCAACTAATCCTAGGATCTGGCGTAGGCACTAGTTTTACGAAAGCGCTGCCCTCTGACCTTCCAACCCAGAGGGTAAATTAGGCCGGGAGGGTAAATTAGGGATTAGTCCGGTTTTCGCACGATATTTTCCTTTACCGAAAAGCGACAGGTAAATATCAAATGATATTTCGTACATAAGTTCCGAAAAACTCATTGGTACAAGCCGAGGTTTGAATTGAACCTGCGGCCTCTAGTGGCTAGGCTACCAGCGCTCTAATAATTGTAATATCGAGCAAATAAGTAAAGATAAAAAAATGTTTGTTGTGTGGGAATTGGGAGCCCCACTTCAATATCTATTTTCTTTTGTTATTTAGTGTTTGTTGTTGTGTCTAGACAGTTTATGAGTATCACGGTTCATGAATACAGCCTGGTAACAGACAGGCAGACAGACAAACAGACAGTGAAGTCTATTACTAAGACTTCACTGTCCGGATGGGGCCCGTTTTTAGTTTGGGTATGGAACCCAAGAAAATAAAGCCTCCATTTGACTTTTTACGGATACACGCACGTTTGCTATATTTTTCTAAGCGCAAGTTTAACTATTTAACCCATTATTTAGTAAGGACTTCGAAATCTAAAGTTAATTCGCGAAAAATGTAAATTCTGTTTCCTTGTTCTTTTTTTTAATTCTGAAATCCGTAAACGCAACATAATTTATTGGCATGAATGATTTTTTCATCACATCGAAAGATTTTGCGCCTCATTATACAATCACTGATCACTCTTGCTCTCTTTGAAGCTTTACGTAAGAATTACTTTTGTTAAAAGTTTATAAACATATTTTAATAAATAGATAAAGTATAAAAAATACAGTATATAAACATTAACTCAAATAATAAAATAATACAAAAATAGGACTAAAAACTAACTACACTAAATCTAAAAAAGGTCCCTTCGGCATGGTGCCGAAGACGCTGGCTGCGTTACCCCGCTGAACTGCGAGACTGCGTTGAGCGAGGTAACAGCCAGCTCTCCGGTCACCTGTAGCGTCTCTGAGTCTCTTCGAAATAGCTTTGAAAAGACTCAGAGCGCTAGGGATAAATAGATAAATAGATATTTCGGGGTAATAATTTGATATTTAATAAACATATTTTAGAAGTAAGCACGTTAAAAATAAATAAGACTAGATATACTAGACAACTGGTTCTGCTCGAGTGGGCCAATTGGTTAGACTTAGGTCTCCTATTTTATGCTATACGCGACGTCTGACGTCAGCGTCAACGTTTCTGAACAAAAAAGACGCCAACGTTGACATGTGGGAGACTGCAAGAGTACATCTCTATAGGCAGCATTGTGACGCAGACGCCGTAAGCGGCCGCCGGCGTTTATAGGAGATAGCCTTAAGCCCCATTTAGACCATGCAAGCACTTGTATACGATTGTCATTACATTGCGGGGTTATATAAAGCGACCGAATTCGTCATACGCCCATAGCCCGCAATGTAATGAAAATCGTATACAAGTTCTAGCCTGGTCTAAATGGGGCTTTAAGGTTAAGGTTTCAAGTGCGATAGCTGGAGATGCGGATTCAAATCCCTGCCTGAAGACCTCATCACTTTCACTTAAGGATATATCATTTCAATATTTTAGACTATTTGAACCATCTGTAAAATAATCTACACAAATGTAAATATTATGGTGCCGTCCTGATTACATTTTGATGTAGGGTGCACGGTAGTGCGCGGCCCAAGTCGTTACGCTGAAATAAGGCGTATCGTAAAGGTTCGTCTCCAGTGTCATAAATCTTTGTGAACGGTTTATAATGGATTATTATGTACTTTAGTTTCTTTTTGTTGCAAATTTAACCGGCGGAACAGGGGATATTAGGGTGAAATGTTTTTATAGGTTTAGACAGATTTTATGTTGAAATGATTTATGTAGCACAGCCCTTACACACAGACGTGTATAAACAAGCTTATGTACACTTCTGTGATGTTCTTCGACTTTCTTACATATAACAGTCATTACATTCACTCAAATCAACCATCCAATCTCTCACATGTGTCAGTCCAATTTCGTCTTAGTTTCGAAATGCAACGTACGCAACCTCACATTTTATGTGAGTGATTTTCAGCTATTAGGTACTTACATGCCATGTAAATCATAGGATCTCTTGACCGTCCCCGGTAATACTTATAAATTAATTTTATCTACACACATAATCATAAACCATGTTTAATGCGTTAAAAAACCGCATATTACGAATAGCATAATGTCAAACTCCTTCATTACAATATTTTTCTTATCTGTGAAAATGTTATTACAGCTTCGCTATGTTTCATAAAACCAAACTTGTATTATTAAGCCTTACATTATGTACCAGTAACATAAACTACCATATTTATACCTTTTTTTTTAAATTATAACTGAACCTTTATCATTTAGTGCGATTTTTGTTAGGTAATGATCAAGTTGTGTAATGCGTGTTTATAAGGGTTCCGTAGTTAAAAGGTAACAACGGGACATTGTTACAAAGACTTGTTTGCCTGTCTGTCACTATGTTGTGCTTCACAAGGCACGTCACGGTTCATAATCCATTATAAAAGCTGGATAGTTGTCTCTTATTCAAGTCAGCCGGCATCACACGGCACAGTTTCACTTCAAAAATAAAAGATTCAGTGGTATGTATCCCTTCGTGCGCGAGTCCGTCTCGCACTTGGCCGGTTTTATATTTACACTTCGCAATTCGAATGTCTCTCAGGATTTTTTAATGTATCATATCGTTTTTTTAAAATATAATTATATACATTATACAAATAAATAAAAAAAACATAATTATAATGTATAAATATTTATCATGAAGTATTAAGCAACTTATCATCTACATTTATTTAAATAGCGTAAAAATGAACTAGATCAAAAACAAACACAACTAAAAATCTCATTATCTCACTGAATATATAGAGTTTGTAATAATAAGAATCACAATTAATCAGTACAATCTAATAAATAATTTGCCAGATTTATTTGAGTAAGTTTTATAGGATTAATTTGTTAATAAACGTTTATTTTAATGTCTGTTCCAAATGATATTACTCGACTCTGAAATATCACGAGACTAAAATATTTTCACTGAGGCATTTAAAACGTCAAGTTTAATTTATATTTCGGGCACAGTGAACAGAGATAAGTACCCTCACCATGAGTTGTGACATTGAGGTTTTCGATAACGAGTATCGAGTTTACTATCTATGCACCTCGCTTGTACTATTTTAGTGCGAACGAGATGCACAGATAGTAAACTCGATACTCGTTATCGAAAACCACAAAGTCACAACTCATGGTAAGGGTAAAGTAAGGTTCTCGTACGACTTTTGCTCATCCATCATCGTCGGGGTTTTCCAACCTCTGTACTGACTAGCGGAATTAAGTAGGGACGTAAATTTACCTTAAAATCAAATTGTAAACTCACTACTTGAGCTTCTACACCGTCACCACATTTGTTGTTAACCGCTTTTGGACTCTTGTGAACCAGTAATTATTATGAAATTATACTCTATACTATTTGCTATAAATCACATAATTTATAAAAGCTTATTTAACTTTCAAGTAACCTCTTAAACCTATAACGAATACTCGTACAGAAATAGTGAGAAATTATTTTCCTTCGGCAAAACTCGGATCTATATCCCTTACAGCACGAGAAATTTATTTTTGGATTAATTATTTACAAACGCATTTTTCGGTACATTTAAGCCCTCTAGAAAGACAAAAAAATACAAATAAAAATCCTCCCCCCTCCCGACCTTGTCAATACCCACCCGCACGATCGTTTCATTCCGTCACGGCCCTTCGTAAAGGTTTTGTTTTGAGGTAGGTAATCTTATGAATGTTTTGAATAAATTATGCAATATAAATGTGTACTTTAACTTTTTTATTTATCAGTTTGTTGATTTAGTACATTTTTTGCATGAAAAAAACCTAAAGCAAACTTCAAATTACTCAATAATTATCGTAAAACTGCCTTATTATTTATTCTGCAAACGCTATAATTGGTCAGTTTCGTCATTGCAAGTCATGACATGAACAATAAAGTTAAAGAGGTTCTCATAACATAGTATATAAAACAGAATAACTTACTAATTAATCGGGATCGATAATCAGTTTTAACATTTCTAATTATCTTAAATTCAAATTCAAAACTTTACTCAGTATAGTTGACAATGCAAACACTTGCATTGTCAAATATACTTAGTAAAGTTTTGAGATATTATGACAATGTGGACATTTTAAGCAACTTTGTGATAGTTGTAAAAGCAATGATTACCTCTGGATAAGCACAAGTTAACATTACATTTACTGCAATACATTTTAGATCTAGAACTGCAACCCTCAAGACGACAGCAACGAGGAGATCGTAATATTGTCTCATCAAATAGTGGTTGGTGGTCATATACCCATCAAACCATTTCCTTTGAAGGCGGTAAATGATGTCGATGTCTGCCTGCATTTTGAGCTGACGAAGACTCGATACTGTCAGCATCTTGGCCACTTTATAGTCTATCCATCTTTGGACAATGTAACAACGAGTCAGCTACTACCACAACAATCGGCTTCTGTGTTGTAGCGTACACGGTTTTCAAAGTCAGACTCATCGAAGTCCGATACATTTCCATCGCCGATGATTTCAGCCACCAAATTAAATGTTAAAAGCCCTAAACAAAACAAAACCATATCTTAGTAATACAATTTACATTTATCACTCCAGTCCTGACACGCACGATCATGCGTTAAAACTTTAGGTATAAAAAATCACCTAAAACATAAATGTGAGGACTAATTCATGTACACTACACAAAAGTAGAACGTTTACTTTAATTAAAAAACAACGCGACAAATTTAAAATACACGAAAAAAAAATGTTTAGTAAATACCTACTTTTAGTCCGGCCGTCCGTCACGTCCACGTCCATGCTCAACGCTCAGCTCGCCGGCGGCTGTCCGCGACACTGGCGCCGCGAGCGTTTGAAGTAAACAATAATCGAACGCACGATCGATCGATGCCGTATTGACGAGGCAAACTCGATTATTTTTCAAACTAGATTTTTTTTAAGTTAAACGCACGATCGTATTAGCCTGTGCTGTAAGGGTTATCGGTATACGATGACACCCGAACTGTCAATGGATGATCGTATTAAATGAGTGACATTTTCATATCTATTAATATCCCATTAATATGAAACTTTATTATTTTGTGTCAAATGTCAAAGTGAAAAATGACATGTGACATTAAACAATAAAGTTCCACATTAATAGTATGTTTATTTTGTGAAGTTACATTTTTAAGTTTATTATTTTAGTATTTTTAGTTATATCTTGTACATAAACTGTTTGATATGTTTTCTTATGGGACTACGCATAGTTATGTACTTTAAGATTTGATGTATCACTGTTTTGAAAAAATAAGTCCCGCCGTAGTTTTTTGCCGGTATCTTCTCGGGTCAGAGGTGTAGGGTTCGACATGGTGTAGTTTTTTTCTTTGATGTTCATAAGTGCGTGTAATGTGCCTTAATTCAAAAATAAAGATATTTTTTTTTTTATCTTATGTGAAAATGTCGATCGTGATACGAGTTTTCCCGATAGAAAATAGTTTTGCACCACATCTATACCATTTTATTTTTACTATGGCGTCTCGAGCACTTAACCGAGCGAAGTAAATTAATTCAATTTCAATTTGACATCACAACATCATTGAAAAGGGACCGAATTTGACTCCACGCGTTTGCTCTCCAGTATTTCAAAAATCTTTATTATTTTCCGACTCCAGTAATATAATAATATTACCCCTCTTATTGTAAATAGTGATGAGTACTCTTATAATACCTACATTAAAAAAATAGAATACGTATTATAATTATTTTTTAATTAAACTCTAACTTTATTTTTAATTTACTTGATTTATTACACATTGACACTTCGCAACGCCAATTTTCATTAATAACAAATGAATCAAAACCTTTTACAAATAAAATAAAAAATAACTTGAATAAATTGTAATTTGTTTTCAGACAGAAACATTGATATTTGTTATTATTTTGCGTTTGATTTCATCTTGTGTGTTCATTCTATATATTATTAATTTTCCAATACGATGGACCACTCAAATAAAAACTGGGCTTACACGTATATAAATTAGGTTCATATTTGATTATAACGTGTTGTGTTAATCAGAAGTGGGATATTTTGATAATTGTTTTTACGATCTCAACCTTTCAAAATATTCAATTAAGTCAGGACTCTTATTGCGTTTGAGTAAAGTAGGTTTTCGCGTGTTGTGATAATTTGATCAATTATGATGCTAAGCCATTTGTATTCGGAATCCTATTTCGTGAGTAAATTTCGTGCGGAATTAGGCTTTGATTGGATTTGGACATAATCGTTACCGATAGGGCAAAGGTCAGTATTGATACAGCCAGCAACGAACCGACGCTTATCTTGTTAAAGCTAAAATAATTTGAATCTGTAGTTTAATTTCGTTTTGAAATATCTGCTCCGCGCCGTACGACACACTCGCATCAATTATTGATTTTCAAAAATGATTTCTAACTACTGTAAACAGGGTCCAAATTGTTATAACACCGGTAAAAAGTATTCCGACTCCAACCGTTAGATTCCCGTGTTAATTAATAGTTACATTTTTTATCTTTATTTAGTTTTATCCGGAAAAGAACCAAATTAATCAACATATTTCGGAGGATTGCTTATTTGAAACTACTAATGTGCAGGCCATATGTCAGGAGATTCAACTGTAGTTGCAGCAGAAATATTAGAGCTCTGACTACGGACCGGACACCACAGAGCAGTCCACAAACTAGGTAGATAGCCAGATTATACGGGTTGCTGGAAGTCGGTGGTTGCAGTTTACTCCCAGTGAAGCTATGGCCTCCCATCAGTTGACACGAATCGGCTCAAGTCTATCGCAAAAACAGCTATGTCCATGTCCACCCAGTTATTACGAGACAAACATCATTCGGCTCGCATCGGTTCTGCCGACGTCGCTCGACGTCGAAGGGCTGTAAATAGGTTAGGTAAGTAATTTTTTTTCACAACATATTTAGTAATACATTTCAGCCGTATGCAGCCCACTGCTGGACATAGGCCTCCCATAAATATGACTTGTATCATCTTGGGGGTAGTTGCCATAGTCGCGACACTTGGCAGGCGGGTTGACCGCAGTAGCTGTAGATTGGGTTTCGTCGGACGCTACCCGTCCGTCGAATATTTCCCTTACTACACCCGCGGGAGTAGATGGGGTGGTGCCATTCCAGTCAGCCAGCATCACACGGCATATTTAGTAATATCTGACTTAATTGCTTTAAATACCTTATAGCATTTAAGTTTTTAGCTGTCACACCATCTATCTCCACGAAGTACCTATCGTCAGCAGTTATTTTTCCCTAACACCCTTATATTTATGTATGAGCTCGCACACTGTCTCATCGCGTGCTTCAGATAATTGCCCAATAAATTACCTTCGGCAAGCATTTACTAGATAATATACATTGGGACAAGCCATTTAACTAAGTGGCTGGGATATATTTGCTTACACTATCGAATAGATTCTAAGTTTCGCTGCAAGGTGGATAGTACAAAAATAATACATCCATCCATGTTCAGGGTGTGCATGTGTCCTAATTTTCTTTGGACAGTAATTTACTCTTAAAGTGGCGATTTAAGATGCCTAAAATAGCTAATCGAGACCGCAAGTTTTGATAATGGCATCTTTGTCTTGCATATGCGTTGGGTCTCAAAACTTGCAGCAATAACAACTTGCAGGTGTAAATTCGGCTTTATAGATTACATATGAGAAACAAAAACTAAGGAGTAATTACTTAAAATTTTGGTCTTAAAATCACTAAAATGAAATAATTAAAAAATACTAATCAAACATTTTTTTGGATGTAGTAAGCAGAAAATAAACTTACTTACGTAAAGGGTTAAATGCCTGCCAAGTGAACTCTCGCACGAAGGGATTCGTACTAACTATTATCTATAAAATAAGAGGAAAAACTCGGAAAATATCACGTTTTTTATATGGGAGCTCACCAAAATTTATATTAATAGAAGAGTAATTTAATAAAAATGAAGTTAACGTAAACTGTATATTCTTTGAACAATTCAAGCGTACCTACCGCTTGCAGTTATTATCATAATAAATTAATAAATATTTCGACACAATCTTACACAAATCGACCTAGACCTACGGTAAGTACCAGTAAGGTTTGTGTTGTAGGTACTAGACGACGATATATATAATAGATAGATGCATATAAATACTTTAACACATAGACCACCCATGACTCAGGAACAAATATATGTGCTCGTCACAAATAAATGCCCTGAGTGGGAATCGAACCCAGGACCATCGGCTTCATAGGCAGGGTCACTACCCACTAGGCCAGCCGGTCGTCAAAAAATATCAAGCAAATTACGGCAAAAAAATAACTTCAAAGCCTTCAATAAATATTTATTTTTATCTACTTTTAGTATTTGCTGTTAACATTATCAATAAAAATGTTAACTTTTAAGCTATCATGGATCATGAGACACAACCAGTTTACAAACAGATTTCACAGCGGATTCTCAGTAATAGGTTCCATTTTTTTACACGTTTTTGGGCGCAAAACCTACCCTAAAAACACGTAAAACTGTTTAAAATCTGTATCCGCACCATGAGTTGTGACATTGAGGTTTTCGATAACGAGTATCGAGTTTACTATCTGTGCATCTCGCTTGTACTATTTTAGTGCGAACGAGATGAACAGATAGTAAACTCGATACTCGTTATCGAAAACTGTAATGTCACAACTCATGGTACAGGTACTGGAGAAAAGTTAGCAAGGCCTATGACGATGATTTTGTTATATCCTTACAAATTGCCTTCAAGCAAACCTCCATCGCCTAGTCCATTCTATTCGCTATTTACGTCCTAAGCCTGATTTATTTTACCAATCTAGTGTTTGGGTTTTGGAGAGAAATAGTGTCTCATTTTCATTGAGACAACAATGAAAATGTATACAGATGAACAAAGAGCACAGATAAAGGTAATGAGAATAGCACATAAACGCTTATTGTGCCATTTGCTATAATGGTTTATTTTATCTATGTCCTTATAGCAAAAAGTTTTTTACTATGCTTACTCTGAAAGGCTCTTTATGCAGTATCACCGAATCATAAAGTAGGTACCTATCATTGATAAACCAAGGTTCACTCTATAAGGTAATAAATGCCGCGTGGTTCGGCTGACTAGAATAGCACCATTCCATCTTCTCCCACGGGTGTCGTAAGAGACGACAAAGGAGAAAAACTGACGGAAGGACAGCAGCGTCCGTCGAAACCCAATCTACAGCTATTGCTGTCGCCAGCCCACCTGCCAAGCGTGGCGACTACTATTTTTTTTTTTATGATATAGATAGGAGGCAAACGAGCAGACGGATTGCCTGATGGTAAGCAACTACCGCCGCCCATGGACACTCGCAACACCAGAGGAGTCACAAGTACGTTGCCGGCCTAAATACTAAATAATGGCAACTACCCCCCAAGATGACACAAGTCATATTCGGGGGAGGCCTATGTCCAGAAGTGGACGACTTACCGTCAAAATAATGGTGATGTTGAATCAATGGTCCATGGTTTTTTTTTTATGACAAAGGTGGCAAACGAGCAGACGGATTGCCTGATGGTAAGCAATTACCGTCGCCCATGGGCACTCGCAACACCAAGGGAGTCACAAGCGCGTTGCCGACCTATAAGTGTGTTGGAGCTCTGGGAACCTTATTTACCATCAGGAACACAACACTACATACCTGAAAGGTAGCAGTGCTATTATGGCTGTGGTCTTCTGTAAGGAGGAGGTACTTCCCCAGTTGGGCTGCTCTAGATTCAAGCGTGATGGTACTTCGCTGTGCCCTACCTCTCATTGTTGGACGTAGTTTAAGGACATACCCTTCACCCGGTCCAAAATAGCCTTAAGTAAAAAAAAACAAAACAATAAACTTTATTTCATTACCAGTGAGAGATTGTATACACAGCAACACTCTTAACTGTACATCGGTGGACCTTATGCCTTATATAATAAGGTCCATCAATGTATAGCTAGGAGTGTTGTTGACTGTACATGGATGATATAAAACAGATTTACTAAGAGCGACTATTACATTCAGCTTATCGGTAGACCTTACACAAGTACCCTTACCATGAGTTGTGACATTGGCGTTTTCGATAACGAGTATCGAGTTTACTATCTGTGCATCTCGTTCGCACTAATATAGTACAAGCGAGATGCACAGACAGCAAACTCGATATACTCGTTATCGAAAACGTCAATGTCACAACACATGGTAAGGGTATAGGTCAAGCCTGTGTCGTAAGGACTTACTTACTTACTACGGTCACACCCATTGACCATTTTCAAAGTTAAATTTTTTATTTTTATTTTATTTTATTCAACAAATTAATAACACAGCATGACAGTTAATACTAAAGCACTGTGGAATTACAGAGGAAATATAGACAATTATTAAACACACAATTTACATACACATGGTAACAGTAAGTAAGTATGTCAGACAGAAGAGGGCCGAACATCCATCATCTCACAAAACCTCAGACACTCATCACGCAACACCACCCATCGACTCGCAAACACATCACACTCAGGAGCTGATGCGAGAAGTGCATTCAAGCAGTGTAAAGCACGAACTAAAGGCGAGTTCCTGCGTGACACAGTTCGAGACTCAGGAACTGGATATGGTCTGTCTCTCGCGTTTTCATAAGTAATTTTTATAATACAAATATCACAAAAATACAATCATAAAGTTAAAAGATATTTCTCGCATGGTTAAGAAAATCACCTTTAGTTGTAAACAAAGAGTTCTTAGATGTCAGAGCATTATGTTTGTTATTCATACAAATCGCGACGCTGCAGAGCTTAAGGCGTTTCTGCGTCAGTTTGAATCTCGAACTAATGAATTGTAGAATACGGTAAACAATTGAACGAGTACTTCAATGGCTGTTATGACCTTATGTTTCGGTAGAAATGACAATATGAGTATGGAGGTTTGGTAAAATTTTGCTTATTGCGCGTGAGACAACAATTGCAATATTATTTCTTCGCTTTTGTTTCGAATTTTTGAATTCACTTATAGACGTTTAGGATAAATAATAAATGCAGTCTTGGCCAGAAGTGTAGCACCCATTTTGTTTTTTATGAACATCGATATTTTAGTGTAGTATTTACATATTTTCTGATGTCATATTATAAATGAATTCGACGACCTGTCTGGCCTAGTGGGTAGTGACCCTGCCTATGAAGCTGAAGGTCCTGGGTTCGATTCCCAGTCAGGGCATTTATTTGTGTGATGAGCACAGATATTTGTTCCTGAGTCATGGGTGTTTTCTATGTATTTAAGTATTTATATGTATCTATTTATTATATATATCGTCGTCTAGTACCTGCAACACAAGCCTTATTGAGCTTACCGTGGGACTAGGTCGATTTGTGTAAGAATGTCCGAAATATTTATTTATTTATTTATTTATTTATAAATGAATGTAAACTGATTAGGTATTGGTCGTTGTGCTGACCGATAGAAAAAGGCATAGAAAATTTGCAATAAGTCACTTCGTTTTTCGCTTGGTGCTTTTCGTTTTCTTATTTGATACGTCCCTACTTTTACCTAAGTATTATTAACTGATGTTAAGGTATGAAATATCAGAATATTGTTTAAGTAACTGCATTTAGAATGAGATGGTTTTTAAAGTAAAAAGAAAAAAACATGTGTGCTCAATACATTTCGCCAAGGCTGTATAATGAGTTATATGTAGGCATATGATTATGCTATTGCATAATGTGTGTATAGGTTGGAAGAGATTCCAAAGAGGGATAAGTTTGACTTTCCCAATGGGGAAGGCTTTTTTAGCGATAAAATGTGAAGCAGGATACAATATTTGATTGTCTTAAAACGTCTAAAGTTTGCCCTAAAAGTATTTCACCCGTAAGTTACCAAAGCGCCTAATTGGTAATTTAAGAATTCGCAAGAACGACGACTAGGTATAATTCCAAAATTTGGAAATTAAATCAAAAACAGATAAAATGATCATTAAGAGAAATAAATCAAATATTTAAACAGGAATTATCTCATTTCCACTCAAGCCGGGGTTTTAACGTAAAATGGATTGGAAAAAGACGAAATGTTAAGAAATAGTCTGGCACTTGAGCCCTTTTATAGATAACAATAGATTTATTAAGAGGATTCTTATCTCTAGATAATATTTTAAGCCTTTATAATTTTATTTTAGAGACATTGAAAATCTTATATTTCAGAGCGTGACTATGCAGCAGGAGGTTCTGGGTTTTAATTCAGGCAAGAGATTTTTTTTTGTTTCTGGGTTTCTATGTAAAATTCAAATTTAATTCAAATTTTATTTATTCTGCGCAGAGGCTCTAGTGTAAGTTTCTTTTGACGTAAAAAAACGTCTCGAACGCGTAAGTGATAATGTTATTTATATGGGTAACTCTAACGCGATGGTAAAATAATATTACGTTAAAAACTTACACTCAGGGCTCAGAGGCTCTAGTGTAAGTTTCTTTTGACGTAAAACAACGTTTACGAACGCATAAGTGATAATGTTATTTATATGGGAACCGCAAACGCGTTCGTGACGTAAAGTTACGTTAAAAACTTACACTCAAGGCTCAGAACCCATTTTTTTATTTCGTAAGATTAGAACGCCCTATTAAACTCTATGCTTCCGTAACTCCATTTTCTTTGTGTATTACAAATGGCGTGTTTCAAGTGACATGATTCAAGTGTTTCGTGTTCGCGCTCTATCGAACCGGGCGTTCGTTTTGCTATCTCCAAATAGCCTCTTAGAAGGTTCCCTTGTCTTGTCTTAATTTGCTTTATAAGTCTCTCTCACTCTTTCTCTGTTTCTCCAACCCTTTTTAGTCATCGATGTATAATAAACGTAGATTCACAATCGACCCCAAAAAATGGCTCTAAAAAAACAACCGCTCGAACAACTTGGGCGGTACATTTAGTTAGTCTTCTTTGAACCGCTGTCAGTACATTTTTATTTATAAATTTGCATGCATTTTTATTTATTTTATTTTAAAAAAAATGTGTGCCAAAGTGTGTTTGTCGAAGCCTATGAAGCCGATGGTCCTGGTTTCAAATCCCAGTAAGGGCATTTCTTTGCGCAATGAGCATAGATATTTGTTCCTGAGTCATGGCTGTTTTATGTATTTAAGTGTTTGTATATTATATATATCATTGGCTGAGTACCCACAACATAAGCCTTCTTGAGCTTACGAGTACCGTGGAGCTTGGTCAATCTTTGTAAGAATGTCCTGTAATAAATATTTTTTAAGTATGGAGTAATGAATGCCGTGATACACATACTCGTAGCACGCTTCATGCCCCACGCTTCAATTTATTAATATTCACTATTGATTATTGTGCTGTGCGGTGCCGGTTGACTAGAATAGCACCACACCATGTCCTCCCGCGGTTGCCGCAAGAATTTGTTAAAACAAAAGCTGTACTACTCCGGTGGCTACGCCACCTGCCAAGCGTGGCCACTATCACAATTGACCCCCAAGATACAAGTTATGTTTGGGGGAGGCTTATGTCCAGCAGTGGACTATTTACGTCAGAAATTATGACTGTTCATTATGTCAAATAAATATCAAATCAAGTTAGTGATTTGAAGAATTGACGGTTGAACCTCAAAATGGCAAAGTCGTCTTCAAAATATATTTTTTGTTTTTTGTTCAAACGTAGTTTAGTATGTAATATTGATAGCTTATAATGCAGTGATCTAACGCAGAATTATGCAGCTAATGTGGAATTGATTTCAAAACGCGTTTCACCACTATTTTGGTCATTTCATCACCCGGCAGTCCCGGGGTCACGGCCGCCTCTTAGCTGTCTGTAAAGTCTAGCTACCACTTTACAAAACCCAAGGCCTACTACCGAACAACGTCATGCTCTAAGAGCAAACTTGTATGTTATTTTACTTGACATTGACGAAATCATCGTTTGATTTATCGATGGAAGCCATATTTTTTAAAAGAAGAAGAAGTGATTCGAATAGGAATTGCGAACACGACTGTGATGCCCAAGTATGGCTAACTGTATCTAAAAAACCGTTAAGAGGCGGTTTCGTTGGTCAGGACGTCAGCCGAGAAAGCAAAAGGTGCCGGTTGAAATCCTGCCTTAGATCCGAAACATGGCACTATAGCAGTGCGATATACGTACACGTTTTATACAATACTTAGAGCTTAGGTACTAGTATGACTCGCATTTTTTTTCTTTTTATTAAAGTGTGTACAAATTTAGTTTTTAATATTCCACTCTATATTCCTAACCTCCAATAAAAAAATAAGCATATTAAAAGCAAAATTGCATGGAACAGAGGGTTGAAACTAATACTATGCTAATTTTACCACGGCCTCGTAATAGCGTACTTTATTAGAGGAACTGAGGGGTTTCATTGGTTCCGGCAAAGACAAGTAAATAAATAGACTGTCAACATTTAGTTTATTATGAGCTTAGGTGGCGATACTTCAGGCTTCTTAGTTTCGGAAAATATGGTACATAAATACGGAAATTCGGGATCCGTGTCTTTCTTAAGTGTAGTAAAAGGTGGCCTAGCGGTAACAGTGTGCGACTTGCAATCTGGATATCGCAGGTTCAGACCCCAGCAGTTCTGAATTTATTATGTGTGAAATATCATTTTATATATTTTCCAGTCGCTTTACGGTGAACGAAAAATCTTGAGAAAACCGAACTAATCCCAAGTGCCTACAATTCCTGGAATTAGTTGCCAATGAACATGTTGTTCTCGTTATACATAAACTAGAGCTAAATTCTTGAAGAAACATTTTTTTTTACATATCACTCTTACTATCAATGACCACGCATAACTTCTAGATATAAGCAATGAATAAAATGCATTTCAGTAATACAGTTTATTTACTACCTCCATCGTAACAATAGAAGTATCCAAAAACATGTACCATGTTTTTGGATACTTCTATTCCACTGACAGTACGAGGTCCACAAATCTTAGAAGTCCTTTTAAATACTTGTGACCAGCTAACAACATGCAAATTTTATGCTTTATTAGGCAATCTGAGGTGAAGTTGCGGATTTGCTTGGACCATATTTAATACTGGACTATAAAGGCTCACTGCGTTTAAATAAAAACATTCTCTTAAACCCGCAGCAAATTGTTAACGTAATAGTAGAGCTCTAAGAGCTGGTGCGATATTAATGACAGCTCAAACGAGGCTTCTGAGTCTCTAGTGTAAGTTACTTTTGACGTAAAAAAACGTCTCGAACGCGTAAGTGATAATGTTATTTATATGGGAAACACTAACGCGATGGTAAAGTAATATCACGTTAAAAATTACACTTAGGGCTAGGAGCCCTGAGTGTAAGTTTTTAACGTAACTTTACGTCACGAACGCGTTTGCGTTTCCCATATAAATAACATTATCACTTAGTAAACGTTTTTTTGCGTCAAAAGAAACTTACACTAGAGCCTCTGTACATGATGGACGCCGACAAAGTTGTTGTAGTGTATTATTATTTTCGGAGGAAACGAAAGACAGCTAGAGATAGAAGATATTGGTTGCACCAATACAAATTTCTCGCTAAGCCGGTAGCTTTAAATCCCTATCTTTATACTCATCTATAATCTTATCCCAAAGAACACTTCTTTCCTTAACAAGCGAGATTAAAACTTCACAATTTATATTTAGTTCGACTACATGCCTTTGTTACGAAGAAAATCACAACAATTTCTTGAGCGCCAAAATGTGTGCGCGATCGCAATGGTACGCGACAGTCCGACATCTGACATTACTCGTATGTAAACAGCGAGATTTTTTCCGGACGGAAGGCCGACAAATCCACGATATTTTATGTCAGATCCGACACAAATTGTTGTTGCTCGTGTGTGAATAGCTTAATATGTTCTGCTGCTACGACAACCGATTAAAAAATCGGTCCGGCATCCGACATAGTGGGAACGAGCTCTTAGGCGGATAGATAAACCCATATTTGTATCTAGACATATATAATGTTAATGCATGTGTTTATATGTAAAATTGTGCAATGCGTGTTATAGAACTTAATGTTAATATGTTGCTATATGTGAAATCCTATAATTGGCTCTTTATTTTTATTTTTGTTTAGCATAGTTGTAGCTGCTGGCTCTCCATGTAATAATAAAAAAAAAATTGCTTCCATCAATTCTGATGATTTCGCCACGCCAGCGTGATAGAATACTCCGAGTTCTTAAGTACGCTTCTATTAAAATAAGTATATTAATAATTGATTTAAGCTGGGTTGTACTTTATTGTATCTAAGATGGATTATTATTTATTAGTACACACTTTAGCGATTAATTATTATTAATCGCTAAAGTGTGTACTCGTAAGTAGATAAGAATTAGAATTCTTTGTACAGGCTAACCGTAGGTACTCGTATATATAGCTAGATGCACAGAATCACGCAATACAAATGCATCAGTATCAGTATTACGGCAGAAAATGAGGTTGGACTCAATCACCGGATCTGTCTAAACTGAGGGCCTACACCGAATATCGAAATTCCAATATGGCGTATCTTTCCCTTTTGATGTTCCGCTGTTCGATGTACTTAGGCCTTCTCAGTCTACAACGGCCGTGACTGTGAGTAGCAAAGCTAGCTATCTGAGCCCTGAGTGTAAGTTTTTAACGTTACGTCACGAACGCGTTTGCGCTTCCCACATAAATAACATTATCACTTACGCGTTCGTAAACGTTTTTTTACGTCAAAAGAAAACTTACAGTAGAGCCTCAGGTCTGGCACCGCAAACATTGAAGTACGTAAATTTCGGAATCTTTCTCTTTTACTCCAGTAAAAGCTCGCGTCTAGCGACTAGCGACTAGCGTCGCAGATCCGAGGAATGGCCGGCAAACAAGGAATATTAAAGGAACGTGACATTATTATTCATTTGTTCATTTAAACAAGGGTCTAATTAGGGACACAAATCATCGAATCGTAAAAAGTCAGTCTATAATTAATTGTAAGAAACAATTAATAACTAATTTTCGTCCAACAGACAGTAAAAATAGCCTCGTTAAACTCATAGCCGTGGCGTTTCGGGCCATTATTCAATTTTAATTAAATTCCTTATCTTCTGATATCTTTCGACCATAGACTATTTCCCACAGACAACGTATATGGAAAGCAACGATCACACGAGTCACACTATTGGCCTGATTTTAACATTTTTTTTTGTTAAAAATATTTTTTACGACTCGAATTTATCATTTAATTCTGGCGGTTTTCAATAATGTTTATTTACGACCATTTAACAATGCTTAAAAGGGCGATTCTCCGAGCCGAGCTGTTTTGCGTGACTTCGGTGGAACATTTTTTTTTTTACTTTTTTAATGTGAAACATTAAATCCTAGATTCAGGCTTAAATTTAAAAAATATTGCCGGGAAAGGCCCCCTTGTAGGCTTAACGGTTTTTAAGATATTTTAGTTTTTTAAATCACCGAAATCAAGTCCACCCACCGAAATCAATATTCATAAAAAAGTTCAAAATTGGTGTTAAAATCACTTTAAAAGTGTTTGTCTTTAAGTTTTTATCAAAAAATACTTGTCCATATAAAGTTTTCTTATTAAATTCAGAAAAATCTTGCATTGGAAACTCATAATCATAATAATCATCATCATAATCATAATATTCATATTTTCAGCCCAACGAGCTGATTTTAGCAAGCAAACTAGTCAATTCGGAAGAATCGCAGCCTAACTCTCTTGCATTTTGTCGGCGATGTCACGCACGCCCAGGCTTCCTCGCACGTACTCGTTGCGGATTTTATCGAGCCTGGTAACGCCGCACATCCACCATCTCATCATCTTGATTTCAGCAACTTAGATGGTACGCAGGTGCTTCTGCGTCACCGCCCACGTCTCGCTGCCATAGGTTAAAACTGGTCTAATCATGGTCTTATAGATCAGCCCCTTTAGTTTGCCGGCATTTTTTTGTCGCAGGTCACACCAGTCACTTCTCGCCATTTTTGCCATGTAGCGGCTATTCGGTGATGAATGTTGCATTGCATTCGATGTCTCCGGACATGTTTGGTCTCACCCACCGATGTCCGGACCACTGATCGTGCATCCCTATACATGTCCGCAATGGTCTTGATATATTGCTCTGGGACAGGGCTTTCGAAGGCTCCACCAAATAGTATCCCTTGGAGCACGGACAAATGCCTTTTCCATGTCCAGGAACGCAACGAGCAGCGGTTTTTTTCATCGAGCGATATTCTTCGGCAATTGTGGACAGAGCAAACATATTAGGATCGGTAGTTGATAAACCAGGTACGAAGCCATAATAATGTCTAGATTGTGAGCACTCTGACCTTATTCGGTTGTCGATTACTCTTTCGTAAAGCTTCATAGTATGGCTTGATACCTCGGTAATTGTTGCACTCGTACTTGCTTCCCTTTCCCTTGTAAATCAGAACGATAGTGCGCAATCTCCATGCCTCTGGCATTTTGGAAGAGAGCAACACCTGAATGAAGAGATTAGAAAGTAGCAACACAACAGTTTCTTGCAGGCATTTTCAAGCTTCCACTTGGATACCTACGGCGCCTATTTTTGCAGCGCTTTCTTAACCTCATGTGGCTGTATCGGAGGTATGAGACCTACATTTGCTGCCATTTCCGGAAGCTGTGTAGCAGCAAGCGTAGGGTTTAGAAGTTGTTTATATTAGTGATGCCAGGCCGCAATGACATCTTTATCCTTAAAGAAACAGCTTATTTGTACTTAATATATCGCTGGCCCAGCACCCGCATCTGCAACACAAGCCTTCTGGAGCTTTTATATGCAAGATGGGTGCCGAGAATGCGTACACCGACGCATCGAGGGGCTTTTTATAGCAGTGTGGTGAACACAGCACATAAATTTTGAAGAAGATGAAACCCGGGCTTATAATTTAGAACCAGATCCTAAACATCATTGAATACAAAATGGTTAGAAAGTTGATGGCCAATTTTTTCTGGGATTGTCGAGGTATTTTGAAGATTAACTAAAAAGAAAGAGGGTTTCATTATCGTGTGTCTTTAAACTAGTGTGCTTTTAGCTAGTGTGAACTTTAAACTTCATAATTTAAACAGTAATTTAGGACCCAAAATTTCATCAGACGGAACTATAAATACTTGAAAGAATAGAGAGTCGGCTCCAGGATTCTTGATGACCTTAAGCGTATATTATAGGCCCAGAAGGAGAATCTTTATCAGAAGGCACTGAACTTTATAGATATAGGTCAACGGTATTAAATAGGAAAAATATCCGCAGATAGCATAACCAAAAAATTTTTAAAGTTGCGATTAAATATATACGAGTACATATACAACGTTGGTGTTAACATTAACAACATGTTCAACTGTTTTGAATACAATTATAACATACAAATTATTTAAAAACAAACTATTAACCTGTTTTTATAGTCAAGATTGATCACGGTGGCACCTTTTTTGATTTCGGTGGCCTAAAACCCCACCGAATCCACGGAAATTACACCCACTGAATTCAAATTTTATCGTTATTGAACAATTACACAAAAAGTAACCATTGTATTGAAAAGACTCACTGGTAACCAAATCACATACTTCTTGGCATGACTTAGGCACTGTTGCACTAAGAAAAGCACAAACACTGAACGAAAAATTTTGTTCACCGAATTCAAGAAAACACGAAACCAAACCCACCGAATGATGAAGATACCTTTGCGAATTCTGCTATTACACTGTGAGCATACGTCCGCTCTCGTCGGTGAACGCGGCGCAACTGAAGCTACCTGTGGACGCGGCATTGAGTTCCTGGTATATTGCTTTGTGCGATACCGCCATGTTTTGTAAACTCCAGCGAAATCAAGCGTTGGCGCGGGACATGGCGAAAATATGTTTTTATTTAATAAGGGTAATTCATATATTATGTTCAGTGACATTATAGTAGAACTAAACTAATTAAGAATATGTGAACCAATATTAAAAATTAATACAACATCCCCAACTTGAATTATAATTTTTTGTTTCAACAAATTTGGGTGCGGGTCACGCCCACTGTACGTCAATTTCTGCACTTTTTTTTTTTTTATAATATTGAATATGGTGTTATGGAATATTTTATTAATTGTCGAGATATAACAGACGCTGAAATATGTGTATGAATTTTTTCAAAAATATTGGGCCAAACATTCACGCAAATATAGCCTCGGACACGTAAAAACGCCACCTCTGAGAACTGCCCAAAATATAGTATATTAAACAATCGTAAAGTTATGAAGGTTATTATTTAAAAGTTGAGTACCGCGTTTAGGCCACGAGGCTTGCCGAGTGGCCTAAGTAAGGTACGAGACTTTTAGCTTTTAGTAGTCATCTTGCAAGATTTGACCCGAACATACATACAAACTTAATAAAACTTGAAAAATTTAAAATGAAACTTGTAAAAAAACTCGGATGTTGTTGTACATCACACGCGAAACATACTAACAAAATGTAGTACCTAATAAAAACCTTGTTCTCAAACTCGACGGAGTTCCGAAACCAGTCGAATCGTTCTCTAAAATATCTAACCAGTAGTTGGGCCATTTTATTTAAAGTTGTATCTATGTACTCAACTTTTTTTTTATTAGGATTTTTTTTTTGTGTGGTTTCTACTCAGAATCATGAGTTCTTTCGAGTCTGATAGGAGAAAAAATGTGTCCATGTGTATACAACTTTAAATAAAATGGCCCAGTTAAGAGATAATTTTGTAGCTGACAAAGGACATGTCATGTTAAGAGGACCTTCAAGTTCAACAGGTATTAATTATCCTCATATTCTGGCGGTGTCATTTTGTCTACTCCCGAGTGAATACAGCGGCAGTTAAGCCCGCAAAGAGCTTTGCTCGCTCTGGTATTTGTTTTGACAACCGGTCTGGCCCAGTGAGTAGTGACCCTGCCCATGAAGCCGATGGTCCTGGGATCAAATGCCAGTCATATCATTTATTTTGTGATGAGCCCAAATTTGTTCCTGAGTCATAGGTGTTTTCTATGTATTTAAGTCTTTATATGTATCTATCTATTATATATATCGTCGTCTAGTACCTACAACACAAGCCTTACTGAGCTTATCGTAGGACTAGGTCGATTTGTGTAAGATTACCCCGAACATATACATTTATTTATTATTTATATTAAATGTTGGTATAAATAAAAAATAAAACATTAAAAAGGGATGCAAATGAACTTATACTGCATTTCAACTTAAAAATCAGCGTGAGATGAGATATTTTTTAAAAGTAATTGTGATAAATTATTATACATGAACGGGATTTAACCGCGTATATTAACTTTAAAATTTACCTCCGACGCATATATTGGGCAAACAAAGCGCACCATAGCAGAAAGAGTCAAGGAACATATCGCAGCAGTCAGAAGTCGCCAGGTGAACAAGTCTGCTGTTGCGGAGCATTTACTAGACTCAGGACCAAACCACTGGATTGAGCTTCATAATCCTAAAATCCTTTCTACGGATCGCCGTTTTTATAGTAGAAAAGTTCGTGAAGCCATTGAAATAAAAAAACATTATAATTTCAATCGGGACGATGGTTTTAGGATCTCATCTTCATGGAATCCAGTCATTAGTAAATGCAGGCGTGAAATACCACAAGTTAAAAATTCCGATATCGTTAGTGTAGTTAGTGTGTCGACCGAGTGACATCCCTAGTGCGCAAAACGTTCAAGTTGATAAACAAGATCAAGTGCGGGTAGTTCGAAAAACTCGCGCGGCTAGATGTTGATGTGAACTTTAGTCAGTCTTAATCCGAGACCACGAGGACAACGTCGTCTTCGAAACGTCGGAGGTAAATTTTGAAGTTAATATACGCGGTTAAGTCCCGTTCATGTATAATAATGTGTACAAACCGTGAAAGTTTAAATCAGTAATTATTATAAATACCTATAGGTACACAGTACAATTAATAAACTCTTGTTGTTACATTAAGTGATCTGTATGCAAGATCGACGCAGTACCCTAGAGTGGAGATTATTGCTTTCGATTATAGGCACGGAAATGATTCCATTTTGCGTTTGTCAAGAACAACTAGTGTTTTTTATTGTGTAGTATTAGGTTTGGTTCAAGAGTGAGGAGAATGACTGGTTGACAGTTGAAGAAAGTGAGAGGAGAAGGCCAGATGACAGCTCAATCCAGATAGTTGAATCTCCAGAAAGATACAAATTATCAAACGAACCTTCGACTTAGGCCCCCCGGTAAGCTCAAGAAGGCTTATATTATAAACTAGCTGACCCCGCGAACTTCGTACCGCCTAAAAAACGACAAAAGTAGTGATAGCTTTTAATTAGCTAAAGCTAAAACATATATGATTTTAATTAAGGTAATTAAATAATACACAATAAATTCTAAAATTACTAATTTTATTGAAGAACCTGATGATAAACAATTGAGGTCATTATTTATTTTTCGAAATCACGGAATTTTTGTGACTTTTTAATACTTAATGTTTCAATCAGGGCTGTGACAATTCTAACCAATCCAAAATCATTTGAATCGTTTCAGCCGTCCTCGAGTTATAAACGGTTGACCCAACACCACTTTCTTTTATATAATATAGATCTACCTAGTCCTACAGTAAGCTCAATAAGGCTTGTGCCGTAGGCTACATGACAAAGATAATATACCTACTTAATAGTTAGACAAATACGTAATATGAATACTTAAATACACAAAAAGTCCATAACCTGGAACAAGTGTTCGTGACAAACACGAAAATATAACTCCTGCGTTATCACGCAGAAAACCGGACACTTTAAAGGGTCGGCTAATATAAGGTATCTTGGGTTACCGTAAAACGGAGAGAGAAGGGACAAAACAGGCGTTCTAGCTCAACTAAGGTACAGTCAAGAACACTCCTAGCTATACATTGGTAGACCTTATTATATAAGGCATAAAGTCCACCAATGTACACTTAAGAGTGTTGCTGTGCGTACCTGCGCCAAAGATGGCCCGGTTTAGCCCACCAAATAAATTTTATACTTTTAATCATTCGAATGAATTAAAATTTCACACCCATGTTCATCAGGCACGTGTACCAAAATACAAAATTTGTTGGTTGGGCTATTTTGGAATTCGGGCAATCTTTGGCGCAAGTACCTTACTATAGCTCCATTTGAATAAAAATACATTATTTAGGTAGCAGTAGAATTTTATCTCAATGCCTGTTATTTTTTCTCTTTCATTAAAAATCCAACTGCCCTAATCATTGTATGGTACTAACGCTTACAGTTTTAGCTTAGGCTGTTTTCTATCAGCCAAACAGAATGCGAATATACATTTAAATAATTAAATTTAACCTAAACCTACGGGCTCGTCCAGAAGTCATGACATTGTTTTGAGCTTATTTTTTTATTCAGATACAAACAGTCATACATCAACATTGAATGTACAAAAAAAATGTTTTTGGTGCGACCTCGCCCAAATCTTGAAAAAGCATAATATTTTATGATTTCAACGAATCTAGTCTCTTGGATGATGGGATCCACAAGGAATAAAGGAAATTCTTCAAAATATGACGAAAAACGTAAACGGGTTAAAATATTTTGGGCAACAGTCATGCATTCGCATTTAGAAAATAGGATTTGGTGATGAAGAACTAATGAAGAAGACCATAGGTGGTCCTACAAAACTTCTAGTGTTTCCCAGGTGACGCTGCGACATTTACAGTAACCATAATATCGGGGGCCACTAGAGGCCATGGCTTTCGTGTGCCTTGCATTGGGGTAAATGCCATATCGCCACGCTTGGCAAGCGGGTTGGCGATTGCAGTTTTCCACCGCATTCCAGATCGCAGTGTTGCCTGTGTCAGGCGTTGCATTACTTATGTGCCACGATAAGTATCAGATGATGATTTCGAGTCTCATCATCTCATGACATACAATATCAAACACCTACATGATTTCCAGCCGAGCCTTAATCTTATTTATATTTCAATATCAACCTAAATACCTTATTTAACTTTGCGCTTATCAAACTTTACTCATACGAAAGCCAAAGTAATTAATTCAAAGTAATAAAACAGACTCGCAATTAATTTATATAGAAAACCACAACTTTACCGATTTAGCGCTCGGCCTGAAACGGCATCTACGTTTTTGAAATCATTTATCGTTTTGATATTCACATAAAAAAGCGTGTTTATTTATCGAAAAAAATTGACGTATTTGACCACAGTTAGACCTTATTGTAAGCTGCCTAGGATGAAGGAAAATGACTTAGAAAATGTAAAAAAAAAAGTAATTGGACTGGGAACAGATTTACAAGAAGGGGGCCATTTGTAAATAAGTAGTACTAACGTGGCTCACAACATTTTAAACTATATCAAAGGAAATCGACTTAGCTCTTCGCATGACAAAGATAAAGCTATGTGTTTTGTGCGAGTCAGAGGTAGAGAAAAAACGTAAGAGTGAAACGCTAGTTAGTGTTCAGACCACGGTAGAGGTTTTTAAGCGTAGCGTCGATAGCCTCGCGATACTTTCAATCAGGAATCGAGTACCGGTAATATTTTCACTCAAATTATCCGGTCATTTTATTACGGTATCTCAAATCAGATATCAAATTCTAAAATCTAATGCCGCTCCGGTATAAACTTTAATTATATTATAACTCCCCAACTATTAATTACTGAAATTTTAAACAGCAGTGTTTAAGTAAAGGGTGTAAGTGCAATTAGGTGCGAAAGGAATAACAACTCAATTACACAAGGCATAAGGTTTAAAACACAATAGTAGAATAGGTTTCGATACCCTTTGGTTTTGTAGTCAAGTCGGGACGTATGGACAGATATTGTTACAGGGTGAATTTCAATTTGCATACTTAGAGATAAAATACAGATACACGGTAAAGTGATATCTAGAAGTAGTAAATTTTTTTTTGTATGTTTTGAAATGCGTTTTTTGATCTTAAATAACTTGAATCAAATTGAATTGCTTTAAATCCGATGCTACCTAGGTCATGACTTTTTTATTGTATAATAATTTTACTCAAATGTTTGAATATTTCGATTTATACCAAAATATTGGAATATTTTGATTCGCTCGCTATGCCAAAACTTGTATAAGAATTAGCTGGTCTTTAGAAAAAGCGTAGTGGATCATTTAAATTATATGTACCGTAGCAAAATTAGTTGGTACCTATATAGATAAATAACTGAAGACATACTCCAATTTATTCTGTTTAAAAAAAACTAATTGAGACAGTTAAACCAAACATTAGTTGCAAAAGGCGTGATTTTGTTTTGTCGAATACGCGATTTCAAATATCTGCTCACAATTCAGATGTCATCCTGTATGTTTTATCCCAACAATACTTATAATCTCATATTTTCATCTCGTCGGAGTTCAGAGTTTAATTAGGATGAAATTATATTCCACGTAAAATGGTTAATGTGGGCTCTGTAACCATGGGCTGTATTAGCTTAATGAGGCAATTTGAGGAACGCCATGTGATAACTCATTAGCGGTAACTAATTAATACGAAAATCCATTCAGCTGATGAAAAACAAAGCTTGATTTTTGAGCGGGAATTTCAGCCATAGAGTATCTTGGATCTGATCCGAAACTTCACCATACAAGGATACAGAGATTATACTTTTGTACTCATATAAGCTAGTAAGCAACGGGATGGGCAGCAGCTTCCCCGAGATCGTTGGAAAATACTGCGAGTACCAACCCGCCTGCCAAGCGTGACGATTATGGCATGCTCTGAGGAAGGCAGTGGACGTCCGCGGGTGACACCAATGAGTTTACCGAAACTTATGTACGAAATATCACTTGACATTTACCAGTTGCTTTTCGGTAAAGGAACACATTCTCTGGGTTGGAAACTAGTGCGTACACTTAATCATGGGATTAGTTGCCAAGCAGAACGCGTTGTCCCGGCATTATAAAAAATATACCGTTCTATCCTGGACTGGTATAGGTACGATTTGCTAAAGATTAGTTAAAAAAAAAATTGGTTTGATCAGAAAATTGACTATCACAATAGTCTGTTATATGACAGTCTAAAGTGGGTTGGTTTGAAGGGTTAATACCACAATTATACACCCTACTTTTCGTGTAGAAAATACTTAATTTGTAAAAGAAACAAAGGAGTACACACCTAAAAACCTAACTTTATGTCGTTCCATTAAGTTCCTTTTAGTGAATGTTTCACGTACACCGAATCCCCAATGTCGGGCACAGTGATAGCATCAGAGACATCGGAGTATCGGTGTTCGTTCGTAAACAACATAGCATAGCTTCGTTGGCGGTTTGCCTACATTAGCCTTATTGGCACAAAATAGACAGACACGACCTAAAGGCTTATCTAGTAATCACACTGTAGATAGAGAGGAACGTAGAAGTATCATAAAATATGTACCATACAATACAAAAAGATTTGGACCCGGGTATGCCTTTAAAGTACGTCCAACAATGAGAGGTAGGGCCCAACTGGGGAAGTACCTCCTCCTTCCAGAAGACCACAGCCATAATAGCACTGCTACCTTTCAGGTATGTAGTGTTGTATTCCTGATGGTGAGTAAGGTTCCCAGAGCACCAACCCCCCTTAAAAACCGGCAACGCGCATGTGACTCCCCTGGTGTTGCGGGTGCCCATGAGCGACGGTAATTGCTTACCACCAGGCAATCCGTCTGCTCGTTTGCCGCATAGGTACGTCATAAAAAAAGATAAAATCATCATCATCATTTCAGTCGTAAGATGTACACTGCTGGACATATGCCACCCCCAAACATGACTTGTATCATCTTTGAGAGGTTTGACCATAGTCAGCGCGCATGGCAGGCGAGTTGGCGATCGCAGTAGTTGTGTTGTGAAAATTAAAATATTTTCTACTACTTAATTTGGGGTTTTCCAACTTTCAAAGGTAATTATATTATTAAATATAAAACTGAAACGGATAATCGCATATACTTATTTTAACTTCCTCTCGACGTTTCGAACCCATTCTACCTATGAATGTTATCTATGGAGGTAAATTAATATTTTTATCAGTCAGATCCCGTTCCAGTTGTTCTTTTTCATTAATAATTATCGCGATAATATTATATATTACTTATTTTATATCCACGTGAAAATTTAGCTGATAGAAAATTACATGTTATCGCGTAATTAGGAGTTTTGGAATACTTCCATGATGCAGATATAGTGTATGGACGTCTGACCAGAACCAACCACATCGATCGCCAGATAATAAGAAATTTTAAAATATACAAAAGGGGAAATAACAAGTAAAACAAACACTATAAATGCGCCTAATCCATTATTCAACACTACAATTCATATTAATTTCAAACATAGTAAGAATAAAAATAATGATATTTTGAGATAAATAATCTTTCTTGTTGCTGAGCTTACTGTAATTGATTTGTATAAGATGGTCACAAAAAAAAATGGTACCCATTTACGCTAAAATTCTGATAAACAGGTAGGTATAACCACTATTTATATTTGGAGAACAGATGGCCCGGCTCAACTGAAAAATATGGTAATACGAACACGAGCGGAATACAAAAGTGGTTAATAAAACGATTAAGAAAATGTATACGGGATGTTAATGAACCTTTTGTCCTCATCTAGCGTCTTTTCGTCTTCATTTTGTCCGTGACTTACGTCAATATATACTCGTAGGTATTTTACTTTTTAAAAACTCGGCGAAAAAACTGCCTAAAATAAACGTACGCGGGTATTCGACATTATCCCAATAATATATTTAAAATAAATGCATTGAGCCCTGTCCTACAATTTACCTACCCCTATTAGTCGAGTGCCTGTTTGCACTTAACTTACACTGTAAGGTATAATTTGTCATTTTTTGTCCAGTCGCCATCAGATATATCGGAGCTGTGAAGGTGGTCACAAATATCGGAACATACACTATGTCGCCTTCACAATAGAGGTATTGTGCAGATATTTATGACCACCTCCACAGCTCCGATATATCTGATAGCGACAGACCATACAATAAATATCAATTAAGATCTAACATCAAATAAATATTTGAAACCTATATTTAAGTATCGCCTTAGCAATGATTTGTTAAGTGCAATCGGGTATGACGAATATCTTTTAAGATTCTTATAAAAACGAACTTTAAGTAAAGTCAGTTAAATCGAACAGACAAACAGCAATAACCTATAGTAACTATCCACGCTGGCTGCACGCCAATTGCGCAATAAGTGTCAGCTGAACAGTTAATCGAAGTAGTTTCAGAAACTATTAAAGTAGGAAAATTATTCAGGGACAAAATATGTCCTTACCTGTATAACATCCTCTCCTGTCGATCGGCTTCCATATAAATTCTATAGTACATAAACAACATTATCACTCCCGGAATCCAGAAACTGACACTACTAGAGATCACCGCATACACTTTGTTCACAGTGAAACTGCACACTTTCGGATGTCTTTTCCTGAAGTCCAAGTGGTCATCAGTGGTATACCATCCCATGAATATCGGCAGAAACGATACCAAAGCTGGGCTGCACCAGACAACTGCCAACATTATCCCGAGCTTCCCCGTCGTCATTATCAGAGGATAGTCCAACGGCTGCACAATAGCGTAATATCTATCAACGCTAATGCAGCACAGATGCAAAATTGACGCCGAAGAAAAATACACATCCAGAGAATTCCACACATCACACATGAAATATCCGAACATCCACTCTCCGTTAGTAATCTCCACGCTAAAATTGAAGCACATCGCCCAAATAGCGACTAACATGTCAGCTAACGCCAGTGACACGACAAAATAATTCGTTATCACTCGCAGCTTTCTATGTCTCATCACTGACACGATGACTAGCAAATTCCCGAAGATCGCTGCTAATATAATAAACAGCATTATTAGACATTTTAAAATGATTACAGTCACAATTATAGGGTCATTATCAAACTGTGCGTATACTAAGTCGTTGGTTGTTTCGTTTAGCTCCAAGGTTCTGTTGACATATGTGTCCGTTAGATACATGGATGTGGAGAGGTCTCTGAAGTCTAGTGTGCGGTTGTCAAATGTATCAATATTGAAGAGCAGTTCTAGTTTCATGTTTCACATGTTATGTGGCGTCTATGTGAGATTAATTTCTTTGTTTAAGATGAGGGTGGACCGGTTGCGCTCGGTGCGTAGCATCGCGTAAGATCTGGAAGAAAAGAAAATCTTTTGAGAAATGTTTATGTTATACTTACTATTACATACTTAACTAATTTGTTTATGATCAAGTGACTTAATATGGTATAGACACAATTCCACTACTTAGCATTAAAGAACGTTATTTAGAGAAGTTTATTATTACTTGTTTACTGTCTGTGATTTTTATTTTTTTATGCCAATTAGCAAATGCGAGTGCTACTACGTTTATTTATTTTTTAGTTAAATGAAGTAAAGTTAGAAAAGTAAAATACTCTTTATTTCTGATCAAAAAGAAACAACAGTACAATAGAGATTACAAATAAATAAAAACTAGGTTAATTGGAACTCCATAAAGAAGTATTGGTGAAAAATTTTGTGTCTGTACATGCATGTTGTCGTTCTATATTAATATTTTGACGTAAGTTCCATATTCATTCTCCGCACAACTAAATAAGTAGAAATGATGATTTAGTTAAGTTTTTCACCTATACACCTACACGTTAAGTGTCATCAATAAAGTGAGGCTGCTGTGATTACTTTGAATAGATCATAATATAGATTTGACTCGGTTTTTCTAATAAATAAAATCAGTAAATATAATTTTAAACATTTAATCATGAGGCAAGAAATAACAATGTCGCAGACTTCGATAAAAAAAAATGTCACAGACGTTCAAATAACTTATAACAATGAATCCAAACACTATAGCTAAATAACAAAGCTCTTGTAGGCTACAACATAATACACATTATTAATATCCGTCGTCTGGGATATCTCGATAATATCTGCCCGATAATGACAGTAATCTTATTAAATATTAATTAATATCTTTCATATCATAATAAAAGACATTAATATATATAAAAACCTATTTATACAGAATGTTATACGAGTTTCTTTTATTTATTTTGACAGGTTTTCCCTATAGTGACCCTGTCTATGAAGCAGATGTTCCTGGGTTCAAATCTCAGAAGGTTTGTGTTGTGGGTACTTAACGATATAAATAACAACAGCGTGTATTTTTGACATTACCTCAAATTTTAAACAGACGTAGGCATTAGTGTTATGAACCGATGTTCCATGAAAACAACTCTTAACTAATTTCTTGTTAAATAATTCGAAACAATAATTAAGTAAATAGAAAACACCCATGACTCAGGAACCAATAGCTCTTCACAAAAATGATTTGAACTCATAACTATGGGCTTCATAGGCAGAGCCACTACCCACTAGGCCAGACCTGCCGTCAAAGTGTATAAAGAAAGCTATAAAATTGATGGTAGCTGGCATTTCTTGATGCTAGCAATCAGAGGCCAATTGCATAACAACTTGTAACTTATAATATTAGCGGAAGTCCCTTTCCGATTCCTTTTATTAGAAAGAGAGTTCCGCAAATATTATTAGTTGTAGATTGTTATGCAATGGGCCCTAGGTTGGCAATAATTTATCGCTTACATTTCACCGTTGTGAGCTCGGTGTGAGATAATTACATTTCAGCCATATGCAGTCCACTGCTGGACATAGGCCTCCCACAAATATGACTTGTATCATCTTGGGGGTAGTTGCGATAGTCGCCACGCTTGGCAGGCGGGTTCGCGACCGCAGCAGCTGTAGATTGGGTTTCGACGGATGCTGCTGGCCGTCCGTAGGACTTTTCCCTTTTTCGCCTCTTACGACACCCGCGGGGGTGACGGGGTGGTGCTATTCTAGTCGGCCGGCATGATAATTATTTATCACCAAATTATCTAGCATCACCAATAAACCCAGGATTGACCTATTTATGTATTTACACAGGCCCTTCCTTTCCCTAGTCTGAATAATAATTAAAAATGTATTTTGTTTTTTTTTTCGAGGATTATGGTTTACGCTTAATGCATCTAGAGATAAATTTTTGGGTTTAAAACTGTTTGATCTAGTTTCAACCACAACTCAGAAAGAAAGAAAATTTCATACCTAATATGCTACTATGTCAATTTACCTCTGGGGAGTAACTTTGTTCATTGGCAATTTTCACTAAGTAATAAAACTTGATGGATTAAATTGATGGCATAATATAGGTATAACTAATAATATAAGTATATATAAGGTTTATTCAGATACATGACTAAGCCCTTTTATTCGTAAGTTATTTGTATTGTAAAATTGGAGAATTAGGGCTCCAGCAGAGGTGAAGTGAGTGATAGTTCAAAACAAGTTATCGTGGTGAAAGATATATTTTGAGTGACAGTAACATAACAAACAATACTAAATATTGTTCTATGAAACATTTCAAACTTATGTCATAATATGTCGTATGGATTATAAAACCGGCATACGCATATGCAACCTCCAATAATTTGAAGTGTAATAATATTTAGTGACGTCATTTCAAAATAACGACATTCAGAGTTAATCTGTTTAAAAATATACATTGGCCGTGTGGTGATGACTGGCTAGAATACTACCACATCACCTCCTCCCGCGGGTGTCGTAAGAGGTGACTTACGAAAAAAAACCGAGTGATGAGCAGCAGCGAAATCCAATCTACAGCTACTGTGGTTGCCAATCCGCCTGCCAAGCGTGGCGACTATGGCAACTGTCCCCCAAAATGATGCAAGTCATATTTGGGGCAGGTCTAGGTTCAGCTCTGGACGACTTACGGCTAAAATGATGATGATGAATGATGAAAATATATTTTCTGATTATAATTAGAAATTTAATTTATCTCTAACATAAATACAAGTTGATAATTAATTACTTCTTCGAGTAATGAGCCGCCTCGCTTACCGACTTTCCCAAACACTAATAGAACAGCGTAGGGAGATCTGTAACTTTAGCCCTAATCCAATATTTGATTCGAATTTTGAATTATAAAAGTTAAAACAGAAAAAAATGTTAGTCTGACTTGGAATATATAATATTTACTTAATATAAGGGCCTTTTTTAGATTGTATACTGTAACTAAAGTACTTGGAGTTATCAAAATACGATTGTAATTTTTGTAAATAAATATACTGATAAAAAAAAATGCGATATAATGATGACGTATGAAATACTGATTTAAACTCACGTTTTTTACTCATTATTACAAATGAACGGGATTTTAACGCATATATTAACTTTAAAAATAACCTCCGACGTTTCGGGAACGACCTTATCCTCGTGGTCTCGGATGAAGACTGGCTAAAATCAACATCTAGCCGCGCGAGTTTTTCGAACTACCCACACTTTATCTTGTTCTTGTGGGACCACGAGGCATATCGTTCTCGAATAATAACAAATTTCAGGATAATATTTAAAAGTTATTATACGCTGATAAATCCTGTTTATTTGTAACTAGCTGTGCTCCGCGATGTAACCCGCTGTTTATTAGACGACCGGTCTGGCCTAGTGGGTAGTGACCCTGCCTATGAAGCCGAAAGTCCTGGGTTCGATTCCCAGTCAGGGCATTTATTTGTGTGATGAGCAGAGATATTTGTTCCTGAGTCATGGGTGTTTTCTATGTATTTAAGTATTTATATGTATCTATTTATTATATATATCGTCGCCTAGTAGGTACCTGCAACACAAGCCTTATTGAGCTTACCGTGGGACTAGGTCGATTTGTGTAAGAATGTCCCGAAATATTTATTATTTATTTATTTATTAGGGAAAAAACGTAGCCTATGTGTTAATCCAGGGTATCAGTTAAATCCATACCATCCAAATCCCTCCAGCCATTTAGACGTGAAGAAGTAACAAAAATACACACTCACAAGCTTTCGCCTTTATAATGTTAGTGCAGAAGTGTAGATTATTTTATTTTATTTTAGTCTTTATTGCACAAAACACAAACGTACAAAAGGCGGACTTAAAGCTACAAAGCATTTTCTACCAGTCAACCTAAAAACAAAGCAGAGAGGTTGTAGGCGGTTCATAGAAAACAAAATAAACATAAACCAAAAACATTTAAATATAAATTAAACATACTTATATACATTAATATAATATACATGCATAAACAAACATACATATGTACATACATAATACTAACATAAACTGATGGAAATACAGGTATGAAATCAGATGAAACTCTACAAAACAGAAATACTAAGGTTAGATTAGTGTAGATAAGGCGTATGAATTAGTTCGAAAGTACCTACTAATACTTGTAAAGTCAGCAGCAGAAATAGCTGAGCGGTCCAGGTGTTGAGAATTATCTCGATACGCTATTCTCGTAACAAGAAAGTCGTGTTAAACTCATTTGGAATATCTCCCCGTTTCTATACAATTAATACAATTAAGGTTTCTAATATTATACCGGGTGTACAATCCAAATGGGTCAGTATGGAGAAGTCGGAAACTATGAGAGATAGCGAGATCTGTTCTTAGGAACCATGACGTTGATTTCTGATTTAATAATAATGGCATTCAAACTTTTTTAATCTCTAATACAATAACCTGGAATCGAACCTGGTCCAAGTCTTGTAAACAATGTTAGGTGTAAATCTGAAAGATTTTTCGTTGTTATTGTTGATGATATGAAACGTAAATTCATGATCTATAACTATACAGTTTTCCTCATCATCATTATCAGCCGTATAAAGAATATTGACAGGTTTGAATACTGGTTATGTACCTAAGAGAGATTTTAAAAAAGTTTGAATGTCATCATTATTAAATCTGAAATCGAAGCCATGGTTCCTAAGAACAGATCTCGCTATCTCTCATAGTTTCCGACTTCACCATACTGACCTATTTGGATTGTAGATACAGCCGGTATAACCAGCGGCGCTACCGCGAAGAACGATATTCGTAAATTTCGGACGATTGTCTCTGTCACTCTCATGGCGCCTTAATGGGAGTAAAAGAGAAAAATGCCCGAAATATACGAACTTCGTTGTTCGCGGTACCGGGCCAGTTCAAACTCCATCCAGCGGCGCTACCGCGAAACACGATATTCGTAAATTTCGGACGATTGTCTCTGTCACTCTCATGACGCCTCAATTGGAGTAAAAGAGATAGATGCCCGAAATATACGAACTTCGATGTTCGCGGTACCGGGCCAGTTCACTTCGATGTCGCGTCATTAACTGCCGCGCACCGTGCCACTCTTGCCGCGTTCGATATCAAAAGCACAAAAAACTGTGTTTTTATAAAATGACCAATTTCGTAAATTATATAGAATTTCTTAATTGGATAAGATTTTAAAGACTAATTGACAGGCATACCGAGACCTAAGAATGTAGAAATCCAAGCTTCGACTGCAAAATATTCTTCCAAATCACTCCGAACAGAACAAATAATCAAATGGCCGACTTTTCCATTTTAATTATAAAATCACAGTGAGAAACGTCGTAAAAAAATACGAGTATTAAAGTCCTTCCCCTTGTTTGTGGTTTTAGAAGATTATCTTAATGTTATTCCTATTGCCTACACGTCTGTACTGGTTGTTGTAAAAAACGTGATAAAAGAGCCCTGAGTGTAAGTTTTTAACGTAACTTTACGCCACGAATGCGTTTGCGTTTCCCATATAAATAACATTATCCCTTAAGCGTTCGTAAACGTTTTCTTACGTCAAAAGAGATTTACACTAGAGCCTCTGATTATCAAACCGACATCCCTTCATGATTTTGAACATCTTTTACTATTTTTACTTTATATATATTTAAAAAATTGAGGTTTTCCATAGAAGAGGTCAAGTATAATTTGACGAAAATGTATGAGAGAGTTGTTTATTTATACAATTTTGAAAGTTGACCCCATAGTAAAAATTGTTTGGCTTGATAATCTTGTATTACGTTTTTTATAACGCCCGGTAGATTAGAAATGTCACTTACCAATTTATATAAGTAAATAATTAAATATTCAACGGTGCACTGTTGGACTGACAGTTAATTTTGATTTCCAACAATCTAAATTTCAGCCATACGTCAACTAGTCCACCATACCATTACCATTTATTTTGCCCGTCAGTGTTGCCTATATTTATTTATTTCTGCCAACACTCACTCACTCATTCTGAACTTCCGACTCTCAATATAGGTCAAAAACTTAAGCACCTGGTTTATGTAGCACTAACGTGTGTGTACACGCATGTCGGCGTTCTATATTAAAATGTTGACGTAAGTTCCATATTAATTCCCTGCACTACATACTCGTAGACATGGTCCTTCAAATATGTTTTTCATCTACAGCAAGTTTAAACTGGTTTACATTAGCGATCAACCGACTCCATTTCTTTATCCTACTGGGAACATACTGCTCCGAGGTTATTCCGTCGACGATACAATAATAAACGTGATAATGATAAGATAACGTCAATGTCAATTAACACAGGAGATAAGATGCTATTTATATCATAATCTCTAAGGGCTCTCTCTCATTTAGCGTTTTTCGAACGTCGACGTCTCATTAACGCCCGCGCAGCGTCCACGGCGCGTTCCCGCAGCGCTGACGCGACGAAGTGGCGTTTTTCTGCGTGGGCGCTGACAAAACGTTTCGACGTTCGATAGTCGCCACTGACATCGCGGTAGCCTAGCGGTTAGAATTTGCAACTTACCATCCGAAGCGGAGATAGCAGGTTCAAACTCCGTTCGTACCAATGAGTTTCTCGAAACTTAAGTACGAAATATCATTTGATATTTTTATTGCACGTGATTCTCAACTGAAATATCTCAAAATTTGAAATAAATGCGGCAAAGATCATATTGGGTTAGGTTGTGCTCTATTTAGGATTCAAGTTTAAGGTCAGTAACTCAAAAACGGTTCAAACGATGAAGTTCACAGTAATTTTCCTTTACAGTGTATATTAAGCTGTAGTTTTATTTACCTTTTATACTTTTTTTAAGCTAACACCTATTACTTTTCATATATTTTTCTAACGATACTTCTCACTTTAACACCTACGCTGCGGCAATTAGTTAACATTGCAGTTAACCTTACTTTGTGAGGTGTCAATCTTATGGTCTTAGGCCTCTACCGCAGCTAACGTGTTAAGAGTTAAATTAAAAAAATATACCCACATTGACCATGTTGTCTGAGTGATTGATTTACATGTATAGTCAACCAATTTGATTTCTAAGCCACTTCGAACCTTGTCACAGTGACGTCAATAAGAGATCTTTTGCGTCTTTCATATAGATTTTCATTGTGAGAAGGAACGAACGCCCATAAATCAAATTTGTTGACTGTACATGTCAATAAGTCAGATACCAAATTACAGTTCTCTAGGACTAACCTTCACTGAGAAACAGACAAACAGGCAGAACTCTAAAGGTTCGTCGACAACGGAGCCCTAAAAAGGGAAAGTACAAAAATAAAAGCTTAATTTGTTGTTACAAAAATAACCCAACAAATTCCTTCGCATCTTTTGATCATAATAAACGTTTAATTCCGCGATGAAATGAAGGCGAGTGAAACAATTTAGCAAGATCATTAAGTCGGTGCTCAAATCTGATCACAATTTCATTATTGCCGAAATTGTTCATTATACCTTACATTAGGAGGGATATTTATAAAATGTCTGAAAATACTTATCGCTTCAATTAATGTCGTAATTGCGGGGGTAATGAACTGTGTTTGTTTTAATCATTTTTATTTTGTGGAGAGTGGTTTTTTTTTATGACATAAGGTGGCAAACGAGCAGACGGATTGCCTGATGGTAAGCAATTACCGTCGCCCATGGGCACCTGCAACACCAGGGGAGTCACAAGCGCGTTGCCGACCTTCAAGGGGGGTTGGAGCTCTGGGAGCCTTACTCACCATCAGGAACACAACACTACATACCTGAAAGGTAGCAGTGCTATTATGGCTGTGGTCTTCTGTAAGGAGGAGGTACTTCCCCAGTTGGGTTTCTCCAGACTCGAAAGAACAGAGGTTTGGGAAAGACTGTCTATCAGTTGATGGCTGAATACAGCTCTACATCATACTCAGTTTCCTTTTGCTGTCCCGCCATCTAACCTTCCAACCTAGAGAGTGAATTAGACCTTAATAGGATTAGTCGGGTTTACCTTCATGGAAAAGCGGAAACCCAGATTTTAATTTCAAATTTTGTGATATTTAAATTCAGAATCACGTGGAATAATAAAAGACTTTTTGACACCTTTATCAGTCCGTTTTATTTGGCAGTTACGATTCTTACGCTATAAGATGGGTAGAGTGAGAGTGAAATATAAAGCGTGAAACGAGTTATCATGGTTAGGTATCACTGTAGAAGGTTTTTTTAATGACAAAAAGAGCGTTATATTACTTGTCCGCTTGTCAAATAGGGAGTGCAATATTCGACGGGCTAGCTGGAGTTGGAATTCAAACAATTCGTAACTAATAATTAACAGGTGCTTAACATCGCCTTGTAAATTACTAAGATATACATCAAGAGCTTTAGAAGGCCGTTATTCGAAGATCGAAAGTAACAATAAATATTTATTATATATAATATGTATGTAAATAAATATATAATGAATATAATATTTCTGAAATCTGTATATACATTGCTTATAGTCTATGAATCGATCACCTAATAATGTATGAGTAAGTATTTTATTATAAAGGCTTTTTGATAGTAAACATTCGGCTACATCGTATAAACCAGAACTTTACTTTCTAAAATGAAATACATTTTTTTATGAATGGGGAGAGAAGAAATGACAGGGGGATGATTTGTAAAGGCTACTTAACTATCTAAGGAACAATTTATTTATAAACAAAAGGGCTATTGATATACATAATTTAAAAAAAATTGAGCCAATAATTTTCCAAAATCACTTGTATGAAATCCCATAAGAGGAGCTACGGGGTAAGGTGCGATTTTGCGGTTATCGTTAAAGTTAAGAAGTGGAACTACCCAAAATCATAAAAAAAAACTAAAATACAAACGTCCAAAACATGTTATCGAGTTTTGAATGTCATTTTTGTCGCTAGTCGCTACCCACCCTGCTTTACTGTAGAACAGCTACACGTCAGAGTGAGATGTATTTTCTCAACTGTTTCCTAAATAAGAATAACTCCCTGTATTCATAACACACTTCTTATCAAGTTATCAACTATCGGAGCACGGACAACATCGTTAGTAACAGACAAACTAAACTACTAAGTGTATGTATTAAATGGTCTCATTTCTGCCAACGCACGGATTCGTAATATGCTGTCAAGAGATCAATATGTGTTTAATTTGAAAAACAGATGAATTTTGTGCTTAAAACTGTATGAAAGCACTGTACTCAAATATACTATAACCGTGTGCAAGTACATAGAGCAATGTCCCGCTTTCTAATCCCCATTTATCTGTGAGATGATCTCAGGTGTTTTCTATGTGCCTTGAGATTACTGTGGAGCTCTGCCAATTTGTGTTAAAATGTCCTCTAATGTTTTTTTTTTTTTTAAATACACGATGGAAATAATTTTACAGGATTTTGGTCTAAAGTTTTATATTTCTGTACCCTTACCATGAGTTGTGTCTTTGAGGTTTTCGATAACGAGTATCGAGTTTACTGTCTCTGCATCTCGTTCGCACTAAAATAAGCACAAGCGAGATGCACAGATAGTAAACTCGATACTCGTTATCGAAAACCCCAATGTCACAACTCATGGTTAAGGGTACTGCTACCTTGTAATATTGTAAAGATGTCGTAGACGTCCCGTTAACGGTAAAGTATAAAATCGACCAATCGCACCAAGTTCTTCTCACAATCCGAGCTAATTATCTGGACTACAACAAAGCGAAGAGGAAGCGGACTGCGAAGGAAACAAATATTAAGATACTGCAAAAATATTTCAGTATTTTTATATAACAAGGGTCGCTATCTTATCAAATTAAATAAACACAGCTGTCGCCTTCCTTCCAGGAAGATCTTCCAAAAATACGCTCCAATTTTAAAAGCTGAAAAGCAGACTATAAATACTTACAACGCTTCGTAACCTTTTATCTGTTTGTGCAAAGCCTTTTCATTCAAACACAAAGCAGTGTAACTCTTTTGGTAGACGACTAGTGATGTGCACCGGGATCCCGGTGCAGGAAAATATTGGGAATAAATTGGGGTTTTTCTCCGGGACTTCGAGGACAATGTCTTTTATGGAAACTTTGGAGGCAATTTTCCAAGTTTATGAGTAGATGGTAGGCGGTTAACTTAGCGTTTTTAAGTTTTCTTTATTTGTGTATAGGTAAAAAGCGAGAATGTTTAAATTTGTCATACAGTCAGCGTCATATAGTTGGTAGCATTCAAAGTACTCATAAAGTTCGGTACACCATAGAATTTATATGGTGTACCGATCTATTTGACTACTTTGAATGCTACTAGCTATATGACGCTGACCGTACAGTTTAGTATTTATACATAAGATTATCTACAAAAATAAATTTAGTTTTATTTCCAATTCAAATGGTGATAGGTATAATGGCTTATTACATAGAAATTCTGACTCAATGACATAACTAAGTATAAAAGTGGTACATCAAGAAGTAAATCTAAATGTGATACCAAGGAATAAGTACTATTTACATAAATTAAGTATATCAGTCATATTAAGTTATATTATAAGTCATATTATAAGTCATGTCACGGAAATAAACCCCAGTCTAAACCCTGGCCAGGGCACCGTGCAAGTACCCGGCGCAAACGTTCCAAATATACTGACCGGATTTCCGCGCAGTATGGCCAGTGAAATGCGCTGTACCAGGTACAAATCAGCCCTAGCATCACCATCCCTATCCCTAATATTATCCCAGGAACGGCAACATAATTTAATGGATTTATTATGGTCACAATAAGCCTTCAATTAGAATTTAGGTTAATCTTATGCAATAGCAGCAAAAACAATTTAAACGGAAAAGAAACGTGTAGTTTTATCCACATTCTTAAGGTTTGTCAACTTATTAATTATCAAAACACTATGTAATGACTTTTAATTAAGTATTATTGTTATTCTGTTTATTTATTTTGCTTCTTACGTTACGTTTTTTACAATATTTTTATCAAAGTAGAATATAAAAACACATCCAATTGTTATTTTTATTTTTATCTTAAACGCTTTCAATATAATTCTTGTAATAACGAAATCGCCATCATCTCCCGCGGGTGTCGTAAGAGGCGACAAAGGGAATAAGCGTGGCGACTGCAACAGCCTCCCAAGATGATACATAAGCCATATTTGAGGGAGATCTATCACTGTAGTGGACCTCTTATGGCTGAAATGATGTGAATTGCGAAATCCCGGAGACGGGATTATTCAAATGCCCGTAAAACACGACTATTTCAAAACAGAAATAGCTACGAGCTGTTTGTGAAGAGATCTTTGTTGGACATGGTCCTTAGTTGTGACCTTTCTACAAAGTGGACACAAAGAACATCTGTTCTCTGAGAGTGAATATTGTGACGATGTGACGACCGGTCTGGCCTAGTGGGTAGTGACCCTGCCTATGAAGCCGAAGGTCCTGGGTTCGATTCCCAGTCAGGGCATTTATTTGTGTGATGAGCACAGATATTTGTTCCTGAGTCATGGGTGTTTTCTATGTATTTAAGTATTTATATGTATTTATTT
Organism: Grapholita molesta; assembly: GCA_022674325.2. Classification (NCBI taxonomy): domain Eukaryota; kingdom Metazoa; phylum Arthropoda; class Insecta; order Lepidoptera; family Tortricidae; genus Grapholita; species Grapholita molesta. The sequence goes on from CP053139.2 coordinate 8,422,473, forward strand.
ATTATATATATCGTCGCCTAGTACCTGCAACACAAGCCTTATTGAGCTTACCGTGGGACTAGGTCGATTTGTGTAAGAATGTCCCGAAATATTTATTTATTTATTTATTATTATTTATTATTGTGAATAAGCATATAAAAACGTATTTAAAAATAATAGCTAAGCTATACATTGTGCGAGGAAACCACCAGCTCCTCGGTCACCAGTTACGCCAACCAGAAAAATAATTAATTATAACTGTTTCTTTTAGCAGTATTGTACAGTCAGCAGCAGTGGTTAAGCGAATGCGGTCAAACGCTGGTCAGTCTTGTAAAAAAAATGTTATTTTTACCCTGTTTATGAAAGTCAAGTCCCCCCAGTAAGGGCAATAATTTGAGATGAGCATATAATAAATATTCAAGAGTCATGGACGTTTTCTATGTATTTAAATATTTGAATATTATAATTATATATCATTTGCTGAGTAGGTACACAAGCCTTCAGATCTGAACGTGGAGTTCAGTCAATTTGTGTAAGGAGGTCATGTAGTATTGAAATTTATTATCTTAACTACAAAAAAAAAAAAAAAAGGTCCACACATAACTTTATGGTTTTAGTAAGTCGAAAAATAAATGAAAACCTACTTACTAACGTAAAAGTTTAAAGAAAAACGTATACTGTTTAAAAATCGTAGATAATGGAAGTTTATTAAAGATTGTATCTTAATGAAGAAGAGTTGAATGGCGGGGCTGTGTTCATACTTTACTGAGCACTGAGCATAGTCGAGTTTCATGCTTTATTTGCCCCTTTGCATGCGTGTCAACTGAGTGTAAGCGCTGGATAACTCAGAAAACCCCTATTTACAACCACCGTACACAAATGCCTGTTGAATTTGATCTTTATGAGTGAAGGCCTTTTTTTGGAACAAGTAAAAATGAGATTTCGTCGCGGATAGTGCAAACGGACAAAAATCGATAGAGTTCGAAATTCAATTAATGTACAAAGAAACTGAGGCTCTAGTGTAAGTTACTTTTGACGTAAAAAACGTCTCGAACGCGTTAGTGATAATGTTATTTGTATGGGTAACTCTAACGCGATGGTAAAGTAATATTACGTTGAAACTTACACTCAGGGCTCAGTATCTTATTGCATTTGTTGATTACGCGGTATTGCACTATTCGCGACGACTTTTTATTATCATAAGTAATCATCATTCCGCCATAAGACGTCCACTGCTGCACAAAGGCCGCCCCCAAATATGACTTGTACCTATCATCTTAGGGAGCAGTTGCCAATGTTGCCATAGTTTCCATCCAAGCATGGCGGGTTGGAGTCCGCAGTTTTGACGGACTCTGGAGCCCATCCGACAGTTTTACCTTTTACCCCTTTGTCGATGTGAGGTGGTGCTATTCTCAGTCGACATAACACGAGGGCGGATTAGTTATATACTTTCTTAATATATAGAATATAATATAACACAAAAATTATTTATAAAGATCTCTGTTGAACTTCCCGTCGCACACAAGTGTATCTAAGCTTTTACTCATTATAGGTGTTGTAATGTAATTGTACTTTTTTTATTCATTAAATAAAAAAATACAATTTTACTCCTCCAAATATTCCTTAAAAAAGGTTCCCATTTAACAACGATGTAGGAACCTTTTTTCTGATGGGTGGTTTTAGAAAGATAAAGAAAATACAAAGTGCCGTCAATCTGTCAGTCGCAAGGAGCTCTTAACACTTAATTGGGGCCACAAATACGGCTTATTTTTAAGGTTTTTAAAGGTATCTGCCCACTACACCGTATAACCGTAGTAGGAACGTGTCAGGCGAAAAAAATATTATTTGTATCGAAAACTATGGAGACTGCCCACTAGGACGTTTCGTCACCGATCGACACCGACACGTGCCGTGCCCGGACCGTCAAATTTTGTCGACGAGAATATGTGGACACGTTCAGTGGGTGTAGTTCGTGTCGTGTTACAATCCGTGTCTGATACGTTCATAATACGGTCACGATACGGTCTAATGGGTAGAAGCCTTAAAGCGAGAAAATAAATAATATGTATCTTACAAAATTTTGCCATGTGATGCCGGCTGACTAGAATTGCACCACCCCATTTCCTCCCGCGGGTAACGGTACAATGGCAAAGAGAGACAAGAAATGTTGACCCAAAAACTTTATTTTCTAAGTAAAAAATTCTGACGTCCATTTCTCGCGAACTTTGTTTGTGGTTTTGCCCTGCTGATTCCCTTAATCTTCTGTTATGTTTTTTTTAATGTGAAACGAAACTTTTTCTAATATAATTAATACTACTTAGTTACAAACGGATAAACTCACGTGCATTTATATCGTACTATGCGACATATTTCGGGTAAGCTCTGGTACCCGTTTTCAAGAGCGATATAATTACACGTGAGTTTATACGTTTGTACTAAGTAGTAACATATCTCACAACTAACAGTTAAATTTTTTTTACTACACAATCAGAAAATTAAGATTTTATTTACAATCATTACGTAACTAGTTAACGAGTTATTGCATTAAATCTAAAAAAGGCCCTTGAAGCGTTACACAAAGGATGCTGGCGGTATTTCCTCGTTGTATCACAATGCTGATACGTTGTACGAGGAAGCCGCCAGCTCTTCAGTCACCAGTTACATCAACCAGACGCTTCGCGATTTCTGCAAAATCTTTCGCGCCTTTCCCAGTGGCCGTTACAAAAGTTAAGTATTTTTTTGTTAATGTCCTCTGTGATACGCCTGTTCTATTTTGCAGCGTAGACAGATCCCCCACAAAGTGGAACAGAGACCTGGTAAAGATCGCGGGAACCCATAGGATGCTAGAGTCACAAACCGGTCATTATGGGTCGCTTTGTGACCAAGGATCGGACACACGCCCGTCATTTCGAAAATATAACCCTATTCCGTACAGCAGAGACTTCCTTATTTTATTATGTTAAAATATTTTGGAAGAACAGTATACCAATGTTAACGATTACATATGCCCCTATGACGTCGTAGACTGTGAACGGACTTTTTCAACGCATAAATGGGTCCTAAATTCACATCGTTATAGTCTCACAACTGAAAATTTTGAATAAATTTTGGTTATTCTATTTTTTTGGCGAAAGTAAATTTCGGAATGTTAATCATAAATTAATTTGTCACTGGATATAAATTATGGTCCAATAAATGTATAAAATACTATTTTTTTATTAACATAAGGAAGTCTCTGCTGTACGGAACAGGGTTATATTTTCAAAACGGCTTTCAAAGGATCGGACAAACGGGCGTTTATCCGATCCTTGTTTGTGACAGGTTTTCGGCTGATAATAATATGATGATGATGACCTATAAAACCACTCGGCTATCAACACCAGTATACACTCCAAGTTAGATTAGAAAAAGTTAACGCGGAATTACCCCGAAGTATGAAGTACAAAGTCTTTGTGGAGTTCGTTTTAAGTTTCTTTTATTTTATTGCTCCAATAAACACTGAAAATGTTTTAAGCCTTGTTGGTATCTTCTCGAATGTGCGGGAAGGCTTCCAACAAGTACAGCAATTTAACTTAGACGTCGACGATATCATATTATCGACATAATATTACATTTGAGCCAGTGCCGTGTGATGCCGGCTGACTAGAATAGCACCACCCCATCTCATCCCGCGGGTGTCGTAAGAGGCGAAAAACAAATCCTACGGACGGGCAGTAGCGTCCGTTGAAACCAAATCTACAGCTACTGCGACGGCCAACCCGCCTGCCAAGCGTGGCGACTATGGCAACAACCCCCAAGATGATACAAGTCATATTTGTGGAAGGCCTATGTCCAGTAGTGGACTGCATACGGCTGAAATGTATGTAAATGTATTAAAAAAAGTTCAATTTCACGTTTGTCCAAATTGAACCTTATTGCTTATAGCTTAAGGTTTGATTTAAAAGTTCTGTTCCGCGGCTTAGAGGTTTTAACAGTCACACTAATACTTGTTACATTAATATAACAGTTATAGTTATTAAAATGCTTTACTTCTAGGAATAATTTAAATTATTATTAGGGCCCGGAATTTTGCGTGCGGTTTTGGAAAAATCTAAGGGAGAGAACACTAATGTTTATCGATGTATCGATAAATCGGTCGTGTACTCAGAGACATAGAGATTAATTTATTTTTAATGAAATAATACTTGCGTTATTGCAATCAAAAACCTACTCGGGTTATCTATTCTTTGTAGATACCAGTCTAATATAAAATTATTTTATATTATCTACATACATTTCGTACATTTTTCATCACTAATCATTGAAAGAGCAAAATGTATCATCAGAAAGTTGGAGTTATTATTTTTTATAAACGCTAATAAAAAAACTCGGTTTATCGATACATCGATAAACGTTAATGTTCTCTCCCTTAGACTTTTCCAAAGTCGCACGCAAAATTCCGGACCCTAATTATTATATTTAAAAAAATGCTTTGTGATTTTAAGTAGTTAAACTAATTTATGTAACAGATTGAAAAAGATATAAAGATAACCTATTCATTAAAATTTTATCTTTCTTTTCAATTAAAATACTACTGAACTCTACATTAATTAAATATAAGAACTGAATTAGACTACATCACGTACATACTAACTAATTTAAACTTCATCCCGACGTTTTAACACATTCGCTGCCACCCCCTATAAAAATGTATGGAAATTAACGCACATGTGCGTTGGTGGCAGTGAATGCGTTAAACCCTTTATCAGCGTTCGGGGTCACCGGGTGGACCGATCAAAATTCAAATATTCGACTCTGCTTTGTTGTTATGCAGTTCAATTATTAAATAAATAATGGAGAATATCCCGTACTCATTTACCTTCAATAATAAATGTTACCTTCAATGGTATAAGCACCTTCTCGATCTAATGATAACATTTAGCTTACATTCATTTTTTATTCGAGCCGTTAACTACCGTCATATTATTTCCATGCGTGTCAAATAGACGCACCTTTACCAAACGGTAACGAACAACACGCCTCAACCGTGTCGCTATAGTTAATACAGAAAACAAGACAAAACAATAATCAACCTAAACACAACAACCCAGAGTTGATTATTGCATAATTTTGATTCAAGGCAGGCATTATTAATCATTATAAGGATATTAGTGCCAGAACCACTATGATGGGCGCGTAGCACGAAGTGTTTACTCTTAACACAAAGAGCTTAAGCCATGCATCTGTACTTATGAATTCAACCTTAAGAAATTACAATAAGGTTCAATTTAGGTGGACATTAAATATGACTTGTCAAAGTGTTTCAATCAATTTCAACGTGAAAAGTATATTATTATCTAGATTGTCCGAAAATAGAAGCCCAATGCCAAAACACTTCCTGTGATGTCGCTATTAGGGAGTATTATTGCAATGTTCTGCCGACAGAGCGCAGCACTAGCTCAGCTAGCAATAAGTTTAAGCTCTTAACGTAAATGGTTTAAGTCTATAACAAGTCAAATACTGTAACATTTATTGAAATTGACCAATGTCATAGATAGTATCAATATACTATGTAACGCATTCACTGCCACCAATGCACAATTTTTGGAGAGGGTGGCAGCGAATGTGTTAACCGAGCCAACATGGCCGCACTATAACATACTTTCCGAATACATCCCGCACACCCGTCTACTGTCAATAAACAAATCTAATATGGCAGACAGAATTTCTCATTGAATTAACAATTTTAAACGCAAAATACGTGACAATACTAATTCTGCCGATTCTAAACTACTTATTTTTCACGCTCTTTCATTTGAGTGCAATGCCTTTCGGACTTAGCGCTCCCATTGACGGACTTATTATGGGTATGGGCATAATGCATCGTGGAGGTTCGCTTGTGCTGGTAGAGCCTTGCGTATTATTTCCTATTTATTACCTGGTTTCATGTATTCGGAATTGAAAACCGTCCTACCGGTTTTTTTTCCAATGCAGTGCTCGGAGTTTCCTTGCGGGATCGAGAAATAAATGGGGAGAAACAAAATCACTGACATTGCTCACAGAATTCCTAGACCTAAGTGGCAGTGGGCAGAGCACATTGCCAGAAGAACGGATGACCGAAGAGGCCATAAACTACTCCACTATCGATCTACACGATGGTTCGACCACCTGTAAACAGCTCAGAACCGGTCGGTGTGGAGATCCTTGGGTCATCCAGCTCTGAGTACTTATAGATTGATAAAATATAGGTACCTATTACCTACTTAGGCTCAAGTTTAGGAATCTATGTAAATATGTAATTTTTGGAAATAGATTGACACGAAATTATGATTAAAAAAACTGTCAAGAACGAAACCATAAACGTCACTTCTTGTTGGCTGAAAGCTTTTTGCCCTTCGTCTATGTTTAGGCTTTTATTAAAACTAATGACTTTCCAAGATGGCGGCGGGCAAAAACGCAACCCGCTCCGAGCAGTCGGTAAAAACCTAATTGGCTGTCAGTTTCAAATTGAAAAGGTTTGTGTACATATTGTAAAATGCAATATCATCAAGTGGACCGCATGCTTGTTTGTCACCTTTGTGGTATTCAAAAAAATGTTTAAAAAAATATAAAGGATTTATAATTCAACAACGAGAAAATGCCGGCATCCATGGTACAATGCCTTAAGGGCCTTTTTTAGATTAGATTCAAATCCTTGTATATTATTTGAAAATGAAAATAAAGTATTATGCCATATTTGTATACTTTTTTTTTACTTTTTGATTTTTTTCTAAGTTACAAAGTTGTATTAATTGTACGGAATCATTCCGTTGTTCCACATTTACAAACTGCAATTTTAGTAAAAAAATAAATTATTAATCGACCATTTCACCGCTGTCAAGGAATGTAACAAATAAGTAAAATAACATAAGGCACTGTTCTTGTTTCTGTGTTCGACCGCGAGCTAGTAAGCTATGAGCTATCAGCTATTTCACGGGACAAAAGAAAATCACTCCCGTGTAAGTAAAAGAGAGATATATATAGTTAAAGCTCATCGCCCGGCGATGAACTGCGATCGCCCGGCTATGAGATATATGTCTCTTTTATTAACACGGGATCGTATCGTATCTTACTAGCTCGCGGTGGGTCCAGTGCCTAATATTAGTTTACTCTTAAAGCATGACGTTTTTCGGCTTTGCGTTTGGCAAAGTGGTAATTGAACTTTATATAAAGCCACGAGGCGGCCCGGTCATGGAGCTGCCGGGTGATGAGATGACCAAAATATTGGTGAAACGCGTGAAATCAATTCATCATTAGCTGCACAGTTCTGCATCAAATTACCTTATTATTTGTATGTCTCTTCCGTACACGGAACAATGGTGTTCTGGACATTTGGGAGGCGTACGCGGAGCCAGATCGAGCCAACGCGCAGAGGCCCTTTCGACAATTTAATGAAATGTAAGGGGTACACTAAGCAGATGTTGCCCCTGTCCGTATCATGGGACGCGCATAGAGACAGCACCCGTCATGGTGTAAGGACTATTGAGTTATAATGGAATCTAGAATGTACTAGGCTATTGGGTGGAAAGGATGGACTAGCTACTGGGCTATTGGATAAAAAACCGGACGTCTGCCTAATAAAATGGTATTCAATTTTATTTCCGGCAGACGGTGACTCGCCGAGATGGGTCCCCACAAAAAGCGACATCAAAGATGGCTCAAGGGCAACACCTTATTATTATTAATATTATACACTTAACCTCGTTTATGAATAAAAACAAAAAAAATATTAAGACGACTTATTTTGGGGCGCACATTTGACATTTATATCTCAATACCTTAGGTAACTTAATTTCTTTTACCTATTATTATAATGCATGTTACATTTAAAATAAGCAAATTAGGTTAAGTTTAAAGAGCTTGCTGCTGTTGATAAATAATAAAATCAAAACTTTGCTTTTTTATAAAATAATAAGGAGTACTATACACGCCACGCCCGATTGAGCACACGGTCATCCGCTTGTGTATAAAGTGCTTATTCTGCCTCCTTGTACAAATTGTACACGACCAAAACATCTATACACAATTAACCTTTATTGCAATTGGACTAAGGTTCATAAGTGTTTACTTATTTTTGGCGTTTGTCCTCGGTGACAGAGTGTACGCACAACAGCAGATTAATTTTGATGTCGTTTATTTTTTAAAGCCTAAGCGTAAATTATGGGGTTAATAAAATTTGTTGAATTATCTACTTGGATAACTTTGACTCTGCTTATGAAGCCGGCGGTCCCGGGTTCAAATCCCAGTGTTTAGGCATTTACTTGTGTGATGAATACAGGTATTTTATTGTACCCGAGTCATGGAAGTTTTGTACGTATTTAAGTATTTGTATAATATATCGATGTCTGTACGCACAAGCCTTATTGAGCATACCGTGGGGCTCAGTCAATTTTTATAAGAATGTCCTGTAATGCCTATTTATTATACCTAAACAGTATCATTCAAATAGGTATAATTATTTATAATAAAACCATTATAAACTGTAAATAACATTAGAATAAGAATAACCAATCCAGAAAAGTATAACATATACATTTTGCACTCAATCTTTCATTTTAGTAGCCATCTGAACAAAAATCGGATGATTAAATATATTGCGCGATCCTTTAACTGTAATTTTATATTAACTGAGTCGTGAAGAGTAAACCAATGCCAATTCATTACCATACTAACCTCATTACCCCGATGTCAATTACCCTCTGAATATTCTAAATATTCTGCAGCAGTGCTAAAATGCCTAACTTATAGCTCGCCTAATAAAGCGAGACTGCTCCTCGCCTTGCATATTTAATTCTGCCTCTGTTGGTATAAAATATCAAATAAAAATGCGTAAGTAACAGTCGTTTAATAAAGTTTGTCCACGGCCATTAGGACAGAGCAGAGAAAAAATAAAAAAAATAAAAAATAAAATAAATATTTCGGGACAATCTTACACAAATCGACCTAGTCCTACGGTAAGCTCAGTAAGGCTTGTGTTGCAGGTACTAGACGACGATATATATAATAGATAGATACATATAAATACTTAAATACATAGAAAACACCCATGACTCAGGAACAAATATCTGTGCTCATCACACAAATAAATGCCCCGACTGGGAATCGAACCCAGGACCATCGGCTTCAGAGGCAGGGTCACTACCCACTAGGCCAGACCGGTCGTCAAAGAAAATCATGATATCTTTTTCTTACACTACCTCTTTTAAACTGAAATAAAAGGTAAGATCCATTTTGTTTTATCAAATTCCGATATAAGAAAATTCGGAAATGACTTCACCTCAATGACTTAGCCAAGCACTAGTTTCTTGTAAGTATCAAATAATTTTGTATTGTGGCAATTTCACGACGGTATTATTTCCTTAGAAGACGTACTCGGACATCTTGAAAATAATGTTTAAATCAGTATTCATTGCTGCAGTAACAATTACAATGTTGAATATATAAACCTTTTTAACCTTTTCTACGAGTATACTCTAACCCCTTATTAGCCTTATTCATATAAGTATATCAAACGTACATTAGATAATGTATGTTTTGTCTTTATCATCCAAAAACAACTTTCAAAGTGACAGATAAGGGTGGTAAGTTTAAACCGTTTATCTATAAAGTTACATATTTCAGCTTCAGTCTCCCTGATCTGAACGAACGAAAGAACGACATAACACAACATTATTTTTCGCTCCGTTTGCTTTTCTACAATCGAATGGCATTGTAGACGGCTCTGTACTACTTATTATTTTCCTTCGGGAAAACTCGGATCTTTATCGGAATACGATGACACCCGAACTTTCAATTAATTGGGTGACATTTTTATATCCATTAACATGGATTTCTATTTGGTGTCAAATGTCAAAGTAAAAAATGACATGTGACATTAAACAATAAAGTTCCATATTAATAGATATGAAAATGTCACTCATTTAATAAATTCATTGATTGACAGTTGGGCTGTCGTCGTATGTCGATCGAGATACGAGTTATCCCGATGGAAAACAGTCTTGCACTACATTTGTAGCGAGTTGAAACCTTCGATTTGTTTGTAATTAACGAGGTCGCACTCTTACAGATAATAACCACGGTAATTAAACGTCGCATCGTGTGCAAAGGTTTGACAACAGAACCCAGTTTTAATTAACGCGTTTTATGCTGCCGTTTTGAAAGGGTGATAGGTTAACGTAAGCCATTTATCATCAAGGAAACAAAATAAAATAATCGCTGATCGTTTCAAGAAAAAAAAAGTACATTATCTTAATTCAAGGTAAGGTATTTACTCATTAAATTATTATTTGATACAAGAAATTTGTTCATGGCTACAAATTACACATTATATTTCTTAGATTAAATTGCTTTAAATTTCCTTATATTGATATTGAAAAAAAAAGTAAAACAACAAAAATTAAAACTTTTTTTTCATGAACGTGAAATACATCCGATAGTTTTATGGCGATAGAAGGTACTATGTTGGTCCTTTCTATTTTTTTTTTCTTTTTTTTTATGACATAGGCGGTAAACGAGCAGATGGATTGCCTGGTGGTAAGCATTACCGTCGCCCATGGGCACCCGTAACACCAGGGGAGTCATAAGCGCGTTGCCGGCCTTTAAGGGGGTTTGGAGCTCTGGGAACCTTACTCACCATCAAGAACACAACACTGCATACCTGAAAGGTAGCAGTGCTGTTATGGCTGTGGTCTTCGGTAAGGAGGAGGTACTTCCCCAGTTGGGCTGCCCCAGATTCAAGCGTGATGGTCATCGCTGTGCTCTACCTCTCATTGTTGAACGTAGGTTAAGGACATACCCGGGTCCAATGACTAATTATTAAACTCATAATAAAACAAAAAATCTAACATAGGCCTACTGGAAACATCAAATAAAAACTTACTCTTTAAAAGATCCACCCACATACTTGTTTTGTAACCTTTTACGAATTTTAATACCCTATACACTCCCACGCAGTTTAAGGTATTTACGATGAGGCCTCAGGCTGATACAAGATCGGAACTTCGAGAAAATGTAAATCCCATGGAAATATTCTACGCGGAAACATTTTACGCAACTTCGGTACTTTTGTTTTAGGGTTGACAGATGGTGAAATCAGAAAGGATGACATGGAAGATCCCAAGTAACTGACATAGCTCGCACCATAGCACAGTTGAGGTGCTAATGGGTAGGCCACATAGCCTTGAGAGACGAGATGGACAAAAAAAATCTAGAGTAGCGTCCAAGGATTAGCCGTGTGATGCCGGCTGACTAGAATAGCACCACCCCATCTCTTCCCGCGGGTTTCGTAAGAGGCGACAAAGGGAAAAATCTTACGGACGGGCAGCAGCATCCGTCGAAACCCAATCTACAGCTACTGCGGTCGCCACACCGCCTGCCAAGCGTGGCGACTATGGCAACTACCCCCCAAGATGATACAAGTCATATTTGTGGGAGGCCTATCTCCAGCAGTGGACTGCATACGGCAGTCATCGCTCCCTATAGATAAAACATAGATTGTGTATGAATCTTATTAAATTATTTTTAATATCCAGATATGTTTACCGGAAAAAGAACAGAACCTTAAACACAATTGTTATTGAACTTACTGTAGGACTACGTCGATTTGTATAAAAATGTCTGAAAATATTCTAGAACTTTTTAGGCATGCGCTGGCATAAGTACAAAGTCATAGTTCTCATATCATGATTACTATAATGTTACAATAGGCTTTAACCTACACTCAAAACTCACACGTAAAATCTTTGCCTTCTCAAAACGGGTTGATAATCAAATTCTGTATCACTCAAGTTCTCAATCTCCTAAACGTCTCGGATAATCTCATATCGGCAGCAACCCTGGGCGGAGTCAAACATTATTAGGGGGAAAGTGAGTAATTTCCGTAAGAAGCCGGCAAAGGCAAACTTTCGGGCCGGCTACTTATCGAACGTGTAAAATTACTTTTACGTACTTTCACGATGTAACAACCCAGTAAATTACACATTTGTAAATACCGAAGACTTACTCGAGTTTCGGGCACGGAGATTTGCAAGTTGAAATTAATGTAAAACCCTTTAGATAATTTAAGATAAATTGCGGCATAATTTATGTTTTACAACACGTACAAACTTGCACGTGTGATCTTAAATTTTACTGGTACAGTGGTAAAGTACGTAAGTACAATACTAAAGTATTAATGTGTTCATTACATAACTATCTACTAACAATGATACATATAATGAAATGTATAAATACCTACACTTATAAATAGGAGATATATTTTTGTGTTTATAAGGTTTTTATTGTGAAATTAGGATTGTGACTGACATATTTACAACATGTAAAAACTTTTTTGTAATAATAACAGCAGCAATAAATTGTATATTAGTGAAAGATAATATTTCTATCTGTTTATTTTAAATACTCGTTGCTCTGTATATAATGAATAAAAAATTATACTGCTAATACTGACTAAAACGAATGTGTCATTTTCTATACGAAGTGTCGTCTAATGTCAAAGGCACTTATATTTTTTTTAATGGTGCTGTACAAGTTCAGCTCGATCCGAAATAAGCGTCATCGACAGACCTCGAAGTCGCGGTGGCAATAACATCAATTAACTAGGGATTTCCTTCCGATATAAAATGTATCGATAACTGAATGCTTATTCGGAATTGACATTTCATATATTATTAGCTGTAAAATTTACAGAATAATTGAAAATTAACTAAACTGTGATGATTACTTCCCGTCAATGTTACCTATATAGGAGTTTTTAGGATACTTCTTAGGAATTTTAAAATTCAAATAAAAATCAACCTTTACTACTAAATATTTTTTTCATCAATTTTAATGCAAAGTAAACTGAAACCTAGAAATGCATTTCATTATTTTCATTTAATCAATGATGAACTTTATATTAGTAACAAGTAACAAATTTTGTTAAGTCCATATAAAACGAACGATTTTTCACGTGGGTGCCTTTAATGTGTGTTTCACTATTCAAGTGCTTCTTGACATTATATTTCTTAGCTACGAGGCTTATCTCACATTTAGTACAAAATATCTTAGATCCACGTATGCATAAATCCGGAGAGCTTTTTAGCCAAGAACGTAATAAATTTTCACGACACTGTTTTCTAGGTGGCATTTTACGCGTAATATTAATTCCATCGATTCTCTGAGCGGACAAGATTGTCATATTATGTCAACGTCATGTTTTATACCTACATCCATAAAGTATGAATACCGTTATCTTCGTTAATCGACCTTTACGGACTTCAATCTTCATACTGTATAAATAATACAGTTTAATAGATATTGCAAGTTATCATTAAGTATCTCATAATCATAACATAAGTACTGTCATAAGAAAGTACAACTTATCGATAAAATAATATCGTGTGTCTCTCCCTAGCAAAATTGTATTCGTGCCACGGCGACTTCGAGGTCTGGTCATCGACAATAAATAATATAAATATTTCTGGATAATCTTACACAAATCGACCCAGTCCTACGGTAAGTTCAGTAAAAATTGTGTTATAGATACTAGACGACTATATATATAATAGATAGATATAAATACTTAAATACATAGAGAACACCCATGACTCAGGAACAAATACCTGTGCTCATCACATAAATAAATACCCTGACTGGGATTCGAGCCCAGGACCAGGCTTCATTGGCAGGGTCACTACCCACTAGGCCAGACCGGTCGTCTACAATAGTTCCTTTTAATATCATGTTTCAACTTGCCACAGTTAAGTTCCTATACCATATTATACTTTCAATGCTTAACAAGTTTTGTTATTTCATTACAAACTTAAAACGTTTAAATCAATTGTTAGGAACGGGTAGTTTCCCAATGGAACCTAAATCAAAAGCACGTAATATGTTAAGGGTAGCACCCGAAAGTTTGGGGATGGGCCCCTATTAGAGCAATCTTACATGACGTGGGTGCCTTCCCAACCTTGTGGCGTGACCAAGGTAGTTTAGTCAACATCAAAAGTAGATGGCGGTATTGGAACTTGGTCGCTTTTACACATTTGACAATTTTGTATGGCAGTTGGAATGCCATCTAAATAAACATGTTTAATACTTATAGGTGCGACTGAGAGTTCTCTGTGTAGAGGGTGCATGGGGGCACCACAGCGACAATGTGTCCATCGCCGCTTACCATCGAGTGAGACATGTAGTACTATTTATATATTTTATATATTTGCCACCATTAAGTTATTATTTATTTATTATTTATCAATAGACAGGTAGTAGTTAGATGAAAGGCCCTTGACAATTGTCAGATTATTACATTATACATTAATTATTTATAGACATAATTTCATTATTAGATGTTGGTGGCGCAAAACTGTCATTATGGGACGCTTTGGGGGAGACCTATGTACAGCAGTTCACGTCCTTCTGATGATATGATGATGATGATAAACTCATGGAGTAATATTTAGGAATCGACGCAACAGCGGCGCTACCGCGAGAATCGATTATCGTGCTTTTCGAATGATTGCCTCTGTCGATTGTCACTCTCATAGGTACGCCTTAATTGTAGTACCTAAAAGAGAAAGCTATTCGAAATTTGCGAACTTCGATGTTCGCGGTATTAGGCCTATCTTGGGAATAGCGGCCCGCACGACTTGCGTCCAACAACTCTCAACTTCTATCACATCGATCAAAGTCGTTTACCAGGGAGTTATTAGATAATTACTCACTGTTCCAATAATACAAATTGGTTTACTAAATATATAGGTATAGCACGCTATAGAGACATGTTTCCTACATTATGTTGTTTTTAATTGATTTTCCAATCAGACTAAACGTAGTGTAAATGGTAGATGGGCAAGATCAGCAATATGTCGATGAGTATGCTTCCTATTATACATTAGACTAGACAACACTAGAAACCTATGACGAATATTTGCTAACCCTACCTACGTAAATCTGCGGGGTAATCGGTAGCTTAATGACGCTTAACTTTAGCTTAACTATCGCTCGGTCAGCGACTAAACTGTGTTCAGAAACCATCAAAAAACATGCAGCGGCGCCCTTTCTGCTAAGTGTGGCGATTATGGCATATTTATTACCCAATCAGAGATCTCTCCCTGTGGTGATGCGTCAGAGGCTTGAGTTCAGTAATGCATGATCTTGGCTGATAGACTATCATCTTTTCAGCCGTAAATCATCCGTTGCTGGTCATAGGTCTCCCACAAAAGTGATCTGCATCATCTTGGGGGGTTGTAGCTATAGTCGCCAGGCTTGGCAGGCTGGTTGGTGACCGCAGTAGCTGTAGATTAGGGTTCAGCTTACCCTACTGCCCATCTGTCGGTTTTTTCCTTTATTACCTCTTTCGAGAACAGACAATCTATCCAAGTCTAGATCGAAAATGCCTGAAAGAGTGACCCTCCTTTGTGTCTTTAGCAAAACTATTCGACATGTACTATTTTGGACCCGGGTATGTCCTTAAACTACGTCCAACAATGAGAGGTAGGGCACAGCGAAGTACCATCACGCTTGAGTCCGGAGAAGCCCAACTGGGGAAGTACCTCCTCCTTACAGAAGACCACAGCCATAATAGCACTGCTACCTTTCAGGTATATAGTGTTGTGTTCCTGATGGTGAGTAAGGTTACCAGAGCTCTAACCCCCTTAATGGTCGGCAATGCGCTTGTGACTCCCCTGGTGTTACGTGTGCCCATGGGCGACGGTAGTTGCTTACCATCAGGCAATCCGTCTGCTCGTTTGCCACCGATTGTCATAAAAAAAAAAATGTGCATCCTTCCCATTCTAACTTACGGTGCTCAAACCTGGTCATTAACAGAAACTTTAACGTCCAATCTTAAGGTTTGCTAGCGAGTATGGTGTTCGCAGAACTGACAGAATCAGGAACAATATTACAGCGCTCCATATTTGTGGATCTAAACGTGGGTGCCAAGACCGCTAAGCTAAAGTGGGACTGGACTGGGCATGTGTGACGGAAATGGTGGGCCAAAATTCCTACTGAGTGGGAACCACGAGACACCATAGCCGGCCGCTGGGATAAAGGCAGATTGGTCTGTGTTGTGGGTGGTGGAAAGCAGATAGCGCGATGAGCTTGACGCATTTTTTGTAGAATGGCGGGAAATTACTGCAACTGGACTGAATGGGGCCAAGAAGATCTTTGCCCAGCATTAAGACATTAAAACAGACTATTAAAAAATATATAAAAGTTTGTTCATCTAGCCAACGAAACATCGTAGTTTGCTGTTGTTGTGTTAGGATATAAAATTACATTTGTGAATAAAAATAACAATGAACAGCTGTGAAATGAACTCTCTACCGAACTTTTCCCAAGGAGCTCCAGTGTGAGATTCTTAAAAAAAGAGTGAATTGGTTCTTAAAAGATACGCAACGCGCGTGGGGATCCTCTGTAGTTCATGGCGTCCATAGGCAACGATTTCTGCTTACTATCAAGCGGGCTGTATGCTTGTTTCTCAACGTCACAGTGTTTAAAAAATCACACCTTTATTTCAGATTTCATAAATATTTTAACTATCTGTTGCAAGATATCTAAAGTTACTGGACCAACTTACAACAACCCCGGTAACGTTAAGTCAGTTAAGCAAGAGCATGCATTTAAAATGCAGCGAAGCGCCAAGAAATGGTCTAAGGAAATGCAACAAACTGCAGTGGCTGGCTAATTACCCAAGCAATGCAAGTGCAACGTCGTTAGTAGGTACATGTATCCGTATGCAGTCCCCTGCTGGACATATAGGCCTCCCACAAATATGACTTGTATCATCTTGGGGCTAGTTGCCGTAGTCGCCACGCCTGGCACGCGGGTTGGCGACAGCAGTAGCTGTAGATTGGGTAATGACGGACACTGCTGTCCGTACGATTTTTCCCTTTGTCGCCACTTATTACAACACCGGCGGGAGGAGATGGGGTGGAGCTATTCTAGTAAGCCGCATCACAAGTACATGTGCGAAGATATAACTGACGGATGGGCAGCAGCGTCAATCATCATCATCTTCCTCGCATCTTCCCGGTGGTCTGGAGGCCGCTTGGCAACTAATCGTATGACAGTGACCACTACCTGACCTTCCAACCCTGAGGGTAAACTAGGGCTTATTGGGATTAGTCCGGTTCCCTCATAATATTTTTCCTCACCAAAAAGAGGTTGGCAAAAAATATACAATGATATTTCGTACGTAAGTCGAGAAAAACTTAATGGTACGAGTCGTTGTTTTAACCTGCGACCTCAGGATTGCAAGTCGCACGCTCTAACCGCTAGGCCACCAGCGCTATTTTCAACCAACAATCCCCAGAACCAATAAAGTAATTTCGTAATCAGCTAAATGAAACCTCGAACCTAGCCTATTAATTAAACAATAATTATAATTGATTTAACAAACATTTGCTGGCTTCCAAAGAAAGATCAGGTTGCAATGCCTATTGAATACCCATAGCTCATAATAAGCCCTAATATAGTACAAGCGAGATGCACAGATAGTAAACTCGATACTCGTTATCGAAAACCGTAATGTCACAACTCATGGTCAGGGTATAGAATACCCAATACTTGCATTGGGTCTAATCGTCTCCATTATGGACTTCATTGCTCTTTTTTATGACAAAGGTGGCAAACGAGCATACGGATTGCTTGATGGTAAGTAATTACCGTCGCCCATGGGCATCTGCAACACAAGGGGAGTCACAACCGCGTTGCCGGCCTTTAAAGGGGGTTGGAGCTCTGGGAATCTTAGTCACCATCAGGAACACAACACTACATACATGTGGTCGCTGTGGTCTTCTGTAAGGAGAAGGTACTTCCCCAGTTGGGCTTCTCCAGACTCAAGCGTGATGGTACTTCGCTGTGCCCTACCTCTCATTGTTGGAAGTAGTTTAAGGACATACCCGGGTCAAACTATCATTTACTATTTTTCGAAGTTCGCCATTAGTCTAATACAAAATATGTGTTTCATTGACAGATATGACCGAGGGTGTGTAGCGAGGGACGTTTTATTAAAAACCTATATTTACATTTGCTTTCCAGTTGTTTCAGCGGTTTAATTGTGACGAGATAACAGACAGAAAGAGTTACTGTCGCATTTATAATATTAAAAGTAATTTAGTAATAATGTACTTATAGATATCTTATCTTAATATACATATATACATGTACAAGTATATAGGGGGTAGCATAATTTATACATCTCCTCAGTGAAAGAAGTCATTACGTCGTCGTGTCTACGAAGGATTGTCATTATACACACATACACATACACACATATAGGTAATTCATAGCACCGGCTACGACCATCGATGCTAGTGCTACGACGTCCTACTAGCACGCTACGCGTGTAGTGCTACGTTGCTACCATCGAGAGATACCTTTTAACTGATTCATTGCGGATGGTACGACAGGGGAGTTATCAATGTTTTTAACGTGTGGTCTATGACACTTTTTTTTTTGGAACCTGACTTGGGCTTTATGCACATGTGTGGTGCGATAGAGCAATCGGACTGTGTGGGGGAAGGTAGCCTGGGGATAAACCAGGACCATTCCGACTACTGAGTTTTCGCTTCCAGCGAGATTGGTTGAGACGGTCTCAACCGAATCTGAGTGGTGTGTAATGGAATCGAGCGAATGGGAGTTTTATTGCTGGCCTATGACACGAGTATTATAATATAATAAAGTAATATATCGTCGATAGACTATTGCCAAGGCCAGTTAATAAGTTGTAAGCTCATCCCTCGGTATTCCTTCTAGCTCATCTAAAGGAGTGGTTCCTAGAGTATGCAAGCGAACTTTAGCCACTTGGAGCAAACTAATTAGTCTAATGCTCGCCTTGCTCCTCAATCAAGTGTCCTCTGACTGCCAGAAGTCGTCGACGAATGTTTACTTGCAGTTTCGTACAATTAAGGATGACTCACGATACACTGTCGCGTCTCCTACACGTCGCCCTCCCGAGCCCGAGCCTTCCGTTGACCCACCGGGCACTCACCGGCCCGTGTGGCCTGACACTCGACATTAACACGAGCGTCGTTCTATTCAGCCATTTGTTGCGAGTAGACGATCATCACACGCCCGTCGATATCCCGTGGACATCACATCGCCTTCCCATCACCGGACCGAGCAGAGCCTTTTTACATAGATGTAACGTCCGTCACATAACAAGCCTGGCAACTATGGCAACTACGCCCCAAGATTATACAAGTCATATTTGTATGAGATCTATGTCCAGCTGTGAAAGACTTACGGTCGAAATGATGATGATGACTGTTATATCTACTGTACATCAAAATGACTCAATTACGGTTCTTTGTAAAGTCCATTCTGTCCAATTTAATATTCGTTTAAATATCACCCGAGCCGCAAAACAAATCAACAATCACTATGTCTATAACCTATGTATATACCCGGCAAAGAAAAAAACGGCAGTTTAAACATCTTCAAGCAGGTAAATGAGACGCATCATCCATAAAGCATAATAATTTTGCAGACTTGGTAATGCCGGCAATACGGCACTAAATTGGACCCATTATCGAATGGAATCTGATCACTTCGACAAAATCTAATTACTTTGATGGGCAACTTGCAGCTCAATCAGAGTCGAGTGTGCACTGTGCACTGTTCAAACAACACATTCCAGTTAGTTGCCTGGCACGAGCGAGTCGCTCAAACGGGCCAGTGTTCCAACCTCTAGTCGCTCAGAACTCAAAACTTGCTAGGCCAAATGCAACTAGGGTTTGTCATAATTCAAATTCAATGGGAGACCTTTTTATAGGCCTTTTTTATAGGCGGCTAGAGGATAAGATGGGGAAAATAAAATCAACGGCCTATTATTGTAGACAGAGATAACCCTGATCTAATTCTGATCTTACCTTGTCAAATGCTTTAGGACACATTAAATTTTAATTAACTATTGTTTTAACACAACAGTCTTGTCATTCACAGCATCAGCAGAAGCAAAGTAACCGAAATCCTCCCGAATCGCTAAACTTATATGGCAGTGGGCGGGGCACATTGGACGTAGAACCGATGGTCATTGGGGCGTAAAGGTTCTCGTTTGGAAACCACCACTGGAAAGCGCAGCGTGGGCAGACCTCCACAAGGTGGATCGACGACATGGTAAAGATCGTGGGAATTCACTGGATGCGGGTGTCACCGGTCATTGTGTGTCGCTATACGCAACAGTGGATGTCCTTCGGATGATATGATGATGATGATGATTTTTACAAGATCGGGTCAACTATCATCGGTGTAGGACGAAGAAGAAACTTAGCAAAGGGAATTTATAAATAGCCGATCATAAATGTAGACTATATTATCATAAACCCGAGTCCATTGACAAATGACAATCGTGTCCATAAAAGTAGTTTAATAGTTTTGATCTTAAAGCATGTAATTTCCCACGCTCCTCACGAGGATAGACAGTAAAAATCTTATGATCATCTTTCCTTCATAAACAAAACAACAGAAAAAAGAAAAAGAATAGTCTTTTCATATTATAACACTAACTACCCTTTTTTTTGTCACTGGGGAAATGCGTTTACGCATCGCCCCCGGGCCTGGGGTAGGCCCATGATGGTAGTGAGGGGGTATGTGGGACTCTCTCCTCGCTGCTCCTCTTGCTAGCCAAGAGGAGGGGAGGAGAATACTCACTAAAAACTCAGCGGCGTCCGCATTGCCGTTAGGGGGAGTGCCACTGGATCACGATCGCACTCGACGGTGACACTCCCCGGCAGCCCAGCCAGCAATAGCCGGGCCTTAGGAGAAGAGAGCCATGTCGCAAATGTCTCAATTTTCAGACGGGTAGGGCCAAAAGTGTGGGTTCCCCAACCCACGGCCCTACATAACATTACACTAGCTAGTGCTTTGCCTTGCACGTATAGGTATAAGTAGAATTATATATAGGATAGGTAGCGATGGGTATTTAACAACAAAAAATATTCATATTATCTACGTTCTAATAGTGAAAGAGTTTTAAATTAGTTCATTAGTTTTGAAGCCTATTCAATACAAAGAAAAACTAACACTCAAATCTTTATAAAGTCTATAAAAAGTATAGTAGTAGTACATAAGTGTAGATATTAATATCTGTTGAAGTAACTACAACTGCCAAGCAGACACTACTACAATACACGTCAATACACCGTGGAACCAAATTGCATTCATTGTTGAGCAAAGAGCCAGCCTAATTAGTTTTATCGGAGCTTGCGATTCAATCAGAGTCAAGTGTTAGCACTGTTCATTATAGTTACTCGAGTAGGCGAGTGACTCAAACAAGCCACTAAAATTGATAAGGATAGTTGCCTCATCTTTCATACATAACACTTTGCCTGTCCCCATATAAAACACCAAACTTACAAGTCCAACAGTATTTAAGATGGAAATGTGACCACACAATGGAAGGATGGACTCCTTAAAATCTTCATGTACTGACATTGAGGGCACGCGGAGTCGAAATATGTTAATATTATAAATGCGACTGATTTTCTGTCGAGCTGTATCTCTTTAAAAAAAAAATTAAAAATCATTTATTTCGAACGTATTTCAGTCCATAATTAGGTTAGTATACACAAAGCACAAAACAAAAACAGGATTAGTAACAAATACAAAAAATTAAAAATTAAAACTAATATTTAATAGCGGCGGGAAGGGACACGAACTGGAGCGTGCAGTCCGTCCCAGTGCCGCAAAATCGGGCAATCCACCCGTTCAGCAAGCAAGTTCAGGATGCTGTTGGTGCCACCCCGAATACGGCCCATTAGAGAGGCAGTTCTGCTGCGCAATATTGCGTGGAATCCCGGCACGCCCGCCGCCGCGAACATGCCGGACACACTACAATAGCGAGGAAGACCCAACAGAATCCTGAATGCATTATTATATTGCATTCTTTAAACCGCTAAACAGTTTTACCTGAAATACTGAATCGAGATAGTTTTAACCCTCACTTGTCTTTTTTTCCATGCACCATCTCCTTTAGGAGGTTGGCGACCATATCTCGGTATCTTCAATCATGTCAACTAGTCTTTGTATGCTTTAGTTCATGACTGGCACGTCATGAGTGGACAATGTTCTGAGCGCCACGCTTCTCTTCGATCAAGGACATAGAATCATTTTAATATACATTTAAGGCATTGAAAAGGGTGGAATTTTGGGTGGATTTTTTAAAAAATTTTTTTTTTTTATGACATAGGCGGCAAACGAGCAGACGGATTGCCTGGTGGTAAGCAATTACCATCGCCCATGGGCACCCGCAACACCAGGAGAGTCACAAGCGCGTTGCCGGCCTTCAAGGGGGGTTGGAGCTCTGGGAACCTTACTCACCATCAGGAACACAACACTACATAGGTACATGAAAGGTAGCAGTGCTATTATGGCTGTGGTCTTCTGTAAGGAGGAGGTACTTCCCCAGTCGGGCTGCTCCAGATTCAAGCGTGAAGGCCATCGCTGTGCCCTACCTCTCATTGTTAGACGAAATCACGGACAAAAACTAGTTCACATATCTTATTAAGGTATATTTGATGGTGCTCCTAGCACCCGTCCAATAGCGCATCGCGAACTAATTTCGCAAATTAACTATTCTCCTCTCTAACGCTCTTGAATATTCGTGCAATTGTGAATAGACGACACTATATCTCTATCCTAAATCTAAGTGAAAGGCCTGAGTGAAAGATCGAAGCGGAGCGTTTCGCAGCAGCCTGCAGCGTGGCGTTGAGGTTCTAAGCGATTTGATTAACTTGAAAAATATATATAAAAGCCTGGGCAGAGAGTACCATTTTGTACCGTTTGGCGTAGAGACGCTAGGTCCATGGGGTCCCAGCACGCACAAACTTTTTGCAGAAATCGCGAAGCATCTGGTTAATGTAACTGGTGACCGAAGAGCTGGCGGCTTCCTCGCACAACGTATCAGCATTGCCATACATCGATGAAATGCCGCTAGCATCCTTGGTACAATGCCTCAAGGCACTTTTTTAGATTTTATACTGTAACTAGTTAAGTACTTGTAGTTATCATAATACGATTGTAATTTCTGTAAATAAATGTCTCTATTTTCTCAAGACTTCACTATTTTAAGCCTCAACCGTAAGTCGCCATATTTAAGGATAATTATTAGTTATGTTGACTATGCGTGGTACACTTTAAATTCAAACAAATTTATCTTTAGTTTTTTAACATTTATCAAACCTAGTTTTCACTAATTGAAAAGCGCGTATTTCACGAACAGGCATTTAAACTTATGTCATTTCTAAAAACAAAAACCGGCTTTAAAAGAGAAGTTTTAATGATAGCAGAACACTGGGGAACAAATGCGTTTTAAAGCTTCTACAGAGAAAATGACACTGTCTCTCTCTTACTCTAGTACAATCAATGACAATCATATATTTTACAACAAAGGTCATAAAGATATGTGTCACGCTCTAATGTCTGTTACACATGCGTCCACTGTTGGACCATCGACAGCCACAGGGAGCGATCTTCAGCATATTGCATGACTGGTTTGGACGAGTGGGTAGTGACCCTGCCTAAGAAGCCGAAGGTCCTAGGTTCAAATCCCAGTAAGGGCATTTATTGGTGTGATAAATAAATAATAAATAAATAAATATTTCGGGAATATTTTACACAAATCGACCTAGTCCTACGGTAAGCTCAGTAAGGCTTGTGTTGTAGGTACTAGACGATGATATATATAATAGATAGATACATATAAATACTTAAATAGAAAACACCCATGAGTCATGAATAAATATTTGTGCTAATCACACACAAATAAATGCCCCGACTGGGAATCGAACCCAAGACCATCAGCTTCATAGGCAGGGTCACTACCCACTAGCCAGACCGGTCGTCAGTTTGTGATGAGCACAAATATTTGTTTCTGTGTCATAGGTGTTTTATATTATGTATATATCGAAGCGTACGATAATACAAACAGGTCAACGTAACTTCTCGACTCAACCGTTTATCCGGTGTTCCCTCAGCTCTCCTAATTAGGAAACTCAGAGTAAGTAAACAGGCATTCCCCTAATTTGAAGCAGACGGGCAGCCAGGGCCAGCAAGTAATAATCGTGTCCTATTTTTATTTTGGGTTGTCACAAAAAAACAGTGACATCGTGAATCCCATGGGAAACGCATCAAACTTCGTGGTAACGAGTTTTCGTTCGTCGTATAAATACAGAGCTGGTACCGCGAATATCGAAGCTTGTATATTTGCATTGTTCGCATCTTTCTCTTTTACTCAAATTAAGGCGTCATAAGAGTGTCAGCGACAATCGTTCGAAATTTACGAATATAGTTTTTGGCGGTAGATCGAATGCCACATTGAGTGTAAATTGCCTCAAATATTATAAATAGCATATTCAGCGTAAGAGACAATTTCCTTTGTTTTTAAATACAATACATTCTGCATTTATGGATTTATGAAAAATCGCTTGTCTCATTCGGGAGTCGAGCCGGTAAAATGTGACAAATAATAACGTGCTGTATTTTATAATGCAGATAAGGTTTATTTTTCTATAAGTAGTTATCTATTGTATATGTATGTTCTCATTTTCTACACACACAATAATATACCCTATATATGTATATGTATACTTAGTATGAATTTTTGTTGATATACAAAATTAGAGACTTCGAGTTGCCAAGATAATAAACTTCTTCACTTATTGTAATAATAAGGTTTGTAATTATAAATTTATATTCATTTATACTAAGATTTTATATTTGTATTTTTTTTAATCTACCGTTGTTTTTTTTCTATTATTGTTTTTGTATTTATATTATTTATTGCAAAATAAATGTATCTGTTAAAAAGTATCAGTTACTTCACAGATGTTATTATCTACCTAACATCATAAAACATTCCGCTAGACATTCCCCTTTTTAAAGTTGTACCAATCATATTCCCACAGCGTCATCTGTCTTCCACAATACAGTAACAAAAACTTCTGACTAATTGAATAAATTAGCCTTAACAACACTTGTCAAAATAATTAAGTACCTTTCCAAGCTACAATTTTTTGGCAACCCTAACTGAAATGATACTTGGCCTCTACAAATAATGACGGAGCAAAAAATAAAAACATCGTTTGAGCTGTATTTATTATATAGAGAAAAAGGCTTTTCGGGTGGCAATTAGTATGGTTTATTTACTTGACATTTCTTAATGAACTAGGTGATAAAGAAACATTTTTCTTTTGATATATTTTTATAGTGATATTATTATCGCATGTATTTTTTAAACAAATTGTTATACCTAACTAAAGGTACTAATTTATTCTTACTATCTTGACACTTTCGATTTATTTTAACCGACTTCACAGAAGAGAACGTTATCTATTCAATTGTATGTCCTTTTATTGGCACCGCCACCAAAAATAAAAAGTATTGTACATGATTGTCCTAAGAAATTGTTTTTGTTCTGGGTAGTCCTGATAAAGTAATGAAGAAAATAAAGAAAACAATGATTCGGTATTTTTTGTTTCATCATCAGCCTATCGCAGTCCACTGCTGGACATAGGCCTCCCCAACTTCACGCCATCATGTTCGGTTTTCAGCTTTTCGCATCCAGCTCCTGCCGGCCATCTTGCGCAAGTCGTCACTCCACCTAGCCTGAGGGCGTCCTACACTACGCTTGCCGAGACGCGGTCTCCACTCAAGAACTCGTTTACCCCAACGGTTATCGGTTCTACGGCTTATTAGCCGCCCACTGCCACTTCAACTTGCTCATACGGTCATTTTTTGTTTAAAGTTTATTTAATTTGATTTCATTTGTTTTTTTTACTTTCCGAAGACTGACGCGCTGCACGTATGGTAACTTACAGGTACATTAATCCAAAATCTTAGAACTTGGTTTAACTTTTTTGTGTGTAGTATATTGGTCTAACGCTAACGGTTTAAATGATGATTTGACCTAGTGCTATGTGCTATGTCTTAGGATCAACTAAGGATATAATTTTGAGATAATTACTATTGGACAACCGGCTTATTCTTGTCCCAATGTTTATTAACGGCTAATATTCTAGTTTGTATAAAGATTATTTTCATATGTTATTCATAGACGCTGTCACTGACGTTATAAAGCAGATGTCTCTTTTTAAAACCGTGCGTTTAAAAGAGATAGACACAGTCAACTATCAAGCTGTCACTTAAACTACCAATCACGATCGACCATTTCCCCGTGAGTATACCATTCAAAAAATATATTTCATATTTGTACAACAAATATTGCAATAATATAAAATATTCACATAGCCATTAACAAAAAGAAACCAGCAGAAATCCGAAAACCCGGCATTAAGGTAAAATCTATCTATTATCATTACTCAATTATTCAGTAGGCTTTATAGAGGCTTTTGCTTTGGGGCTGTTCTTTCTTTATTTCCTGTATATAAAAATAAATTGAAATGCGAGTAGTAAAAAAATATTTATTTTGTTAAAGTTTATTGAACAAAAATAAAAATGTGCCACCCATTTTCGACAGGTCAGTTACTGGGCTAAACAGAGGATTATAAGGATGTGTGTGCAAAGAATACATTTATATAATATTTCGTACATAAGGCACTGGTCCCACCGCGAGCTAGTAAGGTATGAGCTATCAGCTATTTCAAGGGACAAAAGATAATCGAACCCGTGTAAATAAAATAGAGAAATATATATTTATATCTCATCGCCCGGCGATGAACTACGATCGCCCAGCTATGACAAGATAGCTCATAGCTTACTAGCTCGCGGTGGGACAAGTGACTAATCCCTGGAATACCGCTGTCAATTTTTTGCTGTTGAAACAATAGGTAACTTTAAACATTACATCAAAAATCGAAGGGTTAATTAAACACACATTATTTATAAATTAACAATTAAATGTAACACAATGAAATTAATCTAACTAAACTAAAAAATGTTACTAAAAGTGTGAAGCGTTATTTATAATGGTCATGTAATATTTAAGCCTAAATGGCCAATTAGGAGAGGTTTATAGCCAAATTGTCATTGGAGTTGTGCCCAATTAAAACTTAGTCCAATTAACAACTAGGCTTTATCCGTGAAACTTAGTACGGCTATTATCAATTTTGTCTCGTTCTAACAAACAGAAAAGTCATAACATCCGATAGAGATAAATGATTATCGACAGCATTTTACTGCTATTGAAATAAGGTAAACAAGTGTACTCTATGCGCCTGACCATACAACATAGGTTCTTTTCACTAACTTGGAAAGTACGTTTTTATTATTTAAAAGAAAGCAAAACTGCATTTTATTCACATGGAAGCAAAGTAATTTCATTAAAATTTTAAATGTTTTTTGCCATTAGCAGGGTTACATGTCAGTAGCAGACACTTGTCAAACAAATTGCGGGAAGTAAATTTAAATATTGGTATTGGACCCGGGTATGTCCTTTAACTACATCCAACAACGAGAGGTAGGGCACAGCGAAGTAACATCATGCTTGAGTCTGGAGAAGCCCAATTGGGGAAGTACCTCCTCCTTATAGAAGACGACAGCCATAATGGCACAAATGGCATACCTTTCAGGTATGTAGTGTTGTGTTCCTAATGGTGAGTAAGTTTGAGAAGAGCTCCAACAACTTTTAGAGTAGGCAACGCGCATATCTGTAGGATACGGTAACTGCTTACCATGCGATGCGGGTAATATGCTTGTTTGCCATCGTCGTTGTATAAAAAAAAGAATACTAATACTTTGGAAAATTTTAATATTTTAGGTTGAGATGAATTTTAATATTTTTAGTTGAGGTGTTTCACTAAGAGATTCGATGTAGAGAAAAAGCTGATAGATGAGTAGCAGCGTCCGTCAAAACCAAATCTCAAGCTACTTAACTGCTGTAGCCAAACCGCCTGTCAACACCCCCAAGATGATAAATCATATTCGAAGGACTGTGACTTCGACTGAAATGATGATGAAATAAAGTTAAATTGTAAATTCAATTAACAGTAACCAAGATGCCGTGTTCGATACAAGAACAATAATTTCTTTAGAAACAATAATTTTCTAAACTGCCTTCCAAATTAGAACAATAAAGAATTCCTTAGAACAATGAAATAACTTTGTATTATCCGTTGATTGTTCTTGGGATGTCATTAGTAACGCTTGCAAAATTGTAATTTGGGGTTCGGAAGAAATTTTTGCCAACTCCTCTCAATTATATTATTGGTAGAAAAATCCTTGGCTGATATTGCATTAATACGCTAAGCCCACACTAGTACATACAGCAACACTCTTAGCTGTATATTGGTGGACCTTATTATACCGGGTGCGGCCTGTAATAGGAGCAACGGATCGCTTCTACACCACGAATGTAACAACATTTGTTCTACAACTTTACACAATTGGGTAATTCATTACTTTGAAACAAATTAAATAGCATTTTCAATGAAAAGAATCCAATAGTCTAGTTGACGTTTACTGTCAGCCTACAAACTTCATAGTTATCGCAATAGGTACATTGCTTGCTTAGAAAATCTTTTTCTATTAATATTTATTAAACTATAAGTTATTTTCAAAAGTCGTAGAACAAATGTTGCTACGTTTGTGATGTAGAAACGATGCCTAAAGTTAATGCTCCTACTACAGGCCACACCCGGTATAAGGCAAGGTGGTCCTTATAAGGACTGTTGCTGTGTGTACATTGCAAGTAAAATGCTACTAAATCGCAAGCATCAAAAACTGACAGTTGACATCTCGTAACCTTTCTACTTACCTAAATAACCTTCTGTATGATTTTAAGCTTACAAATGTTTACTACTGAACTATAGGTTAAAACTTAACTAAAGAACCATGTGTATGTAGTTGTGGAGATAATTTATATGGAACTTACGGCAAAATTTAAATATAGAATGGTGACATGCCTGTACACACACGTCACTACTACATAGGCCAGGTGCTGTAGCTAAGTTTCACCTATACGATATACAAACCAACTAACACTTTAAACAACTAAGCTTTAAAAAGTTTTTTCTTTTATTTTACTTTTAAAAAGATTTCTAAATTTTTCAACGCTTTATTAAGCCATTTATTAATGACACCTTAGACTATATAATATTATTAGACTCCACGCCGCCAACAACAAATTGTGATTACAAATGGCGTCGGTCGACTCGTACTTACGGGCTTCACACACATACGCAAGGCCTTGATGCGCGGGACACCCAACAGTCGCCTCCGAACGTCAAAGCACGCCGCAGTGGACCAAAAAATATTAAAATATGCCGTCATATGCTGTAAGATCTAGTAAAAATGCTACTGATCGACACAAAAAAACTCCCCCAATCACTTTTCATCAGTAAATAAATAATTAACCACGTAATTACATTAAAAATTAGTAAATTCGTTAGCTATTTGCTTCACGCCATCTGTGTTGCCAGACAATCGGGTCAATGAAAATCGGAGAAATTTCCCGAACGTAGGGTAATTTGATGTTCCATTTTGTTAACTATTATGTATGAGCGCGGAGCGGGTTTGGTGTAGCTACAGGTTTTTAAGTTTAGTTTTAATTAATTTAATTTTTGTTTTGTAATTTATTTCTATGTTCTTTTATTTATCACAACTGTAAACGAACGGATACCAATAATGTTGATTAAAATTTTATAATTTTATTAAGTAACGTTCTTTACCAAAAAAAAGTACACAGTGTTCTTTTGCAAATTATAACCCTATTTGTATCACCTATGTAATTGCAACCAGCTTTTCATTTTAATAAGTTTTTTGATGACGACCGGTCTGGCCTAGTGGGTAGTGACCCTGCCTATGAAGCCGAAGGTCCTGGGTTCGATTCCCAGTCAGGGCATTTATTTGTGTGATGAGCACAGATATTTGTTCCTGAGTCATGGGTGATTTCTATGTATTTAAGTATTTATATGTATCTATCTATTATATATATCATCGTCTAGGACCTACAACACAAGCCTTACTGAGCTTACCGTAGGACTAGGTCGATTTGTGTAAGATTGTCCCGAAATATTTATTTATTTTATTTTTATTTATTTTAAAGACTACGGTAAACCCCTATACACTACCACCATAAATTGTCACGACATATCGTCATAATTTAACTATGCGATCTGTTGTTTTGCAATCTTAGTTATGAAATTGCAAATAAAGGCTATGAATATCTTTAAGTAGTGTAGGATACTACTTCTTGGTTTAAAAATTATTGGCTTGGCTGTTTCATACTCAGTAGGTAAGTCAGAACATTCAATAGACCTCTATGGCCAACTCGTTGTGTTTTAAGTAAATGCCTACATTAAAATTTAAAATTTGAGTTTAGTCAAACAAAAAAAGTATATTTGTTTTTTTGTACATTATATTCCCTTACTAATCACATTTTCTCTCTATTTAATCTGAAATTGGGATTTTTTTTTTAACTGGCACCACACGGAAATACGCACACATGTAAAGCGGCCGCCATTACGCGTCACAACTCGTTGTATCGGTGGATTCCTTCTGTAGGTTTACTACTTCTATGAATGACACAGTTCAGACAAGAAAGCATGTCAAAGTATGTCTATTTTTGTGGAGTTAAATTTGTTTTAACATTATTATTTTTACTTTTATATTTTAGTAGTTTTGGTTATATCTTGTAATAAACTGTTTGATATGTTTTCTTTTGGGACTACGCATAATAATGTACTTTTTTTGATGTATCATTGTTTTGAAAAAATAAGTCCTGCCGTAGTTTCTTGCCGGTCATTTCTGGAGTCAAGGTAGGTAGGGTTAGAACCGATGCACGATGTAGATTTTTCTTTGACGTTCATAAGTGCATGTAATGTGCTTAAATAATAAAAAAAGATCGTTTATCTTTTTTATCGTTTAAATTAATGGAATTACCGCTTTGGAGCTCAAGTGTCGTTACAAAAAAAAATTACAATAATTCGACATAAATATGACCCATCCGTTGGTTTTTTTCGGAAGATGAGGTGGTGCTATCAGCCCACATCACAACAACACGATACGATATACATGTGTTCATCAGCCACGGACTCCCATTTCTGTACACAAGCTTCCCCCACAGACTGCCACACGGAGCGACTTTAGCTTATCGGTGATATTGCATTATTATTCTTAGACCGCTCTGGCCTAGTGGGTAGTGAAGCCGATGGTCCTGGGTTCGATTCCCAGTCGGGGCATTTATTTGTGATGAGCACAGATATTTGTTCCTGAGTCATGGGTGTTTTCTATGTATTTAAGTATTTATATGTATGTATCTATTTTATATAGGGTAAAGGCACCAGTGGCCAGCCAGGCACCAGTGTTCAGCCTTTTGCATCGTTAATTGGCCATAAATATCGCTACAATGAGAATAAACAAATTACGTGTACTTAAATATATACTCTGATTCCTCATTCGTTAATATGTGATGCGACAGAAGCGCCAAGGGATCAAGGGAGAGAAATAAACTCGTTTATATATGTGCAGTTTATCGACAAGAGCAATAGTACCATGTCCGCCATGTTTTCTGTTAGACGTTATGTTTTTTTGTGACGTCAGTAAAAGCATCATTTTATTACAAATGTGATTGTTTTTTTCGATAACTGCTTTGTTTAATACTTCGTGTAATGAATTACATTCAAATTTCAAGAGATTATCGCTATTTTATTATAAATTAAGGGAGGCTGCCCATTGGGTACCACTTTTTTACCGAAAATCCAATAGACAGCCCCCGGGGCTGATTACTGGGTTCTGCAATTATTTTTAAAACTTCAAGATATAGTGACCGTTAAAAGCAGTTAATTTAAATTTACAATATTAAGTAAGATACGTCCTGTCCTAGAGGTCAAAAACCCAGTGGTTAGCCCCATTTCTAAAATATTTTGACACGGCTGATTACTGGGTGTTGACATAGCAATTTGGGTGAACTAAGGGATCCAGTGTTCAGCCATATTGTTGTGTACAAAATTTAAGTAGTATATCAGGCATTACTACAGGATTAAATCAACGCTTTAAAATATAAACGTGCTTTAAAATATAAACAAGCATTGAACAAAAATATTGTTTATCCAAATATCATTATTGTACCTAGTTACGAGGGCTGGGGACTGGATCCATTGAGGCTGTATATAGGATTTTAGAGGCTGTCCACTGGGAAAAAGTGCCATTTTTTGTTTAAACTTAAATGTACATTTTATGAAGAAAGTAACCGTTTTTAAACATATATGGTTTAAAAACTATAACAAATATGTAATCTAATCATGTAGTAAGTTTAATTATACGACAAGTACTGTAGAAATACCAACTGTTTAAACTTCAAAAAGTCGTTAGGTGGCTGACCACTGGTGCCTTTACTATCATCGTCTAGTACCTAGAACACAAGCCTTACTGAGCTTACCGTAGGATTAGATCGATTTGTGTCAGTATGTCCGGAAATATTTATTTATTTATTTATCTTACACATATCTGCAAGGTTGAGGTTGCTTTCAATTTTTAATGGTTTCAATTGGGTTAGCATCTTGTTGCGGCTAACCCAATTGACTTATTTCATGCTAGTTGTTTTATTTCATAAATTATTATAGTGGCAACCGAAGATATAATACTTAATTATATTCTTTTATAAATTCTGTATATATAGATCGTGTACGGTCTTAAGTAAAAAAATCACGTAAAGAGAAATCGATGTGCATTTTGTATGCAACTAGGTCAGAGGCCCTTGGATAGTGCAACCTCGCAGGAAATGTGAGCACCCGCTTTAGTCCATACGATGCAAACAACTTGTATACTCCGTCCACGATAACGAGCTAACTAGTACCAGAAAACTCAGAATGCACGTGATTGGTTAGCGATAATGGCGATGAATGTGTAACGGGCTAGTTTATATGTCAGTCAACTCTGTCTCTTGTACGATGCGGACGCGTCTATTGTTCTCCTTTGTAATGTTACCCGTTTAAGTAATATGTATTTAGTCCACCAATCTGTCATTTCAGTATTGATCATAAATATGCAGTTGGTTACTAAAACCTAAGTAGCAAGAGTATAAAATAAATATTATAACCATAAGAAATTTATAAAAATAAAATAATGGAAGCGACGGCATGTAAGCCGAGCCGGACAGCGAGGTGCCATTGTTCACGCCCACTGCCCTTTTTTGTCCTTTTCATCTGCATACAAAAGTGCAAAAGAGAGGCGTCTATACTACTTAGCTCGTTATCGTGGACGGAGTATAGTCTGATTTTCTAGAGATTACATATTTCTAACTTAAAAGACACTTTATAGGTGAAAAATGTAGCTAGAGCACCTGGCCTATAGGTGTGTAGGAGTACCGTGTGTGCACACGGATGTATTCTAATTTTGACGTAAGCTCCATATTAATTTTCTGCACAACTACATAGGCATGGTGCTTCAGTTTTTCACCTATTACATGTTTGTATTTTATCTGTCGTTACAAAAAAACTGACTTTATTTGACATACCCAAGGATCAGACAAACGCCCGTCATTTCGAAAATATAACCCTATTGTATTTAAACTTACATGAGCCATGTTTAATAATTAAATATAACCCTGTTCCGTACAGCAGAGACTTCCTTATGTTATTATGTTAAAATATTTTATTTTATAAGATTTATTTAATAACATAATAGTATACCAATGTCAACGATTACATATAACGTCCGTAGACTGTGAACGGACTTTTTCAACGCATAAATCCTAAATTCACATCGTTATAGCCTCACAACTGATAATTTAGAAAAAAATATGGTCATTCTATTTTATTGCCGAAAGTAAATTTCGGAATGTCAATCATAAATTAATTTGTCACTGGATATAAATTATGGTCCAATAAATGTGTAAAATACTATATTTTTATTATCATAAGGAAGTCTCTGCTGTACCTACGGAACAGGGTTATATTTTCAAAATGACGGGCGTTTGTCCGATCCTTGGACATACCTATTAGGTGTTAAGCAAATTGTCTAATATTATTTGTACTCCTAGTACTTTATCTATTTATTAGCCATCAATTCGCGGTAGCGCCGCTGCCCTTCCCCCCGTTTTACGGTACCAGGGGACACCGTGGGTCTCCATTTCGATAGGCTCATCTCAATACCTACTCTCTCAGGTTCCCGGCTTAGCTACAATCTCAAATCTCAAACGGAAAATCATATTTCCTGATACTCTTGACGTACAAAATAATCCCAATACAAGTAAGATTAACAAATAATCCCGGCGCAAAGGAAATTCCCAGGGGCTCGCAATCCGATAGTCCCTTTGTGTTATTAAAGAGACAAATTAGATTCTCGACGACGGACAAACAGGTATAAAGGGGTACAGCCGATGGGTTCTTGCCACTATCAGCGGCGGTGCGTTTATACAAGCCGATTCCCGCCGGCTTGACTAACTTTACTGCAGTTCAACGGTATTCTTTGGGCTCAAGATGAAAAGGCTAAGACATATCAGCTCCGTCTTGCCTAAGAAATGAATTGCCTATGATGACTTACCTATAACGTCTTAATATGGCATAACGACCTAGTCGGTAGTTGCCAGGCCAACGGAATACAAAGTCCTGGCCCGGTACCACGAACATCGAAGTTCGTATATTTCGGGCCTCTTTCTCTTCTTCTCCAATTAAGACGCCATGAGAGTCAATCGTCCTAAAACGAATATCGTATATCGCGGTAGCAACGCTGCACCCAGCGCAGCGGTGCTAGCGTGAAATACGATATTAATATAATTGTAATATAATCCTGACAACAATTTATTTGTGAGTTTAACATTATCACGTATACTTCTGAGTTAAACGTTATCTAACTATTGCCATGATTACAGTCCCCTGGGTCACTTTTAAAACAGTTTTTTGGCATAAGACACATGCATTTTCTTATAACTATAATTATGTTCTTTCCATATCAGTACCAAGCGTGTAAGTAGAACGCGCTGCCACATTTCTTGTATATATGAATTATCCTAAGACTCCACTTTTGATACATAATGACATTTGATGTTTGTAGTGATACGGCTAAGGCAATATACTGTATCAAAATCTAGAGATTATGAATTTTAAAAGGTTAATCCAGATTAACCTCGATCTTTAAGTTTAACACCTTCGCTGGGGCAATTAGTTAACATTGCAATTAACCATACTTATACGGGGTCGATTCAACCCCGTACCGCAGTGAACGTGTTAATTATATGTATTTAATATTCTGTACTTTTATTTTCATAGTGGATGTTACAGAAAAAAAACTATTGTATGAATAGGTATATGTCAGGTACTTAATTAGATTTCAAACCACTCGTGTGCACGTTCTGTGAAATTAGAAACAGCTCTTAATGCTGTTGGCTCAAATTAGGTTTCAATGAGGTTTTTTATAGACACTGAGCTTCTTCTAAGCAAAACTAGATTATCCGAAAATGGTTATTTTTCATCATCATAACTAGCATCACGAGAAACAGGCCCGTAACCGCGAATCATCTTTCTCTTTTACTCCAATCCGTCCGAAATTTACGAATATCGTTTTTCGCGGTAGCGACGCAGTTTTTTTTAGTCTGTATCTATTGTGTAATTAAAAAAACATGGCATAAATAAAAAGCATTGCTATAAGATACATACGTAGGTATAGTATATAACGTTCTGAAACAGACTTATGAGTCACTCTTTTAGTTGAAGCGAAATAAAGTATTTTTTGTCTTATTGCTTGACGTGACAAATTAAGCAATTAATCATATTAAATATCAGTAACCATAGCCTATGGAAACCTGCAGCTCCAGGATTCAGATGCGCGTTGCCTACCCTATACACTCCTTTTTTGAAGAACCTCATACCGTAGTCTCTAGGGAAAACCTTGGCAGGGAATTCATTCCACAGCCGGAGCGTCCGCGAGCGACCTTTCAATTGTTTAACATTTGATACTTCGGTATCTCACTTAGAAAAGTATCTCTTTTTTCGGTTCAACCCTAAAGTATGAAAGTCTGAGGTGTCGTTAAATAGCCATTTGAAAAAGAATTTGGATTTGCATTAAACATTTTATGATAAAGCTAAATATTTTCCTGAATAACCGATCTACAAGTTTAATGATTGTTCTTTTGAAGATCCTTCCCAAGAAAACCAAAGGCATGGTGAAAGGCGCGTGCCGCGGTCGCTGCTGCACACCATTGAAAGCGCGGTCTTCTAGTCGAAGGGGGTAGTGTTTCGGAGGTTCCGGGCAATCTGCCGAATCCTACTACAGTGATATCTGTGCAACAAAGTCCCACTGCTGCGTTGCCAAAATCTAGATAGATTGTTATATTTTTTATGATATAATACATGACGATATGACGCATTGGTTTTACTGATGTCATATTAACTTATTTGAATAAAAGAAAAGAAATATTTATGATAATTATGATTATGCTGGCAGCATTCCTATGCGATTATCAAAATTAGATACTTCGTTGTTAATACTATCTTACTATCTAATCTACAGTAAGCGACTAAGAGTATAAACATCCTGCAGTTAGATTACGTAGCAGAGATTTCATTATTTTTCAATTAGATTAACTGCTTAAGATTTTCCTCAATGAAAATACACCTTCCATTTTTATTACTTAACTTTCTCAGATAAATGAAACATTTCAATTTAATATAGACTTTAATATTAAATTCGCTTTGAATCGTTCGACTTCTTTGACGAAATTATTGAGATCGTCTGAAATAATATCTTCGGGACAAATGTAGGCGTCGTCTATTCTTATATTTTGCGTAGGAGTCACAAATCCTTTTCCAACATTTTCAAATGTTAATTATCAAGTCTATGGGCCCGTGTTCAGCAGTGACACTGAATATTCAGAGTATTAAAAATACAACATTTTTAAGATTATATAAAAGAGTTTTCAGAAACTTCTACTCAATAAGAGTGACTTTTTCTACAAAAGGTCAAATTATTTCGGTTTTGTGTCAATAATTAATTGGTGCGCTAGTAGCTTAGTGGTAAGAGTGTGCGTTGCAATCTGGACACAATCTGGAGGTCGCTGGTTCGAACCCCGGCTGGTTACAATGAGTTTTTCGGAACCTATGTACAGTCAAGTGTAAAAATTCGTTCACTGCCAAAGTTTCAAAAATATGTACCGAGCTACTCTATTGTACAGTAATTAAGGTTGTAGGACGTATTTATGAAAGGATTCTTTCGGTACGTATTTTTGCACTTGACTGTACGAAAGGTCATCATGAGGGAGTAGGACTAATCCCAATGAGGCCTAGTTTACCCTCTGGGTTGGAAGGTCAGATGGCAGTCGCTTTCGTAAAAACTAGTGTCTACGCTAAATCCTGGGATTGGGGGAAGCTCCCATGAGCCGTGGTAAAATGCTGGGACAACGCGATGAAATGTTTTGGAGACCGGTTTGGTGTAGTGGGTATAGTGACCCTTTCTATGACGCCGACGGTCCTGGGTTCAAATCCCAGTAAGGGCAATTATTTGTGTGATGAGTACAGATATTTGTTCCAGAGTCATGGATATATGTATTTAAGAATAAATAAATAAATAAATAATAAAATAAATATTTTCGGGACAATCTTACACAAATCGACCTAGTCCTACGGTAAGCTCAGTAAGACTTGTGTTGTAGGTACTAGACGACGATATATATAGTAGATAGATACATATAAATACTTAAATACATAGAAAACACCCATGACTCAGGAACAAATATCTGTGCTCATCACACAAATAAATGCCCCGACTGGGAATCGAACCCAGGACCATCAGCTTCATAGGCAGGGTCACTACCCACTAGGCCAGACCGGTCGTCAAAGAATAAGTGTATATTATATATATCGTTAGCTGAGTATCCACAACACAAGCCTTCTTGAGCTTACCGTGGGAGTCAGTCAATTTTGTTTTTGAATGTCCTATAATATTTATTTATTTCAATATTCATTAGTAAAAAAATGCTCCCAAATCCAAAATAATGCAAACCGTTTTTGAGTTACGGAGCGAAAACTACGAAACCCTACAGGGATGGGCCAGTTTTTTCTTAAATTATTAAATAGTCATAACATGCACTACGCTAACTAACTTAGCTTAAGCTTATACACGGAAAGATAAAGGTAATGTGACCCTTTGCAACGTAAGCGCCAAGCGCCATAAGGTACCTTTCCATGTGGACTACCATATATGTTAAGCTACTTGTTTTACTCTGAGCCTTACACGTATATTATGTTTCATATTAGCCAGGTGTATAACACCATTTCTTTGTCACGACGTAAGTTAGAAGAGGAAGCGAGTGAACGAACAAAATAATTAACAATGAATGATAACCTTGGGGTCCCAGCGCAGCGCGTTTGATGTAACTGGTGACCGAAGAGCTGGCGGCTTCCTCGCACAACGTAATCAGCATTGCGATACAATGAGGAAATGCGGCCAGCATCCTTGGTACAATGCCTCAAGGTAGTACTTGTATTTTAATGAATATAATTATTGTATTTAAAGATTTATTTTTTCAGATGACAATCATTATAAAAAAATACAATGAAAACAAAAATAATACATGGAAACGATCACGACTTAGTTTAAACTATAAATCAAAATAGTGATAATATACTTAAGTTACCATCTAGTGAAAAAAAACGAGTGTGGAAGCCCTCATTGGTTGCCAAAGTTGAAAAATAAACATCTTTTATGTTTTCTTTATTTTTAATGTACTCTAGGTATAACAGTTGGCTATCGCAGTTTAGTCAACTGTAAAGGGACGCAAGTGTCCGTCCTTCGGGCACTCAGGTGCTGTATGCAGTCCGCATTAGGAAGGTAGAAGCGAACCGCTACGTGCGAATGAATGGAATATTCACAACGTAAGGATGAAACCGCTCCCCTCGCCTGGACCACCGGTGGTGGAATGGAGATGGCGGAATTAAATCGTGCAATTCCTGTGCACACTGTCCAAAATGTATCCTGTAAAACGCAAACAAACTAACAACCCTGCGACGGTGCCCAAGGCTCTGTAACCTTACACTCACTAATTATGCCGGTGAAGAAGGTCGAAAGAGGGCTCGGACCCTTAAAGGGCTGCGCGCGTGGAATCTTCTGGAGTCACATGCGTCCATAGGTAACGGTGACTGCTTACAATCAGACACAGAGACTTCTTCGAGTTACACATTAGATTGTTTTCCGTCGTTATACGTTCGTGATTCGTTGACTTGGAGCTTTATGTGTTTAAAATTAATGTTATTATTTTATTACTCTCTCACTTGTGCATAGTTTGACTTTCACCATATCATATTTTCACCATCTCATAGGTTTATGAGAAAATGAGAAAGGATGGGATCTCTTCCAGCTGGTTAGGGATAAGTTCGCCTTTGTGCATATCTTTTACATTCTTCACAGTTGTTTTGTTGTTTCATTTGTTTATGTGCAATAAAGTGATATATACATACATACGTTGTTATGTATAAGTATACATGAAAAATAAAATATAACGTGCTAGAAGTTTGTACATTGCACCACCCCTCGCCTAATGAGACAGGGACTCGCAAACACTGCTCACACATTTACCGACTGCCTAAGCGTGTAAACACACCGATCTTGATAGGACAACGTAAATGTCTGGAGAAGCCCAACTGGGGAAGTACCTCCTCCTTACAGAAGACCACAGCCATAATAGCACTGCTACCTTTCAGGTATGTAGTGTTGTGTTCCTGATGGTGAGTAAGGTTCCCAGACCTCCAACCCACTTATAGGTCGGCAACGCGCTTGTGAGTCCCTTGGTGTTGCGAGTGCCCATGGGCGACGGTAATTGCTTACCATCAGGCAATCCGTCTGCTCGTTTGCCACCTTTGTCATAAAATAAAAAAAAATGTTGGAGGAAAATGGCGACAAGGAGCTATCTAACATTTGTGATCTGACTTAGCACTTATATTTATTTTATTTAGCATTAGAAAGAGAAAGGTCGAGGTTTTTGTACAGTCGGTTAAAGTATGTTAAAAATGAGGTCAACACATCTCAGTTTTTTTTTTAAAACAAACAAATAATTTTATTAACCAATTCATCATTATACAAAAGTAAGATAAAGAATTTATTAGAATAATAATTGAACATGTATCAAGGAAATGAAAACTAATATAAAAACCGCTAAAAATAACTTATAACTACACTTAAAAATAAAGTCTTACAAATAACCTAAATTTGGACCCTTAGGAAGGGTCCCCATCACGCAGGCAGCGTTCCCGCGCTGGATTGCGATGGCAATCCTTTGTGCAAGAAATATACGAAGAATTATAAAATATATAAAGTAAGATTAATACCTAATAACAAAACGAAAATAAATTATACTAAGTAAAATTAAAATAAAGTAAATAATTACTGCTAAAATAACTATAAAACCCGGACCCCATTGTTAAGACAATAAGAGCGCACGAAGGTCATTTTGAACACTTCACCTGCTCAACCACTTTTGCTGCTGACGGTACGCATCAGGCCCGGTACCGTGAACACTGAAGTTCGTATATTTCAAGCATCTTTCTCTTTTACTCCAATTAAGGCATCACGAGAGTGACAGAGACAATCGCCCGAAATTTACGAATATCGTTTTTCGCGGTGGCACCGCAGGCACAATTTTTAGTTTCATCATCATCATCATCATCAGCCTATAGCAGTCCACTGCTGGACATAGGCCTCCCCAATTTCACGCCGTCGCATCGAGCTCCTGCCAGCCATCTTGCGCAAGTCGTCACTCCACCTAGCCTGAGGGCGTCCTACACTACGCTTGCCGAGACGCGGTCTCCACTCAAGAACTCGTTTACCCCAACGGTTATCGGTTCTACGGCTTATTGCCACTGCCACTCCAACTTGTTTCAGTTTAATTAATTAAAATTTAAATATTTTTAATGGAACCATTTGGTTAGTAATGACTACTTATAAATGTGAGTTATCATTAAATACATTACAGTTACCATGTATGTTAATTTGAATGAGTTTCCAATAACACTAATTCCGTGTGAAATAATGTTTATTCCGTGAGGATGACGCTCTTTTTTTTAACGAACGACGGATTGCCTGATGGTAAGCAATTAGCAATTACTGTCGCCCATGGGCACCCGCAACACCAGGGGCAAGCGCGTTGCCGGCTTTTAAGGAGGGTTGGAGCTCTGGGAACCTTACTCACCATCAGGAACACAACACTACATACCTGAAAGGTAGCAGTGCTATTATGGCTGTGGTCTTCTGTAAGGAGGAGGTACTTCCCCAGTTGGGCTGCCCCAGATTCAAGCGTGATGGTCATCGCTGTGCCCTACCTCTCATTGTTGGACGTAGTTTAAGGACATACCCGGGTCCAGTACACTTATAACGCTTATAACAGTGCCTAAATATCGGAAACTCATTCAAATTATCATACATGGCAACCCCGTTTTAAGTAATAGTTGTCACGTGTCAAAAAAAAAAAAAAAATATTATATCAATTTACGTCCGGTCTGGCCTAGTGGGTAGTGACCCTGCTTATGAAGCCGATGCGATTCAAATCCCAGTCAGGGCATTTATTTGTGTGATGAGCACAGATATTTGTCCGTGAGTCATGTATTTTCTATGTACTTAAGTATTTATATGTATCTATTTATTCGATATAATAGATTTATTTAATTAATTTGAAAACAATTACAATTAAGTATAAAAATATAATAAAGAAAATAAAAAATAACCTACTTAAACAAAATTAGAGATAAAAACTTGGCCCAAATCGCTATTTATCTATTACACATATCGTCGTCTAGACACTACAACACAAGCCTTACTGAGCTTACCGTAGAAATAGGTCGATTTGTGTAAGATTATCCCCAAATATTTTTTTATAATATATATAAAATGTTAAGAAAATTTTGACAAAAAAGTTACAGTTTTTCATGGAACGCTCCTTTAGTGGGTGAATGTCCAATAATTTTGAAGAACGCGCATTTAAATTGTATCCAGACTAGGCTTCTTTAATTATGATGGTTTTATTTAAAAGGAATTTAAAAAATAGGATGATGTAGAAAAAAACGTTTTTTTTTTATCTAACACACGCACGTGTATACACAGCTTTATACTCAACAGGTTACTTCTGCGTTATGTCTAGGCACAGTAGTAACTAGCTCCAAAGTAATGTAATCACCTGAGGTCTTCTGAGGTCCTATTTGATACGTTTTACTGACAGCTCGTGATATGACTAAGCAGTGTTCTCGGAGACATTTTAAGCCTTACTGAGCTTACCGTAGAAATAGGTCGATTTGTGTAAGATTATCCCCAAATATTTTTTTATAATATATATAAAATGTTAAGAAAATTTTGACAAAAAAGTTACAGTTTTTCATGGAACGCTCCTTTAGTGGGTGAATGTCCAATAATTTTGAAGAACGCGCATTTAAATTGTATCCAGACTAGGCTTCTTTAATTATGATGGTTTTATTTAAAAGGAATTTAAAAAATAGGATGATGTAGAAAAAAACGTTTTTTTTTTTATCTAACACACGCACGTGTATACACAGCTTTATACTCAACAGGTTACTTCTGCGTTATGTCTAGGCACAGTAGTAACTAGCTCCAAAGTAATGTAATCACCTGAGGTCTTCTGAGGTCCTATTTGATACGTTTTACTGACAGCTCGTGATATGACTAAGCAGTGTTCTCGGAGACATTTTAACTTTAAAAATAAGATATCAAATCTACATTAAAACAGGACTTGGTAAATTTATTTCACTGGCCAAAGTCGACATGATTTTTTTCTACACAGTCTAGGTTGTAATAAATTTCGAAATGTATAATTCGTACCCTTGGTAAAATATATTATTATACTTACACTCTCCTAGGTTAACTTTATTAATAAAGAATAATAATAAACCATGTGACAATGACTAACAAAACTAACATTAAAACCGCAAAAATAACTTAAAACTACACTTAAAAATAAACTCTTAGAAATAACCTAAATTTGGACTCTTAGGTAATCATCACGCAGGCAGCGTTCTAGCGTCAGATTGCGATGGCCATCCTTTGAGCGAGAAAGCTGCCTGCGCGAGGATCGCCTGTTGCCTCCCCGAGCCGCTTGCTGAGCGTTCTGTTGAGCCCGCACGCACCTTTGCCCGACGATACAAGAGTCTCGACACCAAACGCGATGAACTCGTATTGGGTGTCGAGACACTCGTACTTCGATATTATATTTACAGTTGTAATCGTTTCTATTTCTATTATATTGAACTCAGGGTGCCCAGAAGGCTAGCAGCACTCCCGCGCTGAATAGCGATGCTAATTCTCTGGGAAAGGAATGAGCCAGCCCTCTACTCGCCCGTGGTATACATATACGACGCGCTTATACGCTAGACTTTTTAATTTCATATACCTTTTTATATTGTGAAATGTATACTTAATATCATGTTAGGCCGCCATCTCTTGTCTCTGCGGGGGCTATTTTTAACGTTCCCCGTAATAAATCGTAATGCCCAGCGGCAGCTAAAAGGGTTGCCCACGATGGATCACAACGGGCAATACTCCAGGCGACACCGACGGATTTCACAAGTTACTTTTAACATTTCGTCTGTGGCTATTATTGTAAGTGCATATATATGAGCTGGCACGGGATGTGAAAAAAATGTTGCTACGAATTTTGCGCAAGCGCTTGCCTCCTTA
The DNA here is from genome assembly GCA_022674325.2 of Grapholita molesta. Taxonomy (NCBI): domain Eukaryota; kingdom Metazoa; phylum Arthropoda; class Insecta; order Lepidoptera; family Tortricidae; genus Grapholita; species Grapholita molesta. Next base: position 8,466,018 of record CP053139.2, read on the forward strand.
AATATGGTCAAAACCGTTAAGAAATTTAGACGGGTTTCGGTTTGGCCGGGTGTTTTAATTAGTCAGGGCATCAAATCAGCCGCGATTGCTAAAGGTGCTGGAATTTCCTGCCCCGGACGTAACTTTTGTAAGGTTTTTTTTTTATTACAAATGTGGCAAACGAGCAGACGGACTGCCTGATTATAAGCAATTACCGTCGCCCATGGGCACCCGCAACACCAGAGGAGTCACATACCAGTCTACATACCTGAAAGGTAGCAGTGCTATTATCCTATTATGGATATGGTCTTCTGTAAGGAGGAGGTATTTCCCCAGTTGGGCTTCTCCAGACTCAAGCGTGATGGTACTTCGCTATGCCCTACCTCTCAAATATACTCGTAAGTGTAATTTACTACCAAAACATATGTCAGGTTTTTATTTAAAAACGATATTTAAATAGATTTTAAAAATAAAAGACCCTGCATAGGTAACCAGGTATAGGCTTTTAACGGCGACCGGTCACCACTGGAAGACGGGCAGCCGTGTCTCTTTAAAACAGTTGATCATAGTTACAATACAAAATTTCCACCCGCTCTCCCAAGCGCACATTCAAAAGACGGTTCAACCTTATTTTATTCAATATGTACACTATGTATTAAAATATTAAGCACTTCTAAAAATCGCAACGAAAAAAAAAACGACGACTTCGTTCATCGGCGTACAAGTGTGTACCTAAGTCTTAATGTACACATACAGATGTGGCCACGATGAATGCGAGGTGTGGCCATCGCACACGACTTTAGACTTAACACTTTGTAAGATTTATACGAACACGGACCTTGGACAGACATACACACTAGATTTACGACCTGAAAACTTATAAAAACCCCTTTTTAAACAGTGCCCTCAGTGGAGTAAAATTATATCTAAAAGCAATAGCTGATAAGTGATAAAATTATGTAACTTTTCCATAAATTGCAACAAAATCTGCTAAGCCTTTAAGGAGATCACATTTCAACCGTATGCAGTCCACTGCTGAACATAGGCCTCCCACAGATATGACTTGTATCATCTTGGGGGTAGTTGCCATAGTCGCCACGCAGGCGGGTTGGGGACCGCAGTAGCTGTAGATTGGGTTTCGACGAACGCTGCTGTCCGTCCGTAGGATTTTTCCCTTTGTCGCCTCGTACTACACCCGCGGGAGGAGATGGAGTGGTGCTATTCTAGTCAGCCGGCATCACATGGCATATAAGGAGATAAATGGGCGCATTCATTTAAATTTGAAAACACAAACTAACACTGTACGAACCTGCTCCCAATGCCACTATAATATTATAAAGGCGAAAGTTTGTGAGTGTGTATGTTTGTTACTTCTTCACGTCTAAACGGCTGAAGCAATTTTAACGAAATTTGGTATGAAGTTAGCTGACATCTTGGAAGTTGGCTGACATATAGGCCGTAGCCTATGAAAAACGTATTTTTCCCTTATAAACCGTGGGGCACAGGTAGCAATTAATATACTTGGGCTTGGGGAGTTACGATCATTTAACCGTCCTCCAAGCCCTACATAGAAATATGTTCCCCGGCCGGTCTGGCCTAGTGGGTAGTGACCCTGCCTATGAAGCTGATGGTCCTGGGTTCGGTTCCCAGTCAGGGCATTTATTTGTGAGATGATCGCAGCTATTTGTTCCTGAGTCATGGGTGTTTTCTTTGCATTTAAGTATTTATATGTATCTATCTATTATATATATCGTCTAGAACCTACAACACAAGTCTTACTGAGCTTACCGTAGGACTAGGTCGATTTGTGTCAGATTGTCTCGAAATATTAAAAGAAAAAAGAAAATATTAATAAAAAAAAATTAAAAGTAACCGCACCGCACCCCAAGGCCTTTATTAGCAGTCACAACCGACGCGCAGAGCGATGAGTTGGTCATCAACTACAGAGGAGGAGAGGGTTCGTAAATTTACTTAGGCACCTCGGCCTCAGTATCGTAGGGTCGGAAACAGGAGGGACCGAAGAGGATGTCATTCGAGAATCCGTAAAGGGGTCAGCAACCTTTGCACGGCTACATCCTGTATCCCAATTGTGATAACTGACTAGGAGAGTCAAACTTAAGATATTGAAACGTGAAAATCAAATCATCAATCAAATATGTATTGAAGTACATACAATATTCGTAGATTTCATAGGTATTAGACTTGTTGAAAATTCCATTTGCTGTACGGATGTGAGACAATGAAGGTTAGTAACGACATCTCGCGCCGGCACCAAGTTTTAGTCAACCGATATCGCCTCCGTATTCTCAGTTTGTACAGGCCCGAGAAAATCTCCAACGTTGATCTGAGGGAACGCTGCAGTGAGATTCCACAGGTACCAAACCAGCAGATCAAAAGCCGCAAGTTTTTTTTTATACAAGACTGACCAGCGTTTGACCTCAGTCGCACCTGATGGTAAGTAACGACGAGGTCAAAGGTGTAGCACGCTGGTTCAGTAACAGTCTATTCACTCTTGCTTTGAAGAGACCCAAATTATATCTTTCCGGGAATACAGACGAAGGGAGCGAATTCCATTCCTTAGCAGTCCGCATTAGGAAGGTAGAAAGCGAATCGCTTCGTGCGAATGAATGGAATATTCACAACGTAAGGATTAAATGGAAATGGATTGGCCACTCGGAGGGACCCCGATCTCATCCCGAGGTACGTAGACTGAAATCCTCAAGGAAAGCGGAAGCGTGGCCGCCTAAAGCAATGCTGGCCGCAACAGCAGAAGCGACAACCATTGTCAAGACATAGAGAGAAATGAATCGCGTAGCTGAAGACTAAATGGGATGTCGGAACACTGTGGTTGCCCTCTGTCCCATCTAGGGGACATAGGATCAGCAAGTCAAGTAAGACACAACCGCGGCTGATAGGTAGGTAACGGTTTTATTGGCTTTAAAAAAAATAACAAAAAACTTCGACTACTTTTTAGAACAAGTAATTTCTTTAAATTCAACACTTAAGTGGCCTAAAAAGTTCGTGAAATATTTGTAGTGTGGATTTTTAAGTGACATACACTTTTAAGTTGGAGTCTTGAAACTTCGAGAATACATTATTTGACATAAGCATTTTCTGTCCAATTTTGGTCAGAGACTGAAAATGTTATTACATCGCAATAAGAAGAAAAACGCAATAAGGAGTTCAAATAGAATCACCCCTCACTACGATATTATTTCGCGGCTGACATAATCAATGAAGCTAAAATGCTTATCTAGCAATGTACAAATTGCAGAACATTCTCAAAAAGCGGAAACGTTCTCGGGAATGTTCGCAGAACATTCCTGCAACAGGAAACTTATTGTTTAAACAAGAGAATATACCCGGAATAAAGTTTAAATAGGCATAACTTAAAACTACATGTTGTTATGCATATATTATTGTCTATTACAGTCAGCTATTTGGTTGATAAGTGATAAGTTACCAATAAGTTCCTTAAATTCTCATTGTATTTTAGAGAACATTTCGACTTTCGGACTTCACAATTATAGCCTTAGGCCGGTACCGCGAACATCGAAGTTTGTATATTGCGAACATCTTTTTCTTTTACTCCAATTAAGGCGTCATGAGAGTGAGCGAGACAATCGTCCGCAATTTACGAATATCGTTTTTCGCGGTAGCCCCGCAGATTTAAACTAAGTTACCGAACTATTTCTTGATGCTTGTCTTTGGTCGTGTCAAATTGACGCGTTGACTTGTGTCAACGAGTGAGCAAGGAGTTTATATATATATGCTGAAAGAAGTTTTTTGCATAATGACAATAAATAAAATGTGCTTTATGAACATCACTTTAAGGTTAACTTTCGCTAGCCGAACAAGAAAAAAAAAAATCAAGCCGAGTGGGACGGCTAGTACACAGACCTCTGTCTCTTTCTGAATGTTCTGAATTAATCTGAAGATCATTGCAATAAGTAATTTCTTACCATGTTGTGTACAAAAACAAATTTGTTTTTTAAATTCATTCAATATGTACACTAAAATGTTACAAATGACCGAACCAGGTGTATGTTGTGGTACCTTATTTATATAACAATGCCAATAACTATAATTACTTCGATACACATGCATTTTACAGTCCGTTGATAAGATGATAATTGATAACTGGAGTAAACTGGAGTGCAAGCCCGTAAAATATTTATGTTATAATGATTATATCTAAACTATGGTGAATGTTCATGATAAAAACCACGAAGTTATTAAGTAATTCGATAAATTCTCGTTCTCGAGAACATTCTCAGAAGTTACCGAGAAATTCTTATGTGGAAAGTTTCGCAACTTTGGAAACTTCTCTTGCGTGCATTGCTATGCTTATCTAATCATTTATAGTTTAATCCCAGGGGTTGTGGTCTACGGTTAGTTGATCGGATCAGTCATTAACACCTAGCATGGAGCTATTGTGTGCGCAGATCAGGCGAGTCCATGAAGCAGCCAATATAACACGAACCTTTATGTAGTCTTAGGTCATTCGCAGATTATTAGTGTGTTGGATCTCTCGATAGTTTTGTTTTTCAAATATAATTCATATTTCTATTAACGGCTTGTTTTTGTTTTTGACAAGTTCTTCTTCTTCTTTTAAAAAAATATGGCTTCCATCAATAAATCAATCGATGATTTCACCAATGTCAAGTAGAATAACATATAAATTTGCCCTTAGAGCATGACGTTGTTCGGTAGTAGGCCTTGCGTTTTGTAAAGCGGTAGCTGGACTTTACAGAAAGCTAAGAGGCGGCCGTGACCCCGGGATTGCCGGGTGATGACCAAAATAGTGGTGAAACACGTTTTGAAATCAATTCTTCATTAGCTGCACAATTCTGCGTTAGATCACTGCATAATACGCTATCAATATTACACACTAAACCACGTTTGAACAAAAAACAAAAAAAAAAAATATCAAGACGACTTCGCCATTTTGAGGTTCAACCGTCAATCCCTTTTTGACAAGTATAAATGTTAATGGCTCGGCTCTTAATAATTACTTAGCTTATACGACTATGTACTTACCACCAATTGCTAATTATTTGTGATTGTCTTTTTTATGACATAGACGGCAAACGAGCAGACGGGGGGCCTTTGCTGGCCTTTAAGGGGGGTTGAAGCTCTGGGAACCTTACTCACCATCAGGAAAACAACACTAAATACCTGCCTGAAAGGTAGCAGTGCTATTATGGCTGTGGTCTTCTGTAAGGAGGAGGTACTTCCCCAGTCGGGCTGCTCCAGATTCAAGCGTGAAGGCCATCGCTGTGCCCTTCATTGTTGGACGTAGTTTAAAGACATACCCGCCGGGTCCAAAAAAATCTGTCTCAAGTAAATGTTATTTAATCTAAAAACTCATATCTCTGGTTTAACTGAGAATCAGACTCGAGTTTACTGGCCGGTAAGAATACGCTGTGTAATGCGTTCCCTCTAAGTAAATTAGAAGATAGTTAAGATAAATAGACGGCTTAATGGTAGATAATGGCCGCGTTATAGTTCGCCGAAGAAGATACATCTGTCTCGCTGGGGGAATAAGGGGCTCCCCGAACTAGTCAATGTGGGTTCGACTAAAGCTGGGTAAAAAACTCTATTTCCACGCAGTAAGAGCGAGACGAACACCATTCGGGTCGCATTTTCTCGGCCGACGCCGCACGACACCTCTTTGACGACTCAATTTTGAATTTTTTGGTAGCTCCGGTTTTAATATTAGCACGAAAAGGAAAACACTAACTTTGCTCTCTTGTATAACTAATAACTATTATTTTACTTTATACTAGCATTATTCAATCATCATCATCATCATACAAGTAGAAGGATGTTCATTGCTGGACATAGGCCTCCTCAAAGCGACCTACAGTGGCCGGTCTTCTGCCACCGGATACAATGGATTCCCGCGATCTGTAACATATCGTCGGTCCACCTTGTGGGGGTTCTGCCCACGCTATGCCTTCCGGAACGGGGTCGCCACTCGCCTTTACGCCCCAACGGCCACCGATTCTATGTGCATGATGCCTCGCCCACTGCCAATTAAGATTAGCGATCCAGTACCCGTACCATAAGTTGTGATGCACAGATAGTAAACTCGATGCTCGTTATCGAAAACGTCAATGTCACAACTCACGGTAAGGGTACTGAGGGCTATATCGGTTACTTCGGTTCTGCTGCTACTGACATAATTTCTGATGTGGTCGCGCAGAGGCACTCCCAGCAAAGCCCTCTTGGTGACTTTGAGCCTTCTTATGAGGCCCATTCAATATATATATATATATATATATATATATATATATATATATATATATATATATATATACTTAATATGTATTTTGACAACCGGTCTGGCCTAGTGGGCAGTGACTCTGCCTATGAAGCCCATGGTCCTGGGTTCGAAATGTTCGAATCCCAGTCATGGCATTTATTTGTGGGATGAGCACAAATATTTGTTCCTGAGTCATGGGTGTTTTCTATTGTATTTTAAGTATTTATATGTACCTATCTATTATATATATCGTCGTCTAGTGCCTACAACACAAAAGCCTTACTGAGCTTACCGTAGGACTAGGTCGATTTGTGTAAAAGTGGCCCGAAATATTTATTTATTTATTAATAAAAATTAAAAATAGACAAGTATAAGAAAAATAAAGGAGAATATAAATGAAATAATAATAAATGGCCGGCCTATACTAAACATAAACACAGTAATCTCACAGTCCGATGTATGATTGATGTTCTGGCCCTGATTGATATCGCCCGATAAGGGTTAACTGACACTTGTTCACTTTCTAAGCATCTAAGTTTAACTACCAACGTCTACACAAAAGCTGACCATATTTATAACAAATAAAATTGAACTCAATGAACACTGAAATACAAATCTAGACTTATACCTACAATCAAGCAGCAGCTCAAAGATGTCTGCTTGTATTGCAGGCGCAAGGCAAGCCATATTGTCCACGGCTTGCCTGTGAATAAATCTGACCTTTTGTCATTGGTGCCCATCATACTCATTGCGTTGCCGAGTTCAATTTTAACACTTATTCACCTACAGCCATCTAATTCAAACCTAAACAGTTTTGACACATTTCAGGCTATCATTGGCCACGACATCTTGACAGAGGATTGTTTTTTTTTTTTATGACACAGGCGGAAAATGAGCAGACGGATTGCCTGATGGTAAGCAATTACCGTCGCCCATGGGCAACCGACACCAGAGTAGTCACAAGCGCGTTGCCGGCCTTTAAGGGGGGTTGGAGCTCTGGGAACCTTACTCACCATCAGGAACACAACACTACATACCTGAAAGGTAGCAGTGGTATTATGGCTGTGACCTTCTATAAGGAGGAGGTACTTCCCCAGTTGGGCTGCCCCAGATTCAAGCGTGGTCATCGCTGTGCCATACCTCACATTGTTGGACGTAGTTTAAGGACATACCCGGGTCCAAAGGTCCAGGTGCAGTGTGCATCTACAGATAACACAGTAAATATCAAATGACATTTCGTACGTAAGTTCCGAAAAACTAATTTGTACAATCCAGGGTTGGAACCTTCAATTGCAAGTCGCACGTTCTTACCGCTAGGCCACTTTATGGTTAACATAATTGGCTTCACCTACGAACTCAATGACCCGCCTTGTTTTCTTCCTCCACACCGAAATCAGCCTGTATGTGCGCTGACCTTTACAAGATGGCCGCCACGTTTAGAAACCTTTCTCATGGTAAGATAGGATCTTTACTAGACCTAGACGAGAAAAAAGAACATTATCTAAGCTAACATTAACGTTAATCGACTTGCCATTAACCAATTTTGATATTGAATTATTCGAAATCATATTTGCTTTTGTTACTTGGGATTCATAATGTGTTAAATATTAATGGAAGCATATAATATAAATGAAATAAAAATAATAAAGATGGATAACTTTAAGGACCTTTCAATGAGACTCAGAGATGCCACAGGAGACTAAAGAGCTGGCAGCTACCTCACTCAGCGTATCAGCCTAATGATTCAGCGAGGATATGCCGCCAGCGTCTTCGGTGTTACCTTTTTTAGATTTATGTTAATTTTATTTGACTTTTATTGTTAGTTTAAATAAAATTGTTAGTTATTTTTCTAAGTATTTAGTTGTTTTTGGTACTTAATAATTATATATTAAGATGGATTATATCGCGTATACTGAACTTAAAGTATATCCGATGTTTCAAACACTTAACAAAAATCTAAAGTAATACAATTAGGTATTTTTGATGAAAACAACAGGTCTGGCCTAGAAGGTCACTACCCTGCTTACGGGTTCAACGGGCCCTGGGTTCAAATACCAGTAAGGGCATTTGAATCGTGGGTATTCTCTACGTATTTAATTTAAATATTTATATAAATTATGTATATCGTTGGTTGAGTACCCACAACACAAGCCTTCTTGATCTACCGTAATACCGTAATACCGTATTACCGTAGTGCTAAGTCAATTTGTTTAAGAATTCAAAATGTATATAAAGGATACCTATTTATTTGTTTTTGTATGATATTGTTTTTGTTACGTGATAAGAATATCGCGCAACAAAAACAAGATTGGTAGAATATTTCGTATTCATGAATATTCAACTTGCACTGAACTTTACTTTTATTCGCCTGATTATTTTATTTCGCACGTCAAAGAAACGAGCTATGGATATTTTTTATCCCGGGCACGGTCCTGAGGGAAATAAGGAATATTTTTGCGCATGCGTACAACAGTGCGCGAAACTCGATAAAACGAAAAACAATCGAAATTAAGAGTTACGCGGCTTTTGGAATAAAGTAAACTGTTCTTGATTTGATATTGTTTTTATTTACTTGAATTTATTTAACGCTAATAGGGCGCAACATTCTATACCCGAATTATTAATAATCGTAAAACATAGGAAAGCAAAAATGCAAGCATCCGATTTATTACGTTTTATGCGAAATAATTTATATGAAAACTATTAGACAACATTATAAGATACTAATTTTAGCTGCATTTTCTAAGCGTGGAGTCATAGTTATTAATCATTTGTAAGGAGCATTCTGAGCAGAAAATTATTTTTGACTTATGTGTAGCTTTAAGAAAAAAACCATCCACGTATTTAAGAATATTAGCGATAAATCCAAAATATAGTTAACGGCGTTTTCGCTTCGATTTTATACTCCTCGTTTTTTTTTAAGTAATGAAACATTTATTTACAGAAAATCACAATCGTATTATGATAACTACAAGTACTTAACTAGATACAGTATAAAATCTAAAAAAGGCCCTTGAGGCATTGTACTCCTCGTTTAATTCTTTCAACAGAGCGTATCGATTTATACTATAAATAAATAAAAAAAACAGGAATTTTGGCTATGACCAAACTAAAAGTCAAAGAGACTTTTATTGTCTAAATGCCGCGTCTAGTTCGAGAGCCGTAAGAGCCCTAGGGCTGCACGTAATGGCACTTGGCTCATAACTGCCCGTTTGTACCTTACGTTGTACATTGTACGACAAGGTACACATGTCTAGCTCTAATGAAAGAGTTCTAAGCTTAGTAACTTCAGTGTTAAACCTAATTTCATTGATGGTCACTTCGTACCTTTTGGAAATCTGTTTAGAATATGATAAATAATAACTTAAGATAGGTAGATCCACCTTGATAAAAAATATAGGTTTAGCTAATCCGCACTGGATTGATCCAACCCTATATTTTTATACAATGTAATGTCAAGGCAAGTAAAAGTCAGAAAAAAAATTCATGTAGGTGCATACAATGTATGTATATATGTAGGTTATCCTATTGCATTTTATGATTCCGTAGGATATGTCAGCCCGGTGTCCACAAACGATGCTAGAGGGTTTGAAACGTTATCGGGACGAAAATTACATTCAGTATTTAATTTTTTCTTCACCACGTACAACTTTTATAAGTTAACTACTCACTACATTAAATCTAAAAAGGCCTTTGAGGCATTGTACCAAGACTGAAGGCATTTCCTATTTGTATCGCAAAGCTTCGTGCGAGGAAGCAGCGGGCTCTTCGGTCACCAATTACGCTTCGCGATTTCTGCAAAAAGTTTGTTTCCTAATACAAATCTCACTGAGAAAAATACAAGCGATATAGTCCGTTTTTCAGTTGTTTTAATTCATAGACCATATTTAGCAGACTAAATTAATCCAGTGACTGACATTTCAACTTTTTTAGTGCACTTACCCGGTCTACATATAGCATTACGGAGCAGTCAGTCTATAAGTAACACCCAACCCCGAATTTGACCCAAATACTAAATCCTGCTATCGAAATCTCATTTCTCAGTACCGGGAAATGTTTCACAAAACGTACGAGTGATGACAAATAGTAAGTATACTCGTAAACTAAAAGATATAAACGGATGTCCACGCGTGGAAAATATATATTTTGTACCCTAGGGACTCTGTCCCGGCGAAACTTTGTAAAAGTACCCGAATACGTCAACAGAACAAAGCCATTCGTTTAGCGCCCTTCTTTTATAAATTGAGTAAAGTTTTTGAATCGTATGTGTGTTTACTGGAGCCCTAGATCGTAGGGGATGTTGGCAAAGCCCCGGCGGAATGTCATTAAATCCCTGGACGATGGGCGCGCGCTGGTATGGAACGCCGCGTGCGCCGACACGCTGGCGGTGTACTATCCTACAGCGACAAGTACGCTTAGGGCATCGGCGAACACCCGGGAAATTGATTATAATATAGTTGGCATCAACTATGAATGCGTACCCGTTGGCATCGAGACACTCGGTCCGTGGGGGAGGGGAGCGACTTAGAGGCTACAGGTGACCCTCGTGCGGGCTTTCTTGCTCAATGAAATGAATAGCTATCGGAATACAACGCGCCGCCTGCACCAGCTGGGTTTTACTTTCATATCTTGATTATCTTGACAGTAGAGTACAAAACTCACGTCAACTCTTGCGAAAACCCGTGTAATCACCAGTCGAGTGCATTAATTTGTAATACATTTCGCAAAGAAATCCTTTAATTTTTAATACAGTTTGACAGGACTATCAACCTTAAGTGGGTCACAAAATGAATGCACGCGACTGTATGTAGTTTAATTTTAAGGCGAATTTGTTATTAGCAGAATTACATACAAATTATGTACATAATATATTTTTAAAGGCTTCTATATTTTTTTTACCCCATCATGTATGTACATTAACTTGCTCGACGAAGTATGATAAATTTATAAGACAACAGAGCATTATACGTTCTGCCCACGACTTCGTCTTCGCAGGATTGCTATTTCTGGTAGCCATTATCCATGTGGGCATTTACACAATGGATTTATGAATTATAGTCTAACGTTATTCTAATGTAGCTATATTATTGTAAAGTTTTGTTAAAATCAGTTTAGTAATTTTCGCGTGAACGATCAAGAAACATCCGTCCACCCACAGATTTTTTTGCGTTAGCAATATTAGTAAGATTTTCGAGTCGCGTTGCAAGGGTATAAAACATGCGTATGAGATCGAAACTTATGTCCTTTTTTAATTCAAAAAAATCTTATAGTTACATTCAAAAGGTTCGCCGATTTTTGATAGTCGTTCACTCGAATTCAAAAAAAATTTGAGGACGAAAATAATTACGCACAAAAGTTTGTGACCAGTATTTTTGTACAAGATATGTAGTTTCTATACCCATGATTATTAATTTCTATCACTCACATTTCTAAAATACCATTTCTTTGTTTCTGGCGAGTTTAAAATGTCACGATTCGAGTACTCGACTCTCAAAAATCGGCTCTGTAAAGACTCTTAGCGAATAGTGCGCATAATTATGACGAAGTTAATATACTTAGTGGACAGACGAACTTATATATTTGGATTATCTTTTAATCTAACTTTGAATAATAGTCCATCAAAACCTATTTCTTAATACTGTACAGTCAACATGTGATCGACAATGTATACCTTCGTCTCGCGACGGCATTGCACGTAGTTTACCCTACAAATTGAGAGTGAAAAGAGAGAATAGTCTACGTCAATTTTTCAATATTTTCTATCGGATTAAGACTCCATTGAGCATTATTGAAATACCGGGAAAATGATGATTGGAAGCAATGCCGTTCTAGGTATTTGGAGGGAATTGTTTGTAGGGTCAACATATAAATATATAAGATCCCTTTTAATACGGCCCGGTCTTGAGAAAAAATCCCAACCTCGCAGTTTATTGATGGTATAATTTGCGGACGCGATATTATTTTGCCTCGGGCGAATTATAGATAATGGTACTTGTGGTTATTTCGGTGTCTGAAGAAAATAGAAAGTGAAGTTCTTGTTTATTTTATTGATTAAGGAAGAACAGCAATAAATTAATATGGAGTAAATTATTTTGTAAAACTTGCGTATTTAACATTTAACAATGTATATAATTAAATGATATCTTGAGAAACTCTCGCTACGTGGTTGTGGTTGGATCAAGGGTCAGATTCAGATGGCGGTAATCCTGGACACGGCGCGCATAGTCCAGCGGTTCCTCTCTCTGCAGCCCTAACCACCGGCAGCCTGGGCCCTGCTCCGTTGCCGGCGGCACTCTAGGTTAGGTTTTTTATAATGTTTTGATACGTTTTAGATGTATTTTTATATTTTACTTTTATAAAAATGTTATAAAAACCTAGCCTAAGATATGAAATGAATAAAGAAAATATATAATTACCAATCTACATACGTAATATACTGTGATACGTATAAGCGCCATTTAGGTCAAACTTGCGCAATTTTTATTCTCTACACACGAACTACACCTCTATAGGTACTCTCTTATTTTCTTTGACGTTGCGTAGCGTAAACATTGAAAATACTTCTTTATGGAAAACTTACACGTGTATGGCATAAAAACCCAATTCCTTTCTATATTTAATACGGTAAACATTTTGCGTCTACGTGATAGATTCAGGTATGAGGATAATAGTGGAAGAATCAAAATAACTGACGTAGCAGAAATGCGCAATTGAAGTGGCAATGGGCGGGAGACAGCCTGGTGAGTGGATGGACATTGAGGCAAGATAATTTCAAAAAGTCAGAATACTCGGTCATATAAAGCCGGTCATAAAAGTCAAAATACTTCTCTGAGGTGTAGGGTTAGAACCGGTGTAGTTTTTATTTTTCTCTTTTACTTTTGTTTACTCGACGTGAAAAAGTGCCCTTGTGGCTTACTTACTGAATAATTGAGTTTAAGTTTGAAAGACAAACCTCGTACACCAAAAAAATGACAATCAAAGTATTAATGAAATAAATAAAAATGATACTATTATCACATTTTGTACAAAAAACTGTCGTCATATTCAACCATATTAATTGTATAGAAGCGGGTATAACTCACATTGTATAAGTCAAATATTGCTCGACATGTTTCGGTCAGCCAATGCGAAAGGCTCATGGATAACCATCAAGGTTTAAGATTTATTCATAAACAATGTACATTGTGTATGGTCTTCGTGATTGAGCGAAACAAGACAAGCAATATTCGACTTATAAAACGTGAGTTACCCGCTTCTATACAATATATATTATCACATTCGTAACAATGAAGATTTCTTAACTACAGACGAAAAACATTATTTTGTAGCCATTTGTAATTGAGTAGCATACCGCTGGAGGCAAGCCGGGGTAAGCTATCCTTGGGGTTCATATTCTCTTTCGGGTGAAATGATGATAATGATAAGAAATAAATAATTCTATTGACACCTAACCTGGTTTAAAATTTTCAAAATCCGAATATGTCATTTTGACAAACCGTCCTCAACTGGTTTGGTTGTCGGTTAAAGCCAATTTACTTTTCTCAGGGGTCAAACTCAGTTTTGAAAAACATTTTGTATTTCCGTACAGCCTCACAACAAGAGGTCAACATAGCTCTTAATAACACATGTCCTTCATTTGACGGATAAGGTCGATTGCTTTTTCCCAAACATGGATTCGAAGATTCATCTCAATAAACGGTTGACGTGGCTCATAAGTTTCCGGTGATGGTGTCAATGCTTCACAGCGAAATCTGAAGTTTGTGTTGGTTTTTGTAAAACAATAGATAAACGCACACTATGTTTCTATTTAAGCACATTACAATTGTTATAATTTTAGGACTTACCTTTAATTAAATATATATGTGGCTCATTTTTAACCAATTCATATTAAACGTGTTTGTTTTGACTATTTATGATCATTGATCAGCCGTCTCTAACCGTTGTCAAGACGACCAATCATAGGCAAATTCGCTGGTCCGTTTGAACTTCGAATACGGGCATCCGTTCCTCGGCGGGAAAAGTGACAGTTATGTAAGTTATGTTATTTCTATGTACAAGTCTGGATAACAAACAAACTAGTCAAACTAGTAACTGTTTAGTAAGTCAGTTTAGTAAACTAGTCAAACTAGTAACTATTTAGTAAGTCAGTTGTGTGTGTTTTCGCATCCACTCCGTATTCTGATTGTTCACACAATGAACTAATGAAAGTCAAAGAAATCTACCACAAATTCTAACCCTACACATATGCACTGAGAAGATTATTTATTACCTGCAAAAAACTCGACGGAACTTAGGGGAAAGGAAGGTATAACGGACCCTGTAGGTAAAACGGACCAGACTAATAACTTTAAAACTGTTATCGCCATCTATTACCGACTTATGTCAACTTGACAGTCGCCTTTCACTCAGAGTTAGTCAGTGTCCTTGGAGCAGCCATGCAGCGGCACACGTTTTTGTCAAGCTAAGTTCATTTTTGCAAATTTTGAATAATAGCAAATTTTGAATTGCCTTCAGTTTTATTACGTTAAAGTTATTAAGTATTTTGTGTTTTTGTTTGGGATGTTGTTTATTTTACTTAGTTTTAACGATAAATAGGCAAGGTTTTCTTCAATTTTAACCACAAAATATTTTATTGTTTACATGCCTACCGGAAAGGCAAAACGGAACGGGCAAAATGGACCTCGAGGTCCGTTTTACCTTCAATATAAATTATTTGTTATTATACTTATATAATTTGATATTTAAGTACGTATTTTCATTTCAAATGGTTAACACCTACAAAAGAAAGTCAAATTGACAATCTTGGCGAAACGAAGACTGAAATGAAAAACACCTTTGAAAAAGTAACTACGCGCAAAATAGGGCTTAACAAAACGACCTCCACATGTAATGTTCCAAAGACTGCATTAGTTAGAATACTACAAAGAAGAACACTAAAGAAAAGCAAAGACTCATCTAGCGAAGATGAAGAAGACGTACGATGTTTCTATTGCTCTCATTTATTTTCTGAATTAGCTGAATGCTGGGTCCAGTACCCCGCTTGTTTCTTATGGGCCCTCTGTAGCTGTGCCGGCGTCGATTACGACGACGAATACGTAACATTCCTTTATGGAAGGTGTGTCGTGGAATAGACGGTAGAGATTTTATTTTTGTTCTTATGTTGCCATAGGTCCATTTTGCCTTCATGCCTGGTTCGTTTTACCTTCACGTGTAGGCAAAATGGACCAAAGCAAGGGTTTTGGAAATCATCCAATATCTTTTCTATCTGTGATTTGATTGAAGTGTTTCTTAACAATAAATTACATTAATAAATGCTTAATTATATAATAAGAAAGAAATAAGAAAAAAGATATTATTTTGCGTTTAACATTGATTTACCCTTAAGTGGTCCGTATTGCCTTCCCTTCCCCTACTTTTCAAAACTGTAGTAATACGCTACATCAAATCTAAGTACATGGTTAAACGTAGTTCCATAGAAAACATATCAAAAATTTGAATAATAAGAAAACAAAAAATATGAAAATATTAACGTAAGAAAACGCAATAGGAATAATAAATACACAGGTAGAAAGATAGGAAATTTATATTACCGACAAATGTCCACTGCTGGACATGGCCTCTCCCGTATACCACCACTGGGATCGACCTCATGCGTGGGGGATTCAATGCCATAAGTGGTTGTCACACTGATGCGAATTTCGGATGTTGGGACGGCGTGGGAAAGAGATAGCGCTTTGTGTGTCCATAGCGCTGTTTTGTTTACGCACTGACTCAGCTATGCTAGTCGGCTTGGCGATGGCAGTATATTCCCGGGTTCTAGTCAAAAGACAGGTCCATTTATTGCTTATTTAAGTCAATATCGACTCTATGTTAGTATTCCACTTTTGAATAAAGCGTTGTTTGAACAGTCAGTTATTATCATTCATAACAACTTTGTGCTCAATAAGTTAGGCCCACAACCCACATAAAAACCCGGCTCCAACTCTCCGCGGCCATACACAACAGGGAAATGGGATAAGCGACAAAATTAAAACTTTTCTGCTGTCTCTCTAGACTCCTAACTTAGACTCCGTAAAAGAGAATGCTGTTAGCTATAAACACCCTTAGCTGGACATAGGGAGTAATCTCTTTGTAGGTGGGTACGATGTCATTATAGCCACGCCAGTATGTTTTACCGGTCTAAAGAGACTACTTGTCATAATTTGAGGCTTAAAAAAGTGAAAAAAAAAAAACAGAAAAACCAGAATTACGTGTATTTTGTATCGTCTCAAATGTATAAAATCAAATAAATCTGAGTTCATGACTGACAAAGGGTTAATTAATTTGTCAACATGTCTACGTTATAAAAACTAAAAATTTATAAATACTGATAAATTCGACTTCGAATAACCTTATTTCAATATGAAAGCGGCAGCGGCAAAGCAGGTATCAATGCTCCTAGAGGGGTGGGGTATCCGGCCTCCATACTGACGAATATTACCGACTTTTAGAT
This sequence comes from Grapholita molesta, assembly GCA_022674325.2. Taxonomy (NCBI): domain Eukaryota; kingdom Metazoa; phylum Arthropoda; class Insecta; order Lepidoptera; family Tortricidae; genus Grapholita; species Grapholita molesta. Next base: position 8,482,757 of record CP053139.2, read on the forward strand.
CAAAACCGTCCAAACAAAGCAGACGTGTGTCAGGTTCACGACGGAACTCGAAAGTATATGCCTAGAAAGACTAGGCCTATGTCCAGCTGAGGACTGCAATAGGTGGAACAGGTAATAGTGAGCGTAACTAGAGTGACAAAGACAATCGTTCGAAATAAACAAATTTCGATTTTCGCGACCTCCTGACGTAATGATTATGCATGTTAAGTGGTCTGTGACTCGTCACGGAAAGTACTGCAAGTAGCGGAAAATAAAGTTATATTTTCAGTTACGAGAAAAGGATTTGTGAATGGGGACGGGGAAAAATGAAACAGAGTTTAGACAGTTGTCTCTGTTTTTAAAACACCTACGTCATAGTAAAAGCTTTTACAAAATATCTTATCACTGCTGTAGGTGAAAAGTTAACTGAAGGATCGTGTCTATGTAGTTCTGCAAAAAATTAATATGGAACTTACGTCATGAATACGAGTATACGAGTACTGTGTGTTATAAAAAACGTGATACAAGATTATTAAACCGGCATTTCTTCATGATTTTGAACATCTTTTACTATGGGGTCAAGTTTGTAAAATTAAATAAAAATTGTGGTGTTCCATAGAAAAGGTAAAGTTGTTGACGAGTGAGTTGACGAAAATGTGTGAGAGAGTTGTTTTTTTTTTAGTTTAGTAATAAATAAATAATGACAGCGTTCTTAACTTCGGCGTCGGGATAATGTTTAAATTAGTATGCGCGATATAATCTGTTGTTGTTTTATTTCATATGTAATTGTCGTGGCAACCGTAAAAAATATTAATAAATAAAAGAGAATTTAAAAAATACTTTATTTTTCAGTAAAAGGTTTTTCGTAAAAGCAAACTTACTATAATTTATTAACCTATTATTGGTAAAACCGATTAAAACCGATGTTAATGCAAAAGACGCGATGCGGGTTCAAATCCTACTTCACTAGTGTGCTTGTTTACTTATTCTTAATTATTAGACATCAATTTCAAGTTATACCCATCTATCAGTGGCGGCGTTTTTTTTATCAGGCAAGACGGAGTCAATATGACTTTTCCCTTTCTTCATGAGCCTAAGGAAATCTGTGGGAATGTTAAGGATATCGTCTTATAGCTATAGAGATAGATAGCTATCAGCTATAAATGTTCATTGCTAGACACAGCCCTCCCTATACAGTAGGATGTCAACTTACTAAAACAATTTATTGAAATCTGGGCATGTCTCTAGACATACTACGATAAATAAGGTTGTGCTATACAAATTATTAAAATCTTATCGACTTCGAATTTATAATTTAAATGCGTAAAAATTAATTTAATTAATTTATATTTCCATAACATTCTGAATTATTTGTTTACAATCAAGAAACATAGCAATGAAAATTAATCTTGTCATCTGATTGTTAACCAAACTTTTTTGTTAGAATAATGAATAACAATAATGACAATAAAGTAACATAAGTAAAATTTAACTAGTTTTATCTACGTACATAATATCATAAATGCTCTAAAATGCATCCAGAAACCGTCACATTACCAACAATATATACCAACTATAACGGGATGGTTTTAGTAAGTTTACATACTGTATAACACCACAGAGGATTGAAGTTGAGGGACATGGTGATTGAATGCCATAATCGCCACGATTGGCAGGCGGGTTGGCGATCACAGTATGTCCACCGCTCTCAAGATGCTGCTTCCCGATATCCGGTTGCAGTTCCCGGATCCGGATACCGGGTTTCAATTTATAAGGTAATCCATTTTTATCATTATCGAGCTGTCGAAGATACAAATAATTTTTAGGTCAGCCGGAACGCGAGAGAATTGGGTTATGCCATAATTCTGCAATATGGATAATCTCAAAATCATTTGAGGGAGAGGGAGAACAGATAATATCCTCTAGTCGCCCAGAGGCCTATTAAAGGGCCATTGAATATGACTTTTAATTAAAAAATTTGACAATTTTTTTTTTATTGTGATATTTTATTTATTTTGTAATTATCCCTAGCCCAAGTCTTGGTCTTTTTGGTCTGTTACTACACACTATGTTGTCTGGATACATTTATTTTCATGTGTAATATAATATAGTGATAATTTTGTAGTTTAAATGTAAGAGTTAATAAATAATAATGAACCTTTCTTTTAATAATTATGTCAATTTTCAATAGCATCCTATTTTCAAATAATATACTTCGATTACAATTTTATAATAACTATTTACTACATTAAATCTAAAAAAAAGCCCTTGAGGCATTGTACGAAGGGTGCTGGTGGAAGCGCGTTGTGCGAGGAAGCCGCCAGCTCTTCGGTCACCAGTTGCGTCAACCAGACGCTTCGTGATTTTTGCAAAAAGTTTGTGCGCGCTGGGACCCCATAGACCTATGTATCTTTTCTATGCCAAACGGAACAAAATGGTACTCTCCGCCCAGGCCCTTATATTTGTTACGTTTAAAAATTTCTGAGCTTTCCGTTTAATGAAATAGGTTTTGATTTGTCTACGGCTGGAACATAAATATGTGTCTAAACGCTATCGTACCTACATGTTAGGTATATTGCAACGTCCAACTAAACTTAATTTCTACGAAATATTCGTAATAGTTGTGTTAATAATTTAATATATGTTTCATTAAAGTTTTGTATTTTAATGGTATATGGATAACAAACCAACTCCAGTTCTGTGATTGCAACCAACTACGGTTTAAAAACACTTTTGGCGCAGTCGGGACAAATTCTGTAATTGTATATCGTGTCATATCATATTAGTTTCTGTTTGACTGTGAACAATAAAAGGGGCTACAGGAAGTAGGGTAAGAGAAATAATATTTTATGAGTTTGCATAATATTTAGTAAGTATATATACCTTTATAAGATTATTTTATTATGACAATATGGTATAGTTATCGCAAAAAAGAATAGTAACGAATGAATTACTAAATAATAAAAACAATTTTAATGATTTTTAAGTATATTTTATGTTATTTATATTTATAGGTAGATTTGATTTAAGTAATTGAATTCTATGACGTTTTTAGCTCCCATTATGAAAATATAATAACAGATAATTAAATAAAAAATTGTTTCCCTTTTTTTATAATGTAAGACATTCACGATATTTTTATTCATCTTGACTTTATTTTATACAACAACTCTTTACTAACATTTTTTATACCAAAACACCTCACAAAAAAACTTAAATTTAACTTACCAAAAAACTCGCGAACAAACCGATTTCACATCACTACACTTCACAACACTGTCATTCGAAATTCAAAACTACCCTTATGACATAAGGGCGCGCACAGACGTCCGTACGACGCGGTAGTCGGTAGATACTGGCTGGTAAGCACTGCAGACGGAACATTACTACAGCCTGCCGAGCGATATTTCAGCGCTTGTTAAACCCGTGCAAACGGATATGAAGTCCTTAAACAATTAGAAACCTATTTATAGTGGTTATTACAAGCTGTTAGTTAGATAAGGGGATAGAATAACGCCCCTTGGCGCAGGTTGGGTGCATTCGCTAGTTTTCTCAGAAATGGCTGAATGCTTGCGTTCCTTGGTTTTCCATGTAATTAGGCCTAATATAAGTTTTTTATGAAGCAATAAGAAAATTATATCTTTGACGCGTAGTAGTTTTTACCGATATTATTAAAGCTTATAAGTAGTTGGATTAGAGTGCGCCATTAGTTTAACCTGACATATATTTCGCCTTAGCTTGGATACCCGATTTGTATTCTCTTTTAACAGCTAGCAAATCTACATTTTATCCACGAGAATGCAATAGTACATTTAGATACTAGTAAAAAAAAATTTTATTTCGACGAGGGTGAAAGTTGCAGCCCGAGTGAAACGAGGGTGACAATCACCCGAGTCCGAAATAAGTTTTTACACGTGTATCGAACCCAATTTTTCATAACAAGTGCCTTAAAAAGAGAAATTTACGCATGAAGCGTGCGTAAAGTGCACTTTTTACGCACTAGTTAGGAAAAGTAATTTTATACAAATTACGAATGATGTGTTTATTTGACGTTAGCTGGTTGGATTGACATTTTAATAGTTTTTAAGTGCTGTTTGTTTTGTATGATAAATATTAACATATATTTGGATAAAAAAATAATGTTTCAGAGTTAGTATTTTCGTTGCAGTAGTGAGCTAAAAAATGTTGTGTTTTACTCGTCAGAAAAGTGTATTCCCGTCTCATGCCCTCCCCAAAGCTTAAGATTCCACTTATTGAACCACTCGCTATTCTCGTGGTAAAAAAATATTGTTATAGTTGCTAAATGGATTATATTTATAAAAAAAAATACAAATGGATTATAGCCAGAACGCCATTTTTAAAACAAAGAAAGAAATAACTACTTAACTAGTTACTGCATTAAATTTAGAGACGCTAGGTCCATGGGGCCCAGCGCGCACAAACATTTTGCAGAAATCGCGAAGAGTCTGGTTGATGTAACTGGTGACCGAAGAGCTAGCGGCTTCCTCGCACAACGTATCAGCATTGCGATACAACGAGAAAATGCCGCCAGCATCCTTGGTACAATGCCTCAAGGGCCTTTTTTAGATTTAATGCAATAACTAATTAAGTACTCGTAATTTTCAAAATATCTTTGTTAAGTGACATTGGAAAACCTAATATAACCGTAAGCCAGCGTATATGTATTCAGGGCGCTACCGCAGACCTCGAAGTTCGATAATTAACTATAACATATATACATATATGTAGCAACTGTACTATAACATATATACATATATGTTATAATACAGTCGCCATCAGATATATCGGAGTTGTGGAGGTGGTCACAAATATCGGAACAACGTCTCTATTGTCAAGGCGGTAAAGTGCATGTTCCGATATTTATGACCACCTGCACAGCTCCGATATATCTGATGGCGACTGCACGCCATTATTTACAACATACGTATTTCTTGACAATTCAAGCATCCGAGAGGCGAGCAGACGAACGAACTAACGACGTAGTCTATGGTTCGAAAATATTATTATATTAAATTATAAAAAAATGTCGGTCTTATAATTATTATATAAATAAATAAATATTTCTGGACAATCTTACACAAATCGAGGTTTGATCAGTAAGGCTTGAATTGCAGGTACTAGACGACGATATATAAATAGATAGATACCATCTTAAAGACATAGAAAACTTCCACGACTCAGGAACAAAGATCAGTGCTCATCACACAAATAAATGCTCTGACAGGGCTTTGAACCCAGGACCATCAGCTTCATAGGCAGGGTCACTATCAACTAGGCCAGACCGGTCGTCATACGAGTATAAGATGTCTATCTATAGATCATTTCCAGACAATTTCAGGGTAGCAGAAACATCTTTACAAATATCGCTTCTTGTTGAAAACTATTAAATAAGTTTGTTAAAACAATTGTTTCATTATAGTAAAGGCATTCTGACAAAATAAAAACGGCAAAGCACGAGTCGGATTTGCATTTATTTGAGTTATACGTACAGTCAGCAGCAAAAGTGGCTAAGCGTTTGAAGTGTTCAAAATGACCAACACGCGCTCTTAATATTCTCTTGACAATAGAGATGTGTTGACCTCATTTTGAACACCTCAAACGCTTAACCACTTCTGCTGCTGACTGTACATTACGTTTACAAGTTTTCTTGTTGTAAACGTAATAACATAATGGTAAGGTCAATGTAGGTAAGACCGGCATACTATATTTAAGGGAAGTCTGTCATATGACACTAAATACTTATGAGATAATGTAGGAAATTGGTTGGTATACGGTCTTTCCAGGTAGACGGTCTTACCCACATTGACCTTACGTCACGTTTGTTGCAAGTATATATAGAAAACTACTAGTAAGAGTAAAGATACTCTCAATATCGTATTCCGCATTTTCCGAGGCTAGCATTTAATTTATGTGGTCTGAAACTACGTTGGTGCGTAAGGCTGCTGAGTAAAGTATTAAGGTTATAAATAATTCATGCAATTATGAGGAAGCGTGCACTAAAATAGCTCGTAAACCTGTGCAATATTTTATTTACCTTCGCTACGATGTTCCGGACACTGTGTTGCGTACGAATGAATATCCAAATAACCGAAAATAGAAGTCGAACACTTCGACTAACCAGAAACCCTACTGCAAAAATCGAAATTCGTTTTTTTATGACAAAGATGGTAAACGAGCAGACGGATTGCCTGATGGTAAGCAATTACTGTCGCCTAAAGGCACTCGCAACACCATGGGTATCACAAGCGCGTTGCCAGCCTCTAAGGGGGATTGGAACTCTGGAACATACCATCAGGAACACAACACCACATACCTGAAAGATGCAGTGCTGTTATCGCTGTGGTCTTCTGTAAGGAGGAGGTACTTCCCCAGTTGGGCTTCTCCAGACTCAAGCGTGATGCTGATGGTACTTCGCTGTGCCCTACCTCTCATTGTTGGACGTAGTTTAAGGACATACCCGGGGCCGAAAATTTCGAAGTATTGCCTCTGTCACCTTAATTATGCTTTAATTTCCCTAATATTACACAAAACTCTTCGTAGGCGGCGCCACTAGCACAAGCTAACCGCAATTTTGCTTTATGTACCTAATACATACGTTAACACGTTACGGGCAGTACGTCGACAGACGTGGCGTGTAGTCGTTTGTTTCCTTTGGCCTATGACACGTAACGTCACGCTGGGTCCGTAAATGTAATTGAGCAGTTCTCCACAATGTCATTGTCGGATTTGTAATTATTTTGTCAAATAATATAAAAGTACACTCAACTTTTGAAGAATTCTTGTAACAATACATGTGCTTAGTCTTAATTAACCTTAATTTACGAAGTTTCTTCTTTGTGTTCGGAGATAATCGCAAGACGACAATGACGTTCGTGGAGAATTTCCTTCTCCCCTAGAAGGAACGCTAGTCCTGAAAGTAATTGTACTCAAATAAATTTATTATTAAAAATAAGGAGTTTTGAATCGAAGAACATATTTCGGCATGATATTGTCGCATATTTTGCATGTAAAAGTGTTAATTTAATGACAAATTCTGTCTGTCCTAATTTTTTTTTAGTTGACAGTGATGGGTGTGTTGCTCAGTTAACACGTTCACTGCGGTACGGGGTTGATTCGACCCCGTACAAGTATGGCTAAATGCGAAGTTAACTAATTGACCGCAGCGAAGCGAAGGTGTACCTATCAGACATTCCAGTTCCGGATGAGCCTTAAAATAACAAAAATGTATGGAATTTTCTGGGATATCATGTTGTCTATTTTACTCGAAAGAGGTCGTCATTTTGAGTGGAAATAATGTAAAAAATTTGAAAGTGTATAAATATGTCATCATTTAACAGGCATCGGATTGTGCTACGCAGAACTCTGCTAACGGAAAAATCATAATGCTGCGATATAAAGGGCAGATGGGAAAATCACCAAGTAGTAGATTTTTCCATTTATATATATTTTTTATTTAAGGCATTCTCAACCTTAAGACAAAACAAAAGATTGTAGGCGGTGCTTTTAACAACTAAACCGAACGTATATTTATTTCAAATAGTTTTATTTACTACAAGATTTTTTCTTTAATTCTTAGTTACAAACGGATGCCGCTGCCGTGTTTTAGTTAATTATTTTTTTCATTAATTTGATTTATATATGTTGCTTTTTCTAAATCAAAATTACATGTTTTCACTTTATAATATCTAAAATATACTGCCTTTAGTAATAAGGCCGTCACGTCATATCTAAAATGTCGAATAAGGTTAAGGGTGACCCTTGTCTCGTAACTAATAAGGGTGAACTGGTCGATGAAATCGAAATGTTATTTAGTTTGTCAGTGAAGACAAAAATATTTTCGGAAAGAAATATTTTATTATTTAAAAATAGATAGCGAAACAGCATTTTACTCACATGGGAGCAAAGTCATTTCATAGACATTTTTTATATTTATTTTGCCGTTACATGGGTTGGATATGATTTTAAATGATGTTTTTTAATGATAAATGACTGATACTAATTAATAATTTAGAATAACTTTAATGTAAGGTTTTATGTAAGGACTTGGTATTTTCCTCGCCTATTGAAAAAAAAACTTCACTTTTTCTTTCACTCGACGGCAAAGTTTGTTCCCCTTTCGTGCCTTGAAACCCTCGCAATACTCAAGATTCTACTCTACAACTTAAATATAAAACGGACTTTGGGCAATGTACTAAGAATGCTGGCGTCACTTCCTCGTTATATCACAATAAATATGCTGATACGTTGTGCGAGGAAGCCAGTTTTACTGTCACCAGTTACTTCAATCAGAAGGTTCGCGATTTTTGTGTGAAAATTGTGTGCGCTGGGACCCCATGGACCTAGCGTTTCTACCCTAAATGGTACAAAAAGAGTGTCACAAACTGACACTGACACACTCAATTTAAAAAAAATATTGAACGCGTAGGCACACGCGTTGTTTATGAAACAAAAACTGAAAAAAAAACCGTGCGTGTCAAAGTTTGGAATGAAGAGTTCTTACTTTTTAACCGACTTCAAAAAAGGAGGAGGTTATCAATTCGGTTGGCATGTTGTTTTTTAGTAAAATCATAGTTTAAGGAAAAAAAAATCATCATTTTTATTCGTAGTTAGCTGTGCCTCGGCTTGATTTATATACTTTCTGCAGACAAATGATGGATTTATTAGGTATACTGCATTTATGGTATTTTTTACCAACCCTTACAAAAATTATGGAATACAAAAATTTTCATGTCAAAACAGTTTTTCTCCCTACGTAGACGTAGAGTGAGAAAAACGGTGAAATTCCATTCCAAATTCCAAAAAATAATTAATTTAAGAACCTACTAAAGACTGTTTTACGAGCGTCAATGATTGAACAGTATGTCATTTGGAACAATCTACTCACGAGGAAATTTTCGTTGCCATTTGACTAGCGTACCATCGCCTACACTGACTATTTTTTTATTTTTTTTATTAGTTTATTACACAAAAAGGTACAATTTAAGGGTGACATGAGTCCCACAAAACTGTTTGCACAGTTTGACTGTGGGATTACTAGTAACTGACATTTGTAAGCTTTGTGAGCTTTGATAGTCGTATAAAGTTTCCTATGGTCAGTTAAAGGTGAGGCTGTTTATACACGTGCGATTGGAATTATTTATACAGGATGGAACATATAGATCGGCCTTACATCCTCTATAGCCAGAAGGCACACCCCGGTTCCCGGAATTATGCGTTGACTTTCGTGGAACACGTGATTTGTGGGCTCCTAGAGAGTTCCTGTGCATAAGATAGTGGTAAATTGCAATTTTATTGGTTCTCGGTGGCTTGTCTGAACATAGAATACCCAACTCAACAACGCCTTTATTATCAAGGCGATAAAGTGCATGTCCGGATATTAAATTTGTGAAAACGTTTACAGCTATATCTGATCGCGACTGTGCCTATGTATTTGCTAATACTTATGGAAATATAAACACATTTTTAACAATATTTTATGAGTAGTTAGTGAGATCATAAAATTTCAGGAGATTCTTAGTTATACATATTATACTTATGTACCTATAGTCTACTTTTATGTTATCAACCTGTGTATTCATTAGCTGTAGTCTAATGAATACATAGGTCGTAGACAAAACGTGATTTGGTATAATATTCAAATAAATATTTAAAAAACCCCCAACGAAATATTTTAACACCTCTCATACTACTACCCTTCATGTGTAAGTAGTTACTAAAAGGTATTAAAACTAGTTACAGTTTCTACATGGACCCTCTATAGGATATAGCAATACTAGAGACTAAAACTAATTAATAGATATGGAACTGTAACCTGCAGCTCCAACTACAGGGATTGGACTGAATGACTGCTACATGCGATTGACAACCCGCCTGGGTCCGGCCGGGCGCCCCTACACTACATCTACAAATTACAGATGAAAAACTTAGGCAAAGGTGGATGTGAATGGCTTAGGCTATCTCTCCTCCTCCTCTCCTGTAACCGCCATCGACCGCTTACAGCGTCTGCGTCACAATGTTTACTATAGAAATGTACTGATGTGTCCTCTTTCACACGTCGACGTTGGCGTCTTTTTTGTTCAAAAAAGTTGACGCTCACGTCAGACGTCGTGTATAGCAAAAAATAGAAGACCTAAACCTTAGGCTACTGGTCTATGTAGTAGTGACGTGTGTGTACACGCATGTCGGCGTTCTACCGGGTGTTTCCTGTAATAAGAGCAATAATTTTAGGGATCGCTTCTACACCACGAACCTAGCAACATTAGTTCTACAACTTAAAAACATGTGTAATTTATTACTTGTGATTTTTTCGAACAAACTAAATAGTATTTTGAATGAACAGCATCCAATCGTCTAGTTGACATTTACTGTCAGCCTACAAACTTCATACTTTTCGCAATATATTGCTTATTTAAAAAAAAATCTTTTTATTAATATTTAGTGAACTATAAGTTATTTTCAAAAGTCGTAGAACTAATATTGATACGTTTGTGGTGTAGAAACGATGCCTAAAGTTACTGCTCTTGTTACAGGAAACACCCGATATATTCATTTTTTTACATAAGTAAGTTCCATATTAAGTCTCCGCATAACTACATACAGTCATGTCAGGTTGTAGTTGGTCGATTCTTAGCGTCGTGGGTTAAAACCGTCATTATTCGACCAACGGGATTGGTTGAGGCGGGTTCACCCACGCCTCGTTTGTGTAATAAACCGTATATAAGTATGTGTGGGCGCAGTGTGGCTATACCGGCATGTGTAGATATAAAAGCAAGATGGAAAGATGTCACTTGCATCCGCGGCTCCACACGAGCGCCTCTTGACCCGCATCCGGCGCTAGGGCTGCCGAGCAGAAAACTAATTAATATTTATATGGAATTCATTTTTAATCTTGTCGTTTAACACGTTGCTAAGTAGTGCTGTGCGTCTGACAGTTGCATAGGTCAAAGATCATTCGGCAGGCTGAATTTAAGTATGGACAGTCGACTACAAAGATATGTATACACTTTTGCACCTTATTACAAACGATTAAGGTGAAAAAATGTATACATATCTTTGTAGTCGACTGGACATACATATGTGTTAGGATGCCTTTCCACAAGAGCTATGCTGTGCTGCGTTTACATACAACTGAGCCAAGCTATGCTATGAAGCTATGTGTTATTTGTATATAAACGTAAGCGCAGCATAGCTCTAGTAGAAACTCACCCTTAGTCTTGTCAAGGTTATTATTAAACAAAAAACTATTTTCGTTAATATAACATATATTAAGCAGTATGTATTAACCTTTCCATATTTACTTATAAAATTGACGTAATCAGATTTTTCGTTGGTTAGGTCTTACCTGTAAAATAATAATAATACAGCACATTTTTCTAATCTTAATTGCTTAAAAGACCTTTAGTATTTTCTTAGGCAACACGTAGCCAATATGACTTTGACTTTTCTGCATGAGGCCAAGAAAAACTGTACATAAATAAATAAAAACTGTTACAGGACATTCTTACACAAGATGACTGAGCCTCAGGATATACTCGAGAAGGCTTGTTTTGTTGGTAGGTACTTAGTCAATAATATATATCATATATACAAAAACTTAAATACATATATAAAACATTCATGGCTGGATAACAAATATCTGTGCTCATCGCACAATTACATGCCCTTCCACCGGCTTCCGAGGCAACGTCACCCACAGGCCAGACCTGTTGTCAATAATAAATATTTAATAAATAAATAAATATTTGGGGACAATCTTACACAAATCGACCTAGTCCTACGGTAAGCTCAGAAAGGCTTGTGTTGCAGGTACTAGACGACGATATATATAATAGATAGATACATATCAATACTTAAATACATAAAAAACACCCACGACTCAGGAACAAATCTCTGCTCATCACAGAATAAATGCCTTGACTGGGATTCGAACCCAGGACCATCGGTTTAATAGGCAGGGTCACTACCCACGAGGACAGACCGGTCGTCAAATATTTTTATTGTAGGTAGGTAGTCATTAGTGTCATTACATTGTTTTCCCTCATCCAAAAATACACTTTTGAACGGAGACAACCCTCGCACGCTCGGACGTGTGAAGGGTCACGGTTGCTCCCTCTTTGTTTCTTTGTTTTATAAAGTCCCTATAAATAGAAACGCTTCTGAACCCACGCCAATTATTGCTTCACTCCAAACTCTTTGAACCGTGACTTATTCTGCGAGCCTAGGGTACTCTAATCTGATTCTAAGAGCCCTGAACCATACTGTTCAATATACTCTATGCTCTTTACCTCGCAGCGGACGATGGGTATGAGGGATCCTCCAAAATCTGAGTACCTAATGTAGATGGTTTTCAGCAAATAAAATAGGTATGTAAAGAATTTGGACCTGGGTATGTCCTTAAACTACGTTCAACAATGAGAGGTAAGGCACAGCGAGGTACCATCACGCTTGCCTTACAGAGGAGAATCGTAATAGCACTGCTACCTTTCACGTATTTAGTGTTGTGTTCCTGATGGTGAGTAAGGTTTCCAGATCATCTCTCCATCAACTTTTAGGGTAAGCAACCCGCATGTGAATCCTTTGGAGTACCAGGGGTCTATAGGCTACGGTACCTGCTTACCATCATGCGAGTCTTGTGCTTGTTTGCCACCGTCGTTGTATAAAATAAAATAAAAAATAAAAATTTCCTCCCGCTGAACAAAATTCTGAATCCGCTTTTAAATTAGCAGCAAGGGTAACTCCGCTCCGGTGTGCCAGCGAGACACTACTATTTATCATTAAGTATTATGATTATTATATAATATGAAACAAAGAACAATTACCTACTTAAAAATAAATACATCGTCCCGCAAAACTGTTTTCATAGTTGATTTTGGGATAAATGAGTGTTACAAACGGCGGTAAGTTGTGGTAATTTGTGTTACAGAGCCCTGCGTGTAAGTTCTTAACGTATCTTTACGTCACGAACGCGTTTGCGTTTCCCATATAAATAACATTATCACTTACGCGTTCGTAAACGTTTTTTACGTCAAACGAAACTTGCACTAAAGCCTCTGATGTATACCCGGTCAGGTATGACAACTGTGTAAACAAAGTGTAAACTAAAATGTAGTTAACAAGGATTCAGATGCTGTCAAGCTAGCAATGGAACAAGGCTCTTTTATACCTATTTTTGACTCTTTCCGTTCTAATAGCCGCAAGCAAGGCGTGAAGTATATGGAACGTATGTCAAAATTTGAATGTAGAACGCCGACATGTGTAAACACGTCACTACTACATAGGCCAGGTCCTTTAGCTACGTTTTTCACCCATAACCGCGTAGATATAGTAGCTATAGTAGGTATAGAGTATTTAAATCAAACAACCGTAGTATCACTAGATTCGACTAATCCGATCGTAAATAAATAAATATTTCGGGACAATCTGACACAAATCGACCTAGTCCTACGGTAAGCTCAGTAAGGCTTTTGTTTTAGGTAATAGACGACGATATAATTATATAATAGATAAATACATATAAATACTTAAATAGTTACATAGGAAACACCCAAGACTCAGGAACAAATATATCTGTGCTCATCACACAAATAAATGTGTTGAGTGGGATTCGAACCCAGGACCATCTCTTTCATAGGCAGGGTCACTACCCACTAGGCCAGACCGGTTGTCAAAAACTATATACAAAACTTCATAAGCGGGCCAGGCTCGGCACCGCGAACATAGAGGTTCGTATATTTCTCTTTTACTCCTTTTAAGGCGTCATGAGAGTGACAGAGACAATCACCCGAAATTTACGAAAATCTTTATTCGCGGTAGGTAGCGCCGCAGGTTCTCGTAACTATAAAGTCGTGTTTAGATCAATTTGAACACCTCGCCCGCCTAGCCACTTCTGCTGCACACGCAGTAAAAGCGAAAAACGTCGACCAAGGCGAATATTTTTTAAATATTTATTATACCTAATTGTGTCGCTTTTATCGCATACTTAGACATAGAATTTTACGACCGGGTTTCCGGAATCCGCGTGGCTATTTTGGTGAGACTCAAACTTTGCTATGACAAATTTTTGACACAAAATAAACGACTTTAGAAAGGGTACATACAGCACATGTGTAATCTAACTCATTACATGGCTAAATTACAAAGTGGCAAGTGGCTCAACAATACGTGTACGTCCAACAATGAGAGTTAGGGCATAGCGAAGTATAATCATGCTTAAGTCTGGAGAAGCCCAACTGGGGAAGTACCTCCTCCTTACAGAAGACCACAGCCAATAGCACTGCTACTTGTCAGGTAGTGTAGTGTAATGTTGTGTTCCTGACGGTGAGTAAGGTTCCCAGAGCTCCAACAACTTTTAGTGTAGGCAACGCCCATGTGAATCCTCTGGAGTTGTAGGCGTCCATCGGCTACGGTAACTGCTTACCATCAGACGGGCCGTATGCTTGTTTGCCACCGTCGTTCTATGAAGTACTCTTAGCGTGCAAGGCAGTCGCCTGAAGTGAGTGAGGCCCCGATTGGTGTCCTGACTCCTCTTGAAAATGGGTACAGCTTAGGTACCCGAAACATGTCACCTAGTGTGATATAACGTATAACTAAGTCTTGTTCACAAAAAAATAGCCATTGCCTTATAATTTATTTTTTCGTATGAAACCATAGTTATTTTTTTAAGTTATCATAAAAACCAACTCATTTTCTTTCGTTTTAGGTAATGTTGTGGATATTTTTATCAGGTGTTCTAAATCTATGGCCCATTAAAAAAAACTTTGCATTTTGGGAGTTTTTTCTAATTTGAACATTTGGATCATTAAGCTTACACTATGCTCTGTACTCAAACAAATTATCAATATTAGAATGTCCCGTGAATAATGTCTCTAAGATTTTACTATCGTAAACAAGCCGGATGTAATTGTAATTTGACGCAGAAAATGACGTATTTTTGTAACGTTCATTTTTGTTTTAGCACTACTTGGCGTTATTAACATTTTTAGACGGATGAGGCTAGATTTTTTCGATTCTGACATCCTAAACGTAAAATAGACAAGCAAAATCGTAATTCTATGACTGTTTCCACTGCATGGACCCACCAGTTAACGGTAGAGACTCATACAACGGTGGCTACTTTTTTTCGTGAACATGCTTTACTAGAAACCTTTAAGTTAAGTTAAAGTGAACAAATTCAACAAATTAGCTACTACTTGATGGTGCTTCAATTAGTGTTGCCAGAAACAGTTTTAAATGTCTTAAGTGAGTTCATGCGTTGTAACCGTGTAGAAGACACATTTTCATTTAGGGTAAGGAATTAAACGACAAATGCAAAAAAAAAATATATAATATTTTATGATATAAAATTATTATGATATACCTAACAATATTATCCAAAATCAACAATAATATTTTTCATTTCTCATGCTCAGAAAGCGGGTCATTGTTTATCTACTATGCGGGTGGAAAGTGATACGTTTCCTTCCTAGGGTCGCAAATTGGTGTGTTCCTATTAGTTCTCCCCTTGTGAGCACTCAGTAGAACAAAGTGCCGAAAATAACCTTATTTGCCGACGCCAGAAACAAATACATGAGAATAGTTCTTTCTCTTATATTATAGGAATTTATTGTATAATATGTCAATTAATTAAAATATTTATATTATTAGCTTCAAATTTTTAAGTGTCTTGGTTCTATATTACAGTAACAAGAAGAAATAAACCTACGTAGTTTTTTTTTACTTTAATTTGCGCAAGTAAGCAACGGCAGCGACTTATACAGCCAAACATGAATATATATATACTTACTTATTAGAACTATTACCTTCTTAATAGTCATTATTAAATTGAATAGGACCATTTTATTACTAATTCTATCACTTTATATATATATATATATGTATATATATATATATATATATATATATATATATATATATAAAACAAGCCTTAAATTTTAAAAATAAAAGGTCTTTTTTTTGATAAAACTAAAATGCTGTTTAGACACCCATTAATTCGCCAATAACGCGCGCGATTCTATGCATTATGTATGACAATAAGGTATGCTGCAAGAAAAAAGTAAAGAGGCCGAATTCCGCGCAACTATTGAAAACACTTGGATAGTAAACAGAGTATAGTTATATTTTGAAATTAATAATTACGGGTTACTCAAGCGATTGGGTCTAACACCTGACCGAATAAGAAATAAAGCTCAAGTTATCATGGAAAGCCTACTACCTCAAGTTTCAACACAGAATCTGTACAACTTGTGTGAAATGGCGGTCAGAGAAATAAGTGAAAACTTTGTCAGACTGTACGCTGATTCTTTATATATTTCAATAATTTATCGTTACAACATAAAGTTTCAGCTCCATGCTTCAACTTAAACAAGCTGATGCGGTAAGATTAGTGTTTTAGTCAGTTAGTTTATTATCTAAGAGACATCTTTTTTACTTTTTTCTTGCTCTTATTTTACTTTCCTCGCATTCGAAATGAAAAATAGTATGCTTAACTTGGGTAAAAGTCACCCATTTCCGACTCGCAATATTAGCGCTCTCGCTTCGTTCGAGCGCCAAACTACCTCGTCGTCAATGGGTGACTTTCTACCCTTGATTAACAATCTACTATAGATTTTCACGTATACAAATGATTATAAATAATCATTAACATAACAATTACCTTAGAGCTATCTTATAATATTATATAAAAAAAATACTTGAATCGAATACCTGAAAGATGTACGTTCACACTTACACTAAAACACTCACTTTAATTGTTTTTATATTAAGCAGAAACGTCTGTTAGCGAGTACCGCTTGGACTTGTCAAATTTTTCTAATTTATCCTTCCTGAAAAATTTGACAAGTCCAAGCGGTACTCTTATGGCACAATTGGTAGTGTACTGGGCTAGTGATCCAGTGGTTGTGGGTTCGAGTCCCGCTGCGAGTCAAATTTTTCTATTTTTTCTTTCGATTTAAATAACACTCACTTCAAAATCATACTTTCTAAGATAACATCAACAAAACAATGAAAATAATTTGTAGTGATATAAAATTTTGTACTTTTTTTAAAAATATTTTTACAAATTTCTTGTTCCTCGATCATTCAAATCAGAATCCTTTTATTTGAATGAAATTATACAAGTTTTGTACTTTTAAAGACTTGAGTTATTAGCATACCTCGGGGTTTTCATTGCGGGAATGATTTACATTAGCCAAATAACATGTAAAAACTAAAAAACGATACTAATTTAATATTTCTAAGCACATACTACCTACGTTTAATTCATAGTTTGGTAATTATTTTACAATAAACAAAGATATACATACACGAAATCATTCCTGCATCGAAATCCCGAGGTATGGTTATTAGGCACTGGTACCACCGCGAGCTAGTAACCTTGAAATAGCTGATAGCTCATAGCTTACTAGCTCGCGGTGGGACCAGTGCCTTGGTTAAAACCAGTACTAGTAAACTACAGTGCTACTAAAATAAGTTATTGTTCTGCCATACTAAAGTAATACTAGAGATTTGTTATGCTACCGCCACACGTTCGCACGAGTAGCGAGGCGAATAACGAGGCGAAACACGAGCACGCATGTGTACGCGGACGTCTCGCTATTCCTCTCGTCCCTCGCATCGCTTTTTTGTATAGACAAAGTTTCGTCGCAGAATAGCGAGGCGAGTGACGAGCCAGCAAGTCTAATCGCGGAGTAACATTTTATATTATGTTCTTTGTGTTATATAATCAATTTTCTTGTTACGGTCACATACATTTTCGTAATCTTAATCTTTATTTATAACCTTCTTAATACTGAGAAGGAAAATCGGGCCGCTTAGTACTTTGATCTTTGTTTTTACTTAGGCTAACAATAATTTACTTAAGTAGTCAATAGCTTTACTTATTTATATTTACACTAGTCAAAAGTTTTACTTATTTATTACATAAAACTAAACAGAAACCATCCGAAAAAATAATTATCCATTAATCCTCTAGCCGCCCAGAGATCAAATCAAATCAATCAATGATCAAATTGCCAGGCCAAATGCAACTATGGTTTGTCATAATTAAAATTCAAAATGGCATTCAATGGGAGACCTTTTTATAGGTCTCCAGACGGCTAGAGGTTAAACAAAGTTATTATGTAAATGGCCCTTATTCTTATCCATCAATTCAGTCGTAAAGGCCTCCACCAAATATGACTTGTATCACCATAGTCGCCACGCTTGGGAGGCGGGTTGCTGACCGCAGTAGCTGTAGGTATACATGGCATCCCTACACACTTTCCTACGTCACAATTTGAATATAGCACGCCGACATGCGTATACATGTCGGTCGTTAGCTAAGGGTTGTTTCACACGTACCACAACCACACGACAACCACAACCACACCACAACCACAACACGTGGTCGGGCGCATATTTTGTATAGAAATAAATAGTACAATTCACACGAACCACATTTTGCAGTCATTATCGACCACGTCTGTGGCAACGGCCAGCAACTACACAATTCACACGTAACCACTGCGTGACCACATTTAGACGCTGCGACGTGGTGTGGTTGTGGTCCGTGTGAAACAACCCTAAAGCTAAGTTTTTCACCTATAGGTAGGTAGGTACTTACCTACCATAATATATAACATATAATAATTAGCATTGTCACATATGTTTACTTAATAATTAACTTAACAATCTTATAGCACATATAAGAAAAACATTACGAAAACACACCTTTTACATAGACCTTCAGGTTTGTACGGAACCCTCGGTGCGCGAGTCCGTCACGCACTTTTCCGGTTTGTTAATAGAAAAACACTTACACATAGGTTTCAATTTACATGGTAAGTAGCGCCTTCATAAGTTTGTAGTCCCACACGGCTTTGCAGACATCCGCTGAAAAAAGCAAAAAAGTAAGTAAAGTAAAGTAAGTAAAAAGTAAAGTATTAATTAATATATCTTTGTTGAAGTATACTAGCGTCGCCACGTAGGCATAATAATAAGTGAAAAACTTAACTGAAGGACCATGTCTAAGTAGTTGTGCAGAGAATTAACATGGACCCGGGTATGTCCTTAAACTACGTCCAACAATGAGAGGTAGGGCACAGCGTTGACCATCACGCTTGAATCTGGGCCAGCCCAACTGGGGAAGTACCTCCTCCTTACAGAAGACCACAGCCATAATAGCACTGCCACCTTTCAGGTGTGTAGTGTTGTTTTCCTGATGGTGAGTAAGGTTCCCAGAGCTCCAACCCCCCTTAAAGGCCGACAACGCGCTTGTGACTGCCCATGGGGGTTGCGGGTGCCCATGGGCGACGGTAATTGCTTAACACCAGGCAATCCGTCTTCTCGTTTGCCGCCTATGTCATAAAAAAATGGAACTTACGTTAAAATTTGAATATAGAACGCCGACACGCGTGTACACACACGTGGATGTGGTCTATGGTACTATAGCCTTTTCGGAAACCGGCTTGTTCGGGAGGCTGGAAGTCATCGAGTCTGTGTTCGAGACGATTCGTGATAACCCTTGAAAACAGCTTATAGACATGGCTCAGAAGCGTGATGGGTCTGTAGTTCTTCAATAGGCTATTGTCACCTTTTTTGAAGAACAGCACCACCTCGCCTCTGTTCCATGTTTCAGGCGTTTTGCCCTCGGACAAAACGGAGCTAAAGAGCTTCTGGAGGATTTTAAGTACCGGTATTCCACCCGCTCTCAGAAGCTCTGAAGTGATTCCGTCTTCGCCCGGCGCCTTGTTGTTCTTAAGCTGTTTTAGGGCCATCCTAATCTCGTACAGACTGATGTCCGGGATATCTTCGGTATAATGTCGGGACAGCTTGGCTCTTGGATCTCCTACCAAGCTGTCAACGGGCTTTGCAACCGAAGTGTATAACTGTCCATAGAACCTCTCAATCTCGCCTAAAACCTCTGCTTTGGTCGACGCTATGCTGCCATCTTCCCGTTTCAGCTTTGTCAGCTGGCTTTGCCCAATAGACTTATCCTTTACGAACACTTTGGAGCCTTGGTTTCGCTCAATAGTCTCTTTAATACGGTTAGTATTAAAGAGACGCAAATCATGTCGCAAGGACTTAGATATACGTCTATTGAGCTGCCTAAATGACTCCGCGTCATCGGGAGACTGCAGCTGTAGAGAGCGTCGTTCAGCCATGAGGTTTAAGGTTCGCTCGGTTAGTTTCTGAGGTCTATCCTTACGGCGGGGTCTAAAAAACTTAGACCCTACTGTGTGGACAGTTTCCACTAGCCCGTTGTTGATCTCGTCCACTGAAGCTAAGTTCTCTAGGCAGGCAAAGCGATTACAGAGCTCAAATTGAAAGCTCTCGGGGTTTTGAATATGGGCTCGAGTAGGTCGGAGCGTAGACTTCATCAGGCTGGACCTTTCAAGTCTAACATTGATATTCAGTGACGCTCTTACGATTCGGTGATCACTACCGGTCTTTACCTTGTTGATCACAGAGACATCACTGAATATCCGTCTCCTGTCGGTCATGATGAAGTCTATCTCATTTCTCGTGGAACCGTCCGGACTCATCCATGTCCATTTCCTGTGAGGCGGCTTCTGGAAGAAAGAGTTCATCATGAAGAGTTCCTCTTTCTCCAGAAAGTCGGCCAGCCTCTGGCCCCTAGGGTTCCGCTGCCCATACCCAAATTGCCCCACTCTCAGCTCATCACCGCTTCTCCTGCCCAGCTTAGCGTTGAAGTCCCCCATAACAACAGTGAAGTAGGTTTTCGAAGTATGTATGGCCCTACTTACGTCCTCATACATAGCATCCACTTCCTCATCGGAGTGTGACGAGGTCGGTGCGTATACCTGAATGACCTTCAGCGAATATCTTTTGGATATTCTGAGTATTAGGTATACCACCCTGCTCGACACACTGTCGATGGCTATTATGTTGTTTACGAGGGACTTGTGAACGAGAAACCCGACACCACCTTGGGACTGTTGGTCGCCCTCCCGGTGGTAGAACAAGTTACCAGACTTCAGGATTATGGTGTCCTCCCCCTCTCTACGGACTTCAGATAACCCTACAATGTCCCAGTGTAACCTGCTCAGTTCCTCTTCCAGCTCGCAGATCTTTTCGTCAGTCCTCATAGTGCGTATGTTGTGTGTTACCAGGGCCAGTGGTCGTCGGGGTGGGTAGCCGGATCTATTCCGGAGATTCTTAGCACCCCTGACCCCGCGAATGCTCTGACCGCTACCACAATAGCCAGAGCACCGGAGGTCGCCGGAACCTCGGGGCCGTGGCTTATTTTGACTTTTCATTGGGGGGGGTTTGCCATACGCGCCACGCTTGGCAGGCGGGTTGGCGCGCGCAGTTTTTTTATTTAACTGTTATTTTATTTTAGGAGATGCTGCTGCCCATCTCCCGGTGTATTCCCTTAGCAGGCTCTTACTGCAACCACGGGAAGATATGGTGGGGGACAATTCTAAGGCCGGTCACCCCACGGCCGGCACTTTCGAATAGTCAAATACAAATATAATCTTAATCTAATAATTAATTAATTAATACAGAGCATACAATTAAAACTGTTGTGAGCCATGTTACTACTACTTAGATACAAACGGATAAACTCACGTGTAATTATATCGCACTAGGTGACATGTTTTGGGTAAGCTCTTGTACCCATCTTCAAGCCGAGTCAGGAAACACCGATCGCGATGAGGGTGTATTACTCACTGACCGGTACCAGACCTTACCCGAAACATGTCGCCTAGTGCGATATAATTACACGTGAGTTTAATACAGAGCAATTCATTGATAAAATTATTACAATATAATATTTATATGTATATCAATAATAACGTCACAATAATATCATCTTAATAATATATTTTATGTAGTCCCCTGCCTCTGGCTTGCCTTAACCGGCCGTCCAGAGTGGGGTCGCTAGAGCTGCGTTCTCGAGGGTAGATGTGGAATCCTAAGTGGCGAGTTGGCTATATGTTTAAAGTCCAGTGACACCTCTCTACCCTTAGCCCTATGCACCGGTGTTGCCCTTGAGCCATCTTTGATGTCGCTTTTTGTGGGGGCCCATCTCGCACAGGGTGAGTCACCGTCTACCGGAAATAAAATTAGATAACATATTATTAGGCAGACGTCCGGTTTTTTATCCAATAGCCCAGTAGCTAGTCCATCCTTTCCACTCAATAGCTTGGTACATTCTAGATTCCATTAAAACTCAATAGTCCTTACACCATGGCGGGTGTTGTCTCTGTGCGCGTCCCATGATACGGACAGGGGCAACATCCGCTTACATTTCATTAAATTGTCGAAAGGGCCTCTGCGCGTTGGATCGATCTGGCTCCGCGTATGCCTCCCAAATGTCCGGAACACCATTGCTCCGTGTACGGAAAAGACATACAAATATTTTATTGTATTTTTGATGATGATACAAATCTGTATTCCTATGCCTTTGACATAAGTTCAGTTCTCACTTCTATGCCAGTGGTATAATATACGAACGTTTTTTTTAACACAACTTGTAACGAACTGGATTAAACTCTCTGAAGGACGCCCGACCATATACCTAAACAGAGCCGGTACCGCGAACATCGAAGTTGGTTTCGAGCATCTTTCTCTTTTACTCCAATGAAGGCGTCATGAGAGTGACAGAGACAACCGCAGGGCTTAAATTTTAACCCCAAGGAAAGAGAAAGCCTGGCTATCTCAAACCTAGCGGTGTACGGTGTTAGACGAGAAGAAGAGAGACAGATGTCACAGGAGACCGAAGAGATGTATAAGATGGCAAATAAAATAGAAATATAGTCTGTACAAAGTGGAAATATAGTCTTACCGGGTACGTCCAATGTGGACCAGTCGATTTTGTTGAGATCACTGAGTAGAGCTACCTGCTTTTTGGCGTGCTCACTTATTTTCGCCTCCACGTCTGGCTGTAAAAATACTACTACAGTTAATACAGTCAATGAACTCCCTGCCGAGGTTTTCCTTAGGGACTACAGTATGAGGTTCTTAAAAAGAGGCGTATAGGTTCCTAAAGGTTAGGCAACGCGCATGTGAATCCTCTGAGAGTCCTACGGTACTGCTTTCCATCAGGCGGGCCGTTTGCTTGTTTGCCACCGTCGTTGTATTGAAAAAAGGTATTCTGGACCCTATCCATGTACATAGATAGGATATAAACATAAAGGTCATCTCTACAACACAAACACTGATGTTACATTAAAGTTAGCAGCAGAAGTGGCTAAGCGGTTGAGGTGTTCAAAATGAGGTCAACGCATCTCTATTGTCAAGAGAATAAGAGCGCGTGTAGGTTATTTTGAACACTTCACCCGCTCAGCTAGGGTTGCTGCTGACTGTACAGTGGGGACAAATAACTTTAATGTTAGAGTACAGTCAGCAGCAGAAGTACCTAAGCATTTCAGGTGTTCAAAATGAGGTCAACGCATCTCTATTGTCAAGAGAATAAGAGCGCGTGTAGGTTATTTTTAACACTTCACCCGCTCAGCTACGGTTGCTGCTGACTGTACAGTGGGGACAAATAACTTTAATGTTAGAGTACCACCAGCATCAGCAAATTAATGTTGTATTGTCCTGGCCAGTTATACTGACGTTAGAATGTCTACCCTCTTTATTAAATGAATTTCTTTTAGTAAACTTATGTAGCAAATATGTCAACATAGGTAGTAAATAGTAGCAGAAGTGAATACTGATGGTAGTCTAACTATGATCTGCCATTTTGGTGAGTCCTTCTGATGCTCACAAGCATGTACACCTGTATTGTATAGATTAGCTATTTTAAGCAAAACTATCGTATTCAAACATATCAATTGTATAGAAGCGGGTAATTCGTTTTATACGTCGAATAATGCTCGACGTTTTTCACTCTGCAACGAGGAGCATAATCGTGATATAGTAAGTGTAGTGGGCAACCCTACTATTGACAATATTGCTGTAAATGAGGGTAGTATCTCGCCTCCCCGCACTCAGCTGTAGCCGGCGTCGAGTGCACGGTCGCGGAGAGCTGCGGCCCGCAGTCTGCGTCGGTTAGCCAACGCGAACGGCTCATGATTATGTTCCACGTTACGGAGTGAAACATTTCGAGCAATATTCCACTTATAAAACACCTGTTTATGGCACTGGTGCCACCGCGAGCTAGTAAGCTGTGACCTATCAGCTATTTCAAGGAACAAAAGATAATCGCTCCCGTGTAAATAAAAGAGAGATATATATATATTTATAGCTCATCGCCCGGCGATGAACTACTATCGCCCGGCTATGACATATATGTGTATTTACACCGGGTCGATTATCTTTTGTCCCTTGAAATAGCTCATAGCTTACTAGCTCGCGGTGGGACCAGTGCATCAATTAGAAAAAGAAATAGTTTACCAGTCACACTCACCAAAATTGTAATAAGGGTCTCGACGATTTTATGTTTCACAGTCTTCATAATATCGGGTTGTACACCAGAGAACAGCAACCTCAGCATCGCTACAGTTTCTCTCTCATCCTTGGTGACTTTATCGCTAGCTTCTGTCACGGTGTCTTGTCCTGCCGTGGCGGCCTGAGTTGCGACCTAAACAACACAAATGTATTTTCAATTATTAGGGACATTTTACTTAAAGTTACTTGCACTTCTTTGTGTAGTTTCGACTCTGAATCACGATAGCTTTCGACCCTGATAACAGAAAGTGTCCAAAAATTGATATACAGTTTTTATTACATTGAGAGGTAGGGCACAGCGATGACCATCACGCTTGAATCTGGAGCAGCCCAACTGGGGAAGTACCTCCTCCTTACAGAAGACCACAGCCATAATAGCATTGCTACCTTTCAGGTCTGTAGTGTTGTGTTCCTGATGGTGAGTAAGGTTCCCAGAGCTCCATCCCCCCTTAAAGGCCGGCAACGCGCTTGTGACTCCCCTGGTGTTACGGGTGCCCATGGGCGACGGTAATTGCTTACCACCAGGCAATAAGTCTGCTCGTTTGCCGCCTATGTCATAAAAAAAAAAAAAAAACTTTTTCTTTGTTTAGTTTCGACTCTGAATCACGACCGCTTTCGACCCTGATAGCAGAAAGTGTCCAAAAATGTATATACAGTTTTTACAACTTCCCTT
The DNA here is from genome assembly GCA_022674325.2 of Grapholita molesta. Classification (NCBI taxonomy): domain Eukaryota; kingdom Metazoa; phylum Arthropoda; class Insecta; order Lepidoptera; family Tortricidae; genus Grapholita; species Grapholita molesta. The sequence goes on from CP053139.2 coordinate 8,507,823, forward strand.
CCGTTACCGTCATATCCTCCTAAGGCCATACAAATAATATCCTACTCCAATTTGTTCTTTATAGTGTAGGAAATAAAGTAGAATCTCTTTTGTGTCAAATCGAAGGAAACAAATGAAATTCAACTCTGTTCCAATTGTATAAGATTCAAATTTCATTTTAATAAGTAGTACTACAGATAGGCCCGTGGGCCTTACGAGGATATGAAGTATATAGTGCGCATTTTTCATACGGGCGTATATTGTAGTGGCGGTTAGTATTGGACCTCGGGAACCTATTTCAATTCAGTTTGTTAAAAAATTAGGTTATTTTTTTCATACATAATAATTCAGCACGCCATGTATTGCATCCATAATAATTAACATACCGTTGCGTCATGTCATGTCAGTATTACTTGTCATGTCAAAATAAGTTGGACAGCGTTCATTGCTGCCCGGACAGACTTAAAAAAATGGGTAATACTATTTTATGACACTATTTAACAAAATTATTAACATAATACGAGGGTAAACTACTTATACTATATGTGGACAACGTATACGCCCGTATGAAAAATACACACTGTATGAATGGTAACGGAATGGAACAAAAAAGCTTCGGACACTTATTTTGTCTTATCATCAGGACAGAAATAGCTTATAATCCTGAGTAGCATTCTACACAAAACAATCAATAATGAAATAAAAAAGTGGCAACTTTAAATAAAATGACTCACTACCCTATTATTTTAAAATAAACAAGATGCCGTGTGATGCCGGCTGATTAGAATAGCGCCACCCCATCTCCTTACGCGGGTGTCGTAAATCCTACGGACGGGCAGCAGCGTCCGTCGAAACCCGATCTACAGCTACTGCGGTCGCCAACCCGCCTGCCAAGCGTGGCGACTACGGCAACTATCCCCCAAGATGATACAAGTCATATTTGTGGGAGGCCTATGTCCAGCAGTGGACTTAGGTCTCCCACAAATATGACTTGTAAGTAACGAAGTATCAAATCACTACTCAAAAGGCATTAAATTTAATATACCTTCTTGGGCTTCGGCGATGAGAGAGAGCTCGGCTGCTCCGGCTCGCCTGTCTCGGTGTCCGGCTGTTCTTTGTCTGAACAAGCTGCAAAAAAATATTATATCTTACACGCAAAGCGTAGTATAGGACGCCCTCAGGCTAGGTGGAGTGAAGACTTGCGCAAGATGGCTGGCAGGAGCTGGATGCGAACAGCCGAAGATCGAACACGATGGCGTAAAATTGGGGAGGCCTATGTCTGCGACTGGCGTGGACTGCGATAGGCTGATGATGATGATTATTATTTTTATGACAAAAGGTGGCAAACGAGCAGACGGATTGCCTGATGGTAAGCAATTACCGTCGCCCATGGGCACCCCCGTAACACCAGGGGAGTCACAAGCGCGTTGCCGACCTTTGATGATGATGAAATCTTATACAATTACAACTACAGTCAGCATCATATCTAACACATCCTTACTGCTCTGCTATATAAATCTCTGTATCGATATAAATAGCCACTTTAGTTGTCACCTACTATTTAACGCTGACTGTATGTTTACAGCTACTGCGGTCGCCAACCCGCCTGCCAAGCGTGGCGACTATGCCAATAGAATATCCACTGCCCTCCAAGTTAATACAAGTCATATTTGGTAGGAAATATATTCCCTGTATAAATAGTTAAGGACTGTGCCACTAGGGTGTTTCACGTTTAATTGGGGAAAAAAAGAGGTGATATTTTTCCTAACTTCGCAAACTTTTATAGTCTCTAATCTAAAAATGATATATTCCAAATTTCAAGGAAAACAGATGACGTTAAGGGGTTGCGCTCTTCAATTAAGTGGAGTAACTATCCCATACTAAGATCAAAAATTAACTTTGTTTTAAAATATCGAAATATAATGAATCGACCCTAAAATTATAATTATATGAAAAAAAATATATGAAAAAGTATAATTTTTATATAAATCACAAAAAAAAAGAACTTTTTCTTTGGAAGAAGGTATGAAATCCTAAAAACTATAAATAGTGGTAGTACACTGGGCTAGTGATCCAGTGGTTGTGGGTTCGTCATATTTGTGAGAGGCCTATGTCCAGCAGTGGACTGCATACGGCTGAAATATGTAACTATATGTAAGTGTTTCTATCCTATCAGCCAGGGGACAATAGATGCATCATTTGTTAGAACAAGTCTGGTACTTTTTACTAACATATCCCGGGTATGTCCTAAAACTACGACCAAGACCACCGGGGGATGGTGGGCAGCAGCATCCCTAGAGTGCGGTGGAAGCACTGCGATCGCCAACCCGCATGACAAGCGTGCCGATTATGGCATATACATCCAATATGATATATAATATATCTAATCTGTATAAAAAAAAATGAAAAAATGCCAAGTCAATTATCCAATTTGGTTTCTTACGTTTTTTGAGCTGGGGTGCCAGAAATGCCATCTCCCTGATGAGGTCCGTATTCATGGGGGTGTTCCTGTTGACGTGGTTCCTGTAACTATGGCACAGCAGCTTCCATTGCTTCTCACAGAATCCAGCTGGAACGTAAGAATTTTAATTAGTTGTATAGTAACAACAATTTAAATTTGAAATTTTTTAAACAGTCATATAGTTAGTTTTTTTTTTTTATGTACAACGAGGGTGGCAAACAAGCATACGGCCCACCTGATGGTAAGCAGTTACCGTAGCCTATGGACGCCTGCAATTCCAGAGGATTCACATGCGCGTTGCGTACCCCAAAAGTTGTTGGAGGACATACCCGGTCCGGCCCGGTCCGTATGGCAAAACTGGCCTTACTGATATACAAATATCTGTATTGATATATTTGGCCACTTTGGTAGCCACGAACTATTTGAAGCTGACTGTACTAGCAAATGGTTATAGGATTTGTTTATATTAGTATTACACTAATTCACTGCTAAGAAAGGGATTATTCCTAAAAAAAAAACACCCATGACTCAGGAACATACATCTGTGCTCACTTATAACCAGTGATCGTACTTTTTCCAGCATTTTTGGTGCAGCGCTAGGGTTGTCAGTAGTGCCCAATATCAAACTGAACCAACAATCAGATAAAATCAAAAATAAATAGCGTATTAAACAAATCTGAAATACAGATAATATTCTCAGAACATGTGAAGCCTAACCCAATATGCATAATGAAATGAAGGGTTAATTTAATACGAGTATTGTAGGAGATATAAACACAGTTGCAATAATCTCAAGTTACAGTTCACATTTATAATAAGGAATTGATATATAACTATATATTAGCGTATACAGTATAACGCATAGGTGATAAATGTACAATTACAACTACTAATTAAGTAAAAACTAGTGTTTCATTTCCAATGAAAACATAGTATGTATTATATAAATGTTAAACGTCAATCATATAATACACGTCGACAACCCTAGGTCACTGTCGTGTGTCATTTGACGTCATCGCACCAAAAATGCTGGAAAAAGTACGATCACTGCTTATCATACAAATAAAATACCTTACTGGAATTCAAATCTTATGCCCGGAATACACGAGGCTAGTTTTTCAAGCCAGTATAGTAAGCTAGTTAGTCAGCTAGTAAGCTAGTAAAACTGTCCTGGCTTGAACACAGGCTAGTGCTGTCTAGACAGTCAGTTCGAGTGCCAGTACCTTTGCAAAGTGTCGTAAAAAAATCGTCAATACGAACGTAATTCGTAAAAAATAACATAGCATGAATGAAACAATTAGTTAAAAAACTATGTAAATGTGTACTACATGAATTACTTGAAGATATATTAGAAAAACGTGTACGGACACATGGCACTAGCCGGACGGATACTAGCTTCACCGGCCGCACGAAGATAGTACACAAGCCAGGCTAGCGAAATCGGTGGTGGGGGGCGCTACTAGCTCAAAAAATAGAACGGCAAGCTATTAAAACTATCCTGGCTTCAGCACTAGCTTACTAGCCTGAAAGTTAAGCTAGTTTTGTATACACGAAGATAGACGCACTAGCTTGCTAGCTTACTAGTACTAGCTTACTATACTGGCTTGAAAAACTAGCCTCGTGTATTCCGGGCATTAGGACCAACTATTACGTATCACCCGAGAACCAATAAAAAGTAAACTCACTTTGTTTTACGCGGAGTGCCTTGCGAACCTTCTGCCACGCATCAACCAACAGATCATAGTTTTTCTTCTCTTTCAGGTCTTGCCAGATAATGTCACGCTTCTTCACTTCTGCTATCAAGGCCAACTTGAACACAATAGGGACAGTTGTTCTCTGCAAATAAACTTTGCATTAAAAAAAAAAAAAAAAAATTTCGGGACAATCTTACACAAATCGACCTAGTCCTAGAGTAAGCTCAGTGAGGCTTGTGTTGTAGGTACTAGACGACGATATATATATAAATAAAAAAAATAAAAATAAATATTTCGGACATTCTTACACAAATCAACCTAGTCCTACGGTAAGCTCAATAAGGCTTGTGTTGTAGGTACTAGACGACGATATATATAATAAATAGATAAAAATAAATACTTAAATACATAGAAAACACCCATGACTCGGGAACAAACATCTGTGCTCATCACACAAACAAATGTTCCGACAGGGATTCGAACCCAGGATGATCGGCTTCGTAGGCAGAGTCACTACCCACTAGGCTAGACCGGTCGTCAAAATAAAGTCCAACATTCATAAGGTCAAAGTTCCTTGGCATATGGCATTAAGGGCCCACCATTCTATCTCAAAATCATTCCAGATTGGTTTACCAAATTGCACAATAACATTTAACACGCATCTCAAGGGTGAACTTATTTTAAATAAAGTTCATATTTATAGTAGTAATAATTAATAGTAATTAATAATAATTAGTAGTAGTAATTAATGTATTCCTAAGTGAATATGTACAAAACAAAATAAGTACTTTGTCATTTAGAGAGATGCAGATATCATACTTATATATAATTAGTTTATAAATAGTATTATAATAGGTAGTAAGTACATAATTTAAATACAAGTAAATATAAAAGAAGCAAATACTTTTGCTTCTTATTTAACAAGGTTTCCTGCACCAATGACTCATGTTGGATGCGCCTAAAGATTTGCATGAAAAGAACAAATATTTTTGATTAGGTAGGCAATTTTTTGCAGGTTCCTCCACTAGGACTGTAGCCCTAGGCTATCTGGGCCCTTATGCTGAAGCCTTGGAGAAAATGTAGCTTTAGGTGCTAGAATTTTAATTTTTTACTGTATTGTATTCTTTTGCTACACCCATACGGGTTCATGAATTGTGCTATGTATTATGTGTATCATGATTAAATAATCATGATAAAAAAAATAAACATAAAAAACATAGTGTTACATTGTTTGTAATGTTATCTCCAAGCATGGTGTAACAAACTGTAAACTATAAAGCAGTTATCTTCTCACCCTGTGATACTAAGAATGGATTTTGTACCTAGGAATGCAAGAACTGATCCTTCTAATGAGGACTGAATATTAATCACCTTTTTAATTTTTAATACTCATTAAAGATTTGCTTTTATATAAACAAGTCCGGCGCAATACCTACAACTTATAGAATCAGACTTAACTGTTGAAAGTACCCTGAAAATGAAAGTTACATAACTCAATTAAGAGAGTAAGGCATTAATATTGAACCCCGGGAATAAAAAAGAGATGTACCTACATATCACAAATCTTCTCAGTAGATTTGTTGATTATAAATTCCAAAGAACCTCTTTCCTGCACTCTGTTCTCAACTAGGATTTTTTCAACTGATTGATATTGCAAAAATGAGAAATACAATGAAATCTGTTTGAGAACATAAGGACCAGTAATGGACAAAAAACCAATCATGAAAATTAGTGCTTATTTCAAAGGAGTTAAGTGTTGTGCATTTGTTGGGACATATTCAATTTATAACTATGATTTTTGAAATAAGAACTAAATGTCCATCATTGGTGCCTGTCAGCTTAAAGTGTCCGACATTAGTGCCATTACCTTACCTAGTTAAAATAATTTAAAGAAAAATTTAATGCACACTTACATTTCTAGGTGTATTTTTTTCTTCAGTATTTGAGTTGTTTGGTGTTTGAGCAACTGTCACATTCATGGTTGAGGCACCGGTTGAGGCTGTAGTACTTGTAGTATTTGAAGTACCGTTAGGAGAGAAAATATCTGAAATGTTTAAAAAACTAAATAAACGATCAGTACCTACGTGAATTATGTACAAAACATACTAGATACTTTGTCATTTAGAGAGTTGCAAGTAGCATAGGTACTTATTACAATTGGTTTATAATAGTAATAATTTACAATTTACAAGCAAATACTTTTGCTTCTTATAACATAGTCTTCTATGCCAGTAACTCATGTTGGTACAATTTTATCCTTAGATTTGTTTTTATATTTTAATAGTCAAGTTTATGCTAAGAAAAAAACAACCAAATTTATGAAGTAAAACGTACCCGTTCTACTGCCAGACATCATAAAGTATGAATCTGTAACAATATATTATATTGCAGTGCTTAGTCATTAGCCTAAACTTATTCATAAATGGCCCTGATATTTTATAAAAATTAACTAGTTTAAAGTAACATTTCGTTACTACACTTTGACAGTTGTGTTGACTGTTGTGTTTGTTACTTTGTTAGAAACTAGAAATTAACTGTCATAGCAGTACGCCTACCGCGAACTGCGAATTTCAAATATCTTTCTCTCTTACTTCATTAAGGCGTCATGAGAGTGGCAGAGACAATCGTTCGAAACTTTCAAATCATTTCCGCCTTATGACCGATGACGTCTACTGTCTACTGCTGGACATAGGCCTCTCTCTCCCTTCATAATGCTGCCGCCACATATTCGCACGAGTAGGGAGGCGAAACGTGAGCACGCATGTGTACGCGGACGTCTCACTATTCCTCTCGTCCCTCGCATCGCGTTTTTGTATAGACAGTCTCGTCGTCGAACGTTTCGACAAATAGCGAGGCGAGTGACGAGCCAGCATGTCTAAACGCGGAGTAATACTTAGCCATAAGTAAAAACAACTTATTGGTTATTTATTGTTTATTACGTACTAGTCCATTTATAAACTAACAAAGTACCTAATCTAGGTACGATTACAACTAAAAGAAACACTTTGTTTTATAGATAGTTAACTAGCTACTTTACCTACCTAATTAATCATCTCATAATTTAAAACGCAATAAATAATACACATAAAAAAGAAAAGACAATAGATAGGTACTCACATTTCGTAGACTTGAAGTAACAATAACTTTTATGAATAGATGTTCAACACAGATATTGGTTTTTAAAATATATGATTTGTACAATTCACTTTTAATAACAGCGTCCAACTGTGTATAAGATTAGACGCCGACTACACAAGTTCACAAGTTTCCTCAACTCAACGCTTCATATGCACGAAATAACTGATATGGTCAAACTATATTGGTCTCTGTCACACTCGTTAGTTTTGATACGCAGTCTGTGCCTAGTTATCTCTTTCTACACTATCGTACTTGGAATTTCTTTATACACATCCCTCGTTGGTTTGTGGCAGAGTATTTTGTACAACGCTCCGCTTTCGAAGTTATTATGTGGTTATTATAGATTACTAACTCTACAAATCTTGGAGGAGTTCCGTCCGGGAAGTATTCTAAATAGTGAATACTGTAGTAGCTGACATCGTACCTGGGAGTTTTCAAAATTTGGTACACCCAAGTAGCGAAAGATGTAAAAAAAAGTTAAATCACTGTCAGTTTCGTGACGACAATTAAGCATTAAATCTTTATGAAGATCGCCTTTTTGCCTTCTATTATGTTGTAATATCGATTGAAGTTTATAAAACGTACATCAAAACCAAGCTTTTATCGATATTTAATGCTTAATTGTCGTCACGAAACTGACAGTGATTTAACTTTTCTTAACAACTTTCACTAATTGGGTGCACAATTTTTTGAAAACGCCCACCTAATAGATAGTAGGTACTACCTGGGCCATATGAAATATGGTAACGGAATGGAATAAAAAAGTTAGGACACATTTTTTTCTCCTATCAGGCTCGAAAGAGCTCATGATTTGAGTACCACGCAAAAAAAAAATCCAAATAAAAAAAACTTTAAATAAAATGGCCCACCTACACATAATTGTACACAATAATTTAATTCTGTTGGTCGTTCGCCGAACATGGAGTCGCTATCGCTACTTATTTTTAGAATTGATTCTCGGAATTGTAGGTGACGCAACGGCGCGCCGGGCGGCGTAAGCAGAAACGGATCTATAGTTACAAAAAGCCACCAATGAGAGTCTTTGTGGCACGGACTTAAGGTTCAATTTCGCCTAATTATCTCAGTTTATGTTATTGGCCGCGCCTTTATTACAGCGGGCCGAATCGATAGGATGTCCAACTTCGTATAGCGCATCAAAAGTGTATACTCTTGTCTGTTTAGGTAGTGAAACAATCTTGACATGTCTTTATATTGAAAATCAGTTTTGAAAAATAAATCATGACACGTATGTGACAATTATGAATCACATATGGTTATTTACATTATTTTGCTTTCGTACGTAGTAGTCATTGATTTTCGTAAAGCGTTTTTCAATAAAAATACTAGTCAAGATTGTTTACCTTTTTTTAACTACCTAAAAATTAATAATAATTAATATTTTTTTAGAAAACTCCCGTGAAACTCAGATGTACTAAAATATAGATAGAACATAGTTCTCGAAAGGCTGCCGCCAGCGACGGTGCGGCACGAAGCTCATGAGTCATGAGTATGGTTCACGAATTGGACCGAAACATATGTAGAGCGTTATTTGACTTTAAGATACGTGAGGGACCCGTTTTTATCTATATTTTAGTAAATAATTAATAATATTTTGGGACAGTCTCACACAAATCGACCTAGTCCTACGGTTAGTTGAGTAAGGCTTGTGTTATAGGAACTAGACGACGACATATATAATAGATAGGTAGACATATAAATACTTAAATAAATAGAAAACACCCATGACTCAGGAACAAATAAATGTGCCCATCGCACAAATAAATGCCCTGACTGGGATTCGAACCCAGGGCCATCGGCTTCATAGGCAGGGTCACTACTCACTAGGCCAGACCGGTCGTCAAAGACAGAGTATAGTACTGTTGCGAACTGCACAGTATAAAAACCTACCTATTTATTTATATTATTGTAGCTTCAGTAGCGTGCTTGCAAAAATGTCTGACATTCATACATACGAGTATATCGGCTTCATAGGCAGGGTCACTACCCAATAGGCCAAACTTGTCGTAAATAAAGGAAAAATGTAAAAATCAACTCGGCGAGACTCGAACTCGCGACTCTGGATACATGTCCATCGCTCTAGCAACTAAGCTACAGAGGCTTGCCCAAAGACTGCGAATTTTTCCGACATATCCTTCAATGCGCTTAGGAGGCGCCTAGCGACATCTACCGTAAATGTATTGACACTTTTTTAACGACATCGGAGTCTCAAATCATATTAAGAATTTCCCTATATCGATGCGTTACCCTAAAATTAAATTTTATTTTTAAGCACGTTTCTCTGCTAACGAAACGGGGCAGTTGATTTTTCCTTTATTTGTAAGAATTCTAACATACATATACATACACTAGCTTTTACTCGCGGCTTCGCACGCGCAGAAGATTATCTTTAACTGGTTTTACACGTTGCGTACAAACTTAAAACTTTTTTAACGCATTTAAGGGATCGATATTAAGTATATACAAGGTATCAAATCTCTCGCTTAAAATTTTCCTCAATACAAACTTTCAACCCCCTCTTTAACCCCTTAGGTGATGAATTTCATAAATTGTTGAAATGGCTTTTTGGGTATTTTAATAAGAAGGCAATAAAATATATTTAACGCCTTATGTTAAAATTCGACCCCATCTCTGTAGAAAAATTCAACCCCCTTTTTGAACCTTTAGGGGATGAATTTCAAAAAACGCTGATATCACTTTTATTTTTATTGAATAAGGAGTTCAAAAACAATGTTTGAAGTCTCTCAGTCGACATTTCACTCCATCTGCATACAAACTGTTAACCCCGTTTTTGACCCTTTAGAGGACGAATTTAAAAAAACGCTAAAATTATTTTTCTTGTATTTAAATAAGGAGTGTTAAAACAATTTTTAAAGTCTCTCGCTTAAAATTTTACACTTATCCCATAAAACTTTGTTCCCCATTTTTACCCCCTTAATGGTGGAATTTCCAATAATCCCTTCTTTGTGTGTCCTTACGGTATATAAACTACCATTCGTTGGACTTTTTTTTTCATTGGAGTGTAAAAACAATTTTTCTAGTCTCTCGCTTTAAATTTTACACTTATCCCATAAAACTTTCTACCCCATTTTTACCCCCTTAATGGTGGAATTTCCAGTAATCCCTTCTTAGTGTGTCCTTGCGGTATATAAACTACCATTCGTTGGACTTTTTTTTCATTAAATAAGGAGTTTAAACACAATGTTTAAAGTCACTCAGTTGACATTTGACTCTATTTCTATACAAACTTTACCCCCCTTTTGACCCCTTAAGGGATGAATTTCAAAAAACGCTGAAATCGCTTTTCTTGTTTTTGAATAAGAAATGTTTACACAAATTTTCAAGACTCACTTTAAATTATACACAATCCCCATACAAACATTCAACCCCCTTTTTACCCCCTTTAATGGTGGAATTTCCAATAATCCTTTCTTAGTGTATCCTTACGCTATATAAACTACCATTTGTTGGGCTGGGTGTTGATCAGTCAATCAGACAGGACTTTCACCCCCTTTTGAACCTTTAGGGGATGAATTTCAAAAAATGCTTAAATCACTTTTCTTAACATTAAATTAGGAGTTTAAACACAACGTTCTAAGTCTTTCAGTTAACATTTGACTCCATCTCCATACAAACTTTTAACCCCCTTTTTAACCTCTTAGAGGATGAATTTCAAAAAACCCTGATATTAATTTTCTTGTATTTAAATAAGGAGTTTACACAAAATTTCAAGTCTTTAACTTTAAAATTTTACACTTACCCCATACGCACTTTCAACCCCATTTTTACCCCCTTAATGGTAGAATTTCCAAAAATCCCTTCTTAGTGCGTGCTTACGGTATATAAACTACCTATTGTGTAAAAATCAGCCACGGCTTTGGGATGTGCGTTGATCAGTCAGTCAGTCAGGACTTTTATATATATATAGATTTCAGTCGTATGTAGTCCACTGCTGGACATAGGCCTCCCAGAAATATGACTTGTATCATCTTAGGGGTAGTTGCCATAGTCGCCACTCGCCACGCTTAGCAGGCGGGTTGGCGACCCCACTAGCTGTAGAGTGGGTTCCGACTGATGCTGCTGCCCGTCCGTAGGATTTTTCCCTTACTACACCCGCGGGAGGAGATGGGGTGGTGCTATTCCAGTCAGCCGGCATCACACGGCAAAAAGTTATGAGCATAAATAATACTACATATTTTATTTTTTGTTGTTATTTCAAAGTGGCGTATTATTAGCAGCGGTAAACGTTACCGAACCTACGCCGCACCTCCCTTGCCCCCCAAAGGGCTTCGGTTCTGCATAATGTGCCCCGCCAAGAGACACTTAAGCTTTACGATCCGGAGGGCTATATGGTTTAATGGTTCCTTTGGTTCTGTGGCGCTACCGCGAAACACTACATTCGTGAATTTCGGACGATCGTCTCTGTCACTCTTATGACGTCTTAACTGGGGTAAAAGAGAAAGATGCCCGAAATATACGAACTTCGACGTTCGCGGTACCGGAAACGTATCACTTTCCACCCGCATAGTAGATAAACAATGACCCACTTTCCGAGCATGAGAAATGAAAAATGTTTTTCCTATGTAGCGCCACTGAACTCATTCCATTATAACCTACAAAGGTATCAACATAAAATATCTACAAAGGTAGGTACAGTCAGCAGCAAAAGTGGCTAAGCGTTTGAAGTGTTCAAAATGACCTACACGCGCTCTTATTCTCTTGACAATAGAGACGTGTTGACCTCATTTTGAACACCTCAAACGCTTAGCCACTTCTGCTGCTGACTATACAAGATAAGTTTTACAATACTATAGGTAGAAGGTGAAAGCTAAAATGTCTAATGTCTTTTCCTAAAATGCTTTTGAAGCCTTATTTTTATTATTTCTCAGTCTACATAGTCGTAAGTATCCAAAATGTTGCAATAATTTGTAAAAAAGTTGCTCGATATATTCTTTACCAGCATGAATAGCACGATGTTACTAATCTTGTATAAAAAAATCGTTGGAATTGTAAATTGATACATCTTGTTTGAGCGTTATTACGATAATGTTCATGCTTGGACAACTAGCAGTCTAAAACTTTGTAACAAATATTGATTTCGCACTTTAAAGGCCAATTCACATCAAGCGCGGGCGCGTGTCAACGCGGGCCCGCGGCGGGCCCGCGACGGGCCTCAAGCTTCCACACAGAGCGCGGGTCGGGCCCGCGGCGGGCCCGCGCTTGCCCGCAAACAGCGCCGTGGCTGCATCTATCTACTTATGTTGAGAAATCGAGTTCGAAAAAGAAAAAGAGAGTGGTTTCACGATATTAATAATAAAGAAATGCTACAGGGCTTACCGAGTAATTAGGTACCTACCTACTCAATGTTAAAAATGGAATGAAAGCAGGTTTTCTAACAAAAGAGACATGAAATAATATAATAATGTTAATGGCACTTTTTTCGTATACAGGTAAGACAAGTTTCGTCTAAGACCCAAATGACGAAGATGTTAGCAGTTTAGTAGTTTTTTAGGACACTCGCACTACAGACAAATTGGTCGACCGAAGGACCAAGAGACATAAAAAATATAAAAATTGAATTTTTAAAGGATTATTTTGCAAACTAGACGATTAAATGATCTTCCCTTGTTGGTTACCTCTTGTATTAGCGTACACATTCCATCATTTTTTTCTGTAATTCGTATCTTGTGTGAATATTCTTGCATTCAATGTATCATGTAATTCTTCAAAGTTTGCCTTTTGACATATGAAAGTATTTGAAAAACTTAACTTACTTCATATGATTCCAATTCCTTACACAGTACAGAGTACTCTCCAAATTCTAACCTCCAAATTTTATTAATATCGTGAACCCACTGTTTTTTTTTTCGTACTCTATTTCTCAAAATAAGTAGATATGACAATTCTTCGTTTTTGTCCGTATCCTCCGACATCTTGGTACAAACTACCGGCACAGGCGTTGCGATGAGGGCAAGCGCGGGCCCGCCGCGGGTCCGATTCGCGCTCTTTGTATGAAGAACGAGGCCCGCGCTCGCCGGAAATCGCGCACGCCCGCGCCCGCCCGCGCCCGCTCGCCACACCATTTCACACAGAGCGCGGGTATCGCGGGTGGCGAGCGGGAGCTTTTTTTGTCTCACGTACATTCGTGAACAACCTTTCACACAGCGAGCGGGTGCGGGTCGGGCGGGCGCGTGCGTTTCATTTACGTTGTATTTTATTACAAAATAATATGGACTCCAACGAAAGAATGATCGAATGTGACAAATGTGTACGCCAATACAAGAGGTAAACAACACGGAAAGACCATTTAATCGTCTAGTTTACAAAAGTATCCTTTAAAAATTCAATGTTCATGTCTCTTGGTCCTTCGATCGACCAATTTGTCTGTAGTACGAGTGTCCTAAATTTTGTTGAAACTACTAACATCTTCGTCATTTGCGTCAAGTGAAAATTGTAGGTAATAACCTATATACGAAAATAGTGCCATTACTATATTATTACATGTCTATTCTATTAGAAAACTCGCTTTCATTTCATTTTTAACCTTGAGTAGGTAGGTAGTAGGCTACCTACTAGGTACTTAATTATTCGGATATTTATAAGCCCTGTCATATACCGGTATAACGTTTTATGAGCCTAAGTATATTTTTCCTAACTATAATGCCTAATTAGTATATTATAACTATTAGTATATTTGTTAGTGATATGGCGACTCTTGGGGGAGGCCCATGTTCAGCGTTCAGCAGTGAAAGTCTTTCGGCGTAATTATAATTATGATAATGATGATGATGAATCAAAATAGAGGCGTACCTGCCTAAGCTAAGTTTATTTATCTGTGATTGTTGATCTCAATAATAAATATAATAAGATTGAAAGTTAGTGTGAACATTCCATTTATTTAAAATGGTAAAATGTGACAATATTATTATTGCTCTATTAGTATATTTGTTAAAATTCTCTGAAACATAATAATACTACTTTTCATAATTACAAATTAATATTTCATGATATCGCTTCATCTTGATTGATGGAAAGTAATTAACGCTACAAATGATGCTAAAATTTAGAAGCTAAGTTGATATTTCTGTGATTGTCGATTTCATTAAAAAATTACCAAGATTAAACTATAGCTGTACATAATTATACTTTGTTTTATTTATTATATTTGAACGAAAATTCACGAGATCGCCCCACCACCATAGTAATATCTATATGCTTCAAATTATGTCTATGTTTAGAATTTAGTAAAACTACCTACTCAATATTTCACAACTCACATAGACAATTTATAGAGACCAAAAAATACACAAAAGTTCAATAACAATTCAGGGGAAAAGAAAGATTGAATCTAAATAAATAAATACCTACCTTAAACAAACTGCAAGTTTTTCTTTTGTCGAGATCGCTGGTCTCCAATTCGTATCTTGTGTGAATATTCTTGCACTCAGTGTGTCATGTAATTCTTCAAAGCTTGCCTTTGACATATGAAAATATTTGTAAAACTTATCTTCATATGATTCCAATTCCTTACATAGTCGAGAGTACTCTCCAAATTCTAACCTTATTTTATTAATATCGTGAACCCACTGTCTTTTCTTTTTCGTACTCTATTTCTCAAAATAAGTAGGTATAACAATCCTTCGGCTGTGTGCGTACCCTCCGACAGCTGGGTCCAGCCTACCGGCCGCGGCGCTGTGATGCGGGCAAGCGCGGGCCCGCCGCGGGCCCGCCGCGATTGCCGGCGAGCGCGGGCGCGGGCGGGTGCGTGTGGCGCGGGCCCGCGCACATCGCTGTGTGAAGGTGTTCATTTAAAACTAGTTGAACAATCGCGCCGCGGGCCGCCCGCAGGCCCGCCGCGGGCCCGCGTTGACACGCGCCCGCGCTTGATGTGAAACGGGCTTAAATATATTGCGCAATTGCGCACTTTGCTCGGTCGGTGCTACATCCACTTTTCGATGTGGCAACGATACACGATGCTTAGTCATGGACTAGGCATTTACTGACCGAAACTACACCTTATACGAAGGGCATAAAAACGAACAACTAACACTTTGGTGTTTGGCTATATCACACCAACAACTTCAGTCGATTTACACATTCCCACAACGTATTGAATAAAATTATCGCTGTTCTATAGTACCAACTAACGTCACGATACTCGCCGATCAATAGTCCTACGATAATGTAGACAAAGACAACAGATTAATACGGCATGGGGTAAGACAGAGATGACTAGAGTTTACGCAGTATATGTTATTTCGTGGATCAACATCGTCGACGGATTCACGGAACTCGAGCAGTGTGCGTCGAAACGTATAGTTGTTCGGTTCGCAGTACGGCACAACGAAGAATAATATTAAATTTATTTTCCGTTCGTGTCCATCGCGTTATCTTCCTACGGTAAGTACTTAAGTAGAATATTATCGTGACAAAAGCTACTCGTTTGTTATAGACTAATGGAAATAATATTTGATGCGATACGTTTTATAAATAGGTATGATGCAATCGTATACCGACTTGTCAGGGCCTGATTATAGCATTGAGATAATATCTTATGTATATACTTAATAACACACTTTCAGATATAAAGTGACAAATATCGGGACTTTGTATATAATTCATACCTATCTTGTTATGTTAGAAATCATAAAGAAATATGTGGCGATTATACCGCGTTTCAATTAAGTAGTAGTAAGTTATATACGACTTACGTTTTTTTTTTCATAGTAGTATCGATATAAATTTGGATTACATTTACTTATGTACCTGTAGAATCGTTCATAGAATTGGATTGTAGAATATCATAGAGTTTTGTATAAATTTGATAGTAAGTGCTTTTGTAATTGGGTCGTGTGGTTCAATTCGTTTATCTCGCGATATCGATAGACGCTTGAACGAACAAAGATAAAATACCTATATAATTATTATAAACGACGCTTTACAATTATTATATACCTACGTAGTATCTTCTCAGCAGTTT
This sequence comes from Grapholita molesta, assembly GCA_022674325.2. Classification (NCBI taxonomy): domain Eukaryota; kingdom Metazoa; phylum Arthropoda; class Insecta; order Lepidoptera; family Tortricidae; genus Grapholita; species Grapholita molesta. The sequence continues at coordinate 8,524,093 of CP053139.2, forward strand.
GTTTTGATTACATTTATTTCAAGTGTCAATGTGTCAATATGGTCTAACCTAACTATCTTACAAGCTTTTAAATAACTTGTAATGAGTAACTGTTTGTTCGGGTGGAATCTTGCATAAGTCTTGAAGGAAATATCGCGAACCGAAGGCTCAGCGAGAGTATAATTCGACAAATAGAGTGACGTCACTCTAAATTAAATATGGCGGACTAAGAATTTATGGAGGACAATACTTTATAAAAAACTAGTAAACCTAAAAACAGTTAAATGTGAAAATTACAGAAGTTATTACCTAGATTTGTATAATTTTGATTTGTATAATGTTTGTAATAATGTTAATGCTCAAATGTTTTTTTTTTAAACTAACACCTATGTTGCTATACCCTATCAGGGTCCATGTACATATTTATGTATTTTGGGTTGCAAATAAAGATCTCTTATCTCTTATTTCCTAGAATACTAGGGTTTAGTATTTGTTGCTACAATATGGGTATCAAATGAGAGGGCTTGCTAAGAAAAACTCGGTGAATAAAGTGATGTCATTTTAAATTCAATATGGCGGACTAAGTTTTCATTTGTCACGAAAAATCATGACTCCCATACGTGTCCGGGGAGTCCCCCTTACATAATGTTTTTTTTTTACACTGCTGCCGTAAATCTTGCACTGTTGGACATAGGCCTCCCCCAAATATAACTTGTATCATCTTGAGGGGTGGTTGCCATAGTCGCCATGCTTGACAGGCGGGTTGGCGACCGCAATAGCTGTAGATTGGGTTTCGACGGACGCCGTCCGTCAAATTTTTCCCTTTGTCGCCTCTTACGACACCCGCGGGAGAAGATGGGGTGGTGCTATTCTAGTCAGCCGGCACCACACGGCCAGTGCTGATACGTTGTGCGAGAAAGCCGCCAGCTCTTCGGTCAATATTTACATTACAAATTAGATATAAAAGTTCGCATTTCAAGTTTCTATAGCATTTTAATGTGTGGACGATTTATAGCTGAAATGTATGTATAATGTATGTATCAGCATTGCGATACAACGAGGAAATGCCGCCAGCATCCTTGGTACAATGCCTCAAGAGCCTTTTTTAGATTTAATAACTAGTTAAGTAAGTACTTGTATTTTAATTATTGTAATTAATTGTAAATAAAGATTTGTATAATATAATTTGATTTAGATTACACAAATAGGTATTTTTGGTGCGTCATTTCACATATATGTTGAATTGCTGACTGGATAAGCATTCTCCCGTATTTTTAGACTTCACTGAACTTCCCGGACATGTTTTTTATTATATCTAATAACTTTTTATTGCTTTTCACTGTTACAGATAAGAGAGTTTTTTTGAGAAGAACTTCTACGTAGGGCGGACACAATGGCTTGTGCAATACTATGTATGTTCATTACTTTCTTTATTTACGATAAATAGAAAATTCAGATTAATAAATTTTTTTTGGGACAATCTTACACAAATCGACATAGCCCTACGGTAAGCTCAGTAAGGCTTGTTTTGTAGGTACTAGACGACGATATATATAATATTTAGATAGATACATATAAATACTTAAATACATAGAAAACACCCATGACTCAGGCACATACATCTGTGCTCATCACACAAATAAATGCTCCGAATGGGAATCGAACCCATGACCATCGGCTTCATAGGCAGGGTCACTACCCACTAGGCCAGACCGGTCGTCATTAATACTTGTAATAAATTAAATATTTGAAAAAAAAATGCCATAAGGCAAACCAAAAATAAATCAAAAATATTATGTCCCCTCTGTTTCCTTTCATTATTATTGAAAATTTTTCAGGTGCCTCCCGCGTTAAACAACACAATTTTTTAAGAAAGAGAAAGAAAAAAGTATCCAGAAACACTATGAGGAAGAGAGCGATGAAAAATGGAAACGACTTAAAGCCGGTAAGCGTGCTTACTTTTGCAAAACTGAAAACCTGGCTCGCTCGAACCACGTCGTTCGCCTATTTACTTCTTTATCCCTCGTATATGCAAGAGCGATATAGATGGAGATAGACACATTAGGCAATTTTCGATAATCGCGAAAATCGATATTTCATAAATTTTCGAACGGTTGTCTCTGTCATTCTCATAACGCCTTATTTGATTGGAGTAGAAAAGAAAGATGCTCGAAATTAACGAACTACCTACTAGAGTCGGGAAATTTTAAACTGTCGGAAACGAATAAATGGTATTTTTATGAATATGATTGATTTATCGAAATTATTCGTTTCGTACAAAAATAATGGTACTGGAGTTCAATACCATATTGGCCAAGTTTGACAGGCGGGTTGGCGATCGCTGCATGAACCACCATTCTTAACTTTCTGAAAGAATACTCCACCCGTTTTCCGGAGGATACCTACTAGTCACAATCGGGTATTAAATAAATCTGATCGATGAAAATTGAAAATGTATTAAAAATAAACCACGCTCTGAAAGTGTAAAATTATTACCAGTCAAACCGGTGCTTTTAAACTTTAACAAGAGACCTTGATTGTAGATTACGGTTCTGTTCTTTCATTTTACTGCATTTTCTTTTTTCAGGCCACACTTTGGCCACCTGTGCGAAGACAGATACAGACTTCTCACAACATACGCAACACTTTAAACTATACTCACATCACAAAGCCTGGTAAGTCACTAGAATCAAAATTTATTTTCGAGGTCAATAGAAAACGGAAATAATGTAAACAATAAGTACAACAATTACATTAATTAAAATACGAGTACTAAACTAGTCATTGCATTAATAACAATGAATAGTTGAATTGAATAACAATATGCTTATTTTTTATACAAGAGAGCAAAGTTAGTGTTTACCTTGTCCTGCCAAAATTGACACCCAAGCTAGCGAAAGATTACAGAGTGGAACCTTCATCATTGGGAGGGTTTCAAGGCACACTTTACTGCCGAGTAAAACACACAATTTTTCACGACTTATATGACAGTCGAGCTCTCGCCTTGTGACATGTTAATCACTGTTTGACGAATGTATTTTAGAATTATGAATGATAGACATTAATAATTGTGAGTATTGAAATTATACATACCTATGAGCAAAAAGCATAGTGCGATATATTTGTATGCGATTATTTTTGTCCTCGAGATTTTTGAATTTTGATTGCACGCCTCGGAAAAATAGGCGCCAAGATGTGCTTAACGGATGTCAATCCACAGAACACGCCTTAGTTACTAAACCAGCGAGCTACACCCTCGACCTCGTCGTCATTTACCATGAGGCGCGACTGAGGTCAAACGCTGGTCAGTCTTGAATAAAAAAAAAACATTATCAGTTCCTTCCATTATACATTCGACGGACAGATGAATATCTGTATCTCATTCATACATATTTTGTATATTTTTTCAGAAATGGCGTTCCAATCTGTTCGACACATCGTTTTGGAAAATCTTCAACAATATTAGATATTAAGTATAGTCGCTAGTTAAAGTAGAGTTAAACGCCACAGACCTAATACTGTTTCCATACTAGATTCTAACCACGCTATCAGGAGGTCTACCGATTGTCTCAACCACACTAATTACGCCCTAATTAGAGTAAAAGAGAGATATTCCCGAAGTTTTCCAACTTCGATTTTCGCGGTAGGTCCTCAAGTGTTGTGAAAAAAGGAACATCGTTCCTATACTCGTATATTGTTGCCAAATATAGCGTGGTAGAACTTAAGCATGCTTCTGGAACACCCAGTTTCGGATAGCAAGCCGAAAGACCGCTCTGGGTTAGCTAAATTTAGCATGCTGAATAAAAGACTGATAAAAGACTGTCAATATATATTCTATTTAAATCTATATTGCTCAATTTGTTTCTATTCTAGACCAGGTACTAGTTTTGTACAAGAATTGGACTTAATCATAACATAAGTAAGATTGGGGCAGATTCGAACGTTCATACAAACATTACATTTCAGCCGTATGCAGTCACTGCTGGACATTGGCCTCCCACAAATATGACTTGTATCATCTTGGGGGTTCCATAATCGCTTTCGTATCTGGTGAAACAAGTCGGGTTTGATATTATGCTATTACTACAAAACACCTAAACTGAAGCGGTTAGTACGTAAATGATATTGACATGAACCACAGACAAAAGGTGAATGTAGTATTGAGGTAAGCACCGTAAAACTACCCTACCTATAGTCCAATAGTGCAAATATGGTCCAAGCCTTTAATTCGAAGTTAAGTATAAATCCTAATATTATTTTTGGTTTTTTCTTCATTGAATCATTCATTTATGAACATCCTTTGTCTTTTAACTGTGTAATTGAAATAATAGTCACACCTAAACGAAGATATTCAATTTAGTTTTGGACCATTGTTGGGGTTTTTTGGACTATAGTTGGGGAGTTTTACGGCATATAATTTTAGCATGCTAAATTGAGCCAGTCCGACACCCATAGCAAGCTACGATGGAAACACGTATCGGTTTAGTTCGTGAACGAAGTACAAAGAATTACGTCTCACTCCTATTTTACCAACGAGTGATCGACGACCGCTTCCATAGACCTTAAAGTAAACTTTAACCTATGGACTTCGTCCGCGAACAGACAGGCTGTGGTAAAGACAGACATGTAAAATTTATTTGAGGTTAAGCCAAGCGGTAAGCTACGCGACTTCAAAAAGTCGCTGGTAAACGCTTTGACAGCCAAAGACGGCTGTGGTCATCATCGGAAAGTCGTTCCAAGAACGACAGCTTCGGACGTACGGAGGAATCCGTAAAGTTCGGCATATTGCTTTGTCATCTGTACTATTTTGTAGTACAAGTACAAACTCGATACTCGTCATCGAAAACCTCAAAGTAACAACTCATGGTAAGGGTACTGGCGCTCAAAAGGTTATACGCTGGCTCGCACCAATGATATTATAGAAACTTCTGTATAAAATATCATTAGATATTTATTAGTCGATTTATATGAAGGTAAACATCGTTAGGAAAATGAACTACGAAGCGAAGGGTCCGTAATCTTTTGGGTTTGATTTTTATAAGTCTTACTTGGATACTCCAAATTTTGAGGTATAAGCCAAGTGGGTAAATGTAGACTTTATTTGTGTTTTTGAAATGCTCAGTATTTTTTGATTTTTGTTTTGTTTTGTTATGTTTGAATTATGTTATGACTGATTTATATGACAGTCTCAACCTATTGCTACGAGAGAAAGGTGAAAAAAATGTTAAACCTTAGTTATTTAATCGTAGTTTTTAGTAATTTATATAAAAACTTAAGGTGACTGCACCAGACACGGAACCAATCATGAACATAAGTGCTTATTTCAAAGGAGTTAAGTGTTGTGCATTTGTTGGGACATATTCAATTTATAACTTTATGATTTTTGAAATAAGAACTAAGTGTCCATCATTGGTGCCTGTCAGCTAAAAGTGTCCGACATTAGTGCCATTACCTTACCCCGAAAAACAAACAAATAACTTATAGAATATGGGTATCATTCGTGAAATAATTTGGGTACCTTATTTTAAATCGCATTAAGTAAGTTAAAAGATAATACATAGATTGAGGTCCGTGTCTTTCCTGTAGACACTGCAAAATGAAACGTTTTAATGCCCAATATTTTTCTAAACGGCTACGGATGAGCCGTAGTATAAATACTCACTTAAGTCATTAACTATATAGTCTACAGGAAAGACGATTTTTGTTATTTTCAATCTATATACATACCCAACATAAATAAAGAATAAATAAATATTTCGGGACAATCTTACACAAATCGACCTAGTAATAAATACCATACAAACCGTATGTCACTTAATTTTGGTTTGATGATCGCCAGAGGCGTAAAGTTGTAATAAACACTTACCTATATATAGATGGCGCTCTAATGTTCTACATCGCGCTATATTTTTTTTTTAAGTGGATAGCACAATATATTAATTTGGATTTCGGTGCTAATATATCTACTAAGCTTAAATGAGTATAAGTCACTTAGGTTCCTGGCACAGAGTACTTCTCAATGATAATTTAAAAAAAATACACTTGTTAGTAGTATGCAAGGTAACGAGGATGATCATGATCGCCTATTTCATCGCCTATCATTAATTATAACTATAAGTTTTGCATTTACTTTGTTTTTATCGTATTTTTTTATCTTTCTTGTCGGTCGGATAGAGATAGCGGTCTATCTCAAGAAAGATAAAAACCGACCGATTTTTGAGAGTCGTACACTCGAATTCAAAAACTTAAGGGCGAAAATAATAGGACACAAATGTTTCTCACCATTATTTTAGAACGAAATGTTATATTAGACGACCCACGATTATTAATTTCACTTTAACTTGAATGTTAAAGTTTCATTAACAACAATAATATTACTTTGCTATTCCGCTATTTAATAACGTGCTAGTCAATCAGTGCCAACCCGTTATATTTACTTGCGTATTTTTTTCATGCATTAATGTTCCCTCCCTCCCACCGCAAAATTAAATACGCAAATAAATATAACAAACCACCACCAATAATACCAAAACTCGACACGTGTTTCGCCTCTACGAGGCATCCTCAGGAGATGTTTGAGATGTTGTCGGTCTGACGTCCAATTCAATTAATTGATAAAGTTTCTAAAATAAGCAATGTGGGGAAAACCGGCATACTTTATTTTCAAGGGAAGTCCGTCATATGACACTAAATACCTATGAGATAATGTAGGAAATTGGTTGGTAGACGGTCTTACCAGATAGACGGTCTTACCAACATTGACTTACTATGTTCTGAGCCCTGAGTGTAAGTTTTTAACGTAACTTTACTTCACGAACGCGTTTGCGTTTCCCATATAAATAACATTATCACTTACGCATTCGTAAACGTTTTTATACTTCAAAAGTAAATTACACTAGAGCCTCTGGTTTCTGAGCCCTGAGTTTAATTTTTAAGAGTTAACGTAATATTACTTTACCATCGCGTTAGAGTTACCCATATAAATAACATTATCACTTACACGTTCGAGACGTTTTTTTACATCAAAAGAAACTTACACTAGAGCCTCTGATAAAGTTTAAAATGTGACGATTCGAGTAAGTACTTGACGCTCAGAAAACGGCACATGTATGGCTGGCAAATATGACAAGAGTTAACTGGTTTTCGTAGTGTAAAAGAATAATGTTCAATGTAATAGTCAATAATAATATTTTCTTAATAATACACTAAGCCATAATACTTGTAAATTATTACCACCAATATCAAATTGTGTTATAATTAAACAAACATTTTTATATGAATGTATTTTTATTGAACAATCAGGTACAGCGAGGCAACGTTGCCATCAGCCACAGACTTAGATTTTTTAGTTTTATTGTTAATGTAAATCTCGTTTTAGTTTTATTTCTAAGTTATTTTTAAATTTTTTACCATTTATTTATGTAGTTACAGTTAAGTGACGTGTAGACACATCTACCGAAAAAGTGGTTATGGGTTCGAGTCCCGCTTTGAGTCAAATTTTCCTATTTTTCTTTCGATTTAAATAGCGGATACGCTAGTAGACGTTTCTGCATAGTAATAAAAAATAAGATATTATCAATTATTTTAAACTGGGGCCCATTGCATAACAATTTACAACTAATAATAGTAGTGGAACTCTCTTTCTAATAAAAGGAATTAGAAAGGGACTTCCGCTAATATTATAAGTTACAAGTTATTATGCACTAGGCCCCTGATCATGCATTTGTTTTCTTATTTAACATAACAATACTCTTTATTGCATAACCCAAACAAAATATAAATAAAACAGGTTACAAACTTAAAGTATAGTAACACAATCGGCGACAAATTTATTACTGTACTCTTGAGTAGATATTATTAACTGATGTTTTCTTGTTGTGTACAACATATATATTATTAAGGTTAATGTATATTATTAATATAATAAAATTATTTAACTTAGAAAGAGATATTAAAATTATATTAGATTATATTAACTTTATTTAACTTAGATAGAAAGAGATAGTTTTTAGACTTAGAAGAAAAAAGTGTGTACTCAGTTTTAGCCAAAGCTGTAAGTTTTTGTTTTAACTTTTAAGTTGATAACATTGAGCTCACAGGCGTCATATAATACCGAGAAACAATTAAGATAACCTATCGCTCATTTGATGGTTCGTTCATTTTGTAAAAGTAGATTTAGAACGATTGACTCTGTCACTCCCATGACGTCTTAACTGGAGTAAAAGAGATGCTCGAAATTTACAATTCGATGTTCGAATGTTGATTTTGGCAGTAGCCCCTCGTCAGCACGCAAAAAACCTTTTCTAAGATGTCCGAAGTTTAGCAGTTCAGAAAGAAAGATGATATGTAAAACATTATCCGCTCAAAGAGCTAACTTCCGCAGTACGCAATAAGGATCAAGTTGTAATGACTATGCATTGTATTTATGGTTTGTATCCCAAGGTGGCCCTGACAGCCGAGTGAGCCCGATGAATCCCGAGGAGGTTTGGTAACTTAGCATTTTTAAAGGACCAACAAGCTCTTCGCACGCATTGCCATATTAGCTTTCAAGCCCAGCTATGTCGTACCATAAACTAGTGATCGTTTTGTTGGTTGCCATTTTTAGTTTCTCATGTAAGTACCTGAGTACCTAATATTACTTTTCAAGTGTTCTTCGAATGATATTCAGTTTATAGTTACAATAATTCAATTAAACCTAAATATACTACAGTTCATAAGATTCATAAGTAATAAAATAATTAATTTAAAAGGCCTCTCCTTCGGTAAAGGAGGGACGGTAATAAGACTCCATGGGCTACCAGCCCTGCTAAGAGAATTGGGTTAATTTTATTTAATATTATATTTAATAATTTATGAAGATAATCTTGTAAATATGTAATTTTTTTCTTATACAGTGTGTAAATCTTATACGGGCGAATCTCTTAACGGAGGGTAGAATAGGACATAAGAAATATACTTAGCTAACTTTTCCTTAGAAGTGCAATTAAAATTATATCCATATAAAAAAAATCGGCCCGCAATGTAATGCAACACACTCGAGTTAAACACTCGTTGACAGTTAGTTTCAAAAGCTCATATAGCGTAATGTTTGCAGTACATTACTGATCAGAAATTTTGCAAAAATTAATTACATGTATATAATAGGTATAATTAAAGAAAAGCCTTTTGGTTAATGATTATACTGGTAAATCCTATGTCTGGTTTAATTCTTCGCCCGTATTAGACTTACACACAGTATAAGTGTTTAATAATTTGTGATGATATTTAAGTATGACAAATTACTACTATTCTTTGTCATCATCATCATCATGTCAGCCGAAAGACGTCCACTGCTGGACATAGGCCTCCCCCAGAACGACCCAAGAAGACAGATCCTGCGCCTTCCACATCCAGCGGTATCCCGCGACTCTAACTGGGTCGTCGGTCCACCTTGTGGGAGGCTTACCCACGCTGCGTCTTCCAGTTCGTGGTCGCCACTCCAGGAGTGGGAGTGTCCCTGCGTGATCGCATCAGGAATGATTTCATCCGCAATAGAACCAAGGTTACCGATATAGCCCTCCGGAGCGCCAAACTTAAGTGGCATTGGGCGGGGCAGATTGCCCGCAGAACCGATGGCCGTTGGGGCGGAAAGGTTCTTTTCTTTGTATATAATTATAATTGACAACATTTCATATTTTTAACTCCTAATTTTAATCAGTTTATTGGAAAGAAGATGAAATTTTAACGTACCCGTATTTTTTTTTCTTCTGAAAAAGTGTTTTTTTAATACAAAAAATCCATTTGAAAAACAGTTCATTCTAAAAGAGCGTATGTCACAAGGTTGGGAAAGTGACGTCACCAAGAATCCAGGGCAACTGAAAAAAAAGTTCGCAGACTTGACTTGACACTGACGGCCTGACAGTCATACGGTCAATCAAATTTTCTTAATTTAGTTACCTTACCAAATTGTATTAATTGAATGTATATTATGCTCCAATAAGTCATGTAACATGGCAAAAACTACAAGCAATATGCGTATGCATTTAGTAAATATTGTTTTATTGCCGAATGCAAAAATACTTTACTTTTACCCAACAGGAATCCATAGCTCATTAGAAATACAACATAGTCATAAAGTGAAATGTAAATAATAAAGATATTATGAAAAAAAAAAGCTTTATTTAAATTAAAATTGCTCATATTTCCTACATAGAAGTTGTCGAAGGCTTCTTCTGTCTTCTTTACTAGCACACATCAAAAATCATAATTGGTGTTTGCAACCCCCTTCAGAAGCCTTGCAGTCATGACAGGAAACATCCAGACAATCTCACTGGTTTCACCTATACATGCAGTCACTTTGTTTAGCTTCGAGCGGATCTTCTGCTCTGGACTGACTCTGCATTGCACTATACATTTTCCTGAATCTCTTTTCACTTCGACATAAACGACAACGTCCGACGAAGACATGTCCTCTAGCCCCTCTTATCTATGCTAAGTTATCCATATCACTTGCCGCTGTGTCCTCTGTAGGGCTTTATTTTATTGTTTCAAAGGTAGATAGATTGGTGTTCGGTTAAAGAATGCCAAGTCTGTAATTTTTACAGAGGTATCGAAGTCCAGTGAGTGAATGCCAAGTAGTTTGTGATTTATGATCTCAAACAACGTATTTTAGGTAAATTAGGTATTTAATTTATGAGGCAAGTGAGCATGAACAAGAAATATGTAGTTATGGCTATGACAGTTGTTGACAAACAAATTATCAAACGTCAACCGTAAGAGAATGAGTACCGGTACAGCGTGCCGCTCCGGGAGAGAAAAGAAAAGACTAAGTATGGCGGCCACCATTTTGCAAATTTTACCACATTTGGCACAGGTCTGTTTAGAAAAACTTTAATTTTACTGCTTTTATGTATTATAAGCGTAATCCAATGTACCATTTTAGATTCTTAATTAAGTACGCTATCATATTGCACACGGTAAATATGTATAAAGTGTGAAAATTAAACAATATCTCAAAGTAAATATATGGTGTTTTTTTCAATTTTCGATACATAATCTAACATAATTCATAAATTATACTTTTTCTCATTATATTTGTATTTTGTTTACAATACTATACCCTAATTTAAAACATACAGTCATTAAATCAGTTCACTCCATACATTTTTAGCAGTAGGAGTATAACTAAATGTGGGCCTTAACAGGCGGCGTCCAGTCGGTGTCATAGAGTGACACATGTCTAAAGCTTAGTTCTGAGAGAGACATTTCTGTTGCACTGTAGTCTATCTTACTATCTTTGTTCTATATTTAAGCTTCAGTATAAGTTAGAGCAGTGCAGAATGCTTATTAGCCGCCTAAATACACGTATAAAAAAGCACTTAGCTACTCTCCCTTAGCAGGCCGGCCGCCAGAGGTGCGAAATAATTATGTCGGGACATACCTATACCACAAGCACGCTAATATCAAAAATGACATCTGCCATATTTAGTCTATTTTTTTGTTTCCCGGTGCGCGAATTTGCCACACGAAGGGTTAAGGGTTAAAAGGTATGGACTAACCGTTTAACCTTGGGTCAGTTAGCTAAACCCTAGATCGTACAAGTGGGCCTTAGGCACTGGTCCCGCCGCGAGCTAGTAAGCTATGAGCTATCAGTTATTTCAAGGGACAAAAGATAATCGCTCCCGTGTAAATAAAAGAGAGAGATTTATATTTATAGCTCATCGCGTGGCGATGAACTACGATCGCCCGGCACACAACATCGACGTTCGTATATTTCAAGCATCTTTCTCTCTTACTCTAATTAAAGCGTCATAAGAGTGATAGAGACAATCGTCTGAAATGTACGAATATCGTTTTTCGCGGTAGCGCCACAGAGGGCCTAGAAGAAAAAGATGCTCGAACTCAAACTCAAACTCAAACGTTTATTCAGTAACTAGGCCACAAGGGCACTTTTACACGTCGAGTATACAAAAGAAGAAAACATAAAAACTACACCGGTTCTAACTCTACACCTCTGACCCGAGAAGCATTTCGACTTTTATGACCGGCAAGAAACTCGGCGAGACTTATTTTTTCAAAACAGTATTACAAAAGATATCTTATACATATTACATAAAAATGCGTTATTCTTTAAGAAAACATATCTAACAATTACAAAAAATTTCTGCCAAAGGAAAAATAAAAATAATTGTTAATTACTTAAAAGTCCAAATCTGACTGCTAAGAACGAAGTTAACAAAACGTTCGATATGCTTTCTTATCTGAATTGTGTCCTTTATTCTAATTTAGAAATTACAAAATTAGTAATCAAAAGTTTCAAAAAATATTATATGTATAGTTATTTTGTTTTCAAAATATACACAAAAATATAAATACATGCTTATTACAAATAAACCTCAGAGATGTATAAGGTCTCCAGGTGTCATGATTTCAATATATTAACACTTTTTGTTTTTTAAAGATAAACAAGCACCGAATGAAGTGTATCACGTAAATAAACAAGAAGAAAACTACCTAAAACATAGCCCCAAATAGCCAAAACAGACCGGTCTCCACAAACAGCACCCGTTCACGAGTATGACGCGTATCTCAGCCATCGCCTCCCTCAACCTTTCTTCGGGAAAGTGGCGACCCGATCAACGACGCCACCATAAGCAAAGACTTTTAAGTGAGCATGACATGTTCAGGCTGGCAGGCTCTATCAATTAACAAATTTAGTCACATGTACATCCTGGTGAGAAGCCACATTCTGTGCTTGTCCATTACATACTTAAATAACACTTTTGTTATGAAAGGCATATAGAGAAATGTCTCTATGCGTCAGAAGCTATAAATATTTATTTATGCAAATAAATATTCATGAATAATAATATAAATACAATAATTAGGGATGTATAATGTCCCTAAGTGTCTAAAGATTAAAATAAAACAATACAACAAATAAAATAAAAAAAGAAGAGAACAACATGTCTCGTGTCAAACAAACTGGACACTAGTAGATAAAGACCATATAGTAATGGAATAATTTGTACTACAGTATCAAGCTACAGGCTTAAAGGCATCCTTATCTTCAATGTTGACAGCTCACTCAGGCAGATACGATATTCACAAATTTCAGACGATTGTCTCTGTCACTCTCATGACGCTGATGGAGGAGAAGAAAAAGATGCTCGAACTCAAACTCAAACTCAAACGTTTATTCAGTAAGTAGGCCACAAGGGCACTTTTACACGTCGAGTATACAAAAGAAGAAAACATAAAAACTACACCGGTTCTAACCCTACACCTCTGACCCGAGAAGCATTTCGACTTTTATGACCGGCAAGAAACTCGGCGGGACTTATTTTTTCAAAACAGTATTAGAATAGAATAGAATAGAATAGAATATTTTTATTGCACAAATATACATGGAATATACATGAAATATTCACCCTGTAAGGGCACCGCAATACAAGTATACATTTTTAATGTATCTATTAGATAGTTAATATTTAACTTGTATCTAACAAAGTTTAAACTTATTATTTAATAGAGATCACATCACAATAGGTATTGTTAACTAAATACTAAGAGATCCTTTATTAATTATTATATTACATTAACAACTACTTATTGGTATTTTTAGACATCAGCTCATCCTCGAAAAACTCTTGAAGTGTATAAAATGACTTTTCCATCAAAAATGTATAAAGTAATTTCTTAAATTTATTGGTATTTTCTATAGTTCTTATGGCTATTGGTATTTTATTAAATATTTTTATACACATCATATGCGGTCCTGAGTGAAATATTGTTAAACTAGAAGTAAGCAGGGAAAGGTCATTTACATGTCGCAGATTTAGGGGTTTCGTATGACGGTCTCTTGCTTGTAGAAAAAATGAGCTGTGTGTTTTGACAAAGATGCAGGCTTCGTAAATGTATAAACAGGTTATTGTTAAAATTCTGAGATCTTTAAAATGTGTTCTACAACTTTGCCTCTGCTTTATGTTTATCAAAATGCGAATACACCTCTTTTGGAAAACAAATAAATTATTAACATTTGTACTATTACCCCATAGAAGTACACCATAGCGTATTTGGGAGTGCGCATATGCATAATAGGCGGAGATTGAGGTTTTTAAATCTGTTGACTTTTTTAATTCCGACAAGGCATATGAAAATCTTGCTAACTTACTGCTTACTGTTTGTATGTGATCTTTCCATTTTAAGTTTGTATCTATTGTTAACCCTAATAGAGGAAAGGCGTCTGTTTCTTCCAGTTTAATATTATTATATGAATATTCTATATTTAGCGGTTGTTTCTGGTAAGGTCTGAACTGCATGATTTTAGTTTTGCTGAAATTTAATTCTAAGTTATGGTCAGTTAACCAGCAGTCGTGATCAGTTAGGATGTTATTAAGGCTATACTGCAGATCATTTTTATCTTTACATGGAAATACTACTGAAATATCGTCTGCAAAAAGGACACTGGGTGAATTTATAACATTGGGCAAATCATTGATGTATAAAAGGAACAGTAAACATCCTAATACACTGCCCTGGGGTATTGATTTGGTAACATCTACTTTATTTGAATGTATGCGAGAGATGATACCTGTATTGTTGTTATGATATTCTATTTCAACAAATTGCACTCGGTTTTTGAGGTAAGAGCAGAACCATTTATGAACAATTCCTCTTACACCAATGCCGTACAATTTCTTTGATAGAACATCATAGGATACTCTATCGTAAGCCTTGCTCATGTCTAATAATAAGCCTACGGCATATTGCTTGTTATTTATTATTTTTAAAATCTGGTCAATGTATTGGTAGACAGCCAAAGTTGTGGAATGGTCTTTTCTGAAACCGTGCTGACTCTTGTTGAATATTGAATATTTTTCACAGAATGAGTAAAGTCGTTTAGACATAGGGTGAACGCTCCAGTGAATGAACACTTAAGAAATTTTTCACTTTTGAAAAATCATTTTTCAAAATGTATTAATAATTGTGATAATGTAATGTAATTTATTAAATCTTAATTTAATAAACAATAATATAATTTCTGTGATTTTTTGTTACTTTAATAGTTTTTGAGTTATACCAGAATTTATCAAAATATACCCAAAAACCTAGTAAATGAACAAAAAAATCGAATAAATGAACACCGTAAAACCCAGTGAATGAACATTCTTTAGAAATGTTTAGTCGGTAGGTATTAAAAATCATTTTTGAACATAATACACAGAGTTTTTCTTCAGAAATTATTACTTATATAAAAAATCAGGAAGGTACAGTATTCTACTCACCTCAGTCACACCTCTACCACTCAGCCACTCAATGCAGGTCATTTTGACCCAGGATTATTTTTAGTAAACTTACTTACGCGTTTATTTGCATTAAAAAAACACGCTATCAATAACTTCTGGGAAAACCAAGTTTTGCTTTGTTGATTATCCATTGAACCAATTTTGCTTCTTCATATTGACCTAAAGTAGAACAAATGGAATAAACAATAGCATGAATGTTATTTCCAATAACACAAAAACTTGATGAATAAAATAAAGAAAAACAAATGATTTTGTGTGTGAGTGGAACGTACACATTGTATGAAAATACATTCGTCGTTACGTTGTTCATATATAGAATTAGTTGAAATCTAGTAAATGAACACTGCCTGATTTCCATAGTCCATCTACTAAATGTTTCATGCCTATGTATGAATACCTGTGTTCCAATACTGGCTGAAGGTATCAGAATCGTTTTCTGAGCAGTATTTCAAAAAACCAGCTTAATACTATTACGTTAACATTTAAATATAGGCAAAAAAATAAATTGAGCCAACACCAGTAAATGAACACATTGTTCATTTACTGGTTTTAGAACATTTGATAAGTCAGTAATGGAACACGAAAAAATAATAACTTAGTCGCAGAATAAACGACTAAAGTGTTCATTTTTAAAAGGTTGTACACTTATTTCAACCAAATAACAAAAGTTTTAACTGATAAGTATCAAATAATTATTTTAAATGTTGCTCCAAACATGCACTGTTCTTACCTGGGATTTAACTTCTCCATACAAAACTTCAAAATTAGATACACGTGAATTTCAAACGCCGGTCATATTAAAACCAGTCGAAAATAAATTTACCAAGTGCTGCCATTGTATAGAAAACAAAGTTGACAATAAGAAAAAAAATACGACAAGTGGTAGAAATAGTTGTATTTCTTATTTTATCCAAAAAACGAGATTTTGTTCATTCACTGGGGGGGGTTCATTCACTGGAGCGTTCACCCTAGCAGTTTCTAATACTTTGGAAAAGGTTGGTAATAAAGCTATTGGACGATAATTATTGCAATCGGTTTGAATTCCTTTCTTATGAATAGGTTTGATGATTGACAGTTTAAGTGGATCTGGAACTATGCCTTCAGAGAACGACTGATTAATTAAAAATGCTAAGGGTTGGGATAACTCGTCTGCACACTTTTTGATAAGGACTGGTGGAAGCTCATCGTATCCGTAGCTGGTTTTGTTTTTTAGGTTTCTGATGATATGATAAATTTCTGTTTCTGTGACTGGTTGTAGGAAGAAAGATTTGGGATTAGGGGCTAGCACAGGGCGGCCGGGGGCAGCAGGTTTACTTGATCCACCGGCTGCACCTACCGATATAAAGAAATCATTAAAATAGTTTGCAACTATATTAGGATCGTCTGTAATGTCATTATTTATGTTTAATTTTATGTTTTGTTTGTTCTTTTTTGGTAACTTATTGGTCCGTTTCTTTACAATATACCACATGGTTTTAGTTACATTGTCTGAATTATTAATCTTAGAAATATAGTCTAGCTTTTTTGATGTTCTTACAGTCTTTTTTAACAATTTCTCATAACTTTTATAATAGTTATGTAAAACAGGACTGTTTGTTTTAGAAATTAGTATTCGTAAGAGACGTTTATGTTCACAGGATATTTTTAAACCAGTGGTTAACCATGTTTTATTATTAATGTGTTTTTTTACTTTGACTTGAACTTTAGGAATACATAGATCTAGAGTATTCTGTATAAGTGCTGTAAAAGAATGGAAGTTTTCATTGATGGTTTTTTCGTTGTCTATAGCAGAGTTCCAGTCTAAATCACTAAGGCAGGCTTTAAAAGCAGCAATATTCTGGTCTGTAAACTTTCTTTTAATTGTAAACCAAACTTTTCGATCTTGCATTTTGGTATTGTTACAAAAGATATCTTATACATATTACATAAAAATGCGTTATTCTTTAAGAAAACATATCCAACAATTACAAAAAATTTCTGCCAAAGGAAAAATAAAAATAATTATTAATTACTTAAAAGTCCAAATCTGACTGCTAAGAACGAAGTTAACAAAACGTTCGATATGCTTTCTTATCTGAATTGTGTCCTTTATTCTAATTTAGAAATTACAAAATTAGTAATCAAAAGTTTCAAAAAAATATTATATGTATAGTTATTTTGTTTTCAAAATATACACAAAAATATAATTACATGCTTATTTCAAATAAACCTCAGAGATGTATAAGGTCTCCAGGTGTCATGCTTTCCATATACTAACACTTTTTGTTTTTTAAAGATAAACAAGCACCGAATGAAGTGTATCACGTAAATAAACAAGAAGAAAACTACCTAAAACATAGCCCCAAAATAGCCAAAACAGACCGGTCTCCACAAACAGCACCCGTTCACGAGTATGACGCGTATCTCAGCCATCGCCTCCCTCAACCTTTCTTCGGGAAAGTGGCGACCCGATCAACGACGCCACCATAAGCAAAGACTTTTAAGTGAGCATGACATGTTCAGGCTGGCAGGCTCTATCAATTAACAAATTTAGTCACATGTACATCCTGGTGAGAAGCCACATTCTGTGCTTGTCCATTACATACTTAAATAACACTTTTGTTATGAAAGGCATATAGAGAAATGTCTCTATGCGTCAGAAGCTATAAATATTTATTTATGCAAATAAATATTCATGAATAATAATATAAATACAATAATTAGGGATGTAGAATGTCCCTAAGTGTCTAAAGATTAAAATAAAACATTATAACAGCGGGGTCTCCCAACACAAGCATTTATTTTGCTTAAAGGGAGGCTCCATCCTTTAGACTATATTTGAAGTGTTTTTAATGTAATAAAGAATTTTGAATTTTTTGAATTTTTTTTGAATAACAAATAAAATAAAAAAAGAAAAGAGAACAACATGTCTCGTGTCAAACAACTGGATTTACACTTATTCGAAATATACGAACTCCGATGTTCGCGGTACCGGACCCGATAGGATGAATCGGACCGACCGTGAGCGTGCTCTAAGGGTTGTTTCACACGGACCACAACCACACCACATCGCAGCGTCAAAATGTGGTCACGCAGTGGTTACGTGTGAATTGAGTAGTTGCTGGCCGTTGCCACAGACGTGGTCGATAGTGACTGCAAAATGTGGTACGTGTGAACTGTAATGTTTATTTCTAATACAAAATATGCGCCCGACCACGTGTTGTGGTTGTCGTGTGGTTGTGGTACGTGTGAAACAACCCTAATGCTCAGAACGCGAATCGGACCACGGCAAATGTCAGTATCACTCCTAGTCGAGTCCTACTCTACTCCTATCGATATTAATATTGCTATCGCTATTAACTTGTATTAGTGTCAAATCTGAAGCGTAAGAGTGAACTTTATTATTTTGTTTTGTTTAAGTTTCGACATTATTTGTTTTACCGTTTTATATTATTAAGTGTAAATCCTGTTAAATACTTTCTAAAATGTCTACAAACGTGGTGAACTCACAGCCAACGCCTACCGCGCCCAGCGAAAATATTACTTTGGAAAAACCGAGCGCCCCATTAGCCGAAAACGTTATACTGTCGCAGCCTTTACTAAATGGGAATACAGATCTGACAACTCCAAATACACCAGAAAACGTCGTGCTTACGCAGCCGATGTCAAGCGAAAATATTGATGATGATATGTTAACACGGGGTGATGAAGAGCGTGCAGAGAAAGAGCGAAGGAGACAGAGGAATTTGGATTTCTGCTGTTTCGCTTGTGCCGACTCCTGCGCAGATGACGATGTGTTCTGCTGGTACTTCTTCTGTAGAATGTTGTGTAATGGCTGTGGACTCTGTTGTGAAGGTATAGCACGTTGCACAGACTCGTGTTGTGAAGGATGTGCGGAATGCTGCAATGGGTGTTGTGATGGGCAAGAAGGGTGCGGTGGCGATTGCTGCTGTGATGATAGCGGCCATGGTGGTGCCGGTGCGGATGGGTGTTGCGATGGTGATTGTGATTGTGGTGACTGTGATTGTGATTGCGGTGACTGTGATTGTGATTGCGGCTGCTTTGATTAGGGTTAAAAAGATGATGTAGACAGTTGCCAGTTGACTCAGAGTATTAGTATTTTGAATCCCAAATGCACAATAATCAGTCTTAATATTACAAGATGTCTATACTCTATCATTGACAGCCTACTTGAGTAAACTGGCTCTACAGCCACTATGAGTCTACAGCCACTATGAGTCTACAGTCACTATGAGTCTGTAGCCACTGGTAGTCAGTTTTATACAATGAATCAATGAATGAATGTAATACTTTTTATTGTACACCTCAAATGAAATGTTCCAGAGAAATATTAATACAATTTATGTGTATGTATGATAGAATTTTATATACAGAATATTAGGCTTATTATAAGTCTACAATCATATTATATGATGCAGTGCTCGGACAAGTCACCACAGAAACAGATATGGACATAGGACAAGACATTATAGAGTACAGACTTGGGATTATTATTATCTAAAGCGGATATTATTGTAATTTAACATTTGACCTTTTTAGTTGCTTATTTGTCATGGATTTGTGATAAATGCATGCTTGAAACAGTTTTATGGTGACAATTTAAATTAATTACAATTATTTCCCTAATTATGGTTATTTCTAAATATTTTAAATATGATGCAACCATTAAAAAAATGTTAATGGAAACAGCTTCACACATGTATGGTGAATTTTGGGTTGCAGTAATAAATGTAATTGAAAAATATAATTTAATAATACTGTATATAATGCAATTCTATAAATCTTGTTATATTACCATGTTGCGATTGTTTTGCGATGACTTGCCCGAGCACTGTATATGATTCATGTACCTAGTGCTGAAAAAGAAAATCTCATCTTCATGCCAATTTTTGACAATTTTGTATTTACACTGGAGACTGATAGCATTTTGATAAAATATATTTTATTTAAAATCATTAAATTAAGTAATTTTGATTAGTAATATTATACAGTTTATAATATGATGCGGCAGTCTTATCAAATCAATGTAAAAATGTATGTAAAGCTTAGATATGGAATTCAGTTAGATATGAAAAAAAAATAACACTTTATTTTTACTGTTTAACAGTAAAAGTAGTTTTTATATTTATACATGCTATATTTTAGATAGAAAATGCCAATTAAATAATTAAATTTGTAGAATTACCTACCTATAATGTTGTACAGTCATATAGTCAGTTACAGTCAGTATGTCCAAATATATCATAACACATCCTATCTAAAAAGATCTGTATATTTGGCCAGTTTGGTTGCTGTGAACTATTAGCAACTACTCTTACCATGTATATTCTGGGCTACATGTTTTTGTTATATTAAATCCATCCATATTTACAGATATGACCATATCTGGTATATTATTGTCAATCATAAAATACTAAGCAGTCATCAATTTAATAAAATTCAATCATTTACATTGAAATTGAATTGGTCAATAATGATAAGATTAACAAATCATGTTCATTTTATTGTTTTGTGGAACAAGGTCAGCCTTTTAGATCCACAATTTTGTTGGAAATAGATCTTTATATAATTAATACTGGTGGGAGCAGATAGCAGGGTGCAACACTGATGTCTGAATACAATGGCATAGCAGTACCCTTACCATGAGTTGTGACATTACGGTTTTCGATAACGAGTATCGAGTTTACTATCTGTGCATCTTATTCGCACTAAAATAGTACAAGCGAGAAGCACAGATAGTAAACTCGATATTCGATATCGAAAACCATAATGTCACAACTCATGGTAAGGGTACAGACAAGTGCGACCAAGCATTACGTTAATAAGTAAAGTTACGCATTATCATCTGGCTTCATACCACTCCATGGGACATTTATATCAACTCTAACACAGTAACATTGATGTCATTATTTTTTACTAACTTTTTAAGCACAGTGTGCCATTTATATAACTGAATAACAGCCTAATTTTCAGGTATAATTTCCTAAAGTCTATTGAGAAAAGTAAAAGCATTTTGCTTATAAACTTGCCACCCAAAGAACATTTTATATAAATGGAATTTATACTTTACTTATAATACGAAGGTATGTTATCCTCAAGGTCCTTTAGATCATTTAATTATAAAGCAAGAGAAAATGAAACTAATCTAATTTAATAGAATTTAATTTATTTTGCTAAAAATATACTATACTATACTACATGTAGATGTAGTGTAGGGACGCCCGGACAGACTCAGGCGGGCTGTTGATCGCTTGTTGCAAATCTATACATGCTCCCATCATTTAAGTCTTGCTAGATAATGTACCTGCAAACTAATATTTCGAATACATGAAGAATGCTCTAAACCTAAGAAATAGCATGTTATTTCTTTTTTAAATTTAACACTTTTGACTGATAATTATTAATTGTTTATATTTACTTACATCATATAAGTTTATTTTGATATTTCAATACAAGCATCAAGCCACGTTATGTATAAGAATAATTTAATTACGAATTAAAGAAGTTTTCTTAAATTATTATGTTAAGTATAAAAATTTTATACCTATTGAATGGGTAAAGCTGTTATGTTATTTTGATTTTCTATACTTAAATAGATAATTATATTGTCCTAGAAATTTATTGAATGGCAAATTAATTAATATTAATTAATATAAAATTAGAATTCTATATTATATAAAAATATATAATTCTGTTCTATGTAATATATATTCAAAAGTGAACTTTAAACATAAAAACACTATTTTGTTACGGATTATACTGAATTTTATTCAACATTCGCGGTCACAGAAGGCCTACCGCAAACATCGAATATCGCATATTTCGAACGCTTGTCTCTGTCACTCCAATTACGCGTCAATTGGAGTAAAAGAGGGAGAAGCTTGAAATTCTCCAACTTCGAGTTTCGTGGGGGTAGGCCGGCAGGGCAGACGCTGCAGTCGCGGGAACTTCGGAATGTAATTTAATTTCAGTATACGCTGTATTTAATCTGTATTAGTTTAACATATAATTACATATTTTATATATTTAGCTTCGCCCATTTGGGCACGGGCAAAGTAAAACATATATGGGTCATACAGATTGATTAAATTAAAACAAAAATCGTCGCTATACTTACTCAACCTCATATCTGCAACAATTATTTGATGGAAATGTCGCTTTTCATTCATTTGGAATACGGGTGTTTTTGTCATCAAATGAGTGTTGCAGACACGAGGTTGAGTAAGTATATCGGCGAAATCGTCTTGTCTGTGGTCAATATTTTTTGTGGTATAGTGTTACCACAAAAAGTAAGACGGGGAGCGGTTAATAGTTATATTTCTGAATTAAAAACCCTTAATTTTCACAATGTCCACAGGGAAAATGCGAACCTAAATGATCTGTATGACCCATATATGTGACGTTCCACGGCAAAAGGTACCTTATGGCGCTTGGCGCTTACGTTGCGAAGCATCACATTAGTATTGAAGCGTCGTTAACAATAGCGTAAGCGCCAACCGCCATAAGGTACCTTTTGCCGCGGACCGTCACACATGTATTATATTAGTTATACCTATGTAGGTATTTATTAATTATATTTCCAAGAAGTTAGAAGGATAATAATGAATTACTTATATCTCAAATTTTAAAGTTATTTCAACTTTATGTGCGTTGCTTGTTAGCATAAATAGTTGACAAGACTGTTTTATATATTTGTATTACCTATACATATATTATATAAATTTATACTTATTGATAGTTATTAAGAAAATGTGCCAATTTAGGTAAGAAGTACTTTAGTCAATTTTGACAGCATAAGATAACTTGAAAACGTTAAGAGTGCCATCTTTATTTAGCTGTCAAGTGAAAAATGTTATGCTTTGTAATTCATTTATACCTAATTACTTAATAAGAAAAAAGTTAAAAGTACTACATATTAACTTAAACTTTTGTTATACTTAAATATTATACGTGTTGCATGTTGCTTCCGTCCTAAGTACATATGAATAAAAGGCTATTTTTGAAATATAATCATTTAAAAATTAATATTGCTTACTGATTTTACGGTTTAAAATTCCTATCACTTTCGGACCCGGTAATAGGTGAGCAATTATCAAAAAGTTTGTACATTTGGATCACGTCTTCGATTTTGATTAAAAGCGGTTGATTGATAGAGTAAGTGATGCTGAGCAAGATGTACCATATTTCTCAAAATGTCCCATAAAGTTTATATGTAACTTTCCTTTTTTGTTACCAAATTTCTATAGACAGGACTGTAGAGTCTGTCATTATGTCAAATGTCACTTTGACAGCCGGTTAGAGGCGCAAGGATATTATTGGAGATTAAAAATAACAAGTGGCGGCATTAAGATTACAGATGCTAAGATTAAATTGTGAAACTTAATTAATAAAGTGAAATACAAATCAGGATAACAGGAAGTTTTCATTTAAAGGACCCTACAACATTTTGGCGACGAGATGATACGGTGTGTTCACGATTGAAGCGGATAAAAATAATCGTCGGTCACACTTCGAAAACACGCGACAATGTTACAGGACTATGCTGCAGGATCCTCGGGACCTAGGTTTGATCCGTATGAGGAAGCCAGCACAGTGCCAGAAAGATGGCGCCTATGGAAAAGAAACTTTGAATACTATATAGACAGCCAGGTGGGACTTAACGACAAACAAAAGATAGCAAGAATATTGCACCAAGCAGGAACGGAAGTTCAAGAAATATATGAGAATATAAAAGAAGAACATGTGGAGGGTAATAACGAGTACGAGAAATGTGTAAAAAGGCTCGACGCCTACTTTGAGCCAAAAGTAAATATTAACTACGAAAGGCAGAAGTTTCGTAATATCCAAAAACTGGATGAAGAAACGATGGAGCAATTCATATTAAAACTAAGAAAACAGGCCAGATTTTGTGATTTTAAAGAAAATGAAGAAGCGATAAAGGACTAGGTAATAGAAAAGTGTACTGATGTACATTTAAAATTAAAATTTTTGAAAAAAGGGACCGATCTTACTATAAACAAAATCTTAGAAATATCACGTCTATACGAAATGGAAAAGATAGTAACAAACCAGAATTTAAGCACAGAAAAACCAAAAGAATTAAGCATTAATAAAATAAGCAGCATCAAGTGTTATGGTTGTGGAGTAAGAGGTCACTTTGCTAAAAGCCCTGAGTGCAATGCATTAGATGAAAAGTGCAACAAATGTGGAGTCAAAGGTCATTTTGCAAAATGCTGCAAGACAAAGGTGAAGAAAAATAGAGACAATACCAAGAAAAAGAAGAAGGTTGTGAGATATGTTGTAGAATCATGTTCTGAAGATTCAGAAGATTCAGAAGATTCAGAATGTGATAGTGAAAATGAATATAGTGCATTAAAAACTGTCAATTCGGTGTTTGCTGTAGAGTGTAATCAAGATTGTAAAGACACTAGATATGAAATTAAGTTAGGTGAATATGTAAATTGCCCATTTATTATTGATTCGGGTGCACCTATAAATATTATTGACAAACGCACATTCAAAAAGTTATTAAAAGCAGGGTTGAAATGTCAGCTCTTTGATAAAATTTCTAAGAAGTATCATGCATATGGAGGTGAGGAAGTACGAAAGGTAGGATTTTTCAAAACTCTATTGTACTCCCCTGACACTAAGGCCAAGGTTAACGCAGAGATTCTTGTTTTTGATGGATATGGACCCCCTCTTTTGGGCAGAAATACTTCAACTGAACTTGGACTGTTGAGAGTAGGACCAAGTGAAATTAATTATGTGACTCAAGGTGTTGTGACTAAAGATACTGTTATAAATGAATACCCCAATATCTTTAAAGGCATAGGGAAACTTAAAGATTTCAAATTGACAATACCAATTGATCCTAGTGTTAATTTAGTTGCACAACCTATTAGGAGACAACCTTTTCATATTAGAGACATAGAGAAAGACCTGATTAAAGAGTTAATAGATAATGATATCATAGAGCCAGTGACTGGTCCTACACCCTGTGTTTCTCCATCCCACATAGTCAAGAAAAAAGAAGAAGGACAATATAGACTAGTGGTTGACATGAGGAAAGCTAATGAAGCGGTAATGAGGGAACGTGTTCCATTGCCAACATTTGAAGAGTTGTTAGCTGATTTAAATGGATGTAAATTTTTTTCAACACTGGACTTGAAATCAGGGTACCACCAATTAGAACTTGCTGAGGAGTCTAAGATGATTACAGTTTTTAGTTCCAGCCTGGGTTTGTTCAGGTACAAACGCCTATTTTTTGGAATAAGATGTGCATCAGAAATGTTCCAAAGAGTGATTGCTCATTTACTACAGGACATAGAAGGAGTTGCCAACAGTCAAGATGATATTCGTGTTGGTGGACAAACACAGGAAGAACATGATACCCGACTGAGACAAGTATTGAATCGGCTTAGTGACAGTGGTTTGACTCTGAATGAAAAGAAATGCTCATTTGGAAATACTGAAATAACATTTCTCGGACATCATATTTCTGCTGAAGGAATAAGGCCTACTATAACAAGTCAACAAGTTGTTTCAAATTTCAGAGCACCTGAAAATAAAGCAGAAGTGCGAAGCTTTTTGGGTCTAGTAAATTTTTCTGCTAGATTTATTCCTAACTTTAGTACAATAACAGGTCCATTACGAGTGCTTACCAAAAAGGATGCTGATTTTACCTGGACACAAAGACAACAAAATGCTTTTGCTGAATTAAAAATATTAATATCTTCAGCTCCTGCCCTGGGCTTTTATGATAAAGACGCAGAAACAATCTTGGTCACTGATGCGAGTCCCATAGGCGTAGGTGCAGTATTAATTCAAAACCAAAGAATAAAAGGGGAGAAACAGCCAATCATAATTAAGTACATTAGCAAGGCCTTATCCCCAACAGAACAACGTTATTCTCAAACTGAGAAGGAAGCTCTTGCTATTGTATGGTCGTGTGAAAACCTGTATATGTACCTGATAGGCAAGCAATTCAAAATAATATCTGACCACAAGCCACTAGAAATAATTTATTCTTCAAATTCCAAGCCAAGTGCTCGTATACAACGCTGGGTCTTAAGACTTCAACCTTTTACATTTAAAGTTATTTACAAACCAGGTAAAAGTAATATTGCAGATGCAGCTTCAAGGTTACTAAATACCAACACCCCATCAGCAACTACAGAAGATGAAGAAGACAAATTGGTGATAGCATTAATTGAAAATTCTGTAAAAGCCATTACTATAGATAAAGTAAGAGAAGCTACATTGCAAGATGAAGAGTTAGTGCAGCTAAAAGATTCAATAGAAAAAGATGTTTGGCCCAAAGGACTAAGAACCTATGAATTGATAAAAGCAGAACTGTGTTCAATGGACAACATTATTCTTAGAGGAACTAGACTGGTCATACCCAAACAATTAGTACCACAGATACTAGAAATAGGACATGAAGGACACCTTGCTACCAACTCTATGAAGGCTAAGCTGAGATGCAAAGTATGGTGGAAGGGCATGGATAGCGATATAGAATACTGGTGTGACACATGTGAAGGTTGCCGCTTAGTGGGACGTGGGGCTGCCCCAGAACCTATAGTTCCCACTGCTCTACCTGCTAGAGTATGGCAGCTAGTTGGAATTGATTACCTCGGACCATTACCATCAGGACATTACCTTCTGTGCATTATTGATTATTACAGTAGATACTTTGAAGTGGAAGTTCTTAAACAGCAGACAGCAGAAGTGACAATACAAACCTTAGAAAAAATTATATGTAGAGAAGGAATAATGGATGAAATCATTTGTGATAATGGTCCAGCCTTTATAGATCATAAATTTAAAGAGTTCCTTGAAATTAATGGGATTCGACTAAGACATACTACTCCATTGTGGCCCCAGGCCAATGGTGAGATTGAGAGACAGAACAAAAACATACTTAGAAGACTGCGAATTGCCCAAGGTTTAAAACAGGATTGGAAAAAGGAATTACTTACTTACCTATCTGCATACCGCTCTACTCCACATAGTACTACAGGACTTCCCCCTGGTAATGTATTCCGAGGAAGGAATTTCAGAACTAAACTACCAGAAATATCACAGAATATTAATCTGGAAGACGAGAAAATGCGTGACATGGACAGAATAAAGAAAGATAAAAGTAAGCAGTATGCTGACAAAAGAAGGCATGCAAAAGAATCTGAAATCCATCCTGGTGATAAAGTCCTAATCAAACAAAGAAAAGAAAACAAACTAAGTACTACATTTTCTCCAACAGAGCACACAGTTATCTGGAAAAGCGGAAATTCAGTAGCTGTTCAATCCCCAGAAGGAAAAATAGTCAGAAGAAATTCATCACATTTCCTACCTGTTAAGGATAGAGATATGCAAAGATTTGAATTAAATGAGGTATTCAATGGAGAACAAAAGGATACATCCAATGTGACAGTGGAAGCAATACCAGATGTGCCTGGTGGTAGCTTGACAGACATGACAAACAGAACGAATCTGACTGACTTTAACTGTAAAACCTTGCCTAAGCGTCAGAGACAAGTTCCTCCTAAGTATCAGGATTTTGTACTCAATCTAATATTGGAATGTATGAATGTTAGTAAGACATAGTTATATCTTTTATTCATCATATTATCAAGTAATGATTGATCATAGTATTTAAGTTTATTACTAGTTGGGTCTCTGAATTGTCCATGTATGAATCAAAAATGCATCTTAGAGATGTGATTACTAGTTTCAAATTAGTGTGTCTAATTATGCTTTGTTTTGTTTTATCTTATGTATGTCAATTAAGTACATGATTATATTATTTGCTTTTATTTTAAAGAAAGGAAGAGATTGTAGAGTCTGTCATTATGTCAAATGTCACTTTGACAGCCGGTTAGAGGCGCAAGGATATTATTGGAGATTAAAAATAACAAGTGGCGGCATTAAGAGTACAGATGCTAAGATTAAATTGTGAAACTTAATTAATAAAGTGAAATACAAATCAGGAATACAGGAAGCTTTCATTTAAAGGACCCTACAACAAGGACCGCTTTTAATCAAAATCGAAGAGGTGATCCAAATGTACAAACTTTTTGAGAAATGCTCAGGTATGCCCTAAACTAAGAAAGGTTCGCGTTCACTCGTAACGGATATGTGTCTATGACTTTACATTTTACGTGTCTCCATCACATATATCGGAGCTGCTAAGCTGGTCACAAATATCTGAACAACGCCTCTATTGTCAAAGTTATAAAGTGCATGTTTAGATATTTGAGTAGGTACCTTGACCGCTCTCCGATGACGTCTATATATTACGCGAAGGAAAATAAGTCATACCGGCGGAAATTGGGTTTGATAAACGCGCCGCGAATAAAACGAAAACAACTTACTAATGTAGGTATTACCCAAGTAATAAGTATTATTACCATGAGCATGGACTGGTATGAATCAACTTGCAATAAATAAACCATATAATGATGTTTCCCATATTTCTTACCTAAGCGTAAACCTACAAGTAAAATGCATAGGAAATAAAGTATAATTTCTTTTGTGTCAAAATCGAAGGAAACAATTGAAGTTGAACTCTGTTCCAATCGTATAAAATTTAAATTTCTTTAAAGGAATTAGTAGGTACTATAGGTAGGCACGTGGGCCTTTTACGACGTGAATACTACCTTACACCTACAAAAATACTGTCTATTATAGTAATCGTGTATAAATGCCTATATTGACTAGGACTTTACTAAACAACTTGCTACAGGAGTCAGGACATCGATTCATGACAAATATGACGTCATACCAAATCTTCGCGCAGATTTGGCAACCTATCTGCGCAAGGAGGGTGATGATCTTCACAGTTCTAAAAACGCGTATGTGTTAACCAAGTTCAGTGGTATATATTATGTGAAAATCAAGTTAATAACCGTGTTTTTGCAGTTGTGTATTAATATTAATATGGAAACTAAGTCAAAATTCGAATATAAAACTCCAACTTGATTATACAGACACGTTACTACCAAGCGACTTTTAAGTTTTCACTTTATACTGCTGTGATTTAGCATTAGTAGTAGTAGATTTTAATGTTCATAAAGTTAAGTATATAGTCAGTCGCGTCACATGCTCCTATAACTATTCGAGTCAATAAATTAAAACTAGTGTGTGTCATTAATCTGATAGTAAAAGTGTACATACTGTGTTAATGAAACGATATCAAAGTGCAAGTTATAATTGAAGGTGCTTGAAACAGCGCTAAAGTACGGAATACCGTAAATAGATAAATCAAGTTTAGATATCTGTAACTGTGCATTAGCGGATAAACTGGAAAGGCAATTAATTTGAGGAATGCCAAAGAAGAGAGAAGATGTGTAAAGCAAACTAGCACATTTTGGTACAAGAATTCATGGAAATCATGGCAGAAACGACAATTTTAGCACAACCCACCGACAATGAGTCTAGACATCCTGGCAACACGCAACCTTTGCTGACAAAACCCCCAAAAAAAGATCGAAATTGTTGTCAAAATTGCGGAGACACGTACGGAGATGATGTTGCATGTTTTTTTGTTGTTTCAAGAGAATTTTGTCATTGTTGCGGAGATTGTTGTGAGCAATGCGGCGAACTGACTTTTTGTTGTTGTGAACTGTTACAAAATTTTGCTCAGGTTCTATGCGAATGGATTTGTTGTTTGTTTTCTGCGTCGTCTGATGTTGATGGAGATTGCGACTAGCTTGTAATACAAACATTTATAACATTACACATGTTTGGAGAATTTAGAGATTATTATAGATAGGTAACTTCTTCGAAAATGAGATAGGAGGAATTTATATTCGATTATATATATTTTATATAGTTTGTCATTTATCCTTATACTGCCTACGATATATATTCTAAGCATTGAGGTACATGTTGTCAAACATGTACCTCAATGCAATATACTCTATGGTGTACAGTTAGCATAAATATTAGCGTATGAAACAGCGCACCAAAAGTATATACCGTTTCTTAATTGCTTCACAACAATAAACAGGCCCGGTACCGCGAACGTCGAAGTTCGTATATTACGTATTACGTATTATTCTACATAAGACTGAACATTTTAAATGAAACATAAGACAATACACGCCTTACTGAAATAAATTTTAGACCTAGCTATATTTTACTACGTTTTTGTAACATAAAACCAAAATACCTACCCCTAACTAATTAATAATTAATATTAAGATAACCTATCGCTCATTTGATGGTTCGTTCATTTTGTAAAATTAGATTTCGAACGATTGACTCTGTCACTCCCATGACGCATTAACTGGAGTAAAAGAGATGCTCGAAATTTACAATTCGATGTTCGAATGTTGATTTTGGCAGTAGCCCCTCGTCAGCACGTGAAAAACCTTTTCTAAGATGTCCGAAGTTTAGCAGTTCAGAAAGAGAGATGATATGTAAAACATTATCCGCTCAAAGAACTACCTTCCGCAGTACGCAATAAGGATAAAGTTATAATGACTATGCATTGTATTTATGTTTTGTATCACAAGATGGCCTCGACTGCCGAGTGAGCCCGATGAATCCCGAGGAAGTTTTGGGTGTTTAAAAAAGGACCAACAGCCGTTTCACATGCATTACCATATTAGCTTTCAGGCCTAACAGCTAACAGCTATGTCGTACCATAAGCAAGTAATCGTTTTGTGCGTCGCCATTTTTAGTGTTTCATGTAAGTACCTATAATTAATTTTTCAAGTGTTCTTCGAATGACATTAGTCATAAAATATATATTTTGGGACATTCTTACACAATTAACCTAGGAAATAGTATTTGAGAAACATTTTAAACACTGTCAGAAACAATAAAGTAATAGTTAATATTTCAAAAACATAAACAATAGAAATTAATAAACTTTTTCCTAACTAGTGCGTAAAAAGTGCACTTTTCGCACGGGTGCGAAACGCGTGCGTAAATTTCACTTTTTAAGGCACTTGCTATGAAAAATTAGGTTCGATACTCGTGTAAAAACTTTTTTAAGACTCGGGTGATTGTCACCATCGTTTCACTCGGGCTCCAACGTTCACCCTCGTCGAAAAAAAATTTTTTTTCACTAGTATCGAAATGTACTATTGTGTGCTATTTATTTTCGTCCTTAAAGTTTTTGAATTTGACTGTTATTATATATTAAGGGAGCGAACATCTTTTTATTTAATGCATTTTACGATGTAAAATAATAAGAAAGGTCTTTATTAACCGGCCAGTAAGTATCTACCTAGTACTTAATGGTTCCGTAAATGGCACACCGTTCACTCATTTACAGACATAATTTAAACACAAATTTTAAATTACCATCATTTTAAGATTTTATAAAGGTTTTAATAGCATTTATTTACCATGAAATATCTCTTATCAAGCTCACTTTAAGGTAAATTTGTCAAACAAACTACAATTCATATTATTTTCATATAAATATACAAGAATTACAATATTGTAATAACTACTTACTATATTAAATCTCAAAAAGGCCCTTGTAGCATTGTGCCAAGGATGCTGTCGGCATTTCCTCGTTGTATCGCAATGCTGATACGTTGTGCGAGGAAGCCGCCAGCTCTTCGGTCACCAGTTACGTCAACCAGACGCGACTTAGCGAGCGAAAAAGCCCGCCCCGCCGCCGCCGCCACGCCCTGTACCTTTACCATGAGTTGTGACTTTGAAGTTTTCTATAACGAGTATCGAGTTTACTATCTTTGCATCTCGTTCGCACTAAAGTACAAGCGAGATGATAGTAAACTCGACACTCTTTAGCGAAAACCTCAATGTCACAACTCATGGTAAGGGCACTCAAACCTCATGGATATTTAAAATTAAAAATAATCTGCGTTAGCCGTTATACTGTTAAATTAGATTAAATCTTGTTTCTCAAAGACCCCTACTTTTTTGTACAGCACTAGTCCTTTTTTACTTGTACTGGTATAATTATATCATATTCTATTCATTAATCCAATAATAATTAATTTTTGAGGCACGAGTCGGACATATTGTCTTAAATTTTAGTTATATATATGTACTAGAGTTTCAAAAAATGTTATACATATTAGGGTGACGGCGCCAGCAACGGATGAACATTAGTGCTTATTACAAAGGAGTCAAGTGTTGTGCTTTTGTTGGTATATATTTAATTTATAACGTTAAGGCTCGGGCAGATAGGCGCGTTTATGAGCGCGGCGCAGCGGGGCGCGACACCGGTGTGGCTAGTGTAACGAAATAAGGCACACATTCGGACGGCAGCGTCGCGCCCCGTTGCGCCCCGCTCACAAAACGCGCCTATGTGGCCAAGCCTTAACGGCTAACGCAGATTATTTTTAATTTTAAATATCCATGAGGTTTGAGTGCCCTTACCATGAGTTGTGACATTGAGGTTTTCGCTAAAGAGTGTCGAATTTACTATCATCTCGCTTGTACTTTAGTGCGAACGAGATGCAAAGATAGTAAACTCGATACTCGTTATAGAAAACTTCAAAGTCACAACTCATGGTAAAGGTACAGGGCGTGGCGGGGGCGGCGGGGCGGGCTTTTTCGCTCGCTAAGTCGCGTCTGGTTGACGTAACTGGTGACCGAAGAGCTGGCGGCTTCCTCGCACAACGTATCAGCATTGCGATACGGTTTTTGAATTAAGAACTAAGTGCCCATCATTGGTGCCTGTCAGCTTAAAGTGTCCAACATTCGTGCCATCACCCGTATACAGTTTAATTGTATGAAAGCAGGGAACTCACGTGTTATAAGTCGAATATTGCTCGACATGTTTCACTTCGTAACGAGGAGCATAATCATGAGCCATTCGCGTTGGCTAATCGACACAGACTGCTGGCCGCAGCTCTCCCAATATTCGACTTATAAAGCCCGCTTTTATACAATTGATATGTTTCAATCTCACGATAGTTTTGCGTATACATTTTGTATTTTTTCCAGGCGGATGGGAGTATCAACCTATTCCCAATCTAGCTACCAGCGGAATTTATACGCAGGAACAAATAGAACGGGCGCTTGAACCAAAAGGACCCGTAGGAAATCCCGTTGTACAATCGGATGTAGTAGTAGGCCCTCAACATTCTAGTGGGGCTCCAGTTACTAGTAAGAATAATGACTATGAAAGACAATACTCGCCGGGAACATGGGACCGCCTTATTACGGCGGGCACTATCTGCGCTTGTGTCATCAGTATATACGTGTGCTTAAAAATAATTGAACTAGTCGTGAAAGCCGTCCTTTACTGCAGGAGACAAAGGGGAGTGGAACGGAAAGAGCTCGCTGCTGCGATCGAGCTCCGCCAAAAACCAGATGTCGAAAAAGCACAAGAAATCAGGTGCAATTGTGCAAATAGCATTCTTCGCAATAATGTTTGTTGATTACTTAAATTATTCAGAATAAAGAAGTAAATATATTAATCATACGTGGGGATTAATCGTGGATGAAGACATCCATAGCTGTGTAAACGAGTACAATAGTCTTGATTTTAGTTTTCATGTTTCTAAAAATACATATTATTAAAACATTAAAACTGTTTTATTTTATTATCATTTTAAAATGAAAGAAACCGTGATCCGCAATAGAAGCAGTCTATTATACAGTGCGTATTTTTCATACGGGCGTATATTGTAGTGGCGGTTAGTATTGTACCTCGGGAAGCTATTTCAATTCAGTTTGTTAAAAAATTAGGTTTTTTTTTTCATACATTATAATTCAGCACGCAATGTATTTCATCCATAAAAATTTACATACCGATGCGTCTTGTCATGTCAGTATTACTTGTCATGTCAAAATAAGTTGGACTGCGTTCATTGCTGCTAATACTATTTTAAATGACACTATGTATTTAACAAAATTATTAACATAATACGATTCGTATTACTGGATACTATATGTGGACAACGTATACGCCCGTACGAAAAATACACACTGTATTATTTATTTATTATTTGAATCGATTCATAGCCGAGTAGGTAATTAGGGTTAGTCGATTGAAGTTAACCCTTCGCCTGGCGCCGCTATTTTGGTTATTTATACGCACAACTACCACCTGTGCCGCTCCGGGAGAGAAAAGAAAAGACTAAGCATGGCGGCCACCATTTTGCAAATTTTACCACATTTGGCACAGGTCTAGGAAAGACAATTGAAACTAGTCTTCGATGTTTAGAAAAACTTAAATTTTACTGCTTTTATGTATTATAAGCGTAATACAATGTAGCATTTTATTCTTAATTAAGTACGCTATCATAAGGCATACGGTAAATATGTATAAAGTGTGAAAATTAAACAATATCTAACCTAACCTAACCCTAGATCGTACGAGTGGACCTTAGGCATTGGTCCCACCGCAAGCTAGTAAGCTATGAGCTATCAGTTATTTCAAGGGACAAAAGATAATCGCTGCCGTGTAAATAAAAGAGAGAGATCTATATTTATAGCTCGTCGTGTGGCGATGAACTACGATCGCCCGGCACACAACATCGACGTTCGTATATTTCGAGCATCTTTCTCTTTTACTCTAATTAAGGCGTCATAAGAGTGATAGAGACAATCGTCCGAAATGTACGAATATGGTTTTTCGCGGTAGCGCCACAGAGGGCCTACCCTGAAATAAGTTCGAAAATTACGGGCATCTTTCTCTTATAGATTCTCCAATTACTACGTAATTAGTAACCTCTGTTAATCGAATCTAATTAATCGTTCCAAATTTCTATTTTGGCGGTATGCCTTCAGACAAGTCACTACGTCAATTCGTCAGCTGTCAGTAGCCGTGGTCCGAATCACGCTTACACTGCTCACGGAGCTAACAATGTTGACAGCTCACTCAGGCAGATACGATATTCACAAATTTCAAACGATTGTCTCTGTCACTCTCATGACGCCTCATTTGGAGGAGAAGAGAAAGATGCTCGAAATATACGAACTCCGATGTTCGCGGTACTGGACCCGATAGGATGAATCGGACCGACGGTGAGCGTGCTCTAAGGGTTGTTTCACACGGACCACAACCACACCACATCGCAGCGTCAAAATGTGGTCACGCAGTGGTTACGTGTGAATTGAGTAGTTGCTGGCCGTTGCCACAGGCGTGGTCGATAGTGACTGCAAAATGTGGTACCTACGTGTGAACTGTAATGTTTATTTCTAATACAAAATATGCGCCCGACCACGTGTTGTGGTTGTGGTGTGGTTGTGGTTGTCGTGTGGTTGTGGTACGTGTGAAACAACCCTAATGCTCAGAACGCGAATCGGACCACGGCAAATGTCAGTATCACTCCTAGTCGAGTCCTACTCTACCCCTATCGATATTATTGCTATCGCTATTAACTTGTATTAGTGTCAAATCTGAAGCGTAAGAGTGAACTTTATTATTTTGTTTTGTTTAAGTTTCGACATTTTTTTTTTACCGTTTATATTATTAAGTGTAAATCCTGTTAAATACTTTCTAAAATGTCTACAAACGTGGTGACCTCACAGCCAACGCCTACCGCGCCCAGCGAAAATATTAGTTTGAAAAAACCGAGCGCCCCATTAGCCGAAAACGTTATACAGTCGCAGCCTTTACTAAATGGGAATACAGATCTGACAACTCCAAATACACCAGAAAACGTTGTGCTTACGCAGCCGATGTCAAGCGAAAATATTGATGATGATATGTTAACACGGGGTGATGAAGAGCGTGCAGAGAAAGAGCGAAGGAGACAGAGGAATTTGGATTTCTGCTGTTTCGCTTGTGCCGACTCCTGCGCAGATGACGATGTGTTCTGCTGGTACTTCTTCTGTAGAATGTTGTGTAATGGCTGTGGACACTGTTGTGAAGGTATAGCACGTTGCACAGACTCGTGTTGTGAAGGATGTGCGGAATGCTGCAATGGGTGTTGTGATGGGCAAGAAGGGTGCGGTGGCGATTGCTGCTGTGATGATAGCGGCCATGGTGGTGCCGGTGCGGATGGGTGTTGCGATGGTGATTGTGATTGTGGTGACTGTGATTGTGATTGCGGTGACTGTGATTGTGATTGCGGCTGCTTTGATTAGGGTTAAAAAGATGATGTAGACAGTTGGCAGTTGACTCAGAGTATTAGTATTTTGAATCCCAAATGCACAATAATCAGTCTTAATATTACAAGATGTCTATACTCTATCATTGACAGCCTACTTGAGTAAACTGGCTCTACAGCCACTATGAGTCTACAGCCACTATGAGTCTACAGTCACTATGAGTCTGTAGCCACTGGTAGTCAGTTTTATACAATGAATCAATGAATGAATGTAATACTTTTTATTGTACACCTCAAATGAAATTTTACAGAGAAATATTAATACAATTTATGTATATGTATGATAGAATTTTATATACAGAATATTAGGCTTATTATAAGTCTACAATCATATTATATGATCAGTGCTCGGACAAGTCACCACAGAAACAGATATGAACATAGGACAAGACTTTATAGAGTAGAGACTTGGGATTATTATTATCTAAAGTGGATATTATTGTAATTTAACATTTGACCTTTATAGTTGCTTATCTGTCATGGATTTGTGAAAGATGCCTGCTTGAAACAGTTTTATGGTGACAATTTAAATTAATTACAACTATTTGCCTAATTATGGTTACTTCTAAATATTTTAAATGTGGTGCAAAGAAATATGATGCAACCATTATAAAAATGTTAATGGAAACACCTTCACACATGTATGGTGAATTTTGGGTTGCTGTAATAAATGTAATTGAAAAATATAATTCAATAATACTGTACAAAATGTGATTCTATAAATCTTGTTATATTGCCATGTTGCGATTGTTTTGCGATGACTTGTCCGAGCACTGTATATGATTCATGTAGGTACTTAGTGCTGAAAAAGAAAATCTCGTCTTCATGCCAGTTTATGACAATTTTGTATTTACACTGGAGACTGATAGTATTTTGATAAAATATATTTTATTTAAAATCATTAAATTAAGTAATTTTGATTAGTAATATTATACAGTTTATAATATGATGCGGCAGTCTTATGAAATCAATGTAATAATGTATGTAAAGCTTAGATATGAAAAAAAAAATGAACACTGTCTTTTTACTGTTTAACAGTAAAAATAGTTTTTATATTTATACATACTATACTTTAGATAGAAAATACCAGTTAAATAATTAAATTTGTAGAATTACCTACCTATAATGTTGTACACTCAGTATCAGTCAGTTACAGTCAGTATGTCCAAATATATCATAACACATCCTATCTAAAAAGATCTGTATATTTGGCCAGTTTGGTTGCTGTGAACTATTAGCAACTACTCTTACCATGGTGTATATTCTGGGCTACATGTTTTTGTTATATTAAATGCATCCATATTTGCAGATATGACCATATCTGTTATATTATTGTCAATCATACAATACTAAGCAGTCATCAATTTAATAAAATTCAATCATTTACATTGAAATTAAATTAGTCAATAATGATAAGATTAACAAATCATGTTCATTTTATTGTTTTGTGGAACAAGGTCAGCGTTTTAGATCCACAATTTTGTTGGAAATAGATCTTTATAGACTTAATACTGGTGGGAGCAGATAGCAGGGTGCAACACTGATGTCTGAATACAATGGCAT
Organism: Grapholita molesta; assembly: GCA_022674325.2. Taxonomy (NCBI): domain Eukaryota; kingdom Metazoa; phylum Arthropoda; class Insecta; order Lepidoptera; family Tortricidae; genus Grapholita; species Grapholita molesta. Next base: position 8,561,972 of record CP053139.2, read on the forward strand.
AGCAGTACCCTTACCATGAGTTGTGACATTACGGTTTTCGATAACGAGTATCGAGTTTACTATCTGTGCATCTCATTCGCACTAAAATAGTACAAGCGAGATGCACAGATAGTAAACTCGATACTCGATATCGAAAACCGTTATGTCACAACTCATGGTAAGGGTACAGATAAGTGCGACCAAGCATTACGTCAATAAGTAAAGTTACGCCTTATCATCTGGCTTCGTACCACTCCGTGGGACATTTATATCAACTCTAACACAGTAACATTGATGTCATTATTTTTTGCAAACTTTTTAAGCACAGTGTGCCATTTATATAACTGAATTACAGCCTAATTTTCAGGTATCATTTCCTAAAGTCTATTGAGAAAAGTAAAAGCAGTTTGCTTATAAACTTGCCACCCAAAGTACATTTCATATAAATGGAATTTAAACTTTACTTATAATACGAAGGCATTTTATCCTCTAGATCCTTTAGATCATTTAATTGTAAAGCAAGAGAAAATGAAACCAACCTAATTTAATAGAATTTAATTTATTTTGCTAAAAATATACTATACTATACTACATGTAGATGTAGTGTAGGGACGCCCGGACAGACTCAGGCGGGCTGTTGATCGCTTGTTGCAAAACTATACATGCTCCCATCATTTAAGTCTTGCTAGATAATGTACTTGTAAACTAATATTTCGAATACATGAAGAATGCTCTAAACCTAAGAAATAGCATGTTATTTCTTTTTTAAATTTAACACTTTTGACTGATAATTATTAAATTTTTATATTTACTTACTTCATATAAATTTATTTTGATATTTCAATACAAGCTTCAAGCCATGTTATGTATAAGAATAATTTAATTACGAATTAAAGAAGTTTTCATAAATTATTATGTTAAGTATACAATTTTTATACCTATTGAATGGGTAAAGCTGTTATGTTATTTTTATTTTATATACTTAAATAGATAATTATACTTAATGTCCTAGAAATTTATTGAATGGCAAATTAATTAATATTAATTAATATATAATTAGAATTCTATATTATATAAAAATATATAATTCTGTTCTATGTAATATATATTCAAAAGTGAACTTTAAACATAAAAACACTATTTTGTTACGGATTATACTGAATTTTATTCAACATTCGCGGTCACAGAAGGCCTAAGGCAAACATCGAATATCGCATATTTCGAACGCTTGTCTCTGTCACTCCAATTACGCCTCAATTGGAGTAAAAGAGGGAGAAGCTTGAAATTCTCCAACTTCGAGTTTCGTGGGGGTAGGCCGGCAAGGCAGACGCTGCAGTCGCGGGAACTTCGGAATGTAATTTAATTTCAGTATACGCTGTATTTAACCGGTATTAGTTTAACATATAATTACATATTTTATATATTTAGCTTTGCCCATTTGGGTACGGGCAAAGTAAAATATATATGGGTCATACAGATTGATTAAATTAAAACAAAAATCGTCTTGTCTGTGGTCAATATTTTTTGTGGTATAGTGTTACCACAAAAAGTAAGACGGGGAGCGGTTAATAGTTATATTTCTGAATTAAAAACCCTTAATTTTCACTATGTCTACAGGAAAAATGCGAACCTAAATGATCTGTATGACCCATATATGTGATGTTCCACGGCAAAAGGTACCTTATGGCGCTTGGCGCTTACGTTGCGAAGCATCACATTAGTATTGAAGCGTCGTTAACAATAGCGTAAGTGCCAACCGCCATAAGGTACCTTTTGCCGCGGACCGTCACATATGTATTATATTAGTTATACCTATGTAGGTATTTATTAATTATATTTCCAAGAAGTTAGAAGGATAATAATGAATTACCTATATCTCAAATTTTAAAGTTATTTCTACTTTATGTGCGTTGCTTGTTAGCATAAATAGTTGACAAGACTGTTTTATATATTTGTATTACCTATACATATATTATATAAATTTATACTTATTGATAGTTATTATTATTAAGAAAATGTGCCAATTTAGGTAAGAAGTACTTTAGTCAATATTGACAATTTGACAGCGTAATTAGATGGCGAGGCCAAAATTATCGTTAGATAAGATAACTTGAAAACGTTAAGAGTGCCATCTTTATTTAGCTGTCGAGTGAAAAATGTTATGCTTTGTAATTCATTTATACCTAATTACTTAATAAGAAAAAAGTTAAAAGTACTACATATTAACTTAAACTTTTGTTATACTTAAATATTATACGTGTTGCATGTTGCTTCCGTCCTAAGTACATATTAATAAAAGGCTATTTTTGAAATATAATCATTTAAAAATTAATATTGCTTACTGATTTTACGGTTTAAAATTCCTATCACTTTCGGACCCGGTAATAGGTGAGCAATTATCAAAAAGTTTGTACATTTGGATCACGTCTTTGATTTTGATTAAAAGCGGTAGATTGATAGAGTAAGTGATACTGAGCAAGATCTACCATATTTCTCAAAATGTCCCATAAGGTTTCTATGGAAGTTTCCTTTTTTGTTACCAAAGTTCTATAGACTTTCGGTAACAAAAAAGGAATAAATTTCTATAGACAGGAAAGTTCCATACAAACTTTATGGGACATTTTGGGAAATATGGTAGATCTTGCTCAGCATCACTTACTCTATCAGTCTACCGCTTTTAATCAAAATCGAAGACGTGATCCAAATTTACTAACTTTTTGAGAAATGCTCAGGTATGCCCTAAACTAAGAAAGGTTCGCGTTCATTCGTAACGGATATGTGTCTATGACTTTACATTTTACGTGTCTGCATCAGATATATCGGAGCTGCTAAGCTGGTCACAAATATCTGAACAACGCCTCTATTGTCAAAGTTATAAAGTGCATGTTTAGATATTTGAGTAGGTACCTTGACCGCTCTCCGATATATATATAATACATATATATGACGTCTAAATATTACGCAAAGGAAAATAAGTCATACCGGCGGAAATTGGGTTTGATAAACGCGCCGCGAATGAAACGAATACAACTTACTAATGTGGGCATTACCCAAGTAATAAGTATTGTTAGCATGAGCATGGACTGTTATGAATCAACTTGCCATAAATAAACCATTATAATGATGTGTTACCCATATTTCTTACCTAATACAGGTATAATATATTTATTGTAATATTTTTTTTTCGGGGCAATCTTACACAAATCGACCTAGTCCTACGGTAAGCTCAGTAAGGCTTGTGTTGTAGGTACTAGACGACGATATATATAATAGATAGATACATATAAATACTTAAATACATGGAAAACACCCATGACTCAGGAACAAATATCTGTGCTCATCACACAAATAAATGCCCCGACTGGGAATCGAGCCCAGGACCATCGGTTTCATAGGCAGGGTCACTACCCACTAGGCCAGACCGGTCGTCAACTCTACCTAAGCGTACACTCTACTTACTTAACCTCCTAAGGCCCACCATACAAGTAAAATGCTACTCGAATTGGTTCTTTATAGCATAGGAAATAAAGTATAATTTCTTTTGTGTCATAATCAAAGGAAACAATTGAAATTGAACTCTGTTCCAATTTTATAAAATTTAAATTTCTATAAAGGAATTAGCAGGTACAATAGGTAGGCCCGTGGGCCTTTTACGACGTGAATACAACTTACACCTACAAACATACTGTCTATTATAGTAATCGTGTATAAATGCCTATATTGACTAGGACTTTATCTAAGAAACAACTTGCTACAGGAGTCAGGACATCGATTCATGACAAATATGACGTCATACCAAATCTTCGCGCAGATTTGGCAACGTTTCTGCGCAAGGGTGATGATCTTCACAGTTCTAAAAACGCGTATGTGTTAACCAAGTTCAATGGTATATATGTGAAAATCATCTAGAAAACCATGTCTTTGTAGTTGTGTATTATGGAAACTAGGTATGTCAAAATTCGAATATAAAACTCCAACTTGATTATACAGACACGTTACTACAACATAGGTCTACCAAGCGACTTAAGTTTTTACCTTATACTGCTGTGATTTAGTATTAGTAGTATGTAGTAGATTTTAATGTTCATAAAGTTAAATATACGAGTATAGTCAGTAGCGTTGCATGTTTCTATATCTATTCGAGTCAATATATTCAAACTAGTGTGTGTCATTAAACTGATAATAAAAGTGTACCTACAGTGTTAAAAGTGCAAATTATAATTTAAGGTGCTTGTAATCGCGCAAAAGTACGGAATAACGTTAATAGATAAAACGAGTATAGATATGTTTAACATTAGCGGATAAACTGGAAAGGCTATTAATTTGAGAAATTCAAAAGGAGAGAAGAATTATCAGTATCTAACCGGTAACGATTTCACTAATCAGAAGAGCAATATTAAAAACAACATTCAACAAACTACATGTGTAAAGCAAACTAGCACATTTTAGTACAAGAATTCATGGGAATCATGGCAGAAACGACAATTTTAGCACAACCCACCGACAATGAGTCTAGATATCCCGGCAACACGCAACCTTTGCTGACAAAACCCCCAGAAAAAGAACGAAATTGTTGTCAAAACTGCGGAGACACATACGGAGATGATGTTGCATGTATTTTTGTTGTTTCAAGAGAATTTTGTCATTGTTGCGGAGACTGTTGTGAGCAATGCGGCGAACTAACTTTTTGTTGCTGTGAACTGTTACAAACTTTTACTCGGGTTTTATGCGAGTGCATTTGTTGTTTGTTTTCTGCGTCGTCTGATGTTGATGGAGATTGCGACTAGCTTTTATAAGTATACACACGTTTATAATATTATACATGTTTGGAGAATTTAGAGACCTCGAAAATTAGATAGAAGGAATGTATGTTCGATTTTATGTATTTTTTATGTATCTATCTTTATAATTTATCCTTTTACTGCCTACGCCATATATTTCTATGTGACAACGTGTACCTCAACTTTTGCAATATACTCTATTGGTGTACAGTCAGCATCAATAGTAGCGTATGAACTAGCGCACTAAAAGTATCTACCGTTTTTTTAATTGCTTCACAAAAAGAAACAGATTTCAGCGCGTTTATCAACTGAAATGATATACATAGATACTTTGAAACGCGAACTATACAAAATAGCTCCTTTGCGAAAAAATACACGGGGGATCGCAGATACTGTTGGCTCGTTGTTTGTACCTATCTGTAGGTACAGTTTGTATCAATAGTAATAGTAATTATAATAGCAGAGTTCTTACATTATTTTCTTCTAAATTCTAGCTAAACCTGAACACTTTAAAGAACTTTAGAAAATTGATAAAGCTGAGTTGGAGATGTACAGCGTTTAAAATGAAATATAAAAAAAAAACGCTAAACATAACATAATTTTCTACCAAATTCTACATAAGACTGAACATTTTGAATGAAACTGAAGACAATACACGCCTTATTGAAATAAATGTTAAAGCAATATTTAATAATCACAATTTATAGCGGATAACTAAGTACGTTTTTGTAACATAAAACTTTACCTTACTACAAAATGACATGTTAAATCGCAATATATGGTCTGCGTACCTATATACAGTCAACCAATTTGATTTATGGGCCACTTTGTTCCTTGTCACAGTGAAAATCTATATGAAAGACGCAAAAGATCTCTTATTAACGTCACTGTGACAATAGTTCGAAGTGGCCTAGAAATCAAATTGGTTGACTATACCTATTCTAGTCTAAGAGCGAAGATTAATAAGGCTTAATATTATTGAAATTGTAACATTTTTGACATGCGAAATGTTATCTAGATACATAATTCCCGCACTACTACTACATATATGTATACTGACACCGGGAAAAATAGTAAATAGGTATAAGTATATACTTATAAAGTACTTAATAAAGGTGCGACCAGACCGCAGCTTAAAATACGGAATCGCAGTGACGCGTCGTATGCGTAGCGTTTTTGACGCATGCTCCCCAGACCGCTGCTTAAAATACTCTGACGCACCGTAAATTGATCTGCGTAAAAATCGCGAAAAATATTACACGGAGGTCTTATGTCAGACACCACACCGGTGACGTAAAATACGCAACTGTTTTGTGTCAAAAAAGATTCGCGTGAAGCACGTCACTGCGATTCCGTACCGTCACCGTTTTTTAAGCAACGGTGTGGGGAGCATGTGTCAAAAACGGTACGCATACGACGCGTCACTGCGATTCCGTATCGTGACCGTTTTTTAAGCTGCGGTCTGGACGTCTACCATGGTTGACATTATATCGTCTAACGCACTATCCGTCACTTTCGCACTCACATACTTGTTAGAGAGTGACGGTTATTGTGACAAGTGATAAAAACCCGACCATATTAGACTAGCTGGTCGCACCTTAAATAAGTTTCTGCATTAAAATGACGTATTGTTTGTTTTAATTTTTCATGAAGTAGCAAAGTTTACCTTACTGTATTGAAAATGTATATACAAATATAATATTGCTAAATGCAAACTGTATTGTATAGGTAGATGAACAACCCCCTTAAAGGTCGGCAACGCGCTTGTGACTCCCCAGTTCTTGCAGGTGCCCATGGGCGACAGTAGATTTTGAATGATTAGGATAGTCGCATTTGCCAAAATAAATCTCCATCCATCCATCCATCACTCAACTGAAGGATCATGTCTATGTACTTAGTTGTGCAGATAATTAATATGGAACTTACGTAAAAATTAAATATAGAACGCCGACATGCGGATTTCCCCGGTAAAATGCGTCAAATTTTCGAAAGCGTCTCGAAAAATCAATGGTCTAGTCTAGATAGCCATTCCCAACATTTTGATTAATTAAAGTGTAAGTATTCTTTATTCAACTCATTGAACAAAACTGGTAAGGTATCAACCCGAGAGTATTCACACTTTGCGTCCCGTCGCCAACCAGCCTGCCACGCGTGGCGACTATGGCAACTACCCCCAAGATGACACAAGTCGTATTTCGCGAAGGCTTTTGTCCAGTAGTGGACGGCTTTACGGCTGTAATGATGACAAATGAGTCATTCCCATCAAAGTAAAAAACAGATTAGTTTTCCGAAAACGTGATTTATTCAACACAGATCACAATACATATTGACTAGATATACAGACAACATTCGAAATTGTTCTAAAGAGTATTATAATAAGCTCAACCAGTTTCATAGTGGCGCGATAATTACATTAATCTTTCGTACATTTTTTAAATCATTGCCGAAGTCTGACAGAAAGCCCAAGCAAAGAAAAATGTACCTTTTTTGTCTATTGCATCCACAGAGTACACAAAGGTTTTAGTATATGAAACTGACAGAGCCAATAGTGTAGTGTAGACTTACCCTTAAAATATAATATATACGTATTAAATAACTTAATATTTAAAAAGATATAATATACCTACTACCCAACGGAACTGTGCAAATTTGTAACAATAAACGTCAATATGATTGGTTTGCTTAATTAACGATTCGCATAATTCCGGTTCAGCAACAACTATGTTTTAATGAGATGTAATTTAATTAACTAAAGAAGTATTAGATTACAGCTCTGACGCTATGTACATAATCTAATACTTCGCCATAACTAATAACTATATAAAAGTGCAGTACATACCCTCACCATGAGTTGTGACATTAAGGTTTCCGATAACGAGTATCGAGTTTACTATTTGTGCATCTCGCTTGTACTATTTTACTTTCAGGTATGTAGTGTTCCTGATGTTGAGTAAGGTTCCCAGAGCTCCAACCCCCCTTAAAGGTCGGCAACGCGCTTGTGACTCCCCAGTTCTTGCGGGTGCCCATGGGCGACGGTAATTGCTTACCATCAGGCAAACCGTTTACTCGTTTGCCACCTTTTGTCATAAAAAAAGAACGAGATGCACAGATAGTAAACTCGATACTCGTTATCGAAAACCTCAATGTCACAACTCATGGTAAAGGTACAGATAAGTCGTTATAAGAGGTAAATAACACGCGCGAATCAACTATAGGTTGACAAATATTTTATGGGCCACCTGACAATTGTTTAGTAAGAGGGCTAAATCGTGTTAGAAAACAGTGCCATGTCAATCAATACATTTAAAACGACATATATATAGGGACAGTCAATTTCAATCAAATTTCAGTCAATCTAATTTCCTTTTGAATACCCATTTACATTTAACAATATTTTCATTTTTCGGCCGATCAACTAACGTCCAAACATTGTTTCTAATCATAGAGTTATACTCACATTTCATTGCTTCACACCAACTGTCCTTTTCTGGAGAGTGAAGAGCTTCCTCATACGATGATGGTTCATCTAATGAGCCATCAGCCATCATTGATAGCATAGATAAATCATAATCTTTAAATCTGCCAGGAACTGTCCCATGAGTACCACGTACAGGGCGCGAGTAAGAAGAGTCGGAAGCATCTGAAGGCATGGACTCCTTACCAGGTGCAGTAGACATCGGAATAGAAGACTCAGTGCCCAGCGGGACACAAGCTTCATTACCTTTGTCATAACTGTCAAGTGATGACGTAGGAAGCGAAGACACAGCGCCCTCCGGCACGTAATCTTCATCACCGTATGCGTCATCGTCACCTTCATCGCCAGTACAGTATTTTTCAGATAGCGGTGACCACGCAGGTGGCGTCGGCGACACAGCATCTGAAACATTGCAAGGACTCCCTGAGCAAGATTTGTCATAATTGATTTGTTCATTATTAAAATTATTATTTAAATTGACATCATTATTGTTTAAATTGGCTTCATTATTTAAATTCATATCATTATTTAAAATATCTTGACTAGATTCATTAGAATTTAAATTGTTTTCATTATTAAAATTGCCATTATTTATGTCAACATTGTAAAAATAAAAATCATCCCTGCAACTTTGCTTACAACTGTCATTTTTACCAGGAAATTTATCCTCAATAAATGTAACCGTTCTAGAAATCACAACTTTATGAGGATTATCAGGATCACTTAAACGATAGCCTTTGCAGTTTTCACCATAACCCATAAATATATAAGTTTTTGCCTTAGGGTCCAACTTACGACGTTTTTGACTTGGAACAAAAGAATAAGCAAGGCAGCCAAAGACGCGTAAATGGCTGACATCTATATCAGACTCAGTCCACATGCGTTCAGGAATGCCACCCGACAAAGCTCTGGTAGGAGACCTATTTTTCAAATAAATTGCGCACATTACGCTTTCTCACCAGTAGCGGTTACATAGGCCGGATTCCTGCAGCATTGCCCTTGCCTTGTCAAAAATTGTCTTCCCTGCCCTTTCAGCGACCGAATTCTGTTCGGGCGAATAGGGCACGGTGGTTTGGTGAATAATGCCATGCTTCTCAAGATAACTACGGAGTCTATGATTGACATACTCAGTACCATTATCTGATCGAAGTATTTTAATAGGCAATCCTTTCTGTTTTTCAACCAAAGTTTTAAAATTTACAAAATGGGAACTCACCTCTGATTTGTTCTTCATTAAATAGCCCCATGTTTTTCGGGTAAAGTCGTCAGTGAAGGTCAGCAAGTAACGTGCATTGCCCCATGAGCGCACCTGCATTGGGCCGATGACATCGGAGTAGATGAGCTGGAGTGGATGGGTAGTGCGGCTGGTGCTGACAGGAAATGGTGCTTTTGGCATCTTTCCCATCAAACACGAAGCACAACTACCATTCATGCTGTTCTCCTGAAACCGAAAACTCATGCAATGGTTCCCATCACCCAGAATGCGCATTCGAAAGATGTCCAAGGCGTTTGTGCCATGTGCCCATAGACACATGCTCTTGACATGTGCTCTTGGATTTCCGATTTCCTGAGGCAGCGATCTATTAGGGTCGTAGTGGATGGTTGCACATCAGATCGCATGGCAATAAATGCCGGAGTGCCTCAGGGTTCGGTTCTTTCAGCCACCCTCTTTTTGCTGCATATAAACGATCTGCTTAAACCCGGTATCTTTGGGTATGCAGACGACAGTACGGTGACTGAGAGATATTTTTCTGAGGCTCAAACTACCGGTGGAGAGACTGAGTCCTTTAGGAAAGCTTTGGTTGAGCGAACGAACCAGACCTTGAAGGCCGTTGATGAGTGGGGCGAAGCTAACTTGGTTAGGTTTAACGCCTCCAAAACACAGGCGTGTTTATTCACCGCCAAAAGGAGCCTTTTTAACTTGACTCCTGCTTTCCAGAATGTGTCCTTAACAATTACAGACCACCTCGAGCTGCTTGGGGTTAAATTTACCACTAAGCTGAACTTCGGCGCCACTATTGAGGCCAAAGCGAAATCCGCTGCTAAAAAACTAGGAGTCTTACATAGGGTGAAGCGGTACTTCATGCCGGAACAGCTCCTAACACTTTACCAAGCGCAGGTTCGGTCGTGTATGGAGTACTGTTGCCACCTTTGGGACGGTTCTGCCAAGTATCAGTTGGCCGCTTTGGATTCAATAGAACGCCGAGCTCGCAGACTCATTGGCGATCCTAAATTAGTGAGTGTAAGGTTGCAGAGCCTTGAGCATCGCCGCAAGGTTGCTAGTTTGTCTGTGTTTTACAGGATACATTTTGGAGAGTGTGCTCAGGAATTGCACGATTTAATTCCGCCATCTCCGTTCCATCACCGGACGTCCAGGCGAGGGGAGCAGTTTCATCCTTACGTTGTGAATATTCCATTCATTCGCACGAAGCGATTCGCTTCTACCTTCCTAATGCGGACTGCTAAGGAATGGAATTCGCTCCCTTCGTCTGTATTCCCGGCAAGATATAATTTGGGTCTCTTCAAGTCAAGAGTGAATAGGCTGTTACTGAACCAGCGTGCTACACCTTCGACCTCGTCGTCACTTACCATCAGGTGCGACTGAAGTCAAACGTTGGTCAGTCTTGCATAAAAAAAAAAAAAAAAACACATCAGACGCAGCATGAGCCTTCTCTGTCCCTTGCCTTACTCGCATGGGCTTGAGAGACTCCTCCTCGAAGACATGCCGCCCTTGCACCCTCACCTTATACAACCCTTTCTCTTTCTTAGCTGTCAAAACTTGGTTGCCTGTGATTTTACAATCTTTAAATACTTTACAGTGATCCTTATCAAATATGACAGTATATCCCTTTTCAGTAATTTTACCTACTGACAATAAATTATTGGTAAGGTCTGGCACGTGGAGAACATTACCTAGGCTTACATTAGAAGATATAGGAACCCTACCGGTATTATTACTTAAAAGCTTGTGGCCATTGGCTATAAAAACAATTGAATTTTTACCTTGGGTTTCACTAAATAAATCCTTTTCCGAGCACATATGCGAAGTACAGCCTGAATCCAGAATGAAGTCTCGGGTGTCCTGACTGCAGGCCGCATTAGCAGAGGCTAACATTGTGTGCGCATCCTTCGTCTCTTCCCGTTTCTTCTTAAAACATTTCTTGATGTTGTGCCCACTTCGCTTACAGTAGCTGCAGAATAAGGTATTCTTCTTCTTCTTCACGTGGTAAGCTGTGGCACCTTCGTCTCCGTTGCGCCTGTGCTCCTCCTGAAGAAGGCGCGTCCGGACAAGCTCGCTTGTCAGCTTGCTCGTTAAGCACGCAGTCTCCAGACCCCAAACGAGCGTGTCGAACTCCTGTGACAGGCCGCTAAGCAGTATCTCGGCAACTTCATCATCTTCGATGGTTTTTCCAATATCCGCCAGCTGCTGGACCAGTCGCATCACTGCCTCGATGTACTCTGACATGCCGCTGTATTGTTTGTATTCAATCTTATGTAGTTGTCTTAAAAGAAGTACCTTTCTGTATAATCCTTTAGGTTCAAATGTGTCCGCCAGTTTCGTCCAGGCTTCTTTTGACGTCTTACTGTCGCGTACATACTAGTACAGGTTAGGTTTCAATGAAAGACAAATTCGAGCCAAAGCGCGGCTATCTCGAGTCACATCGGTATCAGTACCGTCGATGCATTTCCATAGCCCATCCAGGGCTAAAAGCATTTGCATAGCAAATTTCCAATTTACATAATTGTTAATACCTTCCAATTTGTCGACCGGGATATTCGTTGTGGTGTCCATGGTTTTTGGTGTGGCCATCTCTTGCTTTCGTTTTGGCTGGATTTGTATGATGATATTGCAATGCAATCACGCCGTGGAATTCTTCTGGGCCCATAACCTATCAGCATGAGCAGGAGTCACAGTGGGACCGCGTGACCACGGGGCTATGCAGGGGTTGTCTTCGTAGAGTAAAAAGACCACAAATCCAGCACAATGAAAGCAAGTATATTACTTCAATAATATGCACTTACATTGTTCTTTAAATTTAGATATTAAAACATAAAAATTAAGGATGGAATTGGATTAAATTTTTATACACCAAAATATAGACAGCCATGTCTGTCGTTGCAGGGATAGAAAGAGTGAATGAACGAGAGAGATAGAATGACAGCAACTATTTCTGAATGTGAATGAGTTGCTACAGATAAGATTAATATATTGATGTGAGGTGTATACATACAATTTCCAATAAAAATGCTACTCGAATTCGTTCTTTATAGTATAGGAAATAAAGTATAATTTCTTTTGTGTCAAAATCGAAGGAAACAATTGGAGTTGAACTCTGTTCCAATCGTATAAAATTTAAATTTCTTTAAAGGAATTAGTACTATAGGTAGGCACGTGGGCCTTTTACGACGTGAATACAACTTACACCTACAAACATACTGTCTATTATAGTATTCATAGTTAGTTTCATCTAAACAACTTGCTACAGGAGTCAGGACATCGATTCATAACAAATAATGACGTCATACCAAAACTTCGCGCAGATTTGGCAACGTTTCTGCGCAAGGGTGATGATCTTCACAGTTCTAAAAACGCGTATGTGTTAACCAATTTCAGTGGTATATATGTGAAAATCAAGTAAAAAACCATGTTTTTGCAGTTGTGTATTAATATGGAAACTAAGTCAAAATTCGAATATAAAACTCCAACTTGATTATACAGACACGTTACTACCAAGCCTACCAAGCGACTTTTAAGTTTTTACTTTATACTGCTGTGATTTAGTATTAGTAGTAGTAGATTTTAATGTTCATAAAGTTAAATATATAGTCAGTAGCGTTACGTGTTTCTATATCTATTCGAGTCAATAAATTCAAACTAGTGTGTGTCACTAAACTGATAATAAAAGTGTACCTACAGTGTTAAAAGTGCAAATTATAATTTAAGGTGCTTGTAATCGCGCAAAAGTACGGAATAACGTTAATAGATAAAACGAGTATAGATATGTTTAACATTAGCGGATAAACTGGAAAGGCAATTAAATTAAATTAATTTGAGAAATTCAAAAGAAGAGAAGAATTATCAGTATCTAACCGGTAACAATTTCACTAATCAGAAGAGCAATATTAAAAACAACATTCAACAAACTACATGTGTAAAGCAAACTAGCACATTTTAGTACAAGAATTCATGGGAATCATGGCAGAAACGACAATTTTAGCACAACCCACCGACAATGAGTCTAGATATCCCGGCAACACGCAACCTTTGCTGACAAAACCCCCAGAAAAAGAACGAAATTGTTGTCAAAACTGCGGAGACACATACGGAGATGATGTTGCATGTATTTTTGTTGTTTCAAGAGAATTTTGTCATTGTTGCGGAGACTGTTGTGAGCAATGCGGCGAACTAACTTTTTGTTGCTGTGAACTGTTACAAACTTTTGCTCGGGTTTTATGCGAGTGCATTTGTTGTTTGTTTTCTGCGTCGTCTGATGTTGATGGAGATTGCGACTAGTTTTTATAAGTATACACACGTTTATAGTATTATACATGTTTGGAGAATTTAGAGACCTCGAAAATTAGATAGAAGGAATGTATGTTCGATTTTATGTATTTTTTATGTATCTATCTTTATCATTTATCCTTTTACTGCCTACGCCATATATTTCTATGTGACAACGTGTACCTCAACTTTTGCAATATACTCTATGGTGTACAGTCAAGTCAGTATCAATAGTAGCGTATGAACTAGCGCACTAAAAGTATCTACCGTTTTTTTAATTGCTTCACAAAAAGAAACAGATTTCAGCGCGTTTATCAACTGAAATGATATACATAGATACTTTGAAACGCGAACTATACAAAATAGCTCCTTTGTGAAAAAATACACGGGGGATCGCAGATACTGTTGGCTCGTTGTTTGTACCTATCTGTAGGTACAGTTTGTATCAATAGTAATAGTAATTATAATAGCAGAGTTGTTACATTATTTTCTTCTAAATTCTAGCTAAACCTGAACACTTTAAAGAACTTTAGAAAATTGATAAAGCTGAGTTGGAGATGTACAGCGTTTAAAATGAAATATAAAAAAAAAACGCTAAACATAACATAATTTTCTACCAAATTCTACATAAGACTGAACATTTTGAATGAAACTGAAGACAATACACGCCTTATTGAAATAAATGTTAAAGCGATATTTAATAATCACAATTTATAGCGGATAACTACGTTTTTGTAACATAAAACTTTACCTTACTACAAAATGACATGTTAAATCGCAATATATGGTCTGCGTACCTATATACAGTCAACCAATTTGATTTATGGGCCACTTTGTTCCTTGTCACAGTGAAAATCTATATGAAAGACGCAAAAGATCTGTTATTAACGTCACTGTGACAATAGTTCGAAGTGGCCTAGAAATCAAATTGGTTGACTATACCTATTCTAGTCTAAGAGCGAAGATTAATAAGGCTTCATATTATTGAAATTGTAACATTTTTGACATGCGAAATGTTATCTAGATACATAATTCCCGCACTACTACTACATATATGTATACTGACACCGGGAAAAATAGTAAATAGGTATAAGTATATACTTATAAAGTACTTAATAAATAAGTTTCTGCATTAAAATTACGTATTGTTTGTTTTAATTTTTCATGAAGTAACAAAGTTTACCTTACTGTATTGAAAATGTATATACAAATATAATATTGCTAAATGCAAACTGTATTGTATAGGTAGATGAAAAACTCAACTGAAGGATCATGTCTATGTACTTAGTTGTGCAGATAATTAATATGGAACTTACGTAAAAATTAAATATAGAACGCCGACATGCGGATTTCCCCGGTAAAATGCGTCAAATTTTCGAAAGCGTCTCGAAAAATCAATGGTCTAGTCTAGATAGCCATTCCCAACATTTTGATTAATTAAAGTGTAAGTATTCTTTATTCAACTCATTGAACAAAACTGGTAAGGTATCAACCCGAGAGTATTCACACTTTGCGTCCCGTCGCCAACCAGCCTGCCACGCGTGGCGACTATGGCAACTACCCCCAAGATGACACAAGTCGTATTTCGCGAAGGCTTTTGTCCAGTAGTGGACGGCTTTACGGCTGTAATGATGACAAATGAGTCATTCCCATCAAAGTAAAAAACAGATTAGTTTTCCGAAAACGTGATTTATTCAACACAGATCACAATACATATTGACTAGATATACAGACAACATTCGAAATTGTTCTAAAGAGTATTATAATAAGCTCAACCAGTTTCATAGTGGCGCGATAATTACATTAATCTTTCGTACATTTTTTAAATCATTGCCGAAGTCTGACAGAAAGCCCAAGCAAAGAAAAATGTACCTTTTTTGTCTATTGCATCCACAGAGTACACAAAGGTTTTAGTATATGAAACTGACAGAGCCAATAGTGTAGTGTAGACTTACCCTTAAAATATAATATATACGTATTAAATAACTTAATATTTAAAAAGATATAATATACCTACTACCCAACGGAACTGTGCAAATTTGTAACAATAAACGTCAATATGATTGGTTTGCTTAATTAACGATTCGCATAATTCCGGTTCAGCAACAACTATGTTTTAATGAGATGTAATTTAATTAACTAAAGAAGTATTAGATTACAGCTCTGACGCTATGTAATCTAATACTTCGCCATAACTAATAACTATATAAAAGTGCAGTACATACCCTCACCATGAGTTGTGACATTAAGGTTTCCGATAACGAGTATCGAGTTTACTATTTGTGCATCTCGCTTGTACTATTTTAATTTCAGGTATGTAGTGTTCCTGATGTTGAGTAAGGTTCCCAGAGCTCCAACCCCCCTTAAAGGTCGGCAACGCGCTTGTGACTCCCCAGTTCTTGCGTGTGCCCATGGGCGACGGTAATTGCTTACCATCAGGCAAACCGTTTACTAGTTTGCCACCTTTTGTCATAAAAAAAAAGAACGAGATGCACAGATAGTAAACTCGATACTCGTTATCGAAAACCTCAATGTCACAACTCATGGTAAAGGTACAGATAAGTCGTTATAAGAGGTAAATAACACGCGCGAATCAACTATAGGTTGACAAATATTTTATGGGCTACCTGACAATTGTTTAGTAAGAGGGGTAAATCGTGTTAGAAAACAGTGCCATGTCAATCAATACATTTAAAACGACATAAAGGGACAGTAAATTTGATTTCTGGGCCACTTCGTTCCTTGTCACAGTGAAAATCACATATGAAAGACGCAAAAATCTTATATTAACGTCACTGTGACAAGGTTCGAAGTGGCCTAGAAATCAAATTGGTTGACTATACATACGTCTACATTGAGTAGGTTTCCAAAGTGGACCGTCTTACAATTTAGTTATTTTAAAATTATTTATACTTTTATAAAAGAAAACATTTCAGAATATAAACAACTTGAAACATTAATAAGAAAGATTCAATATTGTACAAACCTTTACTTAAAAGGAAACATTACGTCTATAATTACAAAAATATGATAACACTCTGTACCTTAAGAGCCAGCGAAATATAACTTCATGTAAATATTAATTACCTAAGCTATAAATTGCCAATTAATTGCTTGTAAAACAGTTCTACGTAAGTAGTTCTGGCTCGTAGGTAAAACTGACTATATTTTATTACTAATATAATGTTGAAAACACCGAGGAATGAAACACTTCGAGATGTAAATACCTAATGCCTATATATTATAATATGTTATTTTTAAAACTTCTATAACATTTGGTGTTTAGATGAATACACATTGCTTTTAATAAGGACCAAACCATTTTTCTTGGATTTTGGGGACATTTCTTTTATATTAGGATCGAAAGAGTTCCTCATTCTAAGTGGAGATAGCATAATATATAAACAAAAAAAAAATATTTTATAGCAAAAGATTACCGCGACAGAGTCTCGCGGCGAGATAGACTAAGCGTCCCTCTTTATTATAGTAGTTAGTAGTTAAAATATAATTTGGGTCTTTTAAAGGCAAGAGTGAATAGGCTGTTACTGACGTGCTACACCCTAAACCTCGTCGTCACTTACCATCAGGTGCGACTGAGGTCAAACACTGGTCAGTCTTGTATATCTATCTCGTCGCGAGGTACTGTCCGATCATGTAGGCCTACGCTACGGGACAGAGGTATAGAACGACCGGCAATTTAATAAACCCGATTTTTTTATTGAATATATTTTCTGCCGATACCACAATATTCATTTGCGTCAACTTTCCTCTTTGTATAAACAAAGGAGGAAAGTTCGAGTTTACCTTCTCGTGCTAATATTGAGCGAGCTAGCGAAAGATTCCAAAATTGAACCACGCATAGCGAGTAACGAACGTAACGAACTAACGAGGTTCAAAGAGTGGAATCTTGAACTTTGCACGAGAGGCGAACACACTTTGCTACCGACTGAAACACATAATTTTTCACCTCACTGCCCCGAGGGAAAATTTACTCTGAAACTTTAAAAAAATATTCATAATTATTGGCATCCATCGTTCATCATTCAAAAACATTACATAAAAGAACATCTGACCAGATAATATAAAATAAAAAAACACTCGATCGAATAATTTGTATGAAATTTCTTTGCACTCTTGTGAATAAAATGCAACTTTGCTATCTGTTTTTAAAGAACAAAACAGTTCTTTCCGAGCTAGTAAAGTGAAAAATATGGACGTACGCCCTATCGTCTACTACGACGCTCGCGCATAGAAGTATCGGCTTCAGTGATATAAATATACATATGTAAAAGGGGGTACTGGTTCCAACGGTTGATTGCAATGTATACAAAAACAATGAGCTATTGTCGTATATGGTTAACGAGAAAAGGTCCCTATATCTGGCTCTGTTTATCTTATTACTAGCTGTACCAAATACCTATTTCACCGACTCGAAAAAAATGAATATCATTATTTTACTTTAATATTATTTAATATCTAAATATATTTATTTAACTACAATGGCACCTTACATAAGAATCATAGTGATGTAAGTACAGGAACATAAGCGTGAAATCTAATATATTAATAATCTTCTTTGGTAACATGTGAGATAACAATCGATTATTTAGTTTAGGGAAGGCCAAAGAAAATTCATCTGGTGGGGTCAAGCTTTAGTAACTACTAAAATTTTTAGTAAAAAATAGAAGCATAGGTTTTTAATTTCCTTAATGTAATCTATTAACCACTAAACATTGAAAATATTAAGGGCTATGGCAAACATGACATCCATCTATCGACAACGCCTATCGTGAAAAACAAGTGCTACCTACTTTATGTGAAAAACAAGTGCTGCCCTCTACAGTAAAAGCACGCACCCTTGCGCATTATAATGACTGTCATCTAGAAGAGTAGTTTGGCAATTTACGTAGAGTATTAGCACACCGCATAAATAAGGGCGTCCGGTGCTGCCCTCTGGAGTTCAAACGTGCTCCCAAAATATTCCGTCATTTTAGTAAAACGCCTAAGGCTTAGGTCTCCTATTTCATGCTAAACGCGACATCTGACGTCAGCGTCAACAACGGCGACGTGTGAAAGAGACAACAGACACAGCAGTACATTTCTATAATAATTAATAAACATTGTGACGCAGCGCAGACTCTGTAAGCGGCCGATGACGGCAATGACGTTTATAGGAGACGTTAGCCTAAGTGCAGGAAGCGGAGCGTATGGCGGGGCGTGTAGCGTAGCGTCGAGCTTCCAAGGCATGTGAGTAGCGTGTACTGCGGTCATTTCGATACATTTGCACCTGTTTAAACTGCACGTACCTACAGCTCGAACGCCCAACCAGCGGCGCTATCGTGACAATTGATATTCGTATATTTCGAACGATTCTCTGTCACTCTCATAACTCCTTTTGAAGTAAAAGAGAAAGATACTAGAAGTTTACGAAGTTCTATGTTCGCGGTATTCTATCGGTCAGACTTTAAGCACACATTCAATATTTAAAGTGTTTTTCTAACGCGCTGTCGACAAACGGTTATCACTTAACTACACCCCCTTTTATTTATTATGGAATGACCAGCCTAACTAATAACTCCTAAAATATTTTAATGTTATTAAAATAAGTAGACATTTATATTTGATATGGTTAGTACGCCCTATATAAGTATTACAATAACAGGTACTATCTGAAATTCTGCTGTTCAATCATCATTTCTTTATTAACCTCATTCTAATTGAATAAATATTACCGAACAACAAAAGTTAAAGTGCGACAATATTTAATAGTTTTTATAGGGGGTAAGATGAAATATATTCCGTACCTATACTTCGATATAGGCTAGGATTACAGGCGACCAGAAACTATAGAAGCCACCTGGCTTAATTGTATGTACAGTCAGCAGCAAAGTGGCTAAGCGTTTGAGGCGTTCAAAATGAGGTCAACACATCTCTTGTCAAGAGAATAAGAGCGCGTGTAGGTCATTTTGAACACTTTTGCTGCTGACTGTACTACCAGATTATTTATTTAACACAGTGCAGGTAAGAAAGGATAGACATGTTTTGTCTATTTCGTGTAGTTTTTTGTCTTATTACTGTTTTATAAAAATAAGTTCCGCCGAGTTATTTGTCGGTAATAATCTTCTCAGATCAGGTGTTAGAACAGATTATAGTTTTTTTTTTTACGTTAATATGTATAATATAATATAATAAATTGTAAATTGTACGTAAATTGAAAAATAAAAGATCGAAGAAGAATTTATCTTTTTGACTAAATCTTACCCTTTGTAAAAAACTTTCAATCCTTCCCCACTTTAACTTATTGAATAATTACAATAAATGCCTTTATTTCTCGAACAGGTATTTCATATGGATCTGTAAACATTATAACGATATATACGAGTAATATGAACCGTGTGACAAACTTAGTAATATGTGAAATTGTTTTTTTTTTTACTTAATATTCTTAAATTATTAAATAACACAATTCATATGAACAAATAAATATAAATATTCATAAGTTAAATGTATGTGGTATTTGTTATAGTTCAAGGGTCAAAAATGCGACAACGACAAGCGATATAGAAAATCACAAATATAGCTTCGACAGATCTTGAAACTGTTGTTTGCTGTAACTATCAATTACGTTAGGGTGGGACAATATTGAGTGGTTTTGTATGAGGGGTAAGTTACATTACAGGCAATTTTTCTTCTTACCCCACACACAAAATCATTCCACCTTCCCCACTTTACCTTAGTAAATTATTCAATGACTATTAATTAATAGCTAGATTTTTATAGATAGATTTTTAACTATGTCTGTATAATGGCGCGTTAGCGATTCTCCTTTATAAATAGGTACGGTTATCCATTTGAGTAAATGCATAAGATATATAGCTATGGCTCAAATTCTTATTCAATACGGTTTTGTAATGTCTACCCTAAGACGAAGCATATATTACCGTGTATATGTTCTATAAGTAGGAGAAAAGGGGGAAAAAGACGAGTAGATTAAGTACCTATCTACTTAACTACAAACATACTTCAAAGTAGGTCAATGACATAAATAAATATGTACACCTAATTATAAAGTGTACACATATTTATGCCTTTGACTGTACAGTCAACAGTAGAAGTTGCTAAGCGGTTCAGTTGTTCAGAATTATCTCGACACGCTCTTATTCTCGTAACAATAAATTCGTATCAAACTCATTTTGATTACCTCGCCTGCTTAGCAACTTTTTTTGCTAACTGTACTTAGTGAATTAATTAAGCTATGCGACAGAAAACAGCCAGATTTAATATTAAATACCTAACTAAGTATATCTCGCTCTATATTTGACTAAAATATATGAATATATTGTATCCTAAACACGTCTAAATTTAAAAAAAAAGACTAGAAGTATGCGTCTTAAGGGCTAACTTAGCTTCAAATAAAACTAATTACTTTCTAATAATTCAATTAAAATTATTCATATATTCTACAAAACACAGTACATTCCTTTACATATTTGGTAACATGTACCTACATACCTGCTAAGGTAAGACCGCTAAAAAAACTACTAATTTAACTCATGTATGTTACGATCTTCTTTACATAACATTTTATAAATAATTTAATTCTCATATTCCGTAGATCGTACCTAATAAGTAGGTACTACTGTAATACTATCCTTTGTAGAATACACTCTAATAATCTATGACTAAACATATCGCACTGCGAGTGAGTATTTTTTTATTTTTTAGTTAAGTATCTATGAAATAATAAATAAGCACGTATTCATAGCATTTCCTACCCGGGATCCAATAGCGGTATTATTTTCAAACAGATTAACCGGTATGAAATTTCGGTATCTCGGTTGATAATGCACGGCGGCGCTGGTGGCCTAGTGGTAAGAGCATGGTAATAGCGTGCGACTTGCTTGTGCTGACTTGTCATTTGATATTGAAGGAAAACATCATGAGGAAAGCGGACTAATCCCAATATGGCCTAGTTTACCCTTTGGGTTAAAAGGTCAGATGGCAGTCGCTTTCACAAAGAAGCCAATTGCCATCTAACAATGAATATACGCCTTAATTTTATGATTATCAAATGTGGTCCTCCACATCGATAGGTACCTTATAGCGCTTGGCGCTTACGCTGTTGTTAATGACGCTTCAATACTAATGTGACACTTTGCATCGTAAGCGCCAAGCATAAGGTACCTTTCCATGTGGACTACCACAAATATATACCATGGTTTTTGTCAGTTTTCACGGAGAACTAGTCATTTTGATATAACAATTTCATGTCTGAAATAAAAATGTAAGCTTATAACAGTTTTAACACATGAAAGCAAAGCTTAGTGATAGGAATACTACTAAAAATGGTACCTTACGCGCATTTTAGATTTAACGCGAAGTATATAAATAATATTAGCATTGATACATCATTTTGGTATTGCTTGATTGTTTTCTATAGGAATCTTGTCGGCTCTCATACTTTCGATTAAGGTCAATGTGGGTAAGACCGTCTATTTGGAAAGACCATCTACCAACCAATTTCCTACATTATCTCATGGGTATTTAGTGTTATATGACGGACTTCCCTTAAAAATATAGTATGCCGGTCTTACCAACATTGACCTTACCATAATTAATTATTTGTTTTAATGTATTTTTTTATGGTTGTGTGGTCGGCATTTAAGGCATCTTGTTAGGTTGGACTTAGATTATAATAATCCTGATAAGATTACATGTAAAAAATGCTATATGCAAATTATGCCAATCGAGATTATGCGATCCTATATTGAACCCTATAAGTAAAGGTGGGGGAAGATTGAATGATTTTTTATGAGGGGTAAGAGAAAATATCTTCAGTATTACAGGTGGCTTTTGATATTACCCCCGTAAAAAAATGAAATCTTCGCCCACATTACCTTAATTACGTGTAATATACGATTAATATTTGTCAAAGTTTCAGTTCTAATATACCCGAAGAACCGTTTTTAGCATGCTAATATTATTTATAATTCGGCCGATCAACTTTTCTCTCGTTTTAATGGTGTCCTGTTATCCAAAGATTGATAGCATTTTTAAAATATATTTTAATCGCTACCTATATACCTAGTACCTAGATGGTTTAAATGCAATTTAACTAATAAAACCTGAGGCTTGTTGCATAACAACATGTAACATAAGCGTAAGTCCCTTTCCAATTTCTTTAATTAGAAAGAGAGTTCCGCTAATAATATTTGTACATTTTTATGTAATAGGCCCCTGGTAACTGTGAGTTCAGGGTCACTATGACAACGAGTAATACAAAAAAGTTGATTGACCCAATTGACGCATTTTGGTTTAAATGTCAGTTTCCTTGAAGATATTAGCCTGACTGTCCACGTTGAAGTGTATAAATCTCGATGCTGGTGAATCGGGGAGGTCGTTCATCATATCCTGATCTTCCGGCTTCGGGTGTTTCGGGGAGTTCTCCGAGTGGAACTCTTGGCGAAAGTTACCTGGAAAATATTATGTTAGTAAGTAATGTATGCCGTGTGATGCCGGCTGACTAGAATAGCGCCACTCCATCTCCTCCCGCGGGTGTCGTAAGAGGCGACAAAGGGAAAAAATCCTACGGACGGGCAGCAGCGTCCGTCGAAACCCAATCTACAGCTACTGCGGTCGCCAACCCGCCTGCCAAGCGTGGCGACTATGGCAAGTACCCCCAAGTATCATACAAGTCATATCTGTGGGAGGCCTATGTCCAGCAGTGGACTGCATACGGCTGAAATGTGAATGTGAAGTTATGTATTTGGAATGTAAAGTTTTTAGTGGAAGCAGCGAATTCCGGATGCGGCGATGGTGTTGGAAAGAGATAGCGCTGTGTGTATCTATAGCGTTGTCTTGTTTACACACAGTCGCAGCAAGCGAACTTCGCAGCAGTATGACAAACACCAAAGGTAAAGAAAAAAAGTTAAAGGTCAAAAAATTCTACGGATCTGATTTACTCTTAGTTTCTTAGTAATAGGTATAATTAGACTCATATAGTATTTAAGTTAGTATTGTAACTAACAAGCTATGGACTGTAATTGTCTGACAATAAATAATTTTTATTTTATTTATTCATAATAAATGAATATCTTACAAAAATGTAATCAGTTCTACGGTAAGCTAAATAAATCTTATGTTACGGGTAGGTATGCTTCGTTTGAATTTCATTAATGATTATATCGGAATCGTGGGATGAAATAGGTAAAAAATTAAAGTTAAAAAAAAAACGATAAAATAATTACTTACAAGCAAAGCTACATAATGCGCAACGTCTACGTGAACTGGGAACAACACCAAAACTGTGCACACAATAAAACACAAAATCACTTCGAACACAATCATGCACACAACATCTTGCCAGATATTAGTTTCACTTGATTAAATGATTACACGCATTGACTAAACTGACAATTGTCATCGTACATTGACAATTCTCTATGCTCCGCTACAGCCGTAGATATAATATATAAAAATATATTATATATTAAAAATTCATTGGCTAGAGCTAGTTGTCGTATGACAAATGCCAAGTTGGTGTGATAGGAGGCAAAATTATTAAAAGGTGTGGTTTGAGAAATTATATTAATTCATTTCTTTTAGATAATGCTAACGAACTATACCGTTATTGTGCCTATTTTTTGACGAATAATGTAAAACAATCTGTTAATTTGTGCCATTATTATGTCATTACTAAAACTAGTAAATTATTTCGTTATTAAAAACAAGTGTTAGGACTAAAATTTCAAACATCTAGCTTATTTTGGTTGATATGGGCACAACGTGACAGTGAAGAATTTTATAATTTACTCCAACACAATATTTATAAAATCACTTATCGTTTTATTACAGATACAACATTTCATTTAGTGAAACTAGTAAAATGCTATATCCTGCAAAAATAAAATTGTAAATAAAGGAAAAAACATAAAAACAAAATTCAGTGCGGAATGTTTATTAAAACTACAGTAGAAATAGCACCGAGTGTCTAAGCTATAAGGTACATTTATCAGTGCATTACTTGATAACACGACATAATATTTGTGTACGATTAAATATTACTGACTGATGTTTTATTAATTATAAGCGCACACAGATTGCATTTCCCAAGAAATAATTAAAGGTATTTGTCCATTTACCAACATATTTTACATAAACTTGTAAGGCATATACCTATTAATAGGTTATTGCATCTGACATAAAATTGGTTGTCATAATTTATTAATTGACAAAATTGGCGTATCATTTTCAGGATTTATTTAAATGATTTTTATTTAAATGGTTAGGTTTGTTTTAAATGATGACAATTAATTTTATGTAAAACTTTAGTACACCATTAAGAAGATACGTTTTTCCAAAAGTATTATATAATATATTGAAATAAAAATACAGCATACCACTTTTTTACTCAAAGATAATTTACTTGGAAAACGCAATATTTATATTAGTTGTTCGTCAAACGTTGTTAAAACTAGCTTGCATTGAGATAATTGCAAACAAACTTAAAATAAATGATATGTGCCTGACATAACAAGTTTTACTAGATCTACTAATAAAAATGATAAAACGAAAAGACGAATAAATAGTAAAATGTCAGATAAACAAACATTTTTCAATAGCAGTGGTAAGCGTTATTTGATACACAAATGTTTAAATAATTAACTGTTTTATAATTTAAATCAAATATTTGTCAAAGTAATTTAAATATAAGGTAAAGCGTGGAAAGTTTTTTAAAGGGGTAAGACAAAAAAGCCTGTTATGTTTTGGTGTATGTACCTACGTCATTTTATCTTACCCTCATAAAAAAGTCATTCTATATTACCCCACTTAGCATAAATTAAAGAATAAGTATTTTTAGAAGTCTTTAACTTCGTAAAGAAATTAACATTATTTACAATATATTCGTCTCAATAAAACAAGAATTCAATAATTTAAATTCCGAGGTATTTTTATGTTCTTAAATAAGCCCTTAAGTCCGCTTGAGCAGTTCGACTAGACTTACGACCATTTGGTATTTTTTTTTTAATTTAATATTAATGACACAGCTGACATTAAAATCTTATTTCAAATTGCATCAAATGTTTACAACAGATCACTCAACTGTGCCCGACTAGCTATTAAACTTGATTAATTAATAATAATAACCAATGTGGGTAAGACCGTCTACCAACCAATTTCCTACATTATCTCATAGGTAATTCGTGTGACGTGTCATATGACGGACTTAATAAAATACCAGAGTAACACATAGCTTCATAGCATAGCTTGGCCGATTTGTAACGTATGCGGAGTGAAATTTGGACAAAGTTTGAATATATAAAATGTAAAAAACAAAAATCTAAAAAAAATATGTGTGTATGTCAATATCAAGTCTATATATCTGTCAATCAATTTGGTAAGTTTCATAAGGATTGGATGTTTGATTTTGTAATTATGGTAAATAACCAAGAACGCCGTCGTAAAACTGTATGTAATTTCTACAGTATACATCCCCTATGGCCGAAATCGAAGGTGGTGGAACATTTTGTACAAATGGGTGAGAGTCGAAGCATCATTTATAATATTTTAGCGTCTTTTACCTTAAAAAACAACCACTGCTAGAAAGCCTGGTTCTGGAAATTATCCCAGCTTGAGCAAGTTTTCTGAGAGAGCTCGACTAAAGAAAATTACCGCCGGCCGTGTTGCTAAATCTTACAGAGAGCTCGGAAGAAAATTTAAATGTGACGGAAAAACTGTTAAAAAATATCTTGATGACATGGGCATCGATAAGCGGTGTAGAAAATTTAAATCCACCGTCTCCGAAAATCAAAAATCCACTCAGAAAATACGGCTGCGTAAATTGGTCAAAGAAATATTTTACGTCAAAAACAATGTGAGTTGCGTCATGGATGACGAGTCATATTTCACGTTAGATGGAAATTAGTGGCAAGGCAATTACTATTTTGAGAAGACCAATGGTCCAACTGATGAGAACGTGAAATATGTTGAGCATAACAAGTTTCCTAAAAAAGTTTTGCTATGGCTTGCCATCAGGAACGCGGAATGTCCAAGGCGGTGTTCTTTGAATCAGGTTTAGCTGTGAACGCCGATCGCTACATAGAGCGTTGTTTGCCATTAGTGCGAGATTTCATAAATACGAGTCATAGAGGAGAAAATGCTGTGTTTTGGCCAGACTTAGCCTCAAGCTATTATTCCAAAAAAACACTTAGCAAAATGGCGGAGCTAAACACCCCATAGGTACCGAAGACATCAAATCCACCTAATGTTCCGCAACTTCGCCCTATTGAAGATTTTTGGGCAAATCTGAAGAGGCGAGAATATTGCGATCATTTTCGGTCCAAAAATGTGCAAAGCTTGATTCGTAAAATAAAATTGGAGTTGTATAAAATGCCCACATCTATGTTTTCGACAGGGATGGACAAAGTTCCTCAGAACTACCGTAAAGCATCTCGCATGGGAGTAAACTTTTTTTTACATTAATCATTATTAGGTACTTTATTATAAAAACATAACTATTTAAAAAAATAATGGTGTTTTTTTTATTTAAAACAACATTGCATTTTGTCCAAATTTCACTCCGCATACGTTATACTCCGTGTAACATGAGAAAATCGAATAATTTAGCCTGAGTTATCCTGACCATATTCAGAGACTAAAATGTCAAATTAACCTTTTAGAAATTCCCCTCGTTTCGGAGTTACAACCCATTACATAAAAAAAAAATATTATTACTCAGCACCGTTCGATTTCTTAAGGGCCACAAGGGATTCTACCACTATTGTTTGTTTTCAGGCATAGTTTTCTCAATAATTTTTTTTTATGTCCAAAAACATGAAAACCGGATCAATTTTTTTTTGCCGGAATTGACCAAATATTCGATATATTTTACTTCTTTTGGCCTCAGGAATACGCTGTTAAAATTATTCGGTTTCCTCATGTTACACAGTGTATAAACATAGCACAGCATTGCTCTGGTGGAAAGGTACCCTAAATCCTTCTAATATCAAATTACGATTGCCAGGTGATACCGTAAGGGGCCATTCGCATATCGCGTCACACAAATTTTAGATTTTTTGACTCCCTCCCCCATTTACGAGTAAGTAACGTTATTTTATAAAGTTGGAGCAATCTTACTCAAAGGGGAGCAAAGTAAGATCTTTACAAGTGTTACTAGATTCCGTTCTCATCTCATGTTGACAGATTTTGGTTACTAATTAATGCCGCGTTTGTTTATCGGCCAAATGTCATCAATGACAATTGTCTAAGTGACTTTGGTAAATTGCGATGGTATTTGTTATACCGCATGTTATTTACATCACTATAATTTTTTAAATTTATTAAATAAAAAATCTTAAGTCTTAAAACACTCGCCAAACTGCTATAACAGTTTGTAGCGACAAGATTTCAGCAGTTCTTTAATTTTTCCCATTATTTACTCTGTAATAACTTGTAGACCGAAATTTTACTATTAAATATATTTTATATACTTATTTTATGCATTGCATGCAGTTTAAAGCATGCAGAACACTTATTTACCATTAGCCATCTCTTTCGTTACGATTAATAAAAAAACTAATTAATGAAAAGCCACATACACTAACTATAAGGCATGAGTGGAAGCTGGAGTTGGGCGTGCGGCGTAAATATTAAACTAATGCAACCGTATGGGAACGGCCGCAGTGCACGCTGCCCAAATACATTTGAGCTCGTCGCTACGCTGCCCGCCCCGCTGATCGCTCCGCTCCGATCGTTCACTCAGGCCTTACGCTAATTTAATAATTATTCTAAAACGCTTAAATGTCAACGCAATGGTAGAAATACCATTTATTTGGTTAAAGCAACCGTATACGGTTGACGCTTAATGTAACATTTTAAAGCCATAAAAATATATGTTTTATGACAAACTTATAGCCATACATATTTTTAACACGTTTTGTGATTCAGAGACTTTTATCAGCTGTAAGTTATTACTGATTTAAATTTCACGGTATTTACATTATTACAACTAAGCGGAATTTACCGGCGTATCCATGTAAGACCCAGTGTGCATTACAATGTACACTCCCTTTTAATGGAATTTAAATCTTTTATAAAAGCAAATAACGTACAATTTCTTTTGTTTCATTATTTTTCGTACAAAACAAAATTCAACCCAATACACTGCATAGTAAGATTGGTTTTAATCATTAAATATTTTAGTATGGTTCCCGCCTCCCGGATAAAAACACAAAAGTATGACGAAACGTCGAGGGTAATTTTTATATATTATATTTGCGGTTAATTTCAGGTTAGTTGTAATAATCTAAATTTTACTACTGTTGTAAATTACACTTTTCATTTAAAGTACGTCATTGATTTAAAATTATTAAAAAAGCTAACTTTTTAACGATATTAAACCAAGTTTAAAGTCCAATTTATTGAAGTTAATAATTAATGAATAAATTCTCTTAAAGTCAATAGCGAATCCAACATCGAAATAGTCCTATTTTGCCAACTAGACAATTGTCATTTGGTAATGTCAATTTCTTAAACTATTTGTTTATATCCCTTCGTGTGGCAAATTCCCGCACCGGGAATCAAAAAAATGGACTTAATATGGCAGATGTCATTTTTGATATTAGCGTGCTTCTGGCATCTGTCCCGCTCCGGGAGACATAATTATTTCGCACCTCTGGTGGCCGGCCTGCTCCGGGAGAGTAGCTAAGTGCTTTTGTCCTTCCTAGACCTGTGCCAATAGTAGTAAAATTTTCAAAATGGTGGCCACCATACTTAGTCTTTTCTTTTCTCTCCCGGAGCGGCACAGGTGCCAGATGTGCGTAAATTACCAAAATGGCGGCGCCAGGGTTATAATTACCGACGGTATATTTTCACGTTGTCATTGTCCGGTAACAATTGTCACAAGATAATGACAGCGTGAGATTATAATGACAATTGTCAAGTTGTTAATTTAAGGGACAGTTATTGATTGACCTTGACAGTTGTAATCGAGAATTTGACATTTGACAGAACATAAATGAAACGTAGATCGATGCCATAACAAAATATACATAATCAAGCAATAAAAACAAAGCTCAATTTATTAAAGCAGTCATTTATATTAAAACGTACTTTTTTAAAGTAGTTTAAATGTTATTATTGCATTGGCAATGAGATTTCTATAAGCACAGACAACTAAACTAAAGCGCAAATTAAAAAAATGTATTGGGCGAGATTTTTGTTAACATTTTTAAACATCTAAATATTGATTAAATCTGTTAACAATCATAAAAGTTACACAAACATTTTCAAATTCATATTTTTTTTTTGATATTATAATTTAGTAACGTAACATCAAAAATTCTGATCAATACATTTTTTTTAATACAAATAATACGAATAATTAAAAATTACGGCAAAATGAGAAATCCTATATATCAGAACCAGTATTTTTGTTTTACTGCACAATTATATATTTTTTAAATCTACTGCCTTGGTTGAGTTTTAGCTCGAGTCTCGCCTGAGACTGATTTCTTAAATTTTCCTTATCATTTTAAAAAAAACGTGGTTTAATCGCGTCTCTTCATTTGAAATTAATTTGCATGAATTTAGTTGTCTGTACTACAGTACTAACAAGTGCAACACACTCCACTACATTTACAGTCCGCCTTCCGCGCCCGCTTCCTACAGAACCCGTAGCACTTCAGCGCTAGACAACATAACCCTCCTTTCTTACTATCAACCGACTTGTACGAATCCCTACTATTAAGCCGCTGTAGCTCAGGTACTTTAGCCAACTTTTCGTCATTCAAAAGTCTATCCAGACGCGTTTTGAGCTGCGTCGGTGACACACTTCTGTCTCTCGTTAGTTTGTTATAAGGTATATCTATTTTAACATCATCTATAACATCGGAAATTTCGTTAGATAAGTCTTCGGATGCTGAAGACGTTCCTTCTATGTTAGGTGTATGTGAGTCTATACTCTCTGGAGTGTACGGGTCTAGACACTGCCTTACAGTTAGCAATGTATTGTCGATGTCATTAACAAAAATGCCATCGTAAGAACAATAGTCGGCAGAAGTGATTTCAACATCAGGTATCCTTAGGACTTCTAAAGAGCCGGTTCTAGCTTTTTTCAAGCGTTCGTCAGGTATGTCGTCTAGGTGAGTGCTCGAGTCTAGTTTTTTTTTACTATAATACAAGTCCGGGTCGGTAGCTAGGCGGGTGAGGCGGGGTCGTAGGAGGGAGAGGGTTGAGGGGAAGCGGGGGCAGAGTGGGCAGGGGAATTTCGGGTCGCAGCACGCTAAGGTACCTCGGTCGCTTTGCAGCATCACGCGTAGGTAGATTGGCTGTGGAAAAAAGGTTTAGATAAGAATCTTTAGCACATTAAGTAAGAGTTTTTGGACTATATTGCTAATTAAGGACACAACAAGTTTATTTAAGTCAACACTTTCAATAGTTTCAATACAAAATACTAACAATATTTAATTGTTTCATTTCCTTCCAATCGAAGTGGAAAGTAGACTGTACAACTCCTCAATAAAGTCCATTTTACACTCTGCTTTATATGTGTGTATTTTATGCCCTCTTTGTACAACAATTTAAGTATTAATTTTATAGAAGCGGTTAACTCACGTTGCATAAGTCAAATATCTCTTCTATACAATTAATATTTTTGAATCTCACGAATGTTTTGTGTTTAAAATAATTGAAGCATTTTAACCATGTATGGAATACGCAATACCTACTTATTCATGTATGCTTATGAGAAGATTGTGTCTCGTAAAGCTCTAGAGCGTAAATCATTGGACACATTGCTAGGTTACCTCGTCCTCGCCTACAGCTCACATCGAAAGGGAACGAAATATATAATAAATATATTTAATACAAATAATCATACCTTGTGGTCACCCATGCACGCAGTATCCCCTATAGCCCCATACTCGCTCCTCCGTCTCGCTGGCTGATCTACAAGGCGTCGTAACTCGCTCGACACATCGCTGGGTTTCGGCGAGCCCTCGCTTTGGTTGCGAACGAGTTTGCGACGCGCCGGCGAGCCTTCGCCTTCGGATACCCTACAATATTACATTGTTATAACAGACATTTAAAAAAAGAAGCATGAACACGCATGACTAATGTTTGGCGACCGGTAGCATTTTATGTCTATCTCATATCCACCGTAATCTACACTAATATTATAAAGGCGAAAGTTTGTCAGTGTATGTTTGTTACTTCTTCACGTCTAAACGGCTGGAGCGATTTTAATAAAATTTGGTATGGAGTTAGCTAACACCCTGGATTAACACATAGGCTACGTTTGTTCCCTAATAACCCGCGACTAACACCGCGGGGCACAGCTAGTGATTAATATGGATAAGTCTGTACTGTTTAAAATGAAACCTAATAAAATAAAGCCACATATGGTTAAAATCTCAATGTGAAATATAATAAACTCTGTATTTGATATTAACAATCGATTCCTTTCAACAATAAGCATTTGAAAGGATCGCTATACTACATCAACAGTTGTGAGCGTAGTCGTAAAGAGATATCAAATAAGACTTCATACATATCTTGCACGAAATCTGAATATACTGGTCATACAGATTGATTAAATAAAAATCGACTTTTCTGTGGTCAATAGTTAACAGCTTTTGTGATTACAAGTTATGTTTTGTGGTAGTGTGTTTAGTCTCCTACGTAACTGTGTTATATGTAGGTAAGTACACCGAAATATGAGTTGACATCAAAGTCTCGCAGTTCTTTCTCAATTACATCTTGAACGGAAAGCACGTCTTTTATTGGCATCCCGCTCTCCAGAAGTAACCTGTGTCCCGACATTACAGTAACACCAAAACGGGTTTTTGTTGATATTTCATAGAATCAGATATTACGGCATTTAAACCCTTAACTTTCACAAAGTCCTCAGGTAATCAAACCTAACTAAATTGTATGACCCCCATGTAATACCTTTGTCGAAAAATTGTTACCGATCGCCAATTACACAAGACACTATAACGCAAGATTCACAAACCAGATAACCAATCAAAAGTACGTTCGTGATTCGGCACTTTTCGATTTTTGTCGGGAAACAAGAATGACACGAAATACATTGCTGTTTCTCACTTGCTTTCGCTTGCACTCTTCCCTGTTTGGAAAGGCAATGTTTGTCTTCTGCCATAATGATACGAGTATTATATGCCAATAAAGCTAAGGCTACATACCAACTTTGAATAAATAATTTAATATTTCTATAAAATTAAGTAAGTAAACTATTACTCACTAAACATAAGCAAATCTATAATTTATTCATAAATTTTTCATCCATATACATAACGGTAATATAAATTGAACCGATTAAAACTATTACGGTTACCACACAAGTAAATAGGACTTATCGGCGTATTTAAACTGAAAAAAAATACTTCCAACGTATCAAAATCAATATTGTCCTTGAAGACTATTCATAGATATGTGACATTATCTATGAAAAGGAACCTTATTGTCGATGGCGCTTATGTCATTGTTCAAGATTGCGCGATACACATGTAACGCGGTTCGACGTAAGTGCCATCGACCATAAGGTCCCTTTTCATAGATAATGCCACATAGAAGACTGACGACCACGAAGACAATGTCGTTCTCGAAACGTCGCAGGTAATTTTTAAAGTTTAAATACACGGTTAAGTCTAAAACTCTAAAATTTGACGTCAAGAATCGGGAAGTGCCGAATCACAAATCGATGTTTATCGTATTTGTAATAGAATTAACAAACGATTTAGAAACGATGAATGATGCAAACGACGACGTGAGGGCGTGCCATGATGCTATGAACTATCTTATTATTATTATGTTCTTAATGCGTGGCGTAGGCACTCTCCACAAGGTGGAACGACAACCTGGTACAGTCTCCATCAAATATATCAGAGCTGATGAGCTGGTCACAAATATCGCTGCCAAGGCGAAGTGCATGCTCCGATATTTGTGACCACCTCTATTGCTCCGATATATCTGATGGCGACTGTACAGATAGCGGGAATTTATTGGATGCGGATGGCGCAAAACCGGTCATTGTGGATCGCTTTGGGGGAGGCCTATGTCCAGCAGTGAACGTATTTCTGCTGACATGATGATGATGATGATGAACTTATTGTCTTTTGTGATTTAATTTATCTAACAAGCCTACTGCTGATCTAGCTATAAATCATGCCTTGTTTTGGTTGCATTTTATCTTGCATGTCTCTACGTATATGCACTTTTAAATATATACTCATATTCGTAGCACGAGAACAAGCAGGACAGCTGTCTTTTGATATATCGTCACTACTTTAAAAATCTCGTATCTCACACAACTTGACCGTTCTGGCCGTTTGCATTGTGTGTTCGGAAATGTTCGGGAATGTTCGGGAGCGGTAGTTTTCGCTCGCGTCATTAACTCTATACTTTGAAGCAATATGACGGATGGACGCTTACTTTTAGTCAAGAACGTTTACCAAAGAGTAAATTATCGCTATCGGAAACTGCCGACGTATTAGCCACCTCGGTCACATTCTAGAACGAGCAAACTCCCGGTGTCCTCGGCGTCTAACGACTATCAACACGTCGTCTAGCGACTATCACCGCGGCGTCTAGCGACTATCACCACGGCGTCTAGCGACTATCACCAGCCGCTGTTTATCGGGTCAGAACGACCGAAACCTTAAATTGCCGTGCTTATATCGGGCAGAGGCCCCCGATTCATAATTGGATGCGGTTTTGCGTATTATATTGCCCACATGCTAATTCACTAAATATTAATATTTCCCCAAAAAACTACAAGTTTTTAAGAAAGAAAAAAAATCTTCTATATATCTTAAAAATTAAAATCTTTTTTTTCTACTAAAGCGATCTATTTGTAACTTACACTGGTATAAAAAAATCAGTCCCAAATTGTGAAATTTTCACTTATATTTTTATTATAGAAATAGACGAGTTATTTTCAAAGTAGTGACATTATTATTATATATTCCACTAAATCAGTCAAAAGGTACACAAAACAACACACAGACAAAATGAACAACAATTGTTACCCATCCCGATCTTCACTTAGGTTGTTTAAAATCCTTAAAATTAATTATTTTAGTTAAAACTTGGAAATACAAAAAAAAATAGACCTAGGTACTTATAATATATTTTATATTTTATCGACAGGTCTGGCCTAGCAGAAGCCGACAGTCCTGGGTTCAAACCGCAGTAAGAGCATTTATTTGTGTGAAGAGCACATATATTTGTTCCATAGTCATGGGTGTTTCTATGTATTTTTAAGTATTTGTATATTATATATATCGTTGGCTGAGTACCCACGACACAAGCCTTCTTGAGTTTACCGTCGGGCTTTACATCGACAGTTCATTTCAATAATCCTCTCGAAACAGTTAAGAAATTTACAACTTCAGTTAATAGCAATAAGGTTGCAAATCTCTAACTTCTTGGTGTGGAGTTACGCGATTTTAGGGTTTAACCGAGAAAACGAATGTGGCGGAACAACGCAATAACAAATAATGATTCAAGTCGTTTTAAAACTACTTCATATAAAGCGTATTGAGATACAAAAAATATATATTTGCACAATTTTTTTATGCTCAGCGATTTTCTGTATATAGTACCTGGCGTTAATTGCGTGTTGCACGCTGGTGGGATCCGCGATGCTTTTCCTGGCGACGCCTATACCGGGCACGGACAACGCGTCTAGGTCCGCCACTGATGACTTCTTCTCTAAAGTTTTTCCGGGGCTTGACTGGGGATTAAAAAAATTGGGGTACTTATAAAAAAGTATTCATGAAATTATACATGCAAATTAACGTCAAAATTCGAACATAAAATGCCTAAATGTTTATTTAAACACGTTATTACTACATATACACGTTAGTTAAGATATCCGTCTATGTTGTTGTTAATAAATGTACTTTATTACCACTTAAAACAACATAGATAGCAGCAAACACAGGCAAAAAGTGTCAATTTCACGAATTTTTTAGTATGATGGACAAGTCTCTCTTGATAATTTTATAAGGGCACGCTCACAGGGCACTTCCAGAAGTAAACTTCTTTCCATTCTCATTCCAGTGTTCTATTTTCCTTCCGTGGCCCTCAAAAGGTGACAAATCAATTTTACCTGATGGCTGTGCGCCGGCGAGCCGGACCGTGCCGGGCTGGTGTCGGACGACGACACACGTCCGCTGCTGTCCGTAGAATCCGCCACTGATTTTCTGTTACATCATTGAATATTTAAATATTTTAAAAGCTTCACAGCTACATTTACCTTGATATAAGCACATATTGTATGGAAACTAGGCGACGATTTAGATATATAGAAAACGTTTAGAACTGAGAAATAAGTATTCATATATCCTATACAGCAATATTTAGGAATTTAAACTTATGTGTGTCTATGGAAGATAACCTAAAATAGGATCGCCTAAATAGTACGTGTGCTGGTTGTTTGCTGAGTTTCGACCACAATACTTCCTACTTTAGTATTATGTTCGATTACTTCAGTATATCAAGTATATTTAAATGGTTTAAGAGCTTTGCTTGACTTTTCGTTTCAAGTTTGGATAACAATTATTAACGTTCTTATGAATTA
Source organism: Grapholita molesta (assembly GCA_022674325.2). NCBI lineage: Eukaryota > Metazoa > Arthropoda > Insecta > Lepidoptera > Tortricidae > Grapholita > Grapholita molesta. Next base: position 8,598,313 of record CP053139.2, read on the forward strand.
ATATGCAGTTAAAATAATTGGGATAATTTCAATGAAAAGACAGTGTAGATGGGCATTATCTGAAAGAATAATTGATGAATTAGTTTTATTCGTGATACGTATTAGAATATTGCTCATCACGGCAATAGTGCTTACGAGTCTTTAACGTCTACCTGTAGCTAGTTTACCTGGAAGTATGTAGATGTCGGCTTTCGGGTCTTGCCGGGTCATGCTGCACGAGCAGCCGCGCCGATTGCGACAGCAATATACGGTCACACCATGCTGGACATCTATAAATACACAATATAAACAAATACAAAGTTAAGAAAAACTATTAAAACCTAAAATACAATTTTAAGACTCCTTTCGGCCGTTTTGAATTCTCGCGCATGTATTTTGGGCTTAACAATGCACCATATACATTTATACTTATTTCTTCTTACAACATTTACTAGTTTTATAAGTTATTAATTATCTCCGGGAGCGGATATCTGGATAATTTAAGCAGAGTCTTGACTGCTTAAAAATTGATCACATAGCTTCCCCGAAACATCGCGCCTTTTGACTGAATATTAGTATGAGGGCTCCCAACAGTTTTAACACTTTCGAAACCGGGCTACGACATTTTCACTACATACGAGGAAACCCATGTAATCGGCTACGAGGCACGAGCGGTGTGCCCGACAGGCGGGTTCTTGGTTGCGAAAGTGTTAATTTAAATTATATGCTCTTTGAATAGTGCCAACGCTTACCTGGTCTTCATATAATGCGTGGGCAGCTGTACGTCTTCCTCGAAGGGATAACTCGGTGGGAATTTAACAGGAAACTCGTACAGGTGCGGTCGCAGTGCTTCCAACTCTCGGTCGAAACGTTGCAGCTGAAATTTTTTCATAGATAGTTTTTTATACTAGGACTATACAAAGCTAACATAATATAAGAAAGTCATAAATGTCATAATACTTATACTATTGTCTTCGGTTGCCGCAATAATGTTCATCACATATTACGCGCAACTTAAATCACATTTATTTTATACAACGACGGTGGCAAACAAGTATACGGCCCGCCTGATAGTAACCTAACGTTTCGAACACTATAGCGTACCCGTTATGTAGCCATCGTTGACCACGAAAGCTGCGAAGTATTCGAAACTTCAGTGTACGCGATATAATCCGTTTTGAGAAGTTCTATATCAGAAGGTCGTGTGATTTTTTATTACTGCGTTATTCATATCATATTCCTTTCTAATCCAAAACGCCGGAACATGAATACTGTATACAAATATCAGGGTATTACGGTATATATTCTGTAAGTTTCACTAACGTACCCATGGCTCTCGGAAGATCTTCTGATGATCCTGATGAGCAAACTCCTTCTTGCCGACAGTTAACACAACTCTGCCATCAGGCCCACGGTACTGGAGCCGCGAAGATTCTGTAGCGTTGCCGTTCTGCAGTCTACATGCAGTCAGTTCTTCTGTCACTTTCTGAAAATTTTCAATATTGGTTACGAATGACATTGGCGATTTTTCAAACTGCTTGTTGAACATAACGCCGATTGCATACATAGTGTAATATTATTGAAAAAAAAAAAAGAAAAACAAACTAATAGCTAGCTAAACTGAAGAATGTATAATATGGAGATCCCGGCAAGGTCGCCATGAAATATGATGCGGAAGGGTAGGAAGTAGCACCACTGTAGTCATGTAATTAATGAATGCTTTAATAAGAAACTATATACTACCTATATACTACTACTATATACTAATTTACATCCTTTGTCTGAGTTAAATCATATGGAAAATAGCAATGAATCATAATAATATTAATTGTATTTTTTATGTGTTGTCTCGAGTTAAATACGAAATTATTGAAACGTGAAATAGGACACACAGTTGTGGTCAGTTGTGTGGCCTCACTACAGACTTCGATCAGGTTTTGCCATTTCCTATAGTTTCTGACTTTTTCATATTTATTTTATTTACGTTTGGATTGATCTCCCTGTGTATTGATGTAGCTGGACACGACAGGTACAGGGCAGAGGAAATAGGGCACATTAGGGGAGGCCAATGCCAAGCAGTGGACTACATTGCTTTTCAAATACACCTGACCGTTCAATATATAGTTTATTTCACGTTTTATCATAATAAATTAAATGGAAATGACATCTGTCACCATACCCATCCTTCTTGAAAGTACTTGAGAGTACTATGATACAAGTATGTGTAGGTTACCTTGACGACGCCGCCGGTGTCGGTACGGAAGTTGAAATCGCCGAATATGAAATATGGCGCCGCGTTCACGTCCGAATGGATGTGGCCCAGAGTGTGACGGAGCGCGCGTCGGCGGCTGCGGCAGTATACCTGCATAAATACATTAATAATGCTTAAAAATAAAGGATTATTTTCGTGTAAATTTAAATATGTGACACACTTAAAACTTTCGCGTTTTCTACACATATATTCTTTTAAGCATAAAACGTCTAACTAAACCATTATACTTAGAAAATTGAATAGGTCTATCGCGAATTAAATTATTCGACGTTTCGACGTGGGTTGCATCTGCCATTTCATCTGCATGCCATTAGTGATCCGCGAGAATGGCCGGTGCAACCTGCGTCGAAACGTCTCATACTACTATACTACTATGTATATAACTGATAATGTACTAGGAACTGAGACTTCTTCATACATTACCCGGTTTTGTAGGAAGAATATTTTTCTTTATACATAGCTAGTAATGTATCTCACATATGTACGAAGAACAAAGAGTTCTTGGTACATTACCCGGTTTTGTACGAAGAATATTTTTCTTTATGCATAGCTAGTAATGTAACTCAGTTAAGTACGAAGAACAAGGGACGTGTCCGAGGAAAATAATTTTAGACCATTTAAACCATTCGCCGCTGACATTTTTTAAGAAAACTTAAGCTTAGTAGACGGCTTAAATAGCACGAAAGTGTATAAATTGTGATTTTTAAGCAATAGGGTAAGGCAATGGTAAAAAAGGCGCTAGAATCTGGAATAGGCGCAACGGGGGACAACTATAGAGAAGACACCAATGGGTCGAAGTGTATTTGAAAGCGTCCCCACGATACAAAGATAAGATAACATGATGCTAATACTTACAGAAGGGAAAGGCTGTAGCGCGAGGAGATTGGAGGCGTCATGGAACAGATGTATGTTGACGAACTCTACCGCCGTGCCGCGGATCAGCCAGCGGGTGCGCAGGAAACCTTTGCGAGACCATTTGCACTGGAAACAAAACAATGAAATGAAAAAAAAAAAAATGAAAAAAGTATATTTACTAATACAGCGTTACAAAATAATTAAGACACTGTGTCCTGTGCTAGGAAACCCTGTGTTACAGGTCCCAGTTTCGTCAATCTTAATTTACATTACTTATGTATACAAGTTGTACAGATAGAGTAAACAATTCTTACTTATGCTACTTATATTTAAAAAGATATATGCCCACTTTGTTACTTTATTTCTAAATTTTATTTATATAAATGTTTGTGTGTGTGTGTATGTTTGGATTCAAAAGAATGAAAGTTTTATGAAAATATAATAAGTTTATAACAGGTACCTAAGGTTAAAAATGCAATGAGTGACAATAATGATCTTGTTTTACAGGGGGGTAAATTTAGTGTTTATCTAGACGTGCTAGGTAATCAAGTACATCATCATCTCAACCACTGCTACATAGGCCTCCCCCTTGAATCTCCACTTATACCGGTTGGAAGCGACCTGCATCAACCTTAATAAGGTCGTTTGTCCATGTCGTGAGTGGACGTCCTACGCTTGCTAGTCAGTGGTCTCCACTCGAGCACTTTTCGACCCCATCTGCCATCTTCTCTGCGTGCAATGTGGCCTGCCCATTGCTACTTCAGCTTTTTAACCCGGTGGGCTATGTCGGTGACTTTAGTTAGCCTACGGATCTCCTCATTTCTGAGTCGATCGCGTAGAGAAACTCCGAGCATAGCTCGTTGAGCGACTTTCAGTTTTGATATGAGGCCGATAGTGAAAGACCACGTTTCGGAGCCGTAAGTCATCAAGTGGGGGTGGGGACACACATTGATTGTAGACTTTTTAAGTACATATCTATTCTTAATTTATACGTACGTACCTCAGGGAAGAAATGCTGTGGGAACTTGGCTTTCTCCTTAGTGGTGACCTTCTCAATGTTGCCGCTGTGGACCTCTTTTCCGGTAGCCTCCACATAGGCTTTCTGCTCGAAGTCCCAGATCTTCAAATCGGTGAGAGACGAGTGCGCAAAATACATATTCCCGAGAGCCTGTTGACAGAGATGATAGAAAAATATAATTGAATAATATATAAAACACATAATTTTCTGCCAAGCTTACAATTTATAAAGGTTCTTATAAGTTAACAGGGTTAAAACGGACGCCTGAAGACACTATAAGATTCCTATAAAGGTAGTTAATACTCGTAGTTACAAAGGCATGTATTACAATCAAAACAACGCCAAATAGATTCTGCATTTGGGTACCGGAAAACCGAAAATTGTGGGTCGCTTTGGGCGGCAGTTGACTTCCTTCGGCTGATATGATGATGACGAATATTACACAAATTGACTTAGCAGTCCTACAGTAACCTCAATAAGGCTTACACTGCAAGTACTAGACGACGATAAAATTGCAAAAAAAATACCCTCCACGTCACATGTAGTGCGTATTTTTTGTGTACGTTTATTTAATTATTACAAACAAACGGGACTTAACCGCGTATACTTTACCTCTGACGTTTCGAGGACGACGTTGTCCTCGTGGTCTCGGATTCAGACTGGCTAAAGTTCACATCAACATCTAGCAGCGCTAGAACGTGGACCTCGAAACACCCGTTTATTTGTAATAATGTGTAAAAACCAACGTGGACCGCGAAACTCCCGTTTATTTGTAATAATGTGTAAAAACCGTGAGTTTAAATCGGTGCTTTTTATATCATTATTTGACTTAAATACTTTTTCGAGTGACATTACATATTCATATCAACAGCTATATACTAACTATCACTGAACATAGCCGGGGACAAGAAGACAAACAAACATAGCGAAACTAGAAAGGTCGCTAGTTGTCTACGGGAACCCAAAAAAGGGCTTTTGCAGCTAGTAAGGTAAAAATAACTATTATGGGCTACAAAATAAATAGTGAACCTATAATATAATTCAAAGCAGTAGCTTTCCTAACAAATAGTTTCCAATCATACGTTTCAGCACAAATCGTTGTGTTTACCCTAAGCATTAGGTGTTAATGGCAACCAAAATACTTGTAGAAATAGCTCCAACTGTTAGCTATTTACTTTAACATAAATAATTTTGTTTACTCTTCCGTGTCAACGCCATAGATTTTCCCAGACGGCCGACACGCGATAACTATTATACTATTAACAGCTAATCATCTTTGTTATTTACATCAATAATTAGTTGCGCACGTCACTGAAGGTTTTGCTTCATTGACGTCATATAGGCATTAAAGTAATCACGTAGAAATGACCGCTAATGCGCTATCTAATTGGAGAAATCAAATGGATTATTTCTGATCATGATCAATTATCAAGACAAGTTTAATTTCATAGAATGTTCTATCGATTCATAAAACTGTTCTTCTTTAGGCTTCCATCAATATATCGATGATTTAGCCAAGTAACAAATAAGTAAAATAACATTAATTTTGCACTTAGAGCATGACGTTGTTCGGTAGTAGGGCTTGAACTTTGTAAAGTGGTAGCTGGACTTTACAGAAAGCCTAAAGGCGACTGCGGCCCCGGATCTGCCGGGTGCCGACTGAAATTTTGCTTTTAAAAACTTCATAATAAGATATCATTATTACAACACTAAACAATATTAATCTACACTAAAATAAACTATGAAGGCGAAGGTTCGTGAGTTGTATGTCTGTTACTTCTGCACGTCTAAACGGTAGAAGCCATTTTAATAAAATTTGGTATGAAGTTAGCTGACACCCTGGATTAACTCATAGGCTACGTTTAGTTAATAAACCGCGATAACACCGCGGTGCACATCTAGTACATATACATTTATTCTAAATTTCGCCATTTTGAGGCTCAACCGGAGGTCTGCTCATAAAACTCCAATAAAATGTAGTCTTTCAAAGCATGTGTCAAAATGATGGACATGATAAACGATTATGAATAGCTATTCGACTGACTGGTATTTATTAATAATGCTATAAAATATAATATAATAACTTTACATTTTGGTCGGGAAGTATTGAAGGCGTGTTATAACTACATACAAATCATACATTACTCTTGAACAAATAATCGTAATAAATATACAAATTAACGCCTCTCCTGCTACGGTATATGAAGCCGCGTTTTCACTTGGTGCTCTGAACAGTTCCGAACGATCCAAATCGTTCGTTCTTGCAAATGAAAATATATTTGTTCAATTATGTTCGGTTGGACCAGGAGAATGATTGTTCGGTCTCTTTCATTCAGTAAAGATGGCGAGCGTACGAGCGAATATTTGGTCAGAGCCAAATGTTCGCTCTGATTACTGAGCTTTAAGCAATTTGTGAGTGCGGAGTGCTTGGTTTTGTTTTATAAAGTAGCAGTTTCAGTATATACGGCCCGCATAGTTGATAGCAGTTAATACGGCCAAACGTATAGTAACAGATCCCTAGAGCCTTTAATTAGCTATTTAAAAATCTGTACAGATGTAACTGTTCGACTGTACACGCATTGCAAGATATAAGTAAATTGGTTTTGCGGTTATGTATACGTCAATACAGTGACTAAGCAACAAATATTTTATTCACCGACTGTATTTTTTATTTACATCGGAATATGAGCTTTGTCAATGCGACAAAAGGTCGAATTCACGTTAAACAGTGTATAGTTACAGGATTACTCAATTTCCTTCGATACATCATTCAAAACAAACGTTGAACGGATTTACTAAATGCCTGCTAGTGTCTGGTACAGTTTAGTAACATTCAGAGACTGATATACTTCGTAACCAAGGGTACAGTATGAGAAGAAATTTAATGTGAACTAATTATACTTGCCGTGTGATGCTAGACTAGAATAGCACCACTCCATCTCCTCCCGCGCGTGTCGTAAGAGACGACAAAGGGAAAAATCCTCCGGGCAGCAGCGTCCGTCGAAACCCAATCTACAGACCCTGCTGTCGAAACCCGCCTGCCAAGCGTGGCGACTAAGGCAACTACCCCCAAGATGATACAAGTCATATTCGTGGAAGGCCTATGTTCAGCAGTGGACTGCATACGGCTGAACTCGTAATTATACTTCACGTATAAATGCCTCAATGGGATTACGCAGTTGAAGTAGCAGAGGGCAGGTTATAACCCGGAGTTTCGTTGACCGTTGGGGCAGAAATGGCCTAGAGTGGAGACCACGGATAGTAAAGCGCAGTGACGGCCTTCCACAAACTAGAGACGAATAACTTGGTACGCGCCGGTGGCTAGTGTGCTTGGAATCGCTCCTTGTTGTGGTCTATGGGAGGGGCCTAAGCCAGCAATGGACGTCTGGGCCTGGTAAAGATAGAACCTACTATCTTGTCTCTCTTTGTGCCGTTTTCATTTAATTTTGTCACCGTAGATAATTTCTCTAAAAAAAGTGGAGTCTCTTTGCAAAGTTCTGGTCTTCTACAAAGTACTGTAAGTTTTGCAAAGTACCTACTGTTAATATTGTCCCAAAGTATTTTTCCTTATTTTGTTACCATTGTCCATATATTTCGTATGAAGGTAACAAAATAGGAAACTTCAGAAATGTATGAATTCTTTTGTAACCATTTTTTGTCTATTGGAATGGAAAGACTTCGTGGTTCTGAATGGAAAATCACAGATTTGTTATGTTACATTTTTTTTTCGAGAAACGCTCTGTTACATATATACATATAGTCAATTTGATTTATGAGCCACTTCGTTCCTCGTCACAGTGAAAATCTATATGAAAGACGCAAAATATCTCTTATTAACGTCACTGTGACAAAGTTCCAAGTGGTCTAGAAATCAAATTGGTTGACCGGTACATAAAGCCTTACCGTGAATTTGTCAGGTGAGCTAAAGTCCTCATCCAGAAAGATCCTGATCTTGTCATACAGACGTAACTCGGGACAGTCGCACAACCGCTGCACGAAATCCTTCACATATTGCATTGACTTCTCGTACGCCTTGCCGCCGACTTCTTGCAAATGCAGCGCGATAAACTTGGGGTCCATCCGGGAGACGGCTTGGAGGAACTCGGAGGTCCATATTGGGAGCATGACGGATGGCTGTGGAGAAGCATAATAAAATTATAGGGACATAGCTTTTCGCAACTTCGTCGACCAACCATGGCAGTTATTAAACTAACGGGATAAAAGCTATCCTGCTTGTTATTAGTGGGTCACTACCCACTAGGTCGGTCTGGCCTAGTAGGTACTGACCCTGCCTATGAAGCCGATGGTCCTGGGTTCGAATCCCAGGCATTTATTTGTGTGATGAGCACAGATATTTGTTCCTGAGTCATGAATGTTTTATATGTATTTATGTATAATATATTATACAAATCGGTCAGGTGTCAAAAAACTATAAATAAACATTGCCGGTTCCGCCAATATCGACTTCGGCGACAAACCATGCCAGTTTTAAAGTATGGTTGCGAGATAAAAATATCCTGTCTTATTATTTATTAATAAACAAAGTAGAATGAACTTTAGCTTGAATTTATATTAAAAGTGTAAGATGTCGTTTTTGAGATGACAAGTAAAATAGATAACAGTTATCCACGGACTTAAGAAAAACTAGCTTTTCCTCGCGACTTCGTCGACCAGCCATGCCAGTTTTTAAAGTATGGTTGCGGGAATAAAATTATCCTATGTTATTTCTCGTAGCTCAAACTCTTTCCATACCAAATTTCAGCCTAATTGGTTCAGCGATTTAAGCGTGAAGAGAACAGATAGACAGACAGACAAACAGAGAGAAACATTCATATTTATAATATTAGTATGAACAATTTGTTTTTGACAAAGGTCAAAGGACCAGCAGCGCCAGAAAACATACTAAATTCAAATTGAAATTATTTTATTCGTGATAAACTACAGACATGTAATATATAAAACAATTCCTATATAAAAAAAACTACACTCAAACTGCTTCAATTATTTTTAGTCTCTGGGAAGAATTATCATCGTCCTCATCATCATTTCAGTCGTAAATCACCCACTGCTGGACATAGGCCTCCCCCACGTATGGCTTGTATACTCTTTCCCTAATATGAGATAAAAATATGCCGCCTAATCATAAAAAAAAAAAATTTCAATGTCGATGAACTTGTGCTGTGGTCAAAACCAAGTAGTCAAGTTAAAAGATACATTACTAGTTTTATTTTGTGATCACAACAGCAGTCAAGAAAACAATATGAGTTATATGCAATAATAAGGAAAAGGAGCAAGAACTCTTGTCGCTACATTATTGTACTGAATGAAGGAATTATTTCTATAAAGTCGGCACCAATTGATTGATGAATGAGAGGTAGGGCACAGCGACGACCATCACGCTTGAATCTGGGGCAGCCCAACTGGGGAAGTACCTCCTCCTTACAGAAGACCACATCCATAATAGCACTGCTACCTTTCAGGTATGTAGTGCTGTGTTCCTGATGGTGAGTAAGGTTCCCAGAGCTCCAACCCCCCTAAAGGTTTTTTTTTCTGAATTGTATTATTTCGGGATTATTATAGAAACCTGACCCCTGGTAACGTAACGCGCGGCCCTAAGACTTAAACAACATATAGTTGAAAAACTTAGCTAAAGCTTAGCTATCGTGGTAGTGGTAGTAGTAACGTGTACATGCATGTCGGCGTTCTATATTCAAATTTCGACGTAAGTTCCATATTAATTCTCAGCACAACTACATAGACATGGTGCTTCGGTTAAGTTTTTCACCTACATACGTCATTGCGTTCCGTTGACCGTGCCCGGAATATGGAGAGCGCACAGCACGAATACAAATTAACTTACTTTTGGAAATGGATCCAATACACAAAATTTTGTCAATTTAAATTGAACTGTATGACAAAAACTAAAGTTAAGTTAGGTATTTATTTAAATGAAAAATGGTTGGGGATTGTCCACAGTCAGCAGCAGAAGATGCTACGCGGGCCAGATGTTCTAATGATCTTGGCACGCTCTTGTTCACAACAGTGAAGTCATGTCCAGCTCATTTTGAGCACCTCGCCCGCAGAAATCACTAGTATATCGACACGTTCAAAGTGTCAAAATATACGTGCACCCTATTTTCATTATTGAATTTCGTGTACATCTTATATCTTTTTGCAAATTAGCTGTATACACGACAAGTCGCAGGTCGAAAGGACAGTACTAATTAGAAAGAGGAAGGTATTCGATCGAGTCTGTCTCCCTCCAATTAAGGTAAACTACATCGTGAACCATCCAAAATCCCAACGAAGCCTAATATCCCTTCTGGGATCAAAAGGCCAGATGGCAGTCATATAGAAATAATTTGGTACGCAGTGGATCGTATAGCACAAACCTTGGCTTGTCAGTGATATTTAGTTATTCGGTGATACTGTATTAAGGCTTGGGCACATAGGCGCGTTTTGAGAGCGTGGCGGTAGCGCAACGTGACACCGATGTGGCTAATGTAACGCAATAAAGCACACATTCGGACGGCAGCGTCGCGCCACGCTCACAAAACGCGCCTTTATTAAATTATTATCTATCATAAACAGATCTCGCTTTATCGAAATGCAAAAAAAATACAGCTATCAGTTTTTGATATTTGCAATCGGTTTAAAGCGCTGGTGACCTAGCGGTAAGAGCTTGGCACATACAATCTATATTCAAACGCCGGCTTGTATCAATGAATTTTTTGGAACTTATGTACGAAATAATATTTACCCTCTAGGTTGGAAGATTGGTTGGAAGAAAATATGATTGGACATTTGATACGACACGACCATTTCTTTAAAACCATCTTGGAGGGAAGGATAGAAAGCAGGAGAGGGAGAGGAAAGCCCAGACGCAGCTACATGGATCAAGTGAAGGAAAAGGTTGGAGTCGTTTCGTATCAAAAAGTCAAGGAGCTGGCGCAAGATAGGAAAAGCTGGAAGATACTCCACCGACAAGAGTCTCGACTCTTAAGTTTATGATGATGATGATGATGAGGTTGGAAGATCAGAAGGCGCAGTCGCTTTCGTAAAACTAGTGGCCTGGTGGGTGTGAGGTAGCCTGAGATTAGATGCCAAACGAACCCCAGGCCATGAGAAGTAGCAAAATGGTAGGACAACGCGAGGAAGATGAATCGGTTTGATAAGAATTTATTGCTTTCAGTTGAAAATTGTGTGCTCTGCAAAAATATGGAACAGTTTTATTAAACTAATACTCAAAACTATTCGTAGCAAAAGTCGGTGGAACGCTATAGTAGCTGCAACTTCGACGATATTCGAAGTGCAGTCAACTAATTTTACATCTGGGCCACCAGGAGTAAAGAAGTTATATGAAAGTCGCGAAAGACCTCATATTAACCTAACTGGTTCACAATAACGATACCGTCATTAGCGACGCGATGGCAATACGCCCCCTATGACGTCAACAAAATCACATATTAGACGACAAAGGGACGTCAATCCAGATGTCACACATTTGTTGGGAGGGTTCTAGGAACAATAATGTGTCAGAAATATATTGAATTTCATTTGTTTCCTTCGATTTTGATACAAGGGAAATTCTACTTTATTTCCTACACTATAAATAACAAATTCGGGAGGATATAGCACCACCCGTCTGCGCACACTGGTGTCCTCCTTTCATAAGTGCAAAAATACGTACCGTAGGAATCCTTTCATACTACCTACAACTTTACAATAGAGTTGCTCGGTACATATTTTTGAAACTTTGGCAGTGAACGAATTTTTACACTTGACTGTACAAAGGGAAAAAGCTCCAGCGTCGAAAGCGAATCAACAGCTGTTTCATTTCTGCCGCGACAGTTAATACATAACTGTGTGTGTTTGACGACCGCTCTGGCCTAGTGGGTAGTTACCCTGCCTATGAAGCCGATGGTCCTGGGTTCGATTCCCAGTCAGGCCATTTATTTGTGATGAGCACAGATATTTGTTCCTGAGTCATGGGTGTTTTCTATGTATTTAAGTATTTATATGTATCTATCTATTATATGTATATATCGTCGTCTAGTACCTACAACACAAGCCTTACTGAGCTTACCGTAGGACTTGGTCGATTTGTGTCAGATTGTCCGGAAATATTTATTTATTTTATGCTTTAAATGTATATGAGTATTGATTTAGAACAACAAATACAATACAATCATCATCATCGTCATGATTATATCCGCGGGAGGACGTCCACTGCTGAACATAGGCCTCCCCCATATCGACAAACAGCGACCGGTTTTGCGCCACCCACATCCAGTGGATTCCTGCGATCTCTACTATATCGTCGGTCCACCTTGTGGGGAGCCTGCCTACGCTGCGCTTTCCGGTTCGTGGTCGCCACTCGAGACCTTTACGCCCGCACCAACTACCATCGGCTTACAATACAATCAACAAGGGTAAATTGTCCTAACATAGATTAATTGCACTTTAGACAGGTCCTAACAATATTTTAGCAAATCCTCCATATATACTTAGAATTGCGTGAATAACTTGAAACCTTAGCTCATGTCATAACAGGTGCCTTCACTCCCTCAGTCAGTCAATGTTATCGATAAAACACCCTTGACACTATGTGGGTCGATAATTATATGAGGATTTGCCAGCAGGGCTCTGTGGCTTGTTTTTATAACAATTACCCCTTATCACTAACACCGTGTTATTGCGGGATAACCGATAACGCCATTTTGGCTTTATCGCGGCCGGTGGCTAATATTTATTAATGTTCACAATATTATAACATTTCTGACAGGCTAAAAGTGATTTTTATTAATATCGGGCGGCTGAAGTGACATTCTAATCTCCGAATTAATTTATAACAAAAATGTAACCCAACTTCTTTTATGTAGATCGTCGTCAGCCAAAAGACAAAGGCTTCCCCTAAACTTTTCCACCGGTGCCGACCGGGTCTAACGATTGCCCACGACCTTGAGATCGTCGGTCCACCTCGCTACGTCTTCCGGTATGTGGTCGTCCCTCGTGACCTATGTGCCGCATGAATCATCGGTACTGCCCTGTCCGTTGCCAATTCCTGGTAATTCTTTGGCTTTAGTTTTTCTGTGGATCTCCTCATTCCTGATTCGACCCCACAGAGAAACTCTGACCTACCTCTGAGTCTGAGTGACTTTGAACAGTTTGAACCCTTTTATTGTAAGCGATAAGGGACCGCGTCATTACTGGCAGCACACACAGGTTAAAGACTTTTGTCTTGAGCCAGTCGTTGGCGTCAAAACCAATGCTCAAAGCGATCCTGAGGCGCTCCACTGAAGGCAATCGTTGGATTTTTAGATGGTACTTCATTCTACATGTCGACTATACATCCTGAAAGCCCGTCATATCAGTTTCAGTCCCCAAGTGACCGGGAAACATAAATGCATTTTCACAACTTAAAAAAAGGCTTCCAAATACAAAGAAGGCATAAAAGTCGGTTCAAGTTCAGAGAATCGGTTCAAGGAAAAAGTTCAATAGGTAATAAAAATAATAGTTGAATTTAGTACCTTCCTCTGTCGGCTTATTAGCATCAAATTTATTACCCACAATAAAATTATAACCACTACATTTATGAGTTTCAAATTTATTCAAGAGATAAATACGGCACTCATCTTTAGACAGTGATTCAAGGAAAAAGTATACATTTATTAATAGGTATCCATTATAAAATAATACATGACACCTGTGCAAAGCCGGGTTGCAAATATATATATTCTATAAATGGCAATTAAAAGATATTGAGATAATGTAAACATTTCGTTATTGAAAAAAAAAAAACTTTTGACCCAAAAAAAAATTAAACAAGCCTAATCAGCGTTTGATCTCAGTCGCACCTGATGGTAAGTGTCAACGAGGTCGAGGGTGTAGCACGCTGGTTCAGTAACAGCCTATCCACAAACCCAAATTATATCTTTCCGTTACTTAGTAGGTACCCAAAAATACAATACTTATAGAGGTTGATTCGTGCAAGAGTGCAACCCGATATTTGATAATTTATTTTTGCCTCCCAAAATATATGTTTTTTTAGTCAAGTAAATCATATAATAAAGTATATTTTTAAATCTTTAATTTTAATTAAGTAATACTTACTCTAAGAAATAACAATTGTAACCACAAAAAACCTCCTATCTTTACCTTTCCGCGCAAAAAACGCGAGACCAATGATTATCGTCCACGTATCGTCGAATATAAGTAAATTACTGAAAAATAATCAAAAGGTAAAACTTAGTTCATACATTCACTCTAATCGGCTTTCAAAAATGTGCATACTCATAGAACCAACTAGGTACTTAGTAGAAATCATGTTTACTCCAGAATACTATAAAAGTTGAGCGAAATCTAGAAAAACGACAACGGTCATATTACAGCAAAACTAGATATCTTAACCTACATCTATATGTATAATATAAATAAAAATAAAACTTAATCGTCTCTAATACTCGTATAGGGAAAATTAACAACACGCATATTATACAGAAAACATTTATTCGCCAAGGGAAACTAGTCGTTAACTCCAATGAATAAAGTTCCAATCTCAGGACCAAGTTGATAATTTTATAATTTTACCTTCAGTCTATTTATTCTTGTTTTGCCTGAATACAAGGCATTTGCATTGATTTTTATCTATGCTAATGCAAGGACGTGAACGTGCATATTATTTCTATTCACTCTTAATATGTGCCATTTGCGATTTCTTTGAGGCAAACAAAAACAACTAGCGACAATGGCTAACTATCCGCTGTATCTCGTTTTAGTGGAAAACAACTACCCAGAGCAAAGTAAATACCTATTTTTTAACGGAGAGGAATTTAGGCACATCGTCTAACGGCGCATGTTAGACTTGCGTTTTGTTGACTTGGCCATGTAACGAGGAGGTGTATCAAGAAGAAGTTATAGTTAAAGGGCGAAACATGTCAAGCAACAACTATTAGACTTATAAAGCTTAAGGTGCCCGATTTAATACAATTAAATAATATGTTTAAGTCACAAGATAGTTTTTAGTAAGAATAAGTTTCTGGCAAAATGTTCCCAGAGCTCCAACCCCCCCTTAAAGGCGGCAACGCGCTTTTGACTCCCCTGGTGTTGCGAGTGCCCATGGGCGACGGTAATTGCTTACCACCAGGCAATCCGTCAGCTCGTTTGCCGCCTAAGTCATGAAAAAAATTAAAAATTAAACTGAGTTACCCCACTTATGCTTAGTAGGCAGCATTGCAAGTCAAATAAAAGCTTGTAAAATGGGTACGCGCCGAGAACGAAGGATGTTCTGCCTGTATGGATATTCTACATCTGCTTTGAATACACCTTCTCAATCAAAGGAAGGAACCAATTTCTTTTTGATATTTTGTAAATCATAATTCTTCTTAGGTACCTACTAATATTATAAACGCGAAGCGACACTTCGCTTGTTACTTTTTAACGCGAAAACCACTTAAAGCTATAGCTAAAATAGGCTATTCTAAATACTAGTCTTGCAGAATCTAAATTGGGCTATTAGAGTTAGGTACTGCCATAATAAAAAACAGGTCCATCATGTGCACGTAGGATGCCACTAATTAAATTAGTGACTCAACACTGGCAAAAACCGGCAATTAGGGTCAATCAATAAATGAACAAATCCAATTTGTTAGTTGTGACCGCTCCCTGCTATCACCGCTCGTCAGCACACAAAAGATTAGCACTGAAATAACTGATTTAGAAAGCAACAATTAGTATAATTAATAGTCGCAATATTCTAATTAGGCAAGTTAAGTTTTATCATTATCATCATACGAAGAGGGTATATAGAAAGAGAGTTGAAGGATCCGTTGGAAGGGGAAGGCGTAGGCGAATTTTTCTCGACCAAATCGGGGATATCTTGAAGGAAGTACTATCGAACAAAGTGATTCATGACCCACCTAGTCGACAAACGGTTTGAAAGTGTCATTGAATTGATTTGACACTTTCAACCATTTGCGATCTAGGTGGGTCATAAATCACTTTGTTCGATAGTACAGGTCAGGAGTACCCTAAACCGACGAGCATGTATGAGGAACGTTATGAAGCGAGTGAAGCGAAAGTGATGTCAGGACCGTAGCAAATGGAAATCTGTGATCTCTGCCTACCCCTCTGGGAAACAGGCGTGATTGTATGTATGTATGTATGATCATCATAAGCATAACTTAAGAGCATAGCTCTTGTCGCAGTTTTCGCTGTACTCGGCCAGGTTTTTCAGATCCTTGTACAGTTGCCATCAGATGTATCGGAGCTGTGGAGGTGGTAGTTCGATTGCGACTGTAAGACACGACCCCTGCTTTTTACTTCTAGTTGTTGCATGTAGTTTGCTCTCGGTTTTCCTCTTCCTGTTCTAGCCTTGATCCTGCCTTCCAATATAGTTTTAAAAAGTGTGTAGTGACCTATCTCTAAGGTCCTCAGTATGTTTCTCTTCTCTCCGATAATGCGTACCATTTCCTCCTTTGTTTTTGTTTTCAAGTTACGTTTCGCGGTTTCTAAAACATTCTTAAAGTGCCTTAAGGGTCGAAATTAAGAAAACGAAGTGCCTCATTCTTTTCGTGACATCGGTTCAAAAGGAAAATCCAACGTCATTTTCTTCCTATAAACGTTTTTTTTATTTTTTTATTTGAATTCTCCAAAAATACCGTTTACAATACATGACCGATGCCAACATCGTAGATGGGAGAACGGCATAAAGAAAATTGCAGGAACTCTTTCATATATTAGGGTGAGAAAAATTATTTTAATAATATCACAGTATTATGGCAAACATAAAAAATTGAAACCCCATCTCCCCTGGGGGCCGTAAGAGGCAACACAGGGAAAAAACCGTCGGATGTAACCCAGTCTACATGGCTACTGCAGTTACCAACCCGACTTCCAAGAGTAACGACTACGGCAACTACCCCTTCTCAGACGATACAATTCATATTTGGGGGATGCCTGTGTGAACGATGATAAAATATTAAACTTAGGTATTACAAATTAAACAGGTCTTAATTGCAGTAAAACTAAAAGGTCACTAAAATAATCTAGGTAATAAACCTTTAATTTTAAGACTTCAAGACCCATTTAATTTGTTATTATGTGTTAAAATCCTGAGTTTAAATCAGTATATTAAAATAAGTTGCCCATGAAAACACATGTTTTTATGAATTTCATTAACCTTGATGAAAATATCAGAGAATACCTAATAAAGCCTTACAAACAACATAGTAATCATTTATGTACAATTGAACAATGCCACATAAGATAAACAAGTTGCCAAGTGGACCACAGGCTCACATGAGCGTGGCAAAATGCCAGGACAATGCGAGGAAGATGAATATAAGATACCTTGAACTGAAGATAATTAACATGTGCTGTGAATAGCATACCCCATCTCCTACTGCGGGTGTCTTATGATGCAAAAAACGGAAAACAACCAATGGGCAGCAGTATCTGTAGAAACCGAATCAATAGCTCATGTGGTTGCCAACCCGCATGCCAAATGTGGCAACTATAAAAAGTCTCATCTTATGGCTAACATGATGATGATGTGCTGAAAAAGGCTGACAATACCTACAGATTATGTGCAATATTCCTATGAATATATATTTATAGGATTTTGCATTAATACTTATGCTTACTATTGTTAGGGTAATCACTGTAATCAGTCTGCCATACTGCATTGTGCAGTCCAAAACAGGTATTTATTTAATCTGCTAATACTCATCATTTGGCCATTAGAAACCTTTCTGGCCATAGGATTTCAAATATGACTTGCGTCATATTGTGTTACATTACAACAGACACCTCTGCCCATCTGTAGTTTTGTTCCCTTTGTGGGTACTCACCTCAGCTGGGGTGGTGCTAACAAATATTAGTAACTTTATTTTGAAGACATAAGAGCAATAGGACAATTCATCCAAATTTATTAACTTATTTACTTACTTACTCACTTACTCCGTTGGCTCAGAGACACATAATGAGTGATTTATTAACTGGACTACCAAAATTAGTACATGCAGGACTAGCTTGGTTGGGTCACCACAAGTCACCGACATATTGAAAATATTTGTAAAATGCTATACTAAACTTTTTTTTCTACTCTTTATTACACTACAGACTATACAAGAAAAGCATAATCAAATAAACTCTAGTGCAAAAATATGTGTCAAATACTCCTCATAAATTTGTCAGGATCGTAGCAAATGGAAATCCATGATCTGTGCCCACCTCTGGGAAACAGGCATGATTGTATGTATGTATGTATGTATAAATATATTCTATAATTTTATTTTGCCAACATAATTGTGACACAGCAGATGGGACATTTTTATACATTGTACACACCCATATTAAAATAGTCAAGTATTCTGGCGTAAATAATTATTCACTCATCTACCTTTGGGCATATGTAGGCCTCCCCTACAGTTCTCCACTTATACCTATTTAATACTATCCATACTAAAATTATAAATGCGAAAGTAACTATCTGCCTGTCTATCTCTGACATCATCATGCTTAAACCGCTGAACCAATTGAAATGAAATTTGGTATGGAGATAGTTTGAGCTACGAGAAAGGACAGGATAATTTTATTCCGCAACCATACTTTAAAGACAATGTCACGTGGAAAAGCTAGTTCTTAATAACTTAAAAGTTGTCCTCCCCACTAGGCAATCGTTTGATTATAATTAATTATACTATACATTTGTGTTTATTATCTCAGAAAGTACACAGTAAGTTTTTAATTAAATTATATTATTTATAAAATTAACATTTGGAGTTAAATTCCTAAGAAGTTCCAAAAACAAATCTGTTCTTATAAGAAAACAGTAAAGATCAGGTGAAAAGATACAAGATTATCATACTTATATACGAAGAAATCTCACAATTTAAGTCAGTGTCTATGTGCGAATTAAGAATACCTCTGTGGCGGCTAATTGGGCAATTTAATCTAATTAATCAAAGTAGGTAGGTAGGCGTTAAACACTTAGGGCAATAAAATCAACTAAAATATGGAAACTCACCTCCTCGAAGATAGATCCCACGTTAGCGGTCACCAGTAACAACGGCACTTTATCCGATCCCATTTTTTTAAACTTTAACATGATCCCGAGAGAGATTTTGGGGCGAATACGATTTCCCTTGAACGAGGTCGGTAAAACGCACTGTTCTCTTTTCAAACGGCGTTATTTCGATGCCGCTGAATTTTGGCGCGCACACGCCCTAACTCCATACAGAACTGATAACATTTTAATGGTTACATTTGTTATTTACAGTCGTAAACAAGGTTTTTCTTAACAATATTGCGAAATCGCCTAGCCCTTACTGACATTTGTAAACGAATGAATGGAACGAAATGAATGTCAATTTTTTACACCTATTTCCGCACGAACGTAACACTGTATAATGCGGTCAAATAGTATTGATCATTTGTAAATGTAAAAACATGGTAAAAAGTATTAGTCAAAAACATTCTGAAGGTTCTTTATATTGCATTACTACTGTTTATTGTATTTTGTTGATAAATTATGGTAATGAACAGCCCAAAATTATTAGTTATCCTAATGTTTTTAAACTACGAAGAGTGAAACGGAACGCAGCGAAAACCATTTCGATTTGTCAGGATGTTAACCAATGACGTCAAGTCTTATTTTACGTCACCGCCCCGTTTTCAGGGACGTACTTGCTTATTTTTGTCGTTAACGTGGTTATTATAAAAAGATGTTAAACTGGGAACACAATAAATAGCTTAGTGACGTTAGTAGGTGATTTATTTTGTTTACTCCGTAAGTTTTACTAATAGAAATAATATCAACCCAATTTGATCGATAGGGGTTTTAAACAGATATACTAGATGTCTTCAATCCTAGCTACTACGTACCTATCCCCACTATCCTCAACTAGGTAAATTTTATATACATTGTACCTGCTGTAAGCCTACTACTGTAATAACATTCATTCACGAATATTTCAGGTTGGCATATTTAATATTTAATGTGTTAAATTTGATCAGTCAATGTGGGTAAGACCGTCTACCTGGAAAGACCGTCTACCAACCAATTTCCTACATTATCTCATAGGTATTTAGTGTCATATGACGGACATCCCTTAAAAATGTAGTGTGCCGGTCTTACCCACATTGACCTCATATTATTTTTATTTTATGCCTTTCGTATATAAATAAATCATTACATATTGTAGAAGGTATTTTAGAGTTATTCTATTAATAATACATTGAAGAAAGGGTATAAATGTTCTGAGATAAGTAACGGAATTAGAAAATACAGTGTAATACCTACTTCATTATCTAACACCCGATTCAAGATTCAACCATTATGATTTTCAAATACGTACATTATAATGTTGTGTTATAGGTAAGTATAAGATTTACAAATTCTGGATCTAACCTCTAGTACCTATTTTGTACTACTACTTTTGAACACTATTTTCTAGTTTTTTTTGGCACAATATTTGAATCACGATGAAGCATGACAAACAATATCGATCAGTAGGTATGAGTGGGTACTCTGGGTACTACTAGCTACCTACCTAATTCAATACGCAGCGCATGAGAAATCGATTGCTTCCCTTTATTAAGCTTTACTAACATGAAATAGGTTCCTCTTATAGGTATGTAGTAACATTAAATGCTATGTATTTTTAAGCAACATGCAAAAAATAGCGACAAGGACCAAACATAATTGAAATATCCCACCCAAATCCCTCCCTGTTCCCCGGTCGCTCTGCACATGACTGTTTCAGTGCAACTCCTGTAAACGGCGCAACGGAAATCGATTGCTTGTTTCTATTCTCGTGAATTAGGTCGCGCTTTGCTTTTTTCAGTCTTTCTGCTTAGTCAGCCGTAAATGTTGTGAATGGAATGATAGGTAACGTTGTGTTGTGTCAGTGTTTAACGTTTTTTTTAAAACCAGCTTTATGGTCGATCGAATTCGAAATTTGAATGCTTATTGTTTTTTTTTTCAGTACAATGAAGGCACAGGCATTTATTTTGGGGTTATTAACGGTTTTAACGTCCGGCCACGTTCATAATGCAATGGAAACTGAAATGTTCGCGATACCAATAAGCCCTAATTTATTTAACTGGACTTATCAAGGTTAGTATCGAGTGTTGTTTATCGTTAACTAGATTTCTCAATAATAATTAGTAAATTCAATTTTAGTTTATTAGGTTGGTACCTCAGATACAAAGAGACGAATACAAACATGATTCAATACATATACGTATAATTGTTTTAGAATTTGATCAACAATACCGATTCCATGCGGCTCTCATGGGCAAGCCGGAGCTCCCATCGTGGCTTCGCTACATTTACAGCGGACGACACCATTCCGGATTTATTTTCGGAACCCCACCAAGAGGCACCAAATCACCGATCACAGTATGTTTATTATAGTTATAGCCTATGATATTTTTGGATCAATGTTGGTATCAAGGCCGGTCAATGTAAACAAACAAATATATGAAGTGAATTCCTTTCAAATGGGTTTATTGACCTTGATGGAGAAAATAAAATAGGTCGCTTATATTTTTGTTATATATAGTAAATTTAATTTTTGATAGTAGAAATATAAATATAAACCCTTATAAATTCATCATTTTTGTCCGATAGCTCCTATACGTACCTACTACCTACATAGATACTTATAGGTAAAAACGACGTAGGTACCTATAGTTGCGTCTGTACGGTAAATTATACGGCTATTGCTGAACCAAAGATTTCCTTTGGTAGGATTGGTCCTTAAGGCCTAAGGATGGATTTAAGAAGTGGAGCCACCGCGATTTTTGATGTTAGTTTTTTGAGGTTTTGGCAGCTTCTGCTCTGGAGGAAAATAGGGTCTCAATCTTTATAAAGGTATTAATTGTGCTACTATTCCAAGTTTGGTACCATATTCGTATGACTTAAGGATGCCAAATTCATTTTAGGACTCATATTTGCACGATAAATATGTTAAACTACGTAAAATAAAATAAAAAAATAACAAGAGTATTTATTAAAAAAAAATCTAATACAAAAAATAAAAAAATTATGTCACAATGATTCCTAGCCCTCGTCCCCTAATACCTCTGGATCCAATTCTCATCATCTTCGATGAGTGCTTCGCGGTCCATTACACTGTTAAAAATATAAAACAATGATTTTGATTACCCAAAAAAGTAGAAACAAACAAGCAAGCAAACTAAAAGCGAAAGTTATTCGAACATAAATATACATGGGGGATTTCAACGCGAAACTGGATGAGTCCGGATGGTGCAACAAAAAACGAGATTGACTTCATCATGTCGACGAAGAAACATATATTTAATGATGTCTCTGTGATCAATACGGTTAAGACCGGTAGTGATCACCGTCTGATTAGGGGAACATTGAATATAAGTGTTAAGCTAGAACGTTCGCGACTGATGAAGTCTACACTCCGGCCAGCACCAATCCAAATCCAAAACCCCGAGAGCTTTCAGTTAGAGCTCCGGAACCGTTTCGATTGTCTAGGAAGCGAGGTGGACGAACTCAACGACTGGTTTGTAGAAGCTGTCCACAGCTCCGGGTCTAAGTTCTTCAAGGCCCAACGGAGCAGTAGAACTAAAAGGCTCTCTAGCTCTACTCGGAGGCTCATTAAGGAAAGGAGCGAGATGATCCTACAATCTTCAGTTGATGCGACATTATACAGGCAGCTCAATAGACAGATCTCTAAGTCCCTTACCCGTGATATGCGCCAATTTAATACTGATCGTATTAAAGAGGCCATTGAACATAACAAGGGCTCTAAGGTCTATTGGGCAAACCCAGCTCGCCAGATTGAAAACTAATTATGGTAGGGTCCTTTCATCCATACCTGAGCTTCTGAATGAGATAGAGCGCTTTTACGGACAGCTTTACACATCAACTAGCAGACCCGTAGTTGATCTGGCGGAATTCCCTAGAGCCAGACTAACCCGGCACTATACTGAAGATATCCCGGACATCTGCTTGTACGAGATTAGAATGGCTCTTAAACAGCTCAAAAACAACAAGGCGCCAGGTGAGGACGGAATAACAGCTGAACTTCTGAAGGCGGGTGGTACACCGGTCCTAACGGCCCTTCAGAAGCTGGTCAATTCTGTCCTACTGGAAGGGAGAACGCCAAAGGCATGGCACAGAAGTGTGGTGGTGTTGTTCTTCAAAAAAGGCGACAACGCTTTATTGAAGAACTATCGACCTATCTCACTTTTGAGCCATGTCTACAAGCTGTTTTCAAGAGTCATTATGAATCGTCTCGCACGCAAGTTAGATGACTTCCAGCCTCCCGAACAAGCCGTCCGAAGAGGCTTTAGTACCGTAGACAACATACATACGCTACGTCAAGTTATACAGAAGACTGAGGATTATAACTTGCCCCTCTGTTCGGCGTTTGTGGACTACGAGAAAGCCTTTGATTCAATCGAAACTTGGGCTGAGCTACAATCCCTCCAACGGTGCCAAGTGGACTACCGCTATATCGGAGTGCTGAAATGTTTGTACGAGAACGCCACTATGTCAGTCCGATTTCAGAACCGGAGCTCGAAACCTATTCCACTGCAGCGTGGGGTCAGAAAAGGAGATGTTATCTCTCCAAAGCTGTTCACTGCTGCACTGGAGGATCTTTTCAAGACTCTGGACTGGAGGAGGAAAGGCATCCGCATCAACGGCGAGTACATCACTCACCTTCGATTTGCCGACGATATCGTAGTATTGGCTGAGACCATGGAGGATTTGGGCATAATGCTAGATGACCTCAGTAATGCCTCTGAGCGAGTTGGTCTAAGGATGAACATGGACAAGACAAAAATCATGTCGAATGCCCATGTCGTACCAACTCCCACTGTAATCAGAGACGTTACACTCGAAGTTGTAGGTGAGTATATTATACCTAGGTCAAACTATCCAGTTAGGAAGATCCAACTTCGAGAAGGAGGTCAATCGTCGAATCCGACTCGGCTGGGCAGCGTTCGGGAAGCTACAACACATCTTTTCTTCCAATATCCCGCAGTGACTCAAGACGAAGGTCTTCGACCAGTGTGTGTTGCCAGTGATGACATATGGTGCTGAAACGTGGTCGCTTACTACTCGTAAAGGCCTCATAAGAAGGCTCAAAGTCACCCAAAGAGCAATGGAGAAGGCTATGTTGGGAGTGTCCCTGCGTGATCGCATCAGGAATGATTTCATCCGCAGTAGAACCAAGGTTACCGATATAGCTCTCCGGATCGCCAAACTTAAGGGGCACATTGCGAGCAGAACCGATGGCCGTTAGGGCGGAAAGGTTCTGGAGTGGCGACCACGAACTGGAAGACGCAGCGTGGGTAGGCCTCCCACAAGGTGGACCGTCGACCTAGTTAGAGTCGCGGGATACCGCTGGATGTGGAAGGCGCAGGATCGGTCTCCTTGGGTCGTCCTGGGGGAGGCCTATGTCCAGCAGTAGACGTATTTCAGCTGACATGATGATGATGATGATGATGATGATGATGATGACCTAAATATTATTCCAGAACTGACATTTAGACATTCGATTTAATCGAAAATAATACCAAACTTGACTATATACCTAAACCCTACGCAGTTATTAACCTCAGACTTTGTTAAGGCTAAAAACCCCCCCTCCCCCCACCTGCATGAAAAAATCAGGTGGATCCACTTCGTAAACCTATCTTAGGGATACAAAGATCAATCCTGCCAAAGGAAATCTTTGGTTCAGCAAAAGCCGTATTCTTCGTTTTTTTGTAGTGTACCATTTCCACTACTAGTCGCTATTGACGTGTAAAAAAAGGAACGTACAATTCTCTGTCTTTTTCTTAAGTAACGAAGTAAGAATTATTTTAATTTCGTTCATTAGTTTAGTTTTTAGTCTTGACTTGTGTTTTTTTGTTTTGTAATTTATTTAATATTAACACTGTTGTGTTTTTAGTTCTTAATTAGTTGCTATTTCGATAGCATAATTCCAACGGTTTCCATTGTTATTTTCAAATTCGTTTTTTTTTTTTAATAAATGAGATTTATTAAAAATACTCTTGTTTTATTGAATAGAATTTTGAGAATTATTTCCAAGGTTGTGAATTGTGTATTTTTTTTATTTTAGCTAGAGGTGATAGGCCTTAACCGTCAAGACTATGAGACACGAAGAGTACTTTTAGTTTTAAACGTTCACCGAAGGGAAAAAATGGCGAAACACGAAGTGGAACTGAAGATTGACAACTTAAATGTGGAGGACTTGCTGGACGAACACAGGTATCTCAAACAGCGCCATCTATAGTTCAGTTACCGCACTATGACGCACGAGCCAACGAACCAAATACGTTTCTTATGCTACCGCCACATATTCGCACGAGTAGCGAGGCGAATAACGAGGCGAAACACGAGCACGCATGTGTACGCGGACGTCTCGCTATACCTCTCGCACCTCGCCTCGCGTTTTTGTATAGGCAAAGTCTCGTCGAACGTTTCGACGAATAGCGAGGCGAGTGACGAGCCAGCATGTCTAAATGTGGAGTTAGACGTCTTATTAACACGTTCACTGCGGTACGGGGTTGATTCGACCCCGTACAAGTTTGGTTAATTGCGAAGTTAACTAATTGTTAGCAATTGGCAAAGTGGAAAATGAAAAAAGGTAGCCTTTAAGAATATCTTAGTAGGTAAATCATGGTATCTAATAAAAATCGAGTTAGGCTAATATCTCCATTCATTTGAATGAGTATCTTCGCCATTAAACGTAGGTAATACATGAATACATAATTGCAAAGAAAATGTAATTACCTATTTCCTGTTTTTTTATGTACATAGGTCTCAGTAATGTATGTCATTGTTGTAGTATGTGTATGTTATGTTACTGCTTCTAAAAGTTATATTTTCGAATTAGACGTGAAATAAGAAGTTAAAAAACAAACAGGATCGAAATGATACAGGTATTTTTTGTATGGAGAAAGTTCCAGGTACGTGTCCTGGGGTATATATTGAACTAGCTTTTGCCCGCAGCTTCGCTCGCGTTAGAAAGTAGCCTTTGTCACTCTCCATCCTTTCAAGTACCTCCACTTAAAAAATCACGTCAGTTCATCGCTCCGTTTTGTAGTGAAGCCGGACAAACAAACAGACAGACAGGCAGACAAACAGACAGACAGACACACTTTCGCATTTATAATTTAGCTTTTACCTGCGGCTTCACTCGTGATGATTCGGGGTAACACGGTTCCCCTTTCCTGATGTAGAAATGGCAACAGATTATTATTTTAATACGCTTCTGTAGACGATATTATATGTCTTACCATTTGGGGATAAAATGTAAAGATTTTGGGCATTGGATACACGCGAACATGCTACATTACAATTGTCCATGGGAGAAGCACGGCTTTCCTAAGTTCACCCCAGCCACCTTTAATGTTTGTCCTTGCGCTTTGTTGATAGTCATTGCGAAACTAAGTGTATGTAATAAACCAAAAAAAATAAAACCACGATGCTAAACTAATTCCAAAACCAAAGTGATTGTTGTATTCCTTAAGAAAGTCGAGGAATATTATAAATTTTAAGTAAATGAATTAATTCAATCCGAAACCGAGTTTTTTTTCGAAATGGGAAAACCAAACCAAGACAACAATACCAAATCGCAAAGCTAAACACGAATAGTCAAAAATAGAAAAAAAATGAATCAAGAATATCAAGAATATAAGTGTATACTACTATTAATCAATCGTCAAATTCAAGTCACAGAGTGTAGGTACCGTATGCACTGTAGAGCGAAGCGCGAGCCGATGCCCGCACTTAAGTACAAATCGAGAGCACACAACGTTTGCATGTTTCATAACCCTATCAGCGCCATCTATTGGGATTCATGAGAAACACTTATTTATATTTCCAATGTTTTTTTCTTCTCAAAACCTGATTGATTTATGGTTAAATAAATGTAATGTTGATATTTTTTAAACTAAATAGTTAGCGCGAGAGACATTCCAAAGTGGAAATAAGAGTCCCCCCTCCCCTTTGCGGAAAGCTCCATACAAATTTCCATACCCCATTTTACGAAAGTGGGCTGTTACAAAGGGACAAAAAGTTGCCTATGTCACTCTCCATCCTTTCATCTACCTCCAGTTTAAAAATCACGTCAATTCGTCGCCCCGTTAGACCGTGAAAGACGGACAAACAAACAGACAGACAGACACACTTTCACATTTATAATATTAGTATGGATTAGTAAATTAAATAGGTACCAACTGTTAAAAAGAAAAAAAAACGAGGTATCAAAAAAAATCAGGCAACTTTCTCTTGCTCGAGCAAAGATTGCTTTTGAATGTTTGCTATCTCAGTCGAACATTCTCATACTGGACTGTATAGTTTCTTAAGTACATATGTACATTAAAAGTTGAAATAGATAACATATACTTAAGAAAAAACGACGAGGACCTCCGGTGTTCGAGGCGGGATTCGAACCCGCATCTCCAGCTATCGCGGCTGACGCCTTAACCAATTTGGCCACCCGTACACAGCGGAACCCGTCGAAATTACTCAAGTATATGTGATCTTGTTTTATTTTAACGGTTTTAGGCACCGTTTTACCAGCTCTAAGGTGAAACACTACGTGTTTGCGGCTAAAAATAAAACAAAGTCACATATACTTGAGTAATTTCGACGGGTTCCGCTGTGTACGGGTGGCCAAATTGGTTAAGGCGTCAGCCGCGATAGCTGGAGATGCGGGTTCGAATCCCGCCTCGAACACCGGAGGTCCTCGTCGTTTTTTCTTAAGTATATGTTATCTATTTCAACTTATAATTTATATAGTAGTATTACTACTTAAAAATAAAAGCAAATCAAAAAATATTTCATAAACAATAATTTGATTTGTTCTTAATTACATATGTACATGTTTTAAAAAATCTGGCACAATAGCATCAACTGATTAAACTGTATGGTATAATTTGAGTGACTGTTTTTTTAAATATTTAAGTAGGCAAGCATTTAAGTAAGCAATTATGTCTTGTATCGAAGATCATATATAGAACGCCTGGATTTGCAATGTACAGTCAGCGTCAGAGATATGTGACCCCCCCTGCATACAACCAATCTATGTAGGGGGGGTCACATATCTCTGACGCTGACTGTACATACAAATCGCATGGTTTTGATGCAGGATGACTCGTCTGAAGGACATCTTCCGCGGCATACTCTGGCCAGAGAGCAACCATGACTTGTACCCCACATTCCTCGCTTCGGCCATCGACTTGGGGGCTCGCTTGCCGCTGAAACCGAGCGACGGCGAAGGGTAAGATTTACTAATAGTTATTTTTTAGATGGAAGAATATTAATACTACCTCTCGTGCTTATATTGTAAAAATTCCAAAAATGGATGCATCATCACTAATAAGAATATATTATTAATGAACTCCCTGTCCAGGTTTTCCCTAGGGACTACACTATGAGTTTCTTCAAAAAAGGAATGTATAGGTCCTGAAAGGGTAGGCAACATGCATGTGAATCCTCTGGAGTTGCAGGTGTCCATAGTCAACGGTAACTGCTTACCACCAGGCGAGCCGTATGCTTGTTTGCCACCGTCGTTGTATTAAAAAAAAATTGGTAGCAGTAGCCTTTAAAAACATCGTCGCCTCTCCACTCATCTGTCATCTCCACTCTCCCCAATTTACGGTATTATGTACGAACTTTAATTAATTAGACAAACTTCCAAACTGAAAAACGAATGCCGATTGAGACACTCAAAAGATACTCACACATTTTTCGTTACAAAACTGACAGTGAGGCGGGAAACATAACCTAAGTCGTGCTTAAGGGCCTACGGTAACTGACGCGGACGCCCGCCGCGTGCCCATATAAAAGTCGCCCGCCGCCCGCCGCGCGGATTAAAATGTGTATGGACACTCGGCGGGCTTCCGCGTGAGTTAGCGTAGGCCCTAAGATAAAAATGGAGAAATATCAACCGCTTACAGATTAGTGATACGTCTGGGCAGCACCGCTCCGTTCTCCACAAACCTGAAGGATCTGCGGGAAGAAGTCCGGCCGCTCTCCAAGCTGCCCAGCTGTCCCCGGGAGTTCAAGAGGACCAGCCGAGAGAGACTGTTCAGAGATGCCGGGTTAACCCTGGACTGGTGTAGTTTTGAGCTGGTAAGTATTTCAGCAGCTGCGTTCCACTGCCGGCCATAGGCTTCCCTCATAGGCCGCCCTAAAGACAGAATGAATCTGCCTTTTTATTACACTAGTATAGATATATATATATTGTCACAGAATTACTAGCTAAAGCATGCAAAGTGTTCTGCCTTGGAACCAATGTACGATTTTGTTCCGGTTGCAGTTGTTTGTCTGGGAATTGGGTCGTCGACTTAGAGAGAGGGGTTGCGATCCTCGCTCCGGATCATATCTGGCTCTACAGATCTTCTTGGCGATTCAGCGTGGCAACGCCGCCAGTGTCATGGGGACTTTTGAGCCGGCTACGATTCGGGGTGGCACATTTACTTAGCCGTTATGTTTTAGTTAGTTAAAACAACACTCGTGGCTGATATTATTATAGCTCCAAATTTTACGTGGCTGTGAGAGACGCGCTGGATCGAAACCGATGGAGGCAGGTCATCCGCTCCAGATGTAACCCCGATGCTGACCACGATTCTCAGACATGAGGGACCGACTACAGAGAGAGAGTGGCTGATATTATCGCATGGTATGAGTAGGTGGTTAGGCCTGTGGTTTCTTTGGACAAAGTATGCGTTGCTGATATTTGTTTTTGGTTCTTGAATAAATTAATAATACTACTTAACATAACTAAGTACACTTTTAGGGTAATTAAATTACACATTCACGGCAGATGTTGCTAAGCGCCTCCCTAAAGGCGCATAGGAAATGCAAAAAGCAATAGCTATGAGATGAGTTGGCAAAACGACAGGCTATTCCGGAGTCGCGTGTTCGACTGAAGCAGTGGAATTTTCCATTATTTGTTAGTTGATATTTTAAAACTGGTCAGCACTTTTAACTTCATTGTTCGTTTATTTCTGAAATATATTTACAGTTTAACACAGTTTACCGCGCCCGCAGCACTGAGCACATCGAATACCTCACTCCCATCCCGCCCAGCAAGAGCACAGCGTCGCACACACTGTGGGCGCCGGCGTGGTCGGCGCCAGCTAGGGACTCCTTGCCGACAAGAGGCGTGGCGAAGCAGCTAGCGGCGGCGGCAGCCGCGCCATTGTTGCTGCTAATGTTGGCTATCGCTGCATTAACTGCTACAGTCTGCTTCCATTACGCCGCCATGTGAGTAATGTCTTGTCACACTCTGGGCTTCGACGTGGTCGATGCCGGCCAGGGATTCCTTGCTGACAAGAGGCGAGGCGAAGTAGCTAGCGGCGGCGGCAGCCGCGCCATTGTTGCTGCTAATGTTGGCTATCGCGGCATTAACTGCTACAGTCTGCTTCCATTACGCCGCCATGTGAGTAATGTCTTGTCACACTCTGGGCTTCGACGTGGTCGGCGCCGGCCAGGGATTCCTTGCCGACAAGAGGCGTGGTAAAGCAGCTAGCGGCGACAGCAGCCGCGCCCTTGTTGCTGCTAATGTTGGCTATCGCTGCCTTAACTGCTACCGTCTGCTTCCATTACGCCGCCATGTGAGTAATGTCTTGTCACACTCTGGGCTTCGACGTGGTCGGCGCCGGCCTGGGATTCCTTGCCGACAAGAGGCGTGGTAAAGCAGCTAGCGGCGGGAGCAGCCGCGCCCTTGTTGCTGCTAATGTTGGCTATCGCTGCCTTAACTGCTACCGTCTGCTTCCATTACGCCGCCACGTGAGTAATGTCTTGTTACACTCTGGGCTTCGACGTGGTCGATGGCAGCCAGGAATTCCTTGCCGACAAGAGGTGTGGCGAAGCAGCTAGCGGCGGCAGCAGCCGCGCCTTTGTTGCTGCTAATGGTAGCTGTCGGTCGCATTAACTGCTACCGTATCCATTACGCCGCCATATGAATGAGTAACATCTTCGTACACCTTGGGCTTCGACGAGGTCGGTGCCGGCCAGGGATTCCTTGACGAAAAGAGGTGTGGTAAAGCAGCTGGCGGTGGCAACAGCCGCGCCATTATTGCTTTAATGCTAGCGACAGCGGGATTGACTGCTACAGTATGAATTAAGTCCCTATGTGAGTGCTACCATTGGCGCACCTAAACTTATTTTTCAGTTTGGCACAAGACCTATGAAGTCATTCTACGACTTGGAAATTTCGAATATAAAATTGCCTCATTTTACTTTTGCAGGCGCGACCCTGAATCAGACTACTTCTTAGAAACGATCTTCCATATTTGTTCAGATTATAGACGACGAAAGAGGTTGGAATTTAATAAATAATATTCCACAATTTTTACTAACACTTCTAATAAATGTAATGTAACAATAAATTACATACTTTGTTTATTAAATACAGAGCATCAGAAGCTAATCACAATTTACAAGCAATAATAACATGTCTTACTTAATGCTTTTATCAGTATAACCCTACTAAGAATAATTGACACAAAATTGTATCGTAACTACATTCTAGTATATTTTTTCTAAATTACATATGAGTGAAAGCAACGTTCCATCTCTAAATAAGGCAATAGTTAACATCGCAGTTACTATATTTGCTGTGGCAGTTACTTAACAGCGCATTAACCATACTTATTATAGGGTCGATTGGCCCGATGACTCTTGTATAAAAAAAAAAGAACTTAAAAGGCGTCTGCGTATTACGGCATACGTTTAGCCCTC
The DNA here is from genome assembly GCA_022674325.2 of Grapholita molesta. Classification (NCBI taxonomy): domain Eukaryota; kingdom Metazoa; phylum Arthropoda; class Insecta; order Lepidoptera; family Tortricidae; genus Grapholita; species Grapholita molesta. The sequence goes on from CP053139.2 coordinate 8,630,188, forward strand.
TTGCCTTATCGTGACGATACCTATATCGTACCAAAGGGAAATTCTACGGACGGGCAGCAGCGTCCGTTGCAACCTGATCTACAGCTACTGCGGTCGCCAACCCGCCTGCCAAGCGTGGCGTCTGTGGCAACTACCCCCAAGATGATACAACTCATATTTGTGAGAGGCCTATGCCCAGCAGTGGATTGCATACGGCTGAAATGTATGTATATCGTACCGATGTATCGGACGGAAAGTATAAGAGTGCCCAATGTTTTTTTTTCAGAGCACACAAGTCCGGTAAGGTGGAGCTTTGCCGCTACGGCACGACCACCGAACAAGCCCCGGCGGATAATATTAGCAACAGGAGTGCTGGAGTCAGGTATACAAATTTCTTAAATGGTATACTGAGCAACTACTTCAGAAAACTAAGAACAAATCAGATTATTTATTAATTAAATATTTTGATTTGCTTTTATTTTTAAGTAGTAGGTATGACTATATAAATTATAAACTGAAAATAGATGACATATAGGTACCGATGGCCGATGGGGAGGAAAGGTTCTGGAGTGGCGACCACGAACTGGAAGACGCAGAGTAGGTAGGCCTCCCACAAGGTGGACCGACGACCGGGTCGTTGGAGGCCTATGTGTCCAGCAGTAGACGTCTTTCGGCTGACATGAAGATGATGGTCATCATCATCAGCTATCGTCAACGATAGCTACCTACTTAAGAAAAAGTGAGTGCGTTTTGAGACGCGGGTTCAAATCGTGCCTCGGATTCCGGAGGTCCACACTTTCTCACATTTTCTTGAGTATATGTCATCTATTCTCAACTTATCCTTTGGAAAATTTAGAAATGTCTTAAAAGTGTCCATTTTGAAACTGCACTTTGAGGTCTACCGCACACCAGGAAGAAGGTGTGAAAATCACCAAAGTACAGTTTCAAAATGGACACTTTTAAGACATTTAAGGCAGACATTTAAGACTTATAAGCTAGAGCTTATAGCTGTCATAACTTACCAAAAATGTCTACTTCGTAATTGTGTCGGGAAACGGGAGTAGTCATTTTTCCATGCAAACTCTTGCGACTGCTTTCTCCTTAGTTTTTAACCCTAAGCAGTGATTTTATCGACACAGATTTATCATATCGATATTTGACTTGGACTGTTGTGGCAGGTCGATTTTTATCTCGGACAATCCGAGTAAATATAGCTATCTTTTCTTCACTCCTTGCACGAGCCCTAAGGAAAAATTACGAACTATACGGGAAAGTTAGTAAAGCTGGTGGGATTCGTTTTATATTAGTCTAGACTCTTAGCTGAAGAACAAAACAAAACTAAACTGTTGTTTTTCCAGCCCAAACAACAGCCTAGCACGTCCCTACAGCCCGAAATCAACTACCAACCTAGCTGCCAACTACAATCGCCCCCAACCACCCCCCTACGGATCAGCCAACAACTCCCTCCACCACCGGAAGTCCGCCGCCGACCACACCCCCTCCACTTCTGGACACACGCCGGAACACCGCCATCTTGCTTTAGAAGACTCTCTTAAACTTCTGAACGAGGCTAATATAGCTAATTCCTTGTTTGAAAACTCAAAGGATCCGATCGTTGATTTAAGCGATGGCGCGGAAGATTATGTTCCAATTAAACCGGAATTTCTACTTAAACCGGATGTAACCGGTTATAAACCGGACGGGTATGTGTCTATGAAGGATTTAGACGATATTGACGTACCGGATTTGGGGAAGTACGGTATTTGACAGGAGGCCGGGGGTGAGCCAGTCAAAACTTGGTTTTGTTAGGCGAGAACCCTGTTTTTAACCTTACCTGATTAGGTAAAGAAACTGATAATATATCGGTCTAGTAATTGTTACATCCTTTAAACTTGAACTTTATGTACCTACTGTTGCATTTCTTAGTTAGTCAAGTTACATTTTTGTAGCAAATTAATATATTATTAATTGATTAATTTATTAATTGAATAAAAGCGGGTAACTTACGTTTTACAAGTCAAATATTGCCGAGCAATATAGATTTATTGTCGAGCAATATTGTTTTATTGTCGCGCAATATTCGACTTATAAAACGTGAGCTACCCGCTTTTCTACCATTAATATGTTTCAATCTCACGATAGTTTTGTGTTTAAAATTGTTTAATTTTGTTACGAAAATTACCATGCAGGTAAACTCTCGTGGGATTACCTAACTACTATACGGCTTCTCAGGCAGGGACACTACCCACTAGGCCAGACCTGTGGTGAAAATATAATTAAAACTGTTTTGAGCCATTTTACTACTACTTAGTTACAAACGGATAAACTTACGTGTAATTATATCGCACTAGGCGACATGTTCGGGTAAGCTCTGGTACCCATCTTCAAGCCGAGTCAGGACACACTCGGGGTGAGGGTATGTCACTCACTGTCCGCTGCCTTGCACGGCGTTCCACATGTGGCCTAGCGCGATATAAGTACACGTGAGTTTATTATAAGGGAATAATTAGTAAACTATACATATCTAGTCGAAACATCTAGTCTATATATAAATTACGCATAGATTTATGATAATGTTTATTGTTTTCATATCTAGTTAAATGTACTGTTTGCAATAAATCTAGTCAATTTAAATAAAAGTATTTTTAACTGACTAAATCCCTGTGTACGCCTGTATCACATGATTGGCGCGACAGTTTCTCGAGGCGAGATAGACTACGCGTTTTTCTATGTTCATTAAAAAGGTATGGGTAGTCTATATCGCCGGGAGATTACGCCAATCATATGCTGGTCCCACTGTTGCACTATTTTATTTGTGATATTATGTATGAAAAGGGACCTTATTGTCGATGGCACTTACGCCGAATCGCGTTGCGTTTGTATTGTATCGTCTTGAACAACGACATAAGCGCCATCGACAATAAGGTCCCTTATCATAGATAATGTCACAATTAATGTATTTATGAAAAGTTAGTGTTTGTCAGAACTTATTGAAGCAGAATACTAATTATCAGAGCCCGGAAAATCCATAGCAAAACAAAACACTGTCGCAATCAAACTAGTGATAGAAACATTTTTTTATCGATATCGAGTAGCATCCTAATTAGGAACCTGAATATCTTGGTAAACTTATTTGTTATTTATATTACATTTAACGTGAGTTCACTTGCGTGACATGTTTCGGAGAGCAAAAGTCTCCACTATCAAAAACTAAAAGTGCCGAGTGCTCGTTCGCTTTAGTTGTTAAGTGATGTTACACTTGACTAAGTTTAGTTTCTAAATTACTTATGCTAATTATGACCAGTGCAACCAGCTAAAGCTACTTGGGGCGATAGAGAAATCGGGATGTGTGGAAGAATTAGCCAGGGGTGAGCTGATTTTCCAAATAGTTTATATACTCGTAGCAAAAAATTCGAAAAGTACTGAGCTATAAATGTGTAAGTGAATTAAAACTATACCATTTTTTACCATTTGAGGGCAGTCAACCCGAGATTCCTGTAGGATATGCACTACTTCTGCGTGTATGTGAAAAAACTGTTGTCAAAATCAGAGTTGTGGAATATTATACTGGTTTTCAAGTATTTTTCTAAAAAAATCCGCAAGTACGCCGAGAAAATTTATTAAGTGCTTCCAGCGAGGTTGGTTTAAAACAGATCTGAATTGAATGTGTAAGAGGAAATTCAGCTAATTGACGGCTTTGTCGTTCTACAGTATACGAGTACAGTACAGGTGACACTTATAATGGACAAGGACCCATTATGGACGTTCACTCTTGTTACGTCAATCAACTGTCAACCATACGATCTTTGACTTAAGAATGAAGTGTCCATCACTGGTGCCTGTCAACTTAAACCGTCCATCATTGGTGCCTCTATTTTAGTATCGCTTTAACTTTTCTATCAACTGATCAGTTTCACAGCAGATCTTGATGGAACCCTATGATCTGGCATGACTAAAAATTTTGAAGTACTACGTCTATAATCTCTGCAACACCAATATTATAAGTGTAGATGAAAGGTGACCAGACTCGCCACTTGAAGGTAAAGTGAACAATATTGGCAAGATTAGAAAATAAAAAGCAATAAATCTTATGTTTTAATTTAATAAGTAAAACACTTAAATAATTTACATTATAACAATAAGGTATAAATTAGTCTGTCTAGCTTACGTTTTTAGTCACAAACAGTAAAAGGTAGGTACATTTCTTATACCAGTTTTTATTCAAAATAATCATCATGCCTATGAGAGATCTAGATTAAAATAACTCAATTAAACATACAGTCGCCATCAGATATATCGGAGCTGTGGAAGTGGTCACAAATATCTGAACATGTTTTCTATCGCCTTGACAATAGGCGTGTTGATTTAGCTATTTGACGACCTTTACAGCTCATATATTTTATGGCAACTGTACAAGCATTATATACGTAATATGTAATGTCATACATACAGTTATATATGTCTACATCTAAATGTTAATAGTAAAAACAGTAAATTAGCTGCAATATTTTTTTTACAGATCCTTATCACAAGATCACTTAGCGCCCGTCGCGGGGCTTAAAACCCCAAACTGACAATAGCCGGTAGGTATATTACAATAAAAAAAACAGTTTTTATTTAGTACAAAAAAAAAACGGTTTACTGTTAGAAATTGGATAGTATATAACCCACCCTAATAACACCAACTGCCAATCTAGGATCGTGTGCTTTACCCTTTAATGTTGTCTGTGGTATAGCACACGTCATCTTTCTTTTCTCTTTGGATTCTGGTGAGCCGACCGGCGGACGCTTTCGCATCTCGCTCTACTTGCATATATTATAATTCAGGTATCTGTTACAAATCTGATAGTAATTAATAAACGTGAACCCTGAAGTGCACTTCTTTCATTTCCACTGCCTAACAATGATCTAAGGATCATTTTAATAGGTTCTGGGCTCAGTGGACATATTGTGCAAAGTTCAGGCAATTCCAACTAATTCAGAAAAGTGAGCTTGAGATTAGAATAGAATAGAGCGAGCGTCGTCGGCCGCCGGATAGCCATCACAATATTTACAATCGCACGGGACGTCGTCGCCGTTGTTCAGCACTTTTGGTGAAGCACTCTAACCACGTGGTACGTACGTATCGAGTCATGGCCAACAATGAATCTCAGACTGGTATTACTAATTACTCCAGCCAAGCAGTGGAGAAGCTTCGTGGCGTGGAGAACTACCAGACCTGGAAGTACCAAATGAAAATGCTGTTGACTCTCGACGGTGTATGGAATGCTGTGGATGGAACTGATGCGGAGCCCTCGCACGTTAACCGTGCTCTAGCTCGCATAGGCCTGAGTGTGTCGACCGCGTGCTTACAGCATATCAGGAACGCGAAAACTGCAAAAGAAGCGTGGGATAACTTGAAAACCGTGTTTGAAAACAAAGGTTTGTACAGGCGCGTACTTTTGTTGCGGCAGCTGCACAAAATCGAGTACAAGCAGTTTAACTGCATGACCCGCTACCTTGAGGCAGTGATGTCGCTTGTTCATCAGTTGGCGGACATTGACAGAAATATAGAGGACAAGGAAGTAATAGAACTTCTTCTTAGTGGTTTAACAGAAGAATACGACGCGCTGGTAAGCAACCTCGAGACTGCGAATATTGCTAATAATAATCTCACCGCTGACATGGTCAGATCACGCCTTCTACAAGAAGAATCTCGGAAGAGAGAGGGTTCTTCCAGTATGGAGGAAGCGGCTTTGCTTTCTAAAAGATCCAGTACAGCACCAAAGAAACCAATTGTGTGTCATTACTGCGGCAAAGCTGGTCATATTAAAAGCAAATGTTATAAATACAGAAAAGATAAGGTGAGAAATCGGTCTCTTCTAGCGACGGAAACATCGGCTGCCTTCTTTGTACAGAAGTCTTCATTTTACATAGACTCTGGGTGCTCCAATCATCTTTGTAACAATAAATCATTACTGGAGAACTACAAGGCACTGCCGGGTGAAGGGAACAGAGTAACCCTGGCTAACGATGACTCTGTGTCAGCTGAAGGTGTTGGGGAACTACCAGTCGGAGGCGTCATGAATAAACTTACTAAGGTATTATATGTTCCAAATCTGTCTGCTAATTTGTTATCAGTTAGTAAATTGTGTGATAAAGGCTATACTGTAATTTTACCAAAGATAATTGTAGTATATATAATGATTGTAAAATTCATGGCAATCCAATTACCTCTGCATCTAATAGAAAAGGATTATATGAATGGGAAGGGTGTAATCATGGAAAAGGGACTTCGCTAGAAGTGCATTCTTCCATGTGCTTGCATAATAGGCAAGATACACAGAGTGCTAATGCAGCTGTAGCCTCTGTGCCATATAATTTGTGGCATTCTCGTTTAGGTCATCTTAATGCTCAAGGTATGTGTGCTTTAAGGGATGATCCTGCAACTGGTGTCAAATTTCAGGTATGTTCTCGTGACAAGTGTGAGACCTGCCTACTTGGGAAGCAAGCGTCTTTGCCGTATCCCGTGGGCGAGGCTACACGTGCACACAAACCTTTACAGCTTGTGCATAGTGATGTAGCAGGACCTATGCAAGAGGACAGCATTGGTGGAGCGAGGTTCATTGTTACAATGACGGATGACTACACCAGGAAGACGCACATCTTCCTCATGAAGCATAAATCCGAGGTAATTAATCATTTTATTACTTATAAGAATTTAGTAGAAAAACAATTAGGATTGCCAATTAAAACACTTCGGACAGATTTTGGGTCTGAATATTGTAACAAAGCATTTACAGATTTTCTTAAGAAGGAAGGCATTATTCATCAAAAGAGTGTACCTTACTGTCATCAGCAAAATGCTGTTTCTGAACGTCTGAACAGGACTCTCCTGGATAAGGCAAGGTGTATCCTGTTTGAGGCTGGTCTCAGTAAGCGATTTTGGGGTGAAGCAGTAATGACTGCTTGTCACTTGAAAATAGGAGCCCCACTAGTGCATTGTCAGGACGAACTCCTGAGGGTCTCTGGACTGGGTCCACACCGGACCTTAGTCACCTCCATGTCTTTGGCTGCATTGCCTATTCCTTAATACCTAAAGAAAATCGTCGTAAGCTTGATCCTAAAAGTAAACCTTACATTTTGTTGGTTACAGTGAGACAACAAAAGGCTTTAGGCTTTAGACCCAATAAACTCCAAGAAAGTAATCTTGTCTCGGAATGTAGTTTTATAGAAAACAAATTTTACAATGATTTAAATAAATTAAGTTTTAATGAATTTGACAATGAAAATGTATTTTATGAATTTGAATTTACAACTAATGTTGTTGGTAAATCTAGTCAAAATCAAGTAAATAATATTCTTAGTCAAAATAATGGAATTTCTAGTCAAAATAATGATAATTTATCATCAGTGCAAGATGACCAAACTCCAATCTGTAGCCCAAGAAGTGAGACGCAAATGTCTAATCCTAATATTAATGATACTTCCATGGTTTTCAGATTCGGAGGAATTCTGTACCGGGGACGAGAATGATGAGCCACACTCAGCTTCAGGTTCTGGTGACTCGTCGGGCGAGTCTGTAGTACTGTCGCCGCGTTCGTCACTCTCAGGGAAGTGCTGCCTACTGCTGGTGCACCGGCTGTTCATTCTCCGCGTCCCGTACGTAGTTCAAGGTCACAAAACCCAAAAGGTATGCTGATTACACATCAGATTACTCCATGGTAGCGCATGAGGCTATGCCTGTCTGCAATCAACATATACCCTCATCATTTAAAGAAGCTGTAACTGGTCCCCTTAGCAATGAATGGTCTGCTGCCATGAAGTGTGAGTATGATTCTCTCATAGCTAATAAAGTATGGAAACTAGTTGATAGGCCTCAAAATACTAATGTAATCAAGTCAAAATGGGTATATAAAATTAAAACAGATGCATTAGGTAACTTTGAAAAGTTTAAAGCGCGTCTTGTTGCCATGGGTTATACACAAGTACCAGGTGTAGATTACAAGGAAACATTTTCACCAGTTGTTAGACACAGTACAATGAGAATATTGTTTGCTTTAGCTTGTGAGTATGATTTAAGCATAGATCACATTGATGTGACCACAGCTTTTCTTAATGGAGAGCTTGAGGAAACCATTTATATGGAATTACCACCAGGTTTTAATAATAACCAAAAGATAAAGTTTGTTTGTTGCAGAAAGGGATCTATGGTCTTAAGCAAGCTAGTAGAATCTGGAATAATAAAGTTAACAAAATACTGTGTGAAAATGGTTTTATACAGAGCAAATGTGAACCTTGTATCTATATGAATAAGGATAAAAATAATTTAGTATTAGTAGCACTATATGTAGATGATTTTTATATTTTCTCTAACAACAGTTCATGTAAAAATAATTTGCTCAGTTTGTTACAAAGTGAATTTAATTGTAAAACTTAGGTAGCTTAAAGAGCTGTCTTGGCATTAATGTTGTAAGAGATAAGGGTTCATTGAAGTTAGATCAGAGTGACTATATTATGAAAATACTCAAGCGGTTTAATATGGAAAATTGTAAATCTGTTTCAACACCTATGTCAATGGGATGTAAATTTGATGATGACAGTGAACCATTGTGTGAAGATATTTATAACTACAGAGAACTTATTGGTTCCCTAATGTACTTGGCTGTCTGCACCAGGCCAGACATAGCTTATGCTTGTAGTCATTTGAGCCAATATAATTCTAAATTTAATAAATGTCATTGGCTTGCAGCTAAACGGATATTAAGATATCTAGCAGGAACAATTAACTATTGTTTATATTTTATAAAAAGTAGGGAATTAAATTTAACTGCTTATGCTGACGCTGACTGGGCTAATGATACTGATAGACGATCATATACAGGATTTGTAGTGAAGTTAGGTTCAAATGTTATAAACTGGGAATCACGTAAGCAACGTTGTGTAGCGCTTAGTTCAACTGAAAGTGAATTTATATCAATTAATGATGTGTGTAAAGACCTATGTTTCATTAAGAATTTGTTATATGAAATTGCATGTATGAAACCCTGCATCACTGTGTTCAATGATAACCAAAGTGCGCACAAGCTGCTACTATCTAAAGAATATTCACACAAACGTACTAAACACATAGATGTACGGTATCATCACATAAAAGACTTAGTATATAATAATGTTCTAACTGTTAAATACTTACCAACAGAAGAAATGATAGCTGATGTACTTACCAAACCGCTGAGTTTCAGTAAACATTCTAAATTTGTTCTAAGCATGAATGTGAAAGCAACTTAGGTACATATATAATAATATACATGAATGCAGAGTTGTAATTTATTGGTTTGTAAATGTGCAATCGTAAAAATAGCATGCTATTGTACGAATGTGTATATGGATATAGTAAGTCTCTATTTAGGGCAAACATTGTCAATGTTAACTTATATAATTGATATTATATTGAGTTAAAGCCTGTCATGAGAGATATACACATTGTCTTATAATTGTCATTGTGTATGGAGTCTTCTATCTGTTTGTAATGTAGGCACGAGGCAATGGTCTTATTAGTGTGAGGGGAAGTGTTAGAAATTGGATAGTATATAACCCACCCTAATAACACCAACTGCCAATCTAGGATCGTGTGCTTTACCCTTTAATGTTGTCTGTGGTATAGCACACGTCATCTTTCTTTTCTCTTTGGATTCTGGTGAGCCGACCGGCGGACGCTTTCGCATCTCGCTCTACTTGCATATATTATAATTCAGGTATCTGTTACAAATCTGATAGTAATTAATAAACGTGAACCCTGAAGTGCACTTCTTTCATTTCCACTGCCTAACAATGATCTAAGGATCATTTTAATATTTACACCGAAAAACGTAGGTACCTGTCTCCTCAGTTGCTTTATTTGGTAATGCAATGTCTAAAATACACAAATGTAATCTATCAAAAACTGGTAATTAATTGCACGACAAAAAATACAATACACCTATATTATCACAAACTTCTGCAACTAAACCGACTTTCTTTGATACATATATTTTTGTATGAAACGTTTTTGATCTATAAATATGGCAAGCCAATTAAATTCGTTGTAACTTAAAACTAAACTTATCGCTAAAATGATTAATTACTTTTTAAAATATAACATTACAAAGCCTCTATGTCTTATTTTGCACTCACTGCTCACTGGTATCAATACCAAATCATTTTATAATTTAGTGGTTATTACATACCTACATGTCATTTCTAGGTGAAAAATAAAAAGAACCATGTCTATGTAAATGTGTAAATATTGAATACGAAAATTATATCAAAATTCGAATGTAGAATGCCAACATATAAACACGTTATTAGGTACTATATCGACCAAGTAAATAGCTAAGTTTTGCGCGTAATTATGTTGGTAACTTGGTACCAAAAACAAAAGATGTACTCGTACGTATATTATTATACATAGGTGATAATTTATGTACGTTAATTAAAGGATACTTAATTTCTATTGAATAACTTAACTATAGTTAAGAGCTGTCTTTAGTTTTTGAATTACTTTTTCTATAATTTTATTGGTTCGAACTTTGTAGGTTATATAAGTGTCATCAATCTGTCAAAATTATCTTTTTCCGGAAAATCTCTTAATATCGCAAAGTTTAAATTGCTCAACTCGCTTAACCGGGTCAACGATTCTCAATCCTAAATAACATATAAATAATGACTATATTGCCATAGCTCATTCAACAGTTTTCCAGCAAACAATGGCCCTCATGTCATCAGGGGCTTCTCCGAAGATCCGATCGCCGTTGCTGTCCACGTATTGGTTGAGCTGATAGTCCAGCAGAGTTTGGAAACCGAGGACATCTGTGCCCAGTTGCTGGGGGAAAATAGAACTTATTAGTATGGCGGAAAGACTACATTAGCTAATTCTAATTATGGTAAAGATTACACACTACTCTCCAGCCGTAAATTGTCCACTGCTGAACATAGGCCTCCCCCAAATATGACTTGTATCACCTTGAGGGGTAGATTAATGGTAAAAATTAATTTCAATTATTTAGGGGGTAAAGAAAATTGATAAATATTATGTATTGGAAGTATTGGACCCGTATAATATATGGTCTCTAAACCGGGACCAGAAACCTCCAGAGGCTGAGATGTAGCGTCTTTTTAGAACGGTGTATTATACTGCGATCGCCAACCCGCATACATGAAGAGCTTATGGCTCTATACATTCTTTTATGTCCGCTTTACGAGTTTTGTTAAAGTTTTGCACCCATAGTGCCGATCACTGGTGATCACTATATGTTCCACCCCCTTCGCCGGACAGGAACCACTGACCTTCGTCCAGTGGTTTCTGGTGACAGTTTCAGGACAATACCCCCGGGTCCAGCTCTTTTGCTCTGCCTTTATTGCATGGCTATAAGTCCGCCTTGGCTCTGATCATTCCGACGGTGGTGTACCTGTGTCAGCGGGCTGGTGTTGGTGGTGAACACGCCGTGGAACCCTCTGTCGCGCGCCACGCGCATGGTGGCGTGCTCCAGGGCTTGGATGGCGGCCACGTTCTCCCGCGCGTTCAGGTGCTGGGCTGTCGCCATCATGAAGGAGTGGAGGATGGTGCCTGAATAATAATTGTTATTGAGTTCCTTTTTTTTTTGCATGCGGCTCGCTTGATGGTAGGCGGTCACCGTAGAGTAGGGACGTTTACAATAGCGACGAGGCATCATTCGCGTTGCCGACCCCAAAATCAGTTCATATTCAAATTCAAATTCAAAATACTGATACAATTTATTATTATATTGATACAATTTTTATTATTCGACATGGCAAGCTGATTTAATAAGAATCTGGCACAGTTAGAAGTTTAGGATTGTAATATCATTTTGTTTTTATTGGGTCTACTTTTTTGTTTCTCACACTATACATATTTAAATATTGACAGTGGTTATTTATATAAGTAAATTAAATTTTATAATTGTGTTACTTATATTAGACGAACGAATTTGAATTTGACAATAAAACGTTTAAGATTTCTACATGCCAAATAAGATAAAATAATCGCAGATTAATTAAGTCGTATGTCATAACATAAGTATATATGTATGAGTATGACCATACAGTCACACTTTATCGGTTGTCTTTTCCGGGACAAATTAGCTATGTATCTTTTACCGTGGATCTTAGATATTACCTTTTCCTTGCGGAAGCATAGTGTCTCTAACGGAACCCTCGACGAACTCCAGAAAAGCCATAGTTTTGGCAAGTCCGCCATACAGCTCGATTTCAGGCTCGTCCCGGGCGTCGAAGTTCAGGGCCACTGCAACTGGAGTTCCACTGTCTGTGGACCAAGATAAGTAAATTCTGTTAACAGCCAAATTAACAAATGTATTGGAACCAATGTACAGTCGTCATCAGATATATCGGAGCTGTGGAGGTGGTCACAAATATGTGAACATGCACTATCGCCTTGACAATAGAGGCGTTGTTCCGATATTTGTGACCACCTCTACAGCTCCGATATATCTGATGGCGACTGTACGTATTTAGTAGGAAACACTTATCCAAAGCATTTGACACTGTCTTTATCTTTATGCTATTAAGACATATGGATGCATTGGATCAGGAAGACACGTTTTGACTTTTGACCTATTTAAGCTACTCTTCACTTGCTTAATTATATCTGGTTTCAACTAACTTGAAAATAATTAGTAGACAATTCTCATATCTCGGTGTTACTGAATGCACTATTTTAGTACATATTCTTCTTTTTCTAAATTAAAATGACAGCATAGATAACGAATTATTTTGGGCCCATCGTCATCATCATCTCAGCCATAAGACTTCCACTGCTGAACATAGGGCTCCCCTTGAACCTCCACATGTACCGGTTGGAAGCGACCTGCATCCAGCGTCTTCCGGCGACCTTAATGAGGTCTCTATCCATCTTGTGGGTGGACGTCCTACGCTGCGCTTGCTAGTCCGTGGTCTCTCGACGAATACACAAATAAATACCCCGACCAGGAAGTCGAGATCTCCTACTTCGGCCAGGGTGACCACCAACTAGGGGGCCGTAAGTAGATAAACAAATAAGTTACCATCTTTAAGAACAACAGACAGTCGTGCCTGCAGCAGCGAGGCCCAGCACGCGTTGATACAAAGCGCGTAGTCGCGTGTCCTGATGTCGTGTCTGAGGAACTGCTCCAGCTCTGCCTTCTCGTAGAACGAGCTCACGATCATCCTGGAAACAAAATATGCCACGGCTTCGTATTACAGTCCGAAGTTAATCGTACTGCTATGTCCTAAGGATCATTTTAAGTTGTAAGTCGTCTGTGACTCTCAAAAGGCTAAAGGGTAGAAATGTGCCGACTAGTTGGGAAAGTCGACTATCCGGCCACATTTATAGTCGGTGACTAGTCGGCGACTAGTCCTCAAAAGGCTAAAGGGTAGAAATGTGCCGACTAGTTGGGAAAGTCGACTATCCGGCCACATTTATAGTCGGTGACTAGTCGGCGACTAGTCGGCAAAATGAGCCGAACAGTCGGCTGCCTAGTTCTTAAAAAAAAGATAATAAAATAATAAACTACCATAATTTAATCAAACTTCTTTATCTTAAGCTTAGAATCACAACTAGAGCTATTTATATGTATAATTTTATAACATAACCACTGGTTAAGGTACCCGGTGGCGTTCATGTTTCGACTAAACATGGACGCCACCACGTGCCCCAGCGTATCAGGCGACCCGAACGTTCCCGATTACGCCCGAACTTAGACGAAGACCATAGTCGGCACATCTCTACTCTTCTTTTGGGAGACGATGAGAATGTTCAAATGTATATTAATACAAAATGTAATCAATTAATCGTTTGACTTACTCGATGACGTCATCTTTATGCTCATCACGCATCGGTTCTACTGTGAACATGGGCCGATCGCCATCTCCTTGGCAGTCGGGGCTGGTGGACAGCTTTGAAAGTACATCTCCAAGGTTGGCAGCCTCCAAGAAGTCGCTGATTTCTGGAATAAGCACATGTCGTGGTTATGAGTAATTCTAATTTTTATTGCAGTATTTTAAGGTCATGAGTTGAAAGTTGAAGATGCAACATGCAGGTTCTGCCAGGAATCAGAGGAAACTGCAATGTACATCCGCTGCTCCTACGGACCACTAATGCATTAAAGAAGTTTCCACCTAGGCAGGGAGGTACTGAAACCTTATGAGGTACACAACATTTACAGCCCAAAGAATCTGGAGTTTTCTGGAGTCAACGGGAATCAGTAATGAGTTATAAAAGGGCTGCCACAATAGATCATAACTGGTATATAGACGCGGCGCAGTCAATGGCCCAAAAACAGCAAATAATTATAAATAATAAGGTCATGAGTTTAAACCCGGCGCGAATTAATCTCATGGAACATCTCTCTCCTCTATATCGTTAAATATTTCATCTGTGTCAATTTGTAAGATTAGGTTGCCTAAATGATCCAGATCACCTTTAAGAGGGGCCGTTAGGATGAACAAGAATGCTACCGAAACTGTAAATCTTACCGATATAGTATCCCTTATCCCTCAGTCTAGTGATTGTGTAGATAGAGTTCAAAGAGTTTCCTCCTAATTCGTAGAAGCCAGCCCTAACTGACAGGGCTCCTCTGGCGGCGCGCCCTAGGACTTCGCCGACGGTCTCGAACAGGACTTGTGCTTTCTCCATGCTGTCCGCCTCGACTCCTGAATAATCGATGTCGAGGGGAATTTCTGAGTCATCTGAAAAAAACAAAACAATCATTGGTATCTAAAAATGATGATTTGACCAGATAAAGTTATTTTTAATTTCGCGCTTCGGCTGAAGTCCATAGTATCATATATGTAGAAACGTGGGCTATCCTCGAGCTAAATTAGTCGGAACCTTAGATGATACACGATGCTTACTTTTACTTACTTTTGTTCCTTTTGTCGGCGCAGTTTACCCTACTAACGTTCTGATCGAATATTAGTACAAAAAATTCAACGGAGTAAGAATTTCTTTGAGAAAATTGTAAATTCCCTTGTGAAATAGTCTAGAACATTATGATCTAAACGCATAGCACGGTTGTCATTTTATCGTCTATAGAACTATCTGTCACTTTCACACTCACACACTTGCTGGAGCGTGACATTTATATTGTGATAAATGATAAAAACGCGACCATATGGTTAGCTTATCTTATAAAAACTGTATTGAAATTGAAACTAACCGTTGTTATTTGTGTTCTCATACATTTTCAGCAGTGCTTGTCTGTCCACTTTGCCATTGACAAGCAGCGGAATGGTTTCAATCATTATCACCTGGAACACGATATTTTGTTAAAAGTTAATCAAAGACCAGTCACGACAGGTTTTCAAATATTCTTTCTATAGATCAAATCATCAAATCGAAGTATAGTAAAGAAGATTACCTGCGGTATCATGTAGGAGGTCAGGGCATTCCTCAGAGCAGCTTCGATTTGATGTGAACCTAGTTTGGCGTTTGGCTCGATGGTGACGAAAGATAGGATCTCAGGATTCCCGGTGGCTAGCCCGTAGCAGAGAACCACGGCTGGAAGATATAAGAATTAATATCAGTTTGAATTGAATCGTAGGCGAATTAAATAATTTGAGGGATCCTTTTATACATTAGACACTTTAGATAGCAGCTTTACTAATATATGAAATATTCAATGTTAGATTCAACATTTGGTGCAACATACAAAACTAAGTCTCTTACTATTGGTGATTCAGAATATTTAATGCTATTTAATAACACATACGTAGGCTATTTAGCCCTGATCTTCGGGAATCAAATAGAACCGTATACTTTTCTCAACCGCCGTAAAAGTAGAAACGCATTACAATGGAATGAACCAATTGTATCAAAGAAGCTCGCCAATGATTATCAGATAAAGCTTGGTCGTTATTCACAATCAGGAAGAAAGAAGGAGACGGTTTACCTTTCTCTACACCGTTTACAGCGGCAACGGCGCGTTCCACCTCCTGCAGGTCTACCCTGTGGCCGCGGATCTTTATCTGCGAGTCAGTCCGTCCTGCGTATAGGATGTTTCCCTTCTGCAGCATACCGAAGTCTCCGGTGCGGTAGAGGCGGCCGTAGTCTAAACAAACAATTTAATAATTATAATTTTCTGTGGATGGAGTATGCTCTTATAACGGCTACTTATTTGTAAAGAATAATAAACCTCTATCGTGAAAGGGATATATTTTAACTACTTTATCAGGACACATATCTTATTCCTCAATCGGAGCTTAACCCTTCGTATGTCGTATGCTTAGACACGGATCGGTGCCAAGCATTTGAATTCTACGGAATTAACTTCAAGGTCGTTTTTTCATTAGAGAATTTTGACATCCGCATAACCCCTCGAGGGGTTAACGCATTCACTGCCACCAACGCACATGTGCGTTCATTTCCATACATTTTTGGAGGCACCCCCGCAGCGAATGTGTTAGGCTTTCTTCCATGAATTATAGACCCAAAGCTTGTCTCCAGGCTTGGGTACTTTTCTGGTGTAGGTATATACTAACATATATTATCTTAATCTAAAATTGATGAAGATCTGTAGCGAAAAAAAGATTGAGGTTTTCTTTCTAATCTACACTAATATTATAAAGGCGAACGTTTGTGAGTGTGTATGTTTGTTACTTCTTCGCGTCTAAAGGGCTGGAGCGATTTTAATAAAATTTGGTATGGAGTTAGCTGACACCCTGGATTAACATATAGGTTACGTTTTACTGCGGGAAAATAATCGCGGATAACACTGCGGGGCACAGTTAGTAATTTATAATCGTGTAGATAACCCCACTGATGATCACTGCAAAAAGACCTACACAGTTTGCTGTCACTACAGTTATACCTCAATAACCTAAACCTAATCTCATACCTGCGCTGGTAGCGTGAGGGTTGTCACAGAACTTATCAGGTGCCTGTCCACCGACGTATCCGCAAGCCAGGTTAGCTCCGGCCACCCAAACCTCGCCAACTTCGGACTCCCGCGCTGGGTGCATCTCCTCATCAAGTAGGTAGACCTCGCAGTTGTCGAGTGGAGAACCTGATGAAACAAGTAACAGGTCAAAAAGAGTTCATATTGCCCAAACAGTATGATGAAACTTTAAATTTTCAACTCTAACTTTGTGAATTGTAACTATGCTATTGCTTTAACTGCAGAGTTAACGTCTTAAGAAGTTGCTATAGCTATCAAAACTTACCGATAGGAATAGTATTATGATTATCCAACTGCGCCGTATTTTCAAGCACGTAGTACGTCACATCTCCCATAACCTCAGTGCTTCCATAGAAATTCGCCAGCTTGTAATCATTGTGGTCTCCAAAATACTGGAAGAACTGGGCTGCCAATTCCTTGCTCAAGGTTTCTCCGGAGCAGACCCAAAGCTTAAGGTTCTGGAGCGGACGTTCAGAACGGTTGAGTGAGAGATACATGAGGATGGATCGCAGTAGAGTTGGAACGAGGACCAGTCGTTGAATCTAAAAATGAATGGAATGTTTTAAGTTCTCACTGTAATTAACTGGAATTAATTAACGCTGAAGATGATAAATGTCTGCTCTAAGGTTGATTAGAGCAGACATTTATAATTGATTTTAGATAATGGATTAACCCGAATTTGAAGTTAAGAGACAGAATTTTGCTTAATTTCGAATTCTAACCTGATTCTCAGCCAAAACCCGCACCAATTTCTGCGGGTCTCTAGTGGTCTCCCTTGACAAAATTAGCAATGTGCGTCCATGCAATAGCGGGCCCCAAATCTCGCAGACTGAGTCTACAAAAGTTAGAGCAGTTTTCCAGACACAAGTGGCTTCGGTGTCTGTAAACGGGAATGTGTGGAACTGCCACCAGAGACGGTTGCAGATAGCGGAGTAGGCGAGACGGACTCCTGAAACAGGGTAACATAAAAGGAATAAAGATACAAACTTTGATGACTACCATTCAGATTCGGTTGAGACCGTCTCAACCAATCTCGCTGGAAGCGAAAACTCAGTAGGAGTATTCCAGTAGTACAAGTCAAGTCTGGTGCAGAAGGGTCCTGGATTTTCCCCAGGCTACCTTCCCCCCACACAGTCCGATCGCTCTAATATGCCGAAACGGTCATAGAGCCTAAGTCAGCTTCAAAAAAAAAACCTTTGATGAGTTTGTTTTTATAACATTTTTTCTGAAGACTGACATTTAATGACTTATTGTGCCTTTTTATCTTATTTGTTCTGTTTTTTTTTTTGTATACCTATGACTAAACTAGTGAATAAGTACCTAATGATTGTAACAATTTTATATAAATGATATAAATTAATATTTAATTTAATTTAATGACAGCTTTCGTTATAGATCTCATATCTACCTTTTGGCACTCCAGTGCTTCCTGAAGTATACAACACGATAGCAATGCTCTCGGCTCGGGAGTCGGCCAGCATCTCAACTGGACTTAAGGCCTCCGCAGAAAGACCACTCGCTTCCATAGCCAGCTCTTCGAATGAGACAGAGGGGACGCCGCTGGATGTAAACATAGAGGGCTTGCCTGGAGCAATAGAAGATGTATCATGTAATAATTATTTTTGTACCTACTGAGATAAAAAATAAGGTAAAAGTTTATTCACAAAACGGCTTACAATTTTTGTCCATGACAGTCTTCTGCCAAACCACAATGCTGCCAAATACCGGCTGTTTTATAGTATTTTACATGTATTCTATAAATAACAATTTGACCTAAAACATATGTTATACATATACCTATAGCAGAGTTACCGAGGTCTGAGACCTTTCGAAAGGTTCCCTCTCTGCGTTATTGTTATGCCAATCAGTTAGGAGTGGAAATAGCTAACCCTAGGACACACTCTTTTTACAAAAAGTCAACTTTAAGATTGGTTCAACTTCTAGCGCAACATTCGCCTTCTTTATAATCATTGCAAAATCACTTGAATAGAAAGAATATAGGAATGTTCCCCAAACAATAACCCCATATCAAAGAACAGATACAACATAGACATGATCAACATCAACTAAGAATACAACAATAGTAAAAGAAATTTACGGTCAATTTGAGAACATCCTCCGTATTTTTACGTCGTTTAAAAAAAGGACTAACATCGGTCGTCGTACACCACTAGGGCCGGCTGCGAATCCTGGAGGATATGGTTGATGCGCTGCTGAGGGAAGGTGGGCTCCATGGGCACGTAGGCTGCTCCTGCTTTCCAGCTTGCCAGCAGTGCCATCACTGTGCTGTAAAAATATTGGAGTTGTAAGATACAAAGATTTTTAAAAGATATAATTCGAATAATTAATGCCATTTTCTTATAAATATGCTTTGCTTTTGAATCGAGTTATGGCCGCCTGTTTCGCGTAGGTAAAGATAAAAAAATCTTTGGTTTTCAATTTAGGCACATATTAAGTACATGAATGTCAAAGAAAAGTCTACCACCGGTTCTAACCCTACTCCTCTGACCCGAAAAAAGACCGGCAAGAAACTGCGGCGGGACTTATTTTTTCAAAACTGTGATACATCAAATCTTAAAGTACATAATTATACGTAGTGCCTGTACATGAAATATTTTTGGTGGGATACATATATATGCTTAACATGCATTAGGTACATTATTACACTGACTGACCAGCGTTTGACCTCAGTCACATCTGATTGTAAGTGCCGACGAAGTCGAGGGTGTAGCACGCTGGTTCAGTAACAGCCTACTCTTGCCTTGAAAAGACCCAAATTATATCATTCCAGGAATACAGACGAAGGGAGCGAAGCCTACTCGCTTTCAACCCGGCTTTGGTGTATTGTTCATACAGTTGATCAGTTTTCCTTCAGCGCATTTCATATCCTATAAAGTCACCTAGGTTTCAACTCCTGGTACTCACTTGTGTGTTGGCTGCATGCACACGGCGACCACGAAGTCTCCGTCCTGATTGGCTCCGGTGGGCCGCGCGCGCGCCGCCAGCGCCCGTGCAAGCGTATTTGTGCGCGCCGCCAGCTGCGCGTAGCTAACGCGCGCCGTGCCTGTCTCATCTGAAATCATAGCATCATAAACTATACAGAAAAAAAATTGTTGATCCAAGGGTACTAACTGGAGGGTACTTAATTTTTGAGAGTCGTGCACTTAACTTCAAAAAACTTTGAGGACGAATATTATCGCACACAAAAGTTTCGCACCATTTTGCACAAAATGTATAGTTTCGGTACCCATATACATAATTTCCTGTATATCATTTATGTATTTAAAATGAAATTCTTCGTTTCTCACAAAGTTTAAAATGTCACCATTGGAGTACTTTACTCTCAAAAATCGGCCCCCTGGTAACTAAATTGATGATTTGCCTTCACAATTGTGTATTAGGGATTGGTTTGACAACGATGATGATGACCAATCTGTCTGTCAAAATCGACTGTTGAAATCGTTATGTTATACATATTAATAGGCGCATGACTGTGTTTTCAATTTCAAAGTCAGTTAAGTAAATCCATTCTGCTCTAAAGGGTGATTACTTGATTAGCTTTTCAACTTAACATTATTATATATTATTATTATATATTTTTTTAGATAATCAATCTTAAATCAGAAATGTTTTACCCGAATTTGAAGTCAAGCGACACATATGTTATTATCAAATGACTATTATAACTTACAACTTAAACTATAATTAAAACAATATAAAAAGTTAAGATAAAACATACAGTCAGCAGAAAAAGTTGCTAAGCGTTTGAAGTGTTCAAAATGACCTACACGCGCTCTTATTCTCTTGACAATAGAGACGTGTTGACCTCATTTTGAACACCTCAAATGCTTAGCTACTTCTGCTGCTGACTGTACAATCATACCAATTCCCCGCCTGAGGCATGGTTCTTAAAATGCTACCTGAATTGCCCTGTCTAAAATAATAACACAAGTTGAATACTCGTTGCAATACAATTCAAATAGGCGCTTAACTTGAATAAGAGCGATTGGTGCAATCCGTTTTACTTATTTGCCAATTCAAATTATATAGGTACCCAGGTGTCACGTTAAAATCATTTATTTTTGCGTAAGAGCCGCCTCAGGTCTTTGAGATAATATAAATTGCTTTATAATCTAGGTAGACTAGAGTAAGGCCTGAGGGAATCTCAAAATTGTTAAATTTAAGTGTTTCTAACCAAATCTATAGGTTCCAAGACTGTGGACATTTAATAATGGGAGCTAGATACCTAGGCGACCTGATCAGGTACTATGTTAAAAGTGAACTTTTGGTCAATGGTTCTAAGTTTGCGATTTCAAACACATTGAAATCAGATCTTTATAGTCATAAGTAACAGCGTCAAAAGACCTTGGCACGTTTAGTTATGACACTACTATGTCACTTATTTATTTTTAACTTAACTGAAGATGTGTGGAGTCGCTAGCATCAAGCCAAGATAAAAAAAAAAGAACTGTTTATTTTTTTTTATAATTGTAGATGCGAAGGCCATGGAGCCGAAGGGACCGGACACCACTGCACTACACAAGAGCTGAGTCGGGCGCCGCGCACCCGACACCACTAAGACCTAAAAGAGAACTCACCAGAATACACAAGAAAGAGCTGTGTACTCGATAGCTAATGCTAACGACCCGACTAGTCGGGTTTGACGCGACGGCAGTGACCGCACATCGGGCACCCGGCACCACTGCACTGTGACCCGAGAGATAACTCACCAGAGTACACAAGAGCTGTGGAGTCGCTAGCATCAAGTCGGGTTCGATGCGAGGGTAGTGAGGCCGCGGGGACCGCGCGTCAGCCACCTGAGACCACTGTGACCCGAGAGAGAACTCACCAGAGTACACAAGAGCTGTGGAGTCGCTAGCATCAAGTCGGGTTCGATGCGAGGGTAGTGAGGCCGCGGGGACCGCGCGTCAGCCACCTGAGACCACTGTGACCCGAGAGAGAACTCACCAGAGTACACAAGAGCTGTGGAGTCGCTAGCATCAAGTCGGGTTCGATCCGAGGGCAGTAGGGCCGCGGGGACCGCACATCGGGCACCTAACACCACTGAGACCCGAGAGAGAACTCACCAGAGTACACAAGAGCTGTGGAGTCGCTAGCATCAAGTCGGGTTAGATGCGAGGGCAGTGGGGCCGCGGGGACCACGCGACGCGCACCCGACACCACTGAGACCCGAGGCAGGGAACCCATTGCTTCTGGAACTAAAGAGGAATAGGTTAAACACTAAATAGTACAACCCTAAGCTTATTCACTGTTGGGCCAAGAGCTAAAAAGAGCGCTCTTCTTGGTTTCTATTTGTTCTTGAAATGAGCCTAATCTCTGTGTATGATTCGATATTGAACCGAATCGGTTATACTGTACTCAAACTAATAGTATCAACTTGTTTTGTGACTTTTCAATATATTGCATTAACCTAAGTATTTACCATGTATTTACGCAATCGTTATTGCTTATTTACCAGGAAATATTAATGCATTATAGTTCGCTTCAATGATTGTTTCGCTTGACAAAGTACTCAAGAGCCATAAGGGTGTCATTATCTAGGAAATGGGACCTTATTGACGATGGCACTTACGTCGAATCCCGTTGCGTTTGTATCGTATCGTCTTGAACAACGACAGAAGCGCCATCGACAATAAGGTCCTTTTCATAGATAATGTCACAAGGTAACTACAAGTATATCTCCTAAGTACTCGTAATAATTTCCTAGTCCCTGTTAATCTATGTTAGTCGTGTATCATATTTCAACAGGTAAGTGTAAGTGCGTATAGATGCCTATTAGGGACGTAGGGACGTAAATACGACGATAAACTAAATCAGCGGACGCGGAGAACTAAACGCAACGTCCTCTCCATTGATTAAGTAATGGTTGCGGCCTCCAATTCATTTCATTGACTAATGGAAAAATTGCAGTAGCTTTAAATTAAAATAAAGTAAGTATAATAATTTTGATTTAACCTACAATTCCCTTTGTAAACAACTTTACAGGTCCAAACCGAGGCTATTATATTGGCGGTCGGAGCCCAGGAAGCTTGTTACTGGCTACATGCCCATCCTTCGCCACATACCGGTACTTTTTTGGATCTGACCTCCCTTATATACTGGCGACTGGTTTGCGATTTGGAGTTTCGGTATGTACGCCACATACATGCTCTTGTGGCACGGACGTGGACCGACTGGGGCCGCTTAATCGACACGCATCGCTTAATGACATAATCCG
The DNA here is from genome assembly GCA_022674325.2 of Grapholita molesta. NCBI lineage: Eukaryota > Metazoa > Arthropoda > Insecta > Lepidoptera > Tortricidae > Grapholita > Grapholita molesta. The sequence continues at coordinate 8,653,336 of CP053139.2, forward strand.
TCGGTCTCTTGCCACCATCAATGTGCCTGCTCTTCTTGAGCCGACCGGCATTGTCAGAGATGATGGCAAGAGTCCCATCTCCAACGAACTAATGTTAAAGCGGGCGCAGCAATTTAATTTTATGAATTGTATTAATTAATTAATTGTTTCCATTTATAATAATCAGTGATCGGCACTAACGGTGCAAAACTTTAACAAAACTTGTTTAACTGAGGTATGGTCGAGGAAAAATACGAATAACTTTGGCAATATAGTGTCCAATTTAATTGTATATCGGAATCTCGACATGCCAATATTTGGGTGTAAGAATATAATTGTTTTATATGGGTAGGTATATACAATCTTTTATGTCCGCTTAACGAGTTTTGTTAAAGTTTTGCACCCATAGTGCCGATCACTGATAATAATTTAGTATAATTTCAATTGTTTTAAAAATGTGGATTTAATATTTTATTATATTGTTACATATAAATAATACATATTAGAGGACATCCATACACAAATTGACTAAGTTTATACCTATATAGTTCCACGTATATGGCTAAGTAACGGTCAGACCACAAAGTGAAAACGCAGCTTATCATTTACAAGAAAATGTTATACAATTACACTGACACCACGTCATTAAGGGCATGCGTTTGATAGCTTTAACACAATAATCAATATAATAGATTCTACCGTGACTATGAGCGCTGAACGTGACAGCATCATTACATAGAATTAAGTTATTCAGCTGCTAATGATAGACGGAACATTATCATTAGACACTGCAGTTTGGCGCCAGCGAGGCCTTAATCAAGCCGTATATTATTCTGCTTTTATGAAGCTTTATAAGGCGCAGGGAATATTTGAACTTTATTTCAAAGGAATAGGGTTCAGTTATGCGTAATGTTTGACATCGTTAAAGTTAACAAAAGCTCCTAACATGAAATAGAAACACAGAAAAGAAGATTTCTTGATCCAAGGAATTTGATTTGTTTTACGTCTTTTTCAGAAAGACAAATAGAGAAAGAAAGAAGAAGTAGAAAGGAGTGATGTTTAAGGAATAATAGAAAAGTTGTAACAGGTACATAGGAAAACAGACGAGTGTGGGATGCTTGTTTGCATCTCGTTCTCGTCGCTCAAGCAAAACAGACGGCAACTGTTGCTACTAGAAGCATTATGAGCGGGAATAGGGAGAAGTAGCCACTCTACACACTTAGACCTACCTACATAGAGTATAAGTAATAAGCTTATTTTGCAAGTCAAATAGAAGATGTCCCGTTATCACTCAAAAACAATCAAACGGAAGCCTAGTTAAGACCTAGGTAATTGTTTTTATTTATAGTTTAGTTTTTAGTCAGTATATTTATTTATGTTTTATCTTATATTTTTATGTTAATAAGATTTCAAGGTATGTACATTTTTTTTAAATAATAAATAAATATCAAATTTCTATATATCGTTTTTCTAAAAGATTTCTGTTTCAGAACCATAGAGGATTATTTGTCCCGACTATAGGTAGGGTCCTATCTTATTTCGTTCCAGTTCATTAACGTATAATTAGTTAAGCTCAGTTCAATTCAATTTATGAATGAATCTATTCACAATTATAAATAGTCTCGCGCTAACAATGACCTGGATCCGTGCTCCATTATTACGCTAAATTAATTCCACAGTTTTCTCAGCTTTAATTGCCAATTTGTAGGTACTTTCCCACACTTTTTGCCAATTGAGACGAGGTGTTCGTGCTATTGACATTTTCTTACAGCAACAGTACTACGGAATCACAAATGGTTGAATTTGACCAGCAGAAGTGACTAAGCGTTTGAGGTGTTCAAAATGAGGTCAACACATTTCTATTGTCAAGAGAATAAGAGCGCGTGCAGGTCATTTTGAACACTTCAAACGCTTAGCCACTTTTGCTGCTGACTGTACATACTGTTTTAACTAACTGAAACTCTGAGCTGAAACTGAAGTAAGACTGACTATATTAAGTAATTAAAAAGGGACGAATAGTATGTGAGACTGTCACGGCAAGCATGTTCTAGGTCTACAGAACAAAGAAAAAGCGTCGATATAGGTCGATACACAAGAGTTGGTGTGAGCTTTGTACTCAACTGTCAAGATTTATATAGACATATGGCGGCAAATCTCATGATTCGCTGTACATTTGGGCCGCTACATAAGCATTTGACAACCTCATAAGAAATAGTTTCACAATAAGGTGACATTTTTTATTATTCTGGTATACTATATATAAACCTTGCAATATATAGACATACAATACATATAGACATATTAATTGATTAGAAGCGAGCAACTCACGTTCAAGTCGAATACTGCTCAACATGTTCACATTTAGACAGGTACAAATAAATGCACTAGCCAAGATTTGAACCCGACACCTCCAGCTTTGTAGGCACGGTGACTACCGACTAAGCTAAGAGGCCGTTTACTGTAAGAGATATAATAATAGTATGGCTGGCTACGAAAACTAGTATGTAATACAAGATGGTAATAATCCACATTCCGTAGGATGATGGTATATTAATAATAATGATTGTGATGACAATCCGGCAGCTAGTTGCATCACTCCGACTCGCTCTACAATACTGTTTATATTGGCATTTATGAAACCTGTATCATCAATTAAGATCCCTTTAGTTCCAGGATTAAATGTATGAATAGGCGCGATACATTCTTGTATTTCACTTAAATAATTTACGATAAAATTCTGACCACATTCAGTACACCATGAGTGGTGACGTTGACGTTTTCGATAACAGGTATCGAGTTTACTATCTGTGCATCTCTTTCGCACTAAAATAGTACAAGCGAGGTGCACAGATAGTAAAGTCGATACTCGTTATCGAAAACCTCAATGTCACAACTCATGGCAAGGGTACTGAGCCCTGAGTATAAGTTTTTAACGTAATACACTTTACCATCGCGTTCGTGTTTCCCATATAAATAACATTATCACTTACGCGTTCGAGACGTTTTTTTACGTCAAAAGAAACTACACTAGAGCCTCATAACTTTCATATAGCACAGTCGCCATCAGATATCAGAGCTGTGGATATTTGTGACCAGGTGGTCACAAATATCTGAACAAGCACTTTATCGTCTTGAAAATCGAGGCGTAGTTTGATTTAAGGAATATGTTATTACAAAAATGAATATGAAACATCAATGAATTATAAAACAGATTTGGTTATTAGTAACCGCGGGCTAGAAACGCAAGTGTGCTCACGTACTAGTTATATAATGCTATAATACCTATAACTAGTACGTGGGCATATGTTTATGTAGTGATACTATTCTATACTATCACTACCTAATAACCTATAAGTACATTCATAGATTGACAGTTGGCACGAAGTTCACCGGGTCAGCTAGTTTACATATAATTAATTTCTTAATCTATACATAATTGTAGTTGTTTATTAAAAAAATATTACGCGATATTTAATACGTTAAGTTATTCACGATTAAACTGGTATAAGTAATAACAATGATAATCTTTAAGTAGCGCTTTTAAGGAAAACACAGGAAAACACTGATTAAGTTTCACAATATGACAGGCTCATAAATAAATGACGACGTATTAATCGAGATTAAATTACGCAGTGTTGTATCGGAAATCCCTTACTTATTTATAAATAAGACATATTGTTTAGAAGTTATTACAATTCTAACGAACAATCATTTCAAAACGAAATTCTAAACTACCTTCGATAATTTACGTCGTAGTGCTCAACATGCGAATGTCCACGAGTGCCCATGAATACCCGTAAATGCCTACGATTACCCACGATTGCCCCCTAATGTCCACGAATACTCACGACTAGCCACGAATGCTCACTAGTACCCAATAGTTCACACCTGACATTTAACTTCACTAACGGGAAAATATAGGTTTAATTATTATACTAAAATTCGTTGTAGTCGGTTTTTATTTTCAGAAAATTATTTTACGTAAAATGTTTACATAATTACCACTACGTTATCATATACCACTCCATTCTGCATATTATTATTACTTATGAGTCTAACAAAAAGTCAAGTTACTTATATTATGAATTATCACAAAATCCACTTAAATAGTTGTACAAAACAAAACTTTTTACTAAAAGCAACCTTGATAAGTTTTTAAGATTATAAAAAACGCATTTGAGTTTCATTAAATACCACTATTTTTAAATTTAATGATTTCCCGGTTAAAAGAACTATTTTATTTATAGTATTCTGTTCTTTTTTGCTGAAATGCATTTACTAATGATCATTAAAACATTTTCAAGGCTATGTTGTCTAATTTGTTGTCTAAAAGGAAATATCTGTTAGAATTTTTTGTACTGTTATCATTAATGATAGTTTTTTAAGTTGAAAATCATCTTTTAAGAATTGAGGCCGATTTTGATATTAAAGCTTACATATGAGTATTGGCTATTAAATATTGGAGGCTTCTGGTCCCTACCTTAGTTTCGTTAAAGCTAGTAACCTTACCAACTTTCTTAATAATATTAAAAAAAAAAACAATATTTCTAGCTAAACAGTGTAGAATAAAATATAATAGAATAGAAATTATTTTATTCGTAAAACACATACTATTTAAACAAATGTATGTACTAATAATGTACTACTTAGTGTGTAGACTTTTCAGGATTATATAAATCAAACCTCACCTAATATAAGGTAGAGGCACCAATGATGGACTTTAGTCCATAGAAAAAGAAAATTCCAGTTATCGAATTATGGACAGGTTTCGGTAATTTTTATGGTCTATAATATAAGGTAGAGGCACCAATGTTCGTATGATTGACAGTTGATTGGCGTAACATATTATGTATAGGCCTCATTTCTTTTCAATGGGAGTAAACGTCCATAATTGGTCCTTGTCCATTATAGATGCCTTTACCTATTACAGGATGATGCCTTAAAAATCCTGAAAGTTATAATTTTTCAGAAAACAACACGTGTTTCGATAATATAAATTATGCTAAATGATGACTTCTAATGCAAAATTTTATCCCAGATGAGGGTAACTCATTTCAGTTAGCATTTTCCCACAAATCGAAGTGAAGTAAGTGATTTTAATGATTTCATTAATTACTTGATCATAAATTAATAAAGATTCCATTGATATTGAGTATTGTTTTGTTAATTGCCTTGAGAAGTAGGCTCGCGGTCATTTACATAAGTTTACACGTAAGTGCAGTGACACCAATACATTTTTTTTATGACATAGGCGGCAAACTGCTGGTAAGCAGTTACCGTCGCCCATGGGCACCCGCAACACCAGTGGAGTTACGAGCGCGTTGCCGGCCTTTAAGGGGGGTTGGAGCTCAGGGAACCCTACTCACCATCAGGAACACAACACTACCTACCTGAAAGGTAGCAGTGCTATTATGGCTGTGGTCTTCTGTAAGGAGGAGTTACTTCCCCAGTTGGGCTGCCCCAGATTCAAGCGTGATGGTCATCGCTGTGCCCTACCTCTCATTGTTGGACGTAGTTTAAGGACATATCCGGGTCAATTGGTTGTGGATTGGAAGACTTGCGACGTGACATCACAGTGACGGCTCTAAAAACTTCACAAACTTTCGGTTGGGAACCATATACGTTAATTTCGGATTCATCTTTGCCTTTCACTCTCATGACGCCTTAATGGGAGTAAAAGACATAGATGCTCGATATATACGAACTTCGATTTTCGCGGTACCGGACCAGTTACCTACAAACCTCAAGTCTTAAATATACTTAGTATAGGTGAAAAACTTAGCTAATGACCATGTTTAAGGTCTATGTAGTAGTGCAGATAATTAATATGGAACTTACATGGATGTACACACACATTACTACTACATAGGCCAGTTGTTTTAGCTCAGTTTTTTTCAGTGTGCGTACTCTGTATTGCATTAATCAATTTATTATTTTCTTTTTATTTTGTATTATAATCTAATTGTGATAGTTTCCAATTAGTGTATTTTTGGTGTTGATTTTATTTTTGACATGTGTTTTTTTGACATTAAAGGATTTGAATTGAAATTGAAGTATCAGTAAGTATGTGCGATCGTGGCCTTACTGCGCCGTGTCTTCACCAAGGGGTCGCAACGGAAGATCAGCGCTGGTGTTGCCAGCATTACGCTGAGTTGCGACCCTTTCATAACAAGTCGTTTATATGTCCAAATTGTACTTTGTGTTTTTATCTGTATTTGTATTTGTCATGAATAAACTATTTATATTTCTATCTAAACTCTACCACTGCGAGCGTCTTTTTAAACTAGACAGTGATTGTTTAGTATTCTCGGTTGCACCGAGTCAATGGTCATCTCACTCACGGCCCACCAATTACTCAACCTTGGCCGACAGCCGTAAGAACCGTAAGAACGATTTTTGAACCTGACCCACTTCGGCCCCACAAAAAACAAACGCTGACAATGAACGAGTCTTGTGCGGAACATAGACAAGCGTGCAGTCGCATTTAATATAAAGCTTGTACAGTCGCCATCAGATATATCGGAGCTGTGGAGGTGGTCACAAATATCGGAACATGCACGTTATCGCCTTGACAATAGAGGCGTTGTTCCGATATTTGTGACCACCTCCACAGCTCCGATATATCTGATGGCGACTGTAGAGTTAAAAGCTAGTGAGGAGCTCGGAAAGTCCGTTTTTATTCGTTACATGTAATTTGAATGATAAATTATTGGCTACTAATAATTTATAGTAAATTTTAATGTGTTAGTTAGTATTTTCTTCGCAGTAGTGACGTGAAAAGTTTTGTATTTCACTCGGCAGCAAAAATGTTCCCCTCTCGTGCTTTTAAACCTTCCAAACGTTTAAAATTCCACTTTTCGAACCGCCCTTTATGCTCGCGGTTCAGTTTTCCAATCTATCGCTAGCTCGGGTCTCAATATTAGCACGATCAGGTAAACACTAACTTGCTCTCTTGTATAACAAAAAACTATCGTACGGCCTGCGTGCCAGAATATTTGTGTGGTCACATATAACGTTTAAAACTACATACTTATTTGAATAATTTAATAAGTAACTAATATTAATAAAACTGATAATAAATAACGATTTAGCAGAATACGGTGAATGTGTAAGCTTATACGCGTATTACGTAACGTCAACAAATATTTTAACACGTTTTTTAAACTCACAAATTATGTATTTTACGAGCATCGCGTGTTTAAATTAAATCAATCAAGGCTCGACCTTGACAAGCATCTTGTTAGTTATATGTTTTTGCGCTAAAACTTAAGTAAAGTAGTCCACAGATCAAGTAATTCATACATAGAATATTGTTTTATAGTAGTGTTTACTATTGGTGGTAACTTAAGTGATCAAAGCATTGTATTTTATGCTCAAAATATTTAAATATTTATTAGTATGTTATCGTGGCGCGGCGTAATTATTGAAAATTATGGTATGGTATCTGGTATATGGTAATTATCTATTATTATTTAATGTACACACTAATGTGAATAAATATCTAGAAAATCAATATAAAAAATATTATTTAAATCAGAGGTTCCCATACTTTTTTTTCTCGTGGACCTCTTTCAAAATTTTACTGGTTTCGGTGGACCCCCTTGCTGCTACATTTCTACTACATACCCATAAGTCGTCAGCCAACGTAGACCCCCATCGAGCGTCCAGTGGACCCCTGGGGGTCCACCTGGACCACTTTGGGAATCACTGATTTAAATGATCTGCGAAAAGCATGCACCTAAAATACTTTCTTACATGTTTACGCGAAAGAGATTTGCAAAGAAAAAATGGGTTAATTATTCGTTAAAATACAATGTGTAGTTGAACTTCTGTTTAGTTTATTGAGGCATAAATTGCACATGGCATTTATATATATACTGACATTTAATTTCCGAACGGTTTTGTAATAATGTTAGATTAATTATTATTTAGTTATCTTATTTGCTATGTTACATATTAATTTAAATGTAAGTATAAATCATAAAATGTAAAATGATCCAGGTTAGTCGATAAACAAAAGAATTTGAATTATAAAACACAAAATTCAAGAGAACCTATTATATTTAAACATCAAGAAATAAATTATATATAAATTGCCGAAACTAAATACTAATTGTATGAAAACTAAAATAATTTTAACTTAAATGTAAATCAAAGACTGTATGATCAAATTATACAACAAATCTAGTCCACAGTTTTCCGTGTTCCGGCGCTAGGTCATTCACCGCTCAACGCAATTCGCGAAGTTGCTCCACTTGCATAACAATGACGTGAGATAATTATCAATCAATGTAAATCGATAGTAACAAGATACAATACAACTTTATTAAAAAATCGATTCTAATTCTGTGAGACAGGCGACTTAAATAAATGATAATAAATAATATAAATAAATATTTCGGGACAATCTTACACAAATTGACCTTGTCGTACGGTAAGCTCAGTAAGGCTTGTGTTGTAGGTACTAGACGACGATATATATAATAGATAGATACATATAAATACTTAAATACATAGAAAACACCCATGACTCGGGAACAAATATCTGTGCTCATCACACAAATAAATGCCCTGACTCGGAATCGGACCATCGGCTTCATACGCAGGGTCACTAGCCACTAGGCCAGACCGGTCGTTAAAATATTGTAGACAAAAGTACCTCAGCACTCGCATCGCATACAATTAAAAAGCAATTTAATTTTACATGGCCTACACCATATGGCAACATCATTGTTATTGGCATAACCGGTCTACGGAGGCGCAGGTCCTAGAGCTACGGAGACCGCTTATCATTGGATGGGCTGTATGTATCTTTGCCCCAATGTGACATAAAAACTCTATTGATACAGACTCTAATCCAATTAACAATAACAAATTCTTTAGAACGAGCCATATGACAGTACATATTGACACAAAACACCGACAGAGGACTACTCGTAGTCTCGTGTTGAAAATATCAAATTTTCATCAAATATCGTGACAATTGTCAAGAGCTCTTTACCAAACTACAATTGAATGACGATAAAATATGTTATATTCTATTAAAGAATGTTATGTTGGTGCCAAACAAGAATACACTCCACCCAATGAGAAGCGGTAATTGTAACCTATTACTACAAATTCGGTAAATCTGTTTTTACGCTTTTCGTATTCCGTTTAATTTCTGTAACTGTCTTTCTATTTAATTAATGTAATTGATGTGATTAGCATTGTGATACAACGAGGAAATGCCGCCAGCATCCTTTGAACAATGCCTCAAGGGCCTTTTTTTAGATTTTATACTATAATTAGTTAAGTACTTGTCATTATCATAATACGATTGTAATTTCTGTAAATAAATATAATAATAAATAAATAAATATTTCGGGACAATCTTACACAAATCGACCTAGTAAGTAAGCTCAGTAAGGCTTGTGTTGTAGGTACTAGACGACAATATATATAATAGATAGATACATATACATAAATACTTAAATACATAGAAAACACCCATGGGTCATGACTCAGGGACAAATATCTGTGCTCATCACACAAATAAATGCCCTGACTGGGAATCGAACCCAGGATCATCGGCTTCATAGGCAGGGTCACTACCCACTAGGCCAAATAAATATAATAAATGTAATAAATATACTTATCTACAATGCATTTTAATAGAAATAATAAGATCAATAAAACTTTAATTCGTTTTTTCGGTCTACAGTGTATTCTAAGTGCACATTAAAATGCCCTGCGCCGGCGCCGACGTTTCGCAACCGGCCTTCGCCCGCTACGTGTCGGTGCCTAATTGCGCCTAGCGCAGCAGAAACACAACCTAAATTACTCATTTAGTTGATGATTTAATACTACATTAATCTACATAGATTTATAACCTGTGCTTAATCTTGTTTGCGTCTAGACTTCTAGGTTTTACGCTTTTAAATTAATGAAATTATGTTTGGTTCAAATGTGTGTTAAATAACTGTTTTTTTTTTAAGTTACAGTCGAGTTCATATATATATATATATTCTTTTACAATTTTACACCTCATTTCAATGAATGAAGGTGAGGCCAAAAAATTATGCAAATATAAATTTTACAGGACATTCTTACACATATTGACTGAGGCCCACGGTAAACTCAAGAAGGCTTGTGTTGTGGTTACTCAGTCAACGATATATATATAATATATGTATAATATACAAATACTTCAAAATATCTGTGCTCATCACACAAATAAATGCCCTGTCTGGGATTTGAACCCGGGATCATTGGTTTCATAGGCAGGGTCACTACTACTACTAGGCCATATCTGTCGTTATGCTTTCCAAATATTTTCTATGTGAACTCAATATGGTGGACCTTTCTTATTTTAAAATTATTTGAGTTTTGTGTAGTCCGATGTATTCCGATTGAAAAAAAAAATAAGCTTATTTAAAAAATAACTATATATGTAGAAACGTATGCAAGTGTTAAAGTATAACAAGCAAACCGGAATTTACCTAAAAATTAAATAAGTCGAAGTAATATGGCCTTCGTTGAAACCACATAGAAATTATTAACTTTTTAACACTTTCATTGCGGCATCGGGTCGATTCGACCCCATGCAAGTATGGTTAATTGCGACGTTAACTAATTGCCGCACCGATAACGGTTTTCCGCCGTTCTAATGGATGTTACTATCTGAAAACTAGAAACATCAATCAGGTTTGTATCAGCATTGCGATACAACGAGGAAATGCCGCCAGCATCCTTGGTACAATGCCTCAAGGGCCTTTTTTATATTTTATACTATAACTAGTTAAGTATTTAAACAACAAAACATAAGTACCTAATGAGGGTTTTCCGCCACCGAGTTTCTCACTAAATGGCAGCACCATGGCGAGAGGTCTAGCTCTCGTAATCCACCAATAAAAAATAATCTTATTAAACATTATTGCCATGTACTCATATAAAACATTTTTTATGGAACTTAGTATGATCTATGTATGCTAAATTTCGCCTCTTTTAAAGAGAACAATAATCTATGAAATTAAACGTTTATGCATAACTATAAAAATATACATAATTATCACCATATAACACCAACCCGCATCATAAATCATAGCATACCAGAATCTGTTTAGTAGTTCTGGCGTTACGGTGGGTCGGTGGATTTTTCAATGTTGAACTACGCTGAGTTGGGTCCATTTCGTGATGCCTTACTTCTTCTTCATCTTGTATTCTGTTTATTGTATGTGTACGTCATGAATAAATGACTTTTATCTTTTATCTTTATCTTGAACTAACGGATTTAAGATAAACTAACAAGAGTTTAAATCGCGTTAGGTGTATAGTATACACTCGAGGGTCCATTTACCTTATAGTGATGAAAACATAAGTGACTGGTCTCAGTGACGCCAGACGCTAATCACTAAGACCATACCCTTAAATTACAATGACGCTGAAAGCAGTGCACATGGATGCAACAACTTAAAAAAAAACAACAAACCCCGGCCCCCGCACAGGTAGTGTGCAATGTAGATAAATATATCATCATCATCTCGGCCATAAGACGTCCACTGACTAAACATACATAGGCCTCAGGATAATTATATAACCTTCTGGAATCAATGTGTCTACTGATAAAAACTGCATTGGAATCCGTCGCGTAGTCCATGAGATATAATAGTAGAGTAGTAATAGAGGACCATGGCCTTAGAATTGATGGCGAATGATCACGAAAATAAGCGGAAAATAGTAGAGAAATAATAAAGAGAATGGCTAAGTTCAATGCTACGCACAGTATAATAGTGTAACAAACTGCGTGTTTCTGATATTGATAATCACAGAAATGAGGAAATCTATAATTACTAAAGCTCTTGTTAAAAATCATTAAAGTAATCATAGATTAAGTGAGTATTAAATAAAGTATTTATTTTATTTTTTATTATGCAGAAACGTCTGCTAGCGAATTTCTTCGATATTTAAATCGAAAGAAAAATAGAAAAAATTGACTAGCCCAGTGCACTACCAATTGTGCTATACGAGTACCGCTTAGACTTGTAAAATTTTTCTATCTTATCCTTCGTGGTATACGTCATCATGGGTGACGTGTAGTCACATCTACCGTCAGCGTATTGAACACTTAACGGCATCGAAGTCTCAATTTACATTGAGAATTCATCGATAACAATATGCTACCCCATTCTAAATTATTTTTTATTATGCAGAAACGTATGCCAGCGAATCATAGGCTAGTGATCCAGTGGTTGTGGGTCCGAGTCCCGCTTCGAGTCAAATATGATGATGATGTATGTATGTATTTGTTTATTGATCTAAAAACAAATCAAATTATTTTTTACGAAATATCTTGATTTGCTTTGATTTTTAAGTAGTAACACTATATAAAATCCCGTCTCAAACGCCAGAGATCCTCGCCGCTTTTTCTTAAGTAATAATATGTCATCTATTTAAAGTTTTATTTGTTTATTATATAAATCGGTAGCTGACTAGCCACAACACAAGCCTTCTTGAGCTCACCGTGGGGCTCAGTTAATTTGTGTAAGAATGTCCTGTAATATCTATTTATTTATGTGTGCTGTTTATTGTCGTTCCCCTTTTCTGTGTTTAAACAACTTCTGTTTGTTAGAAGTGGACAAAATTTAGCTATTCCATATTTGATGTATAATTTCATTAATATTTAGTTGCTTACACCCCTCATAATTCAAGTTTATGTAGAAATAGATGACATAAACTAGAAAAGGCAAGTTAATGTGTTCGGTCAACTGTCATGCAAAAAAAATCTCGTCTGCATATATTAGTGGACAATGATTTCCGAAATTTAAACGATCAACTCAAACCACCCTTATACCAAATTTCATCTAAATCGGCTTGTCTGTTAGCTACAGGTAACAGACAAACTTAAGCATTGATAACAATTATTAATGGATATACATAATACGGGTATAGGTCAGTAAACCTATTAAGACAGTAATAAAAGTTACATAATTACTATTTCTAACAAAAAAGGCTGTATAAAACCCAAATGGCAAAGCGATCACGATAATTTATACTAATTTTATGCCACTACAATACTATGGAATTTTCGCCAAATACTTCCTGATCCGTTTGGACATATTTTTAGTTACCAAAAATATAACATACGATTTTGAACTTTATGCAAACGTGTATACGGTTGATGATAAAAGCTGTTTCAAAATCGATGTCCATAATTTTACACTAGGCCAACAATTATACAAGTTTTAAATCGACTAGTATTATGCATTAATAATAAATAAAACCAGTTCTTTATTAAATCTAAGCAGGTGTGTGTTTAAAATGATTAGTCTAGATTTTTCTCTCTTAATAATTGGTGAGGATCGTTGTGATTCGTCAATTCTGCATTAGCTGCACAATACTGAGTTAGTTCACTGCATAATAAGCTAACGATATTACACACTAAACAACGTTAAATAACAAAAAACAAAAAATATATTCTTAAGACATCTTCGCCATTTTAAGCCTCTGAAGCCCCATTTAGACCATGAAGCACTTGTATACGATTTTCATTACATTGCGGGGTTATATAAAGCGACCGAATTTGTCGTACGCCCATAGCCCGCAATGTAATGAAAATCATATACAAATTCTTGCCTGGTCTAAATGGGGCTTTAAAGAGACTCGGAGCACCATGGTCTCAAATGTCATGTCACAATTAATAATTAACATGTACCTAACTAATACATGCCTTAACTAAACCATAAATGCATTTGTCACTGTTAAACCACAAATATTAACTCACTCATATGTGGTTTGGTAACTAATTAATTGACAAGTTTCGTTACAAGTGACATGTCATTCACGACTTGCGCGTGTTAGATATCATTACATGGACAATTGAACAGAAAGTAATACTATGCTTAAGAGTATAACTTTACAAGATATGACAGCATTACGACAGAATAACATTTGTATGTCTTTCCCGTACACGGGACAATGGTGTTCCAGACATTTGGGAGGCGTACGCGGAGCCGGATCGAGCCAACGCGCAGAGGCCCTTTTGACAATTTAATGAAATGTAAGGGGTACACTAAGCGGATGTTGCCTCTGTCCGTATCATGCGACGCGCACAGAGACAGCACAGCACCCGCCATGGGATAAGGACTATTGAGTTTTGATGGAATCTTGAATGTACTTGTCTATTGGGTGAAAATAATAGACTAGCTACTGGCCTATTGGATAAAAGAACTGGACGCCTGCCTAATAAAATGGTATACAATTTTATTTCCGGCAAACGGTGACTCGCCCTATGCGAGATGGTCCCCCACAAAGAGCGACATCAAACATGGCTCAAGGGCAACAGCAATTATGAATCACTTATTATGAAAGTAGAATTAAGAAGTGACACCTGCTCTGTCATATTAGTGGTAGCGTGTACAATTTCAATTCATCAATCATCTGCCTATTATCCACTGCTGCACATCGGGCTCCTCCATTTCACGCTATCGCATACGATCCTCGGCCACTCTGGCTCAACGCCTGCCATGTATACAATTTACTTCAGCCGATAAGCCTGGCATATGATTGGCGCGACAGTATCCCGCGGCGACATAGACTACCCGTCCTATTCTAATTATAATAAATTAAAAAGAACGGATAATCTATCTCCATGTGCTGACGGTGATTTCTTCACACAATTTTTTGCATCATGGTTAATTAAGGTACCTACCAATTATTTGTTCATACGTGTTCGAATGTCCTTTATACGACGCCCAGATTTAATATTTACAATCGTAGCTTATAAAATTATCTGCAACCACGAAGAAGGTTTATGCGAATCTCAAGGAGAATCGATATTACTAAACCTTTAATTATTCACAGTTAAAATGGTAAACATATCAAGTACATACACATTGACAACCAAAACCAATTCCTACAGCATTCTTCAGTTTAATTAATTAATAAATAGAATTCCATTTTTTACTAAATTAAACTGAACTTTGTCACAGTCAATAATCTTAATGAATCATCGTTTTTAGGGTGCTGTGAGAAAAGGACCCTATTACTAAGACTTAACTGTCCGTCTGCCTGTCTGTCTGTATCTCATAACCCACTAACCCGTATGCAGGCTGTATCTCATAACCCACTAACCCAGGTTATTTTGACATTTGAAATTTTCACAGATAATGTATTTTTTACGGTTATAACAAATACTAAAATATAATAAAATGTATTTAAGTAGAGCTCCCATATAAAAAGCGAGTGGTATTACTATGTTGTGCTCGATATTAGTAGCAACTGGTACTTGGCCTTTTTTTTATGCTGCAATTTCTTGTATATTAAATTATGAAATAAAAATATTATCATACACTTAGGTAAAAACTCAGCTTCGACCTTTGTCTCCTGTCATTGGAGTCTGTCATTTATGTCAAAAGAGATATTTTTTTTACAAATTTTCATGCATATAATAAATGTAATTCCTGAACAACACACACGTACACCGTTCCCAAATTGAGACATGTGACGTATGTAAAGATCCCTACGTCGGTAGCTGTATTTTCCTGTGGAAATGCGGAAGTTGAGACAGTGAACTTATGCATTCGTTACACGCACATGCGTCGTGCTGAGACGGTGAAAAGGAAGTCAAATAACAATCACACCATATCTAATAAGCTTTGCATTCTTTAAAGTATTAACCCATGGATGACTTGATTGTGTGGCTGTTTGATTTATTTAACACCACAACGGTGGCAAACAGCATACGACCCGTGTGATGGTTAGCAATCACCGTCCATATTCATATTCACATCCACGTTGCCTACCCTTACCCTCTGAGTTTTCTGGCGACCTAAACCCACCGACCGGCTGGAACACAACACTAGAGTAGGGTTCAGTGCTAATTCGTTGTGTTTTCTGTGGTAATAATTATTATTACCAAGATAACTCGCGTCGACTTAATATGCAGGAACTGAAATTATTATTATTGTATAAAATTGCCAATTACGAGGTTTCTGTACCATTAATATCTAATGCAAACTGTTGGATACGACGCCATATTTTATATTTTTTCTAATATGGACCTAAAAGACCGATTGATACAAAAAAAATTAACTTTTGTGGATAGTTATATAACGGTATATATTAATGCAAGGTTTACTTTTATCACATAGGGAAGGAGCTGAGCTTATATTAAATAAAACCAAATATTAAGTTTTACAATCCTTGATTTGTGAATGTCTATAGAAAAAAATCGAACGTCTCTCTGTATGTATGACCCATATGCGCGTCGCACAACACATAAGTTATTTTATTATTTTTTTATACAAGACTGACCAGCGTTTGACCTAAGTCACACCTGATGGTAAGTGTATATGAGGTCGAGGGTGTAGCACGCAGGCTCAGCGACAGCCTATTCACTCTTGCCTTGAAAAGATACCAAATTATATATTTCTGGAAATACAGACGAAGGGAGCGCATTTCATTCCTTAGCAGTCCGCATTAGGAAGGTAGAGCGAGCGAGGCGAATCGCCACGTGCGAATGAATTAACCTCCCCACACCTGGACGTCCGGTTGTGGAACGGAGATGGCACTCTCCAAAATGTATCCAGTGAAATACAGAGAAACTAGCAACCCTGACGCTAGCCTCGACGGTGCTCAAGGCTTTGTAACGTTACTTATTCAGGATCGCCAATGAGTCTGCGAGTTCGGTGCTCTATTGTATCCAAAGTGGCCAGCTGATACTTGGCAGACCCGTTCCAAAGGCGGCAAGAGTACTCCATACACGAGTTATTACTGTTATCAGGAACTCAGTGGACTTAAGTTCCTACGATGACCGTCATGATAAAAGTAAATATGACCTCTAGGAAGTACATTTGCTATTAAAAATCATTATACCATCATGCACTATTATAATTAGGTCTGACTCAATAATTACTTAATATTACACACGTAAAGTAACAAATATATGCAGTCGTAAAACTAACTCTATATCTATGGTGTTAAGGTGCATCAAAATTTTTGTTTATGTTGGTTTTTCATATCGCACGCAATGCCAAAACTTGGAGGTCGCGACGAGGCTACATGTAAGTTCAAGATCTTTTATCAGCTTATGTTAAAGTACATTTTGTTCTTATTCTCTTTTTTGTGGACTTTGATGCGATGGCTGAGGCGATTGTAGTGACATGTGGTGTGCCTGTGATGTTTCTGAGCAACGAGCGATAATTATTAAAAAAAAAAACGTTTACCGGACTACCGGGCATGTCTGCGGCAGCAGCGTTCTTACGGAGCATTGGAGCTTACTCCTCAGATATACAATCCGCCTGCCAAGCGTAGCGATAATTTGGTAATAACGTTTTAATAATTACGCACTTATTAACAGTCAACGGACTGTTTATAACTGATCATTGTGTACTTATGTACATTCTAGATTCTAGAGGCTTAGGGTGGAAAGGATGGACCAGCTACTTGGCTATTGGATAAAAAAACCGGACGTCTGTCTAATAAAATGGTATTCAATTTTATTTCCGGTAGACGGTGACTCGTCCTGTGTAAGATGGGACCCCATAAAAAGCGACATCAAAGATGGCTCTTGGGCAACACCGGTGCAAAAGGCTAAGGGTAGAGAGATGTCACTAGACTTTAAACATATAGCCAACTCGCCACTTAGGTTTCCACATCAACCCTCGAGAACGCACTACCCTAATTAATATTATTAATGTCTACGAAACTCGAGCATAATAATTGCATATTCTTAAAAGCTGTTTATACGTTACAGATTTACCGAACTTTTTTGATAATAACTAAAGGCCCTACGTCCTACAAGAAGGCCATCAACTTTCGTTTCGTACCTAATTGTTTTTATGTGATTTTCAGTTCCGGCAATTAAGAACTAAAAATAAGCCAATTTGATAAACTTTGATACCTATATTTTTAATTAATTAACCTGGTATCTTGGCTATATTTGGCAAGCACGTGTAATTATTATCTTGAACTTATATAATTATTCAGTATCAATAAAAACTCACAACAGTTTTGTATAACATAAACTGTGTGAAATAAAAATGTAAATCGGTAGTTTCGGTATTAAGAGCTATAAAAAATTGCTTAGGTATTTAGGTAATTAATCGTATGAATAACTGTAATGGTTAATACTCAAATAAGAAAATCAACTCGTACGTCTCGATTTATTTCCTAAAACTGTAGAATACTTGATTTTTTGTATATTTTGCCACTTATGAGTCCGCGGCAAGCTTTAAGATCTCTTGAAGCGTATTGCACGTTAGTCGGGACGTGCTCACCATTTTAAGTGAATAGACTAGTTGGCATCGAACTCTGCAAGAAGGACATACCTATTCTCTAATATTTTTGTATTTTAACGCAAAGTATTACATTGCTTATTTTCATAATATAATTTAAATTACACATATTTATGATTGTCTTGTTTTCCATTGGATATCTTGTGACATAGAGTCCTACTAAGCTGCCAGACCTTGTTGTTTACGGAATCTTCCCTATTAATATTAATTAATTATATCTTTTTCAATCTTCATTGCACAATTCTCCATCAGACAACCTAAGGACCTAACGGAAAGATTAGTAGGTGCAAGCTAATCTTTTTTTAATTTTCAGCTATGAAGGCAGGTTAAAATGCCTAAAGTTCTACATAAAGGACATTTCATTTTAAAACTCCAGCACCTAAATTATAATACATTTATTTACAGAAATTACAATCGTATTATGATAACTACAAGTACTTAACTAATTACAGTATAAAATCTAAAAAAGGCCCTTGAGGCATTGCACCAAGGATGCTGGCGGCATTTCCTCGTTGTATCGCAATGCTGATACGTTGTGCGAGGAAGCCGCCAGCTCTTCGGTCACCAGTTACATCAACCAGACGCTTCGCAATTTCTGCAAAAAAAGGTTGTGCGCGCTGGGACCCCGTGGACCTAGCGTCTCTACACCAAACCGTACAAAATGGTACTCTCTGCCCAGGCTTTTATATTTGTTACGTTTAAATGAGCACCTAAATCAATCTAAAAACTAGAACTTATTTGAGAATAAAGATTTTATTAAAACCGGAACTATCGTTTAAATTATTGATCTTGTAAATGCTTTGATACAATTAAATGCAATAACAAACTTAATATATTCAGCGCCACCCATTGCGTATAAAAACATGCGTCCACAGTGTAATTTATAAAACGTCTTATCTCTTATGTTAATGAATGTCGATAAAGTCATTTGACTTTCAGATTGTGCGTAACGGTGCGTGACAATTGTCAAAATAGACAGATTAGTCGAAAGGTCGTAACGCGTGCTCGGCCTAATTTGACTTGTTAATAAATTTATAGCCATTCATGAAATAAAAACTTATAAAAGTTATATTATGTCAAACTGAAACTAACATAAATCAGCCCAAAAGAGGCTGGCGGCATGCCCTAGTTGAATAGATATACCTGGTGTGGCCTGATAGAAGCAATAACTTTAGGGATCGCTTCTACACTACGAACGTAGTAACATTAGTTATACATTTTTTTTACAACTTTAAAAATTGTGTAATACTTGGGATGCGTATGCATATTACTTGGGATATTTTCGAACAAAATAAATATTATTTTCAATTAACATCATCCAATAGTCTACTACTTGACATTTACTATTAGCCTACAAACTTCATAGTTTTCACATTGATTGAAAAATATTTAATAACGAATATTAAGTAAACAATAAATTATTTTCAAAAGTCGTAAAACAAATGTTGCTACGTTTGCGTAGTACAGTGCCTAAAGTTATTGCTCTTATTACAGGCCACACCCGATATAGGTTAATTTGTTTATTTTAAAATGGATCGCTAAACTTAAATGGCAATGGCAGCGCACCAAAAAGATCTACTGTTATTTAATTGCTTCACAAAAAGAGACAGATTTCTGCGTTTTTATCAATTGAAAGTCGATAGATACTTTGATTACTTTGTACAAAGAGTACACAGGATGGCCGATATTTTTGTTTAAGTTACAAATGATGCTGATTGTACATTGCCAGTTGACTGTACAGGGCAGGTGACTTGAGCCGAAAACCTTGCGGCCACTCACTTCCGACGCTCACACCGTCGCAGCCAAGGCGACTGCCAAATTACACGTCTACTCAGGTCCCTGCAAACCGACGACCGTGTGCTGATTGCAGTAACATTAGCGATTTGATTAGCGATAAAAATAAAGCTGTCAGTAGCGCCGAATAGTTATTCTAACTCAATACACGGAGCAGTGGCGGCGCGATAATATTTGACTTAGACGGAGCCAATCCCTTCCCTTTTCTTCGCTTAGTGCAGGTGACTGGAACCGGCTTTTATGGATGCACCGCCGCTGAAACGTAGGATAGACCTTTGACAATAAATGAATATTTTGGGACAGTCTTACACAAATCGATTATGCAAGGATAGGACAAACGCCCGTCATTTCGAAAATATAACCCTGTTCCGTACAGCAGAGACTTCCTTATTTTATGATGTTAAAATATTTTGGAAGAACAGTATACCAATGTCAACGATTACATATGCCCCTATGATGTCGTAGACTGTGAACGGACTTTTTGAACGCATAAATGGGTCCTAAATTCATATCGTTATAGCCTCACAACTGAAAATGTAGAAATAAATTTGGTCATTCCATTTTATTGGCGAAAGTAAATTTCGGAATGTCAATCATAAATTAATTTGTCACTGGATATAAATTATGGTCCAGTAAATGTATCAAATACAATTTTTTTATTAACATAAGGAAGTCTCTGCTGTACGGAACAGGGTTATATTTTCGAAATGACGGGCGTTTGTCCTATCCTTGAATTTATGGCATTATAAATCCTCGTGCCATTTATCATAATCTATGGAGGAAGGTGGCTGAAAGTAGTTCAAAATGATCATACAAAAAATCAAATCAATCGCTCAGTGTACCCCTTGCATTTCATTAAATTGTCGAAAGGGCCTCTGCGCATTGATTCCGGCTCCGCATACCCCTCCCAAATGTCCAATGCGTATTGACTCCGGCTCCGCAATTTCCCATATCCCTCAAAAATGCCCGGAACACCATTGTTCCGTGTATGCGAAAGACATAGGTACCTACAATAGCAAAACGCGACTTACAAACTTATACTGGCCCACCGGTCTGGTCCATATTTTGCGCCTATTTCAGTCTGTGGGTGTACTTGTAATTAAACGTACCCGTTTTATAAGCGTTAGCAGCGTTTTATAAGACTATTTCTTTCACTTGTCCTTAGTCCACTTAACTTATCAGAAGTTTGGTGAAGTAAAGATTTATTTATCGATCGGATCTTATACAGATTTCCTATTTGGAAATAGCTTACTAACCGGAACGGTGCTGGCAATTTGATAAAAGATAAATCGTTGTCTGCGTCCATGAAAATTACCTCATATTACGTTGATTTAGATACATACCCCAGGCAGGGTATAGTAAGATATTTAATAGTTTATAATATATATTCTGACTTTATAACGTAGCTTCAATATAATATAACAGCTTAAGATAACTAAAATTAAGTATGAAGCAAAATCAAGTATTTTTTTGTGTAACTTTATTGTGTTTTAAAGACCTTTCAAAAACTATTTATTTATAAACATGTAACAAACTTAAATCGACATAAAAGTAATCTTAAATAACGTATAAATAATATGTCTATACAAAATAAAACTATAAGTAAAATAAACCACTCCGAGCCGCTCAGAATGCAAAGCTGCCCATCACGCTCGCTGCGTTGCCGCGTTGAATCGCAATGGACAACCTATACAGCAGAAACGACCCGGAGCGTGCGTCAAGACCCCTCTCCTGTAGAATAACTTTCTCAAAAAAAAAATAACTTGTATTTAAATATTCTAAATATTACAAACAAATTATTTGATGTTACGCTTTGGGTCAATGTATCATATTAATATTCATATACTTAATCTTAATAATGTCAAAATGTTAACATTCGCTGCCACCCCTCCAAATGTATGGAAATGAACGCACATGTTAGATGTCAAAATGTTAATTGCCATTTGCTTTGGCGACAGTTCTGGCCTAGTGGGTAGTGACCCTGCCTATGAAGCCGATGGTCCTGGGTTCAAACTGCTAAGGGCATTTATTCGTGTGATGAGCACAAATATTTGTTCCTTAGTCATGGGTGTTTTATACATATATGTATTTGTATATTACATATTATATCGTTGGCTGACCCACAACACAAGCCTTCTTCAGCTTACCGTATCGTAGGGCTGGGCCAATTTGTGTAAGAAAGTCCTGTAATATGTATTTATTTATACCGGGTGTGGCCTGTAATAAGAGCATTAACTTTAGGCATAGTTTCTACACCACAAACGTAGCAACATTTGTTCTAGAACTTTTGAAAATATCTTATAGTTTAATAAATATTAATAAAAAAAGATTTTCCAAGCTAGCAATGTATTGCGAAAACTATGAGGTTTGTAGGCTGACAGTAAACGTCAACTAGACTATTGGATGCTGTTCATTGAAAATACAATTTAGTTTGTTCGAAAAAATCACAAGTAAAATATTACTCAATTATTTAAAGTTGTGGAACAAATGTTGTTACGTTCGTGGTGTAGAAGCGATCCCTAAAATTTTTGTTCCTATTACAGGCCACACCTGGTATTTATACTTGCTTGCCAAATTGGCAAACAAGTTAAACCAAAATACCGTAGAGTATTGCATTGTATCTGTTCTCATAGTTACTATTTACTACACGCAAACTACACGAATTTAAATTGATAGCACTCGTCGAAAAGTAGAAATCCGTCAAAAAGGTAAGGAATTAAACATACACAAAACTATCGTTAGATTCAAACATAATTGTATAGAAGCGGGTAACTCACGTTTTATAAGTCGAATATTGCTCGACATGTTTCACTCCGTAACGAGGAGCACAATCATGAGCCGTTCACAATGGCTGACTGTCAGTTACCCGCTTACAATTAGTACATTAAATATACCTACATTAATACACCATCGCGAAACCTAAACCTTATTTAACCGAGTAAATAGCTAAAATAGTTACCAGTTAGTTACTTTACTGAAGAGCTGGCGGCTTCCTCGCACAACGTATCAGCATTGCGATACAACGAGGAAATGCCGCCAGCATCCTTGGTACAATGCCTCAAGGGCCTTATTTAGATTTTATACTGTAACTAGCTAAGTACTTGTAGTTATCATAAACGATTGTAATTTCTGTAAATAAATGCCTATTAGTTACTAACCCTGGTTAACTAATATTTATTTAAAAAACCACACAAATATAAGATAAAAACATGATAAAGATACTAACTAAAAACTTAACTATAAATAAAAAATTTGACCTAGGTCCTGGTCATTAGGTAGGGTGCCCAGAAGGCTGGCCGCGTTTCCCCGCTGGATAGCAATGCTAATCCGTTGGGCGAAATAGTGGCCAGCCCTCTGGTCACCAGTTAACAGTTTGTGTTATCTCAATTTGTTACAACTAAATTATTGTTTCCTTAACAAGTCTATAGTACATGTCTTGTGATAGGTTAATTCCGTTTTACTGGTCCAGGGTCTATCATACTCAACAATTCTTCGTCCTAATATGTTCCTTTCTGCCTTTACCTTAAGGCAAGTTTTAGTTTAATTTATTTATTGCGCAGGAGCAATAGATATCAATCAAAGGATGTATACGGTACTTACACTGGAAGTATAAAAAGCCACGCCAAAATGAACTCTATTTTAAAGATGTGAAGGTTCAGATCAGTTGCAGTGAACTTCCTTAGTCTATGCCCCCGCGTAGACCGAACCCTTTATTGAATAGTAGGAACACGTTTGTTTCAGTATTTTGTTTTTATTTTGTTATTGTTTTGTTTTGATCTACTTTTTTTAAACGAAAAGTTAAATATGTTAATTTAACAAAAATATTTCAATCGGCTAGCAAAAAAAACTGTTACGGACAGTCAAAAACTAAATTATTAAAAGGAAACTTAAAATGCGCTTTGTGCTATATACTGATATGTACGCAATCTAAGTATGCATCGATATTATAATACCTAAGTATGTATATTTGATAATTAATAATATAACTTTCCTTACATTTTTTACTCTTATGGCATTCGACCACTTAGGTACAAATAAACTTTAAATTAATTACTTTAAAACGCCATGACTAACTGACATTGAACTATCGATGAAATTTTATTTTTACATTTTATACAAACTTTATTTAAAAAATAACTGTTCCGATCGTTTTATAACTTTAACCCCGTTTTTAACTTTTGGACCCGGGTATGTCCTTAAACTACGTCCAACAATGAGAGGTAGGGCACAGCGAAGTACCATCACGCTTGAATCTGGAGAAGCCCAACTGGGGAAGTACCTCCTCCTTACAGAAGACCACAGCCATAATAGCACTGCTACCTTTCAGGTATGTAGTGTTGTGTTCCTGATGGTGAATAAGGTTCCCAGAGCTCCAACCCACTTATAGGTCGGCAACGCGCTTGTGACTCCCTTGGTGTTGCGAGTGCCCATGGGCGACGGTAATTGCTTACCATCAGGCAATCCGTCTGCTCGTTTGCCACCTTTGTCATAAAAAAAAATAAAAAATAAATAAAAAAAACCCGTTGAACGCCAAGCACCACTAAAGTGGTCGCGTGATTTTGTGCTGCCACGCCACCGACCAGTAAACTGGCTATAGCAAACGCTGTCAAAGCAATTGTCCTGCTGTCAGATAACTTTTATATTGACTCTTCACTAGTAGATACGTTGGCGTACACGTCACATTTTGACGCGAGAACAAAAGCGTTCAAAAGGTTAAAGAAGCTTTGTATTTTTTTTTGTAGGATCGACACTTTTGGATTATGAATATTAATTGAACTCCATTTGTAATAGGAGTATATTATTTAGGTGGCAGTACCAATAAAAAACTCCTGACCCCTCTGTCATCTCTACTATCCCCATTTATAGCCCATCTGCCCTCGCAATCCCTATTCATCCCGTTTTACGATACCTATAAAAAAATCCAAGCATAGCATAGCAAAGCTCTAGTCACCTACATCGATTGCTGAACTAGATAGCTGTCTAGTGTGTCTAGTTGCAATCCTAAAGATAAAAATAGATGGCCTTGGAGGGTCGTCGGTCCCAACCGGTCCCGCGACTTGACACTGCGAATCTTCCGATGCAACCGCTCGTTTGTGCATGCCTAATTTATTTCAACTTTATTAACCACAGGCTAGAACGGGTACAAGGATATTTTATCCATCATATTAGCCAAGCCAAAAGGAATAATACAATTAAAACTGTTGTGAGCCATGTTACTACTACTTAGTTATAAACGGATAAACTCACGTGTAATTATATCACACTAGGCGACATGTTTCGGGTAAGCTCTGGTACTCAGAGTGAGCGATACACCCTCAACGCGATCGGTGTGTCCTGACTCGGTTTGAAGATGGGCCTAGTGCGATATAATTACACTTGAGTTTATCCGTTTGCAACTAAGTAGAAGCCAAAAGGAATGTTAGCACTCATTCTAAACACGCCTTAACGGCCATTTTGCCTTTTATAGTCAATAGAGACCCTGCCTACGAAGACTTGCGGCGTTCGAATTCTGGCCAGGGCATTTGGGATCAGAGAACTATCTTGAAGTCGGAGTTTTATAGCAAAGATAAGCTATATTTACACAAGTTTTTATTTACCTCACAATATTCTTTCAGCCTTAAATATTCTTGATATCAGTTTGAACCTTTGATCTGACATACTCTAATTTTATTAATCTATAATTAACTTATAAAACTTGACATGCTTGTAGAGTATAACTTAGTCGGTCCTAAAATTCTGTCACTGGCACATTATTTTTATTTGTGACAGAACTCTAGGACCGACTAAGTACTTTGCATTTTGACAATTTTTTTCAAACTAGCAACAAATTGTGGAGACTGTTTATATTAAAGTTCCTGCGTCGTTTAAAAAGTTCCATCGTATTAACTACACCCCAGAATATTTTTCAAAAAAAAATTTCAAAGTCATAACTCGAAAACTGTTTTTATAAGTAGACACATGGGGTACATTTTGTTAGCCCATAACTTGAGGAATCAACAAAATTTTTGGACGTGTAGATTCTAAACTTATTATAAAACCACAATATTGTCACGATACTTATCACAGTGACGTTAATAAGAAATCTTTTGCGTCTTTCATATAGATTTTCACTGTGACAAGGAACCAAGTGGCCTATATAAATCTAATTGGTTGACTGTACTTACGTTTTCGTTAATAACACCGTAAATGTTAACGGTAAATATATAACTCAAATCGTAAAAGCTACTATAATAATAAATTGGTGTGTTCGATACGTGACAAATAATTACCAGAAATACATGTTTATAAATGGACCAGGTAATGAACCCATATCATCACTGAATTACGTATTTCATTTACACGTAAATGTCCAATGCGGAAGAGAAATCCAAGTAGTTATTATTAGTAAATACGTATTTTCCTTAAGTTTAGTGACGACAACATACATCATAAACATATATCGTGTCAAGTTCTAAACAATTCAATTTCAACTTAATAATTATGATTACAAGGTCGAATCTTAATCCGTGGCAATTTATTTTTGCGGTACTTTTTGCTGGTGTTAAGAGTTCAGAATCCAATATTAAATAGGGACATATTCAAAATCTACAAATAAATAAATATTTTTCGAGCCAATCTTACACAAATCGACCTAGTCCTACGGCAAGCTCAGTAAGCCTTGTATTGTAGGTACTAGACGACGATACATATAATAGATAGATACACTAGGCTGTTACTGAACCAGCGTGCTACACCTTCGACCTCGTCGTCACTTACCATCAGGTGCGACTGAAGTCAAAGTTGGTCAGTCTTGCATAAAAAAAAAAAAAACACTTACGAGTAAATACATAGAGAACACCCATGACTCAAGAACAAATATCTGTGCTCATCACACAAATAAATGCTTTGACTGGGATTTGAACCCAGGACCAACGGCTTCATAGGCAGGGTCACTAAGTCAGACCGGTCGATAAACTAAAATTTAAAAACAAATGGAGCAATAACGAAATTTATTCATGACACGAGAGGATTATAAATCCTAGTTTTTTTACACCCTTATACATTTTATATCCTTAAAAAGTAACAAAATCCTAATTTATATGCACGCAAACTGATAAGTCTGATAACTACTGACCAAAGGCGATTGAGATAAAAAAGAATACAATGCAGACGCTGATCTACTCGTCAAAACAGGCCCGGTACCGCGAACGTCGAAGTTCGTATATTGCGGGCATCCGTCTCTTTTACTCCAATTAAGGGTGTCATGAGAGTGACAGAGACAATCGTCCGAAATTCACGAATATCGTTGTTCGCGGTAGCGCCGCAGGTTGTGGTCACTAAGGTACAGAGGCTTTAGTGTAAGTTTATTTTGACGTAAAAAACGTGTCGAACGCGTAAGTGATAATGTTATGTATATGGGTAACTCTAACGCGATGGTAAAGTAATATTACGTTAAAAACTTACACTCAGGGCTCAGAGGCTCTAGTGTAAGTTTCTTTTGACGTAAAAAAACGTCTCGAACGCGTAAGTGATAATGTTATTTATATGGGAAACTCTAACGCGATGGTAAAGTAATATTACGTTAAAAACTTACACTCAGGGCTCAGAGGCTCTAGTGTAAGTTTCTTTTGACGTAAAAACACGTCTCTAACGCGTAAGTGATAATGTTATTTATATGGGTAACTCTAACGCGATGGTAAAGTAATATTACGTTAAAAACTTACACTCAGGGCTCAGAGGCTCTAGTGTAAGTTTCTTTTGACGTAAAAAACGCGTCGAACGCGTAAGTGATAATGTTATTTATATGGGTAACTCTAACGCGATGGTAAAGTAATATTACGTTAAAAACTTACACTCAGGGCTCAGAGGCTCTAGTGTAAGTTTCTTTTGACGTAAAAACACGTCTCGAACGCGTAAGTGATAATGTTATTTATATGGGTAACTCTAACGCGATGGTAAAGTAATATTACGTTAAAAACTTACACTCAGGGCTCAGAGGCTCTAGTGTAAGTTTCTTTTGACGTAAAAACACGTCTCGAACGCGTAAGTGATAATGTTATTTATATGGGTAACTCTAACGCGATGGTAAAGTAATATTACGTTAAAAATGTACACTCAGGGCTCAGTATATAGGGACGCTACTGGATATGTATCCTGGGTATCTTGTCACTGTCTCAATAATCATACTTATGACGTCACGTGTCTATTAGGGTTGTGGTGGTGGGGTAAGTCTGCCCAATGACCCCACAAAAACTGGTCCAGAAAGGCGGATAGATAGATAGTCCTTTAACCGCGCATGAGGTTTAACGTATGACACCTTATTTTAGCCAATCACTGATGCATCAATGACAACTTTTTGACACGTTCACAGCGTTACGGGGCCGATCGACCCCCCAATAAGTATGCTTAACTACGATGTTAAGTAACTGCCGTAGCGAAGGTGTTAATAATAGCGGAAATTCGCTTATTACTATTAGATAATATAAGTTTCGGGCCTGACAAAGAAAACAAAGACACAGACAGACAAAGTTGGGACATAAAGATCGATTAGGTTCGCGTCTTTCCTGTGGACATTATAAAAGTTAAGGGTTTTAAAGCCAAACCTTTGATTCTATTAAATATCAACCCAAACCGCCGCCCCCACATTCTTACGTAATTAATACTACTTATAGCACATAAACGTAGCTTGTAATCTCAGAAGCTATTAACTATTGGCCACAGAAAAGACGATTTTCGTTTATACCGCCATATTTTTCCCGCCAGTAACTTTTTGGCCGCAATGTTACCGCACTAAATCCGAAAGAAGAATAATATATAAAGATATAGTTGAATATTAAGTAGCTACAACAGACAGTTAAAATATATCCCGAGTTAATTAAAATAGCGACGTAAATAAGAATGTCCACTCACTTAATCAAACTTAACTGTAAACCTTCGGAGTTTCCATTCCATTTTTACGTGTCGGCCACTGCTATTTGTGTTGAGTCACACACTATTGTCGGAACTGGCGGTCAAGGGAAACCCCATTAAATTACTAGAAATTAGTTAGACAGAGTTGTTATTGGTCTTTAGATCTTAATAAATCATGGGGGGAAGGGGGTCAGAAAAATTACCACTTAACAATCCCTTTTTCCAACAAACTCGACGTACACTTCAAAATTTTAATAGTGTGTCTTTGACAGTAAAGCAGCGGTTTCATTTAGTGTTTAAAAATACATATTGTGTTTCGGTTACGTCAAGATCACTGAATATCATCAAAGGAGTCTCAAAAAAGGCTAAAAACGAATACAATATTTCTGTATGACCCCTTAGTTTATTCCACTATCATTATTTCAACAGAAGATATTTGTAATTTACCCAATTAGGTACTTCTTCATTTGGAAAAAAGCCAGAGATAAATAGGTACTATTACGTTCAAGGTTAAAGACATCGTAACGTCCAAAGCGCCAAAATATGTATACATGCGCCTTACTCTCTCTATATTAAGGTAAATTTATACAAATATTATATATGTATCTATATCAATCAAGCAAAAGGAGTATAAGCAGTAATTTCGAGAAGCAGTAAGTTCGAGAATCGGAGAGCATAGATCTCCATTATCAGAGGCGGTACCGCGAACATCGAAGTTCGTATATTTCGAGCATCTTTCTCTTTTACTCCAATTAAGGTGACATGAGAGTGACAAGACAATCATCCGATATTTACGAATTTTTCGCGGTAGCGCCGCTGGCAAGAAGATTCTGGGATGTTCCGGCGGGCGGAGGCTCGGTATCAAATAAACGTGAATTAAGGCAGTGGTATTCATAATTGAACAATAATTAAAATTATGTAGAATGTAGAACTACGAATAAAGGAGAATCATAATCTATCTAAACTTCGATAATGTAATGACATGGCTCAATTGATAAAGTTATTGAACTTTTAAACTTTAAATAAGCTAACGTCCTTGGTGACTTGGTGTATCACTCTACTTTAAATTAAGGTCAAACCTCAATGCTTATGATTTCGCCAACGTTTTATGAAAATTCATATTTATACGAAATATCTTAATTTTAAACTGTCTAGAGAGGAAAAATGAACATATGTAGACATATCTTTGAAAGAATTTACCTTTTGTAAAGGTTCATAGTTAATGTATTTTTGTAATTCTCCGCTATATTTTTGGATTTTCTAATGAGAAAAGTCTCATTAGTATTTTGCGATACCTACATTATTTTCCGTATTTAAAAATATTAAAAAAAATTATGAGGAAGGGTAGGTCGATGGTTATTTTTTCTAAGGCTGGGAGAAGAGAAAAGCGATCGGGAATAAAAATTGCTACAAATTTGTTTCGCATAAAATAACGAAATCTCGTTTAATTTCATAATAAGTAGTTAAAAAAAACTTAAACATACAATTGATTATACAAATTAATGGTTCTTATGTGATATAATGTTCAATTAAAAAAATTGATTTATTCGACTGTTTTTTTTTATATATACTTACTATAAAACTACTTTTACATATAACAATTACTTACAAATTTATATCTTCTCAGCAAACACCAGAATCAAAACGCACACACGTCAAATTTCAATTGCACTTCACGTTTTTTTTTAATGTTTCCCGCGCACTCTGCGTCTGTCCGAACTTTTTTTTGTTATAGTCTATGCACAGGCGGCGGCGTTGCGCAAACTGCCAGTGCCCTCGGCCAGTAGCAATTTATATAGCGTTCAACTAGTCACTTAACAAGCATTGTACTTTGATTTGTGCTAAAAAATACTTAAAAATAGAATTACTTTTCTTAAACTATCATACTTGATGATAAATTTTAATGTTCTGTTAAACTAAAGCTATTGTGTTTTACACGGATATGCACCTTATTACAATTTTTATTACATGTCATCATGTGTAGATTAAAAAGGTCTTAATAAATTGATTAGTCTCTCATAAACCCTGCGAGGGAACAACAACTGCAACACAACACAAAATTAAATGCCTTTGTGATATGGGTTAAGTTAATTATACCTACTGCTACTAAATTCTAATTTTCAAAAAAATCTTTAACTGTTCTTTACTACCAAAATATAGTTTTATTGCAATGTTTTTTTATCATATTCTATTATGTATTATGTCCTAATTTATTTTTATTTTTTATTCGTAAACACATACTATGTACACAAAACATGAAACAGACGATAAGAGACATTACAGGAAGTGCCAAGAAATGGCCCCATCTCAGCATATTGCTAGCATGCTGCCAGCGCTGAGGCCATCAGGTGAGAGACATCACGACAGACTACAACATACAGAATAACACAAAAAAACACAATCGAAATAAAAATGTAAGACAAAGAGAACGAAAGATTAAACCGACCGACCGTTCCTGTCTTGTATTTTATAAAAAACGGTTTCACTCACATTTATCTATCACACGCGCGACATGTTTGGACAACATAAGTCTCCAGATTCATGCTGGAGCCTCCGTTCGCATTCTTTGTTCGCTTTCTTCGTTCGCATCGCCGGTACGTCACGTCCGAAAAATTCTTATTTCATAAAAAGGTAGTATGACTGACGAAAGTTTACATACAAATATTTTTCTATTCAATAAAGAAGCATTAACTTCCTAATTTAAAGGATTCTTAAAATCAGTTCATATGAAGAGTTCTGGACTAGCTAACAGTGCTAACACACATTTTAAATAAGTTTCTGTCAAACATTTAGTTATAAGTACAAGGTTTTTATGGCGACTGTAGGTATTTTTTAACACAATCATCAACTACTAATCGAGAAGATTCTAACGAGCCTAAAACCGACGTGTATGTCTTGTGTAATTTAGGAGTTGTTAAAGTTTCTCTGGCTCCAGGATCAGACAGCAACACTCTTAACTGTACATCGGTGGACTTTATGCCTTATATAATAAGGTCTACCAATGTATAGCTAGGAGTGTTGTTGACTGGTACTTACTATAATATTGCATTGTCACCGAACTTACATAAGCATGCTTGAACTCAATCGATTAAAGATATCTGCACCACAATCGAGCTGCAAGTATTAACCCGAACATACTTACATTTAAAGATAAATAAAAGCTTGTAACAGTCAAACTGCTCACCCGGGAGACCGACTTCCAAAAAGGAGTGTTTATAACGGCTAAAATAACAGAATTAAAGAAGAGTCATCACTCACATCACCAACCAATTTACTCTTATTAAGTACTTAAACAAAACATATATTAGACTATTTACATATTACTAGGAAATACCTAGAAGTAAAAAACGTGATGAGAAGGGCTTAAATAGTAAACACGCGTAATAATACAGTTTGTACAGTGGGACCTTAAACATAATATTTACAAGATGGGTTCGTACTATGCTGCATGACAGCGTGCCATGAACGCTGTTGTTTATATTAACTTTAATACACGAAACAACAAAATTTATGTACAAATATCAGAGTCAATTCTACGTGGCATTATCTATTAGTTCACTATAGCAATAAAGGTATGTACAAAAGATTTAAGGGATAATTCGTTAAACCTCAATCAATAGTCCTTACACTATGGCGGGTGCTGACTCTGTGCGTCTGATCCATAGATACAATATCGGTTTAGTCTACACCTTACATTTCATTAAATTGTCGAAAGGACCTACCAAGTGTCTATGGCGGTGGACATTTAGGGGACGTATGCGGAGTCCGAGTGCGGGAAAGACATAATAGAATGTATACCAGCTCCCGACATGCAAATAATCCCGCATAGGTATTTGATATCTAACTGTGGTGACTGACTGACTGACATAGTGATCTATCAACGCACAGCCCAAACCACTAGACGTATCGGGCTGAAATTTGGCATGCAGGTAGATGTTTTGACGTAGGCATCCGCTAAGAAAGGATTTTGATCAATTCTCCCCCCAAGGGGATAAAATAGGGGTTGAAAGTTTGCATGGAACTTTGTCAATAATAAAACGATCGGGTTGAGACTTTGCACGCATAAAGCTAATATGACGTAGTTAGGCATTTGTGGATAAAACGGCATTTCCGAACAAAAAGCATGCATGCATACAAAACTACGTTTTGGGCGATAGTGTGTTAAAAATAACTTAAATACTTCTTAACGCGAGCGAAGCCGCGGGTAAAAGCTAGTTAACAAATATTTCTACAACATAGACCAGGTGGTAGCTAAGTTTTTCACCTATACGCTGCCTTTAATAGATTGAAAGAAGATGCATTGTCTAAATCGTTAATATCCTTAGATTTCTGACAATGTCCAAGAATATAACATGAATGTAAGTTAAGTTTACTATTCACTGTGATACGTTATCGCCTTGCAATAAGATTTAGTAATGGTCGATTAGCCGTGCACATGTTTTTTAATGCCGGAAAATCGGAGAGTAATCACGTATGCAAAGTGTTGGCTTATTTATACAAACTCGTCGGCGCAGACGACACGCGGTGTTTCGGCATTTTAATGGCTAGTATTTGTATAATGTATACAGGGTGTCCCATTTATATCGATCAGTATGGGGAAATCTGAAAATTTAAAAGATACTTAAGATCTGTTCTTAAGAACCATGTCATCGATTTTAGGGCCAAGAAAAATTGGATAGGTACATAGATTTCAAAAATAAATAAAATTTCGAACCCAGTTGATAATGATTATTTTAAAGATTATGAAATACAATGCATTTTATTCATTTTATATATCATGGTTTTTGGTAACATTTACTGTAAGTAATTGATATCCAAATGGAAATAATTAAAAGTTTTATTTTCCAAAACAACCTGGTACGACTCTCGAAACGAGTATAAGTGTTTTTTTTTTAAGTTATGTACCTATGTATATATTTTTTCTTGTCTCTAATATCCATGACTTGGTTCCTAAGAATACATATTTATATAAAGGTAAAAAAATTATCTAGATAATCTAGTTAATCGAAATAAACGCGCTCAGAATTAAAAACAAAAAACAATAAATGGCGCATTTACGAGTACGACGCCATTAATGGTAATTGAATAATCAAACGTTAACGTATAATTTTTGCATTACAGCACCATCTGGCAGTCAAATTCAAAGCACGTATGTTTTTGAGACAAATTAATATATTTTTGGTTGTCCAGGAATGGACATTAATAAAAATAAGTGATTCAAACTTACAATAAAACTTTAATAAAAATGTTTAAAATACAAAATTGGTATGACACGCACAGTGTCCGTTCGTTAGGTTTTTTTGGGATTGACATTTGTCATATACCGAAACGATGATGTGGTGTTACACGGCGGTGGATTTGAGTTAAATGAATTGTGCATTAAGCAGTAAACTTTGCTAAAGATACCAAAATATTGCATAATGTTGCATTGAATTTCGGAATTTTGTTTGTGTGGACAAAATTTTCATTCTTACTTCGTCTCTGCGCCAATATTTGATTTTCTACAGCTACAGCAAGTCCGTAGATCTAAACTAATTACGCACTAGGAACTATATAGACCCTTCGTCGAAGGAAATAGTTTACTAGCTCCTCCATCCGCAAGGACATAAATATAAATAAATATATTTAAATATTTCGGGACAATTCTACACAAATCGACCTAGTCCTACGGTAAGCTCAGTAAGGCTTATGTTGTAGGTACTAGACGACGATATATATAATAGATAGATACGTATAAATACTTAAATACATAGAAAACACCCATGACTCAGGAACGAATATCTGTGCTCATCACACAAATAAATGCCCCGACTGGGAATCGAACCCAGGACCATCGGCTTCATAGGCAGGGTCACAACCCACTAGGCCAGACCGGTCGTCAAGCAGATATCTTTCTACAAGGGTCCTCCCTTGTAGCTGCTGCTGTTTGATTCCTATCAAACAGAGATAAAATATTGATAATAGAGTCAAACTATTGACCCTAAAACTTGGTACCTAAGAATATATTACAATGTTATTTGCAGATTCAGAAGGCAATAATCCTGGCTGGACAGAGCGGATATAGTCCGACGGTAGGTATACAGTCAGCAGCAGAAGTGACTAAGCGTTTGATGTGTTCAAAATGAGGTCAACATATCTCTATTGTCAAGAGAATAAGAGCGCGTGTAGGTCATTTTGAACACTTCAAACGCTTAGATACTTTTGCTGCTGACTAACCACCGGCAGCCTGGGCCCTGCCCTGTTAATCTTAATGGCCCCACCCCATTATTTTATAAGATGTTTATTGCTTCAAAGTAAAATATAAAAACATATGTTTTATCAATATAATCTGCAAATCCGTTTAATAAAAAACTCAAGGACTATTTAGAAAGAAGACTATTGAAAATGTAATTACCAATGATCGGTTTTTTTGATTCGACATGGGGTGAACGACCTCAAACATTATGTTAGTATGGAAATGCCCCGGGAATCCGGGCTTTAGGTTGTTAGAAAAGACAAAAAAAATACATTGTGTTTATTTTATTATACATTAAAACATCTAAATAGCTGATATACAAGCGACTTACTCGCCGTTATTTTGTCCAAATTGAACAAATGAGCACAAGTTTTCACACTGACAGCTCATTTGCTGCCATCAAATCGGCATATTTTGTACCGTTTGTACAAAAGTTCGACGAGTAAGTAAAAAATCCCTTTCACTCAATTTAAATTGTTTTTTTTTTGATTAATTTGTTCGGTATCGCGGGAAACTGTCGTATCTATATTAACTTTTCTACATGATATCCCGCGAGGGTGAATCCAAAAAACCGATCACTGCTAATTACCTACTGGAGCTCAATTTAACATTTATTCAGAAATATTTGACCTATTTACAATGTTTTTTGACCCGACCTTGGTTCGATATTCCAGTGCAGTCGGGATGTTAGAGTAGACGGACTGTGTGGGGGAAAGGTAGCCCGAGAAAAATCCAGGACCTCTCCGCACCAGACTTGATTTGTGCTACTGGAATACACCTGGGTACTGGGTTTACGCTTCCAGCGAGATTGATAGAGGCCGATCTTATTAAGTGGTATTTACAATGGTATGTTCCTTTTCGTCTTATTGAAAATACTGTTTGTTAGTAAAGGACTTTTTCATTTATAAACCCAGGAAATAGACAGTGAAGTTAACAGCCAAGTCAAAAACCATAGTAATTCTAGCATAACATTTGACGAGTAATCAACGTGTCTAACAGTCGCCACGCCTCGTTTTGCATAAATTATATATCTATTAGATTTATAAAGCTTTAATAGTTTTATAGTAATTATAACTTCAGAGCTGTCGGATAATTTGACAGGCTAGGAGGCTTCGTTTCCGACAGCTGGTTACCCTGTAACATGATGCTTAAAATAAAATAATTCTGATAAATATCGAATTTGTATAGAATAATCAATCAATCATCATCATCATCTCAGCCATAAGACCTCCACTGCTGAACATAGGCCTCCCCCTTGAACCTCCACATGTAACGGCTGGAAGCGACCTGCATCCAGCGTCTGCAGCGACCTTAATGAGGTCGTCTGTCCATCTTCTGGGTGGAGGTCCTACGCTGCGCTTGCTAGTCTGTGGTCTCGAGCACTTTTCGACTCCATCTACCATCTTCTCTGCGTGCAATGTGGCCTGCCCATTGCCACTTCAGCTTGCTAACCCAGGGGGCTATGTCGGTGACTTTAGTTCGCCTACGGATCTCCTCATTTCTGAGTCGATCATGTAGAGAAACTCCGACCATAGCTCGTTGAGCGACTTTCATCAGTCAATTCATCACATTTGCATTGTAGGGACCATCTGCATTTTTTTAAGCTTATTAAATTATCTGTTATAAGTCAGTTCAGTGTTGTTTGTACATAGAGCGAGACAGGTAGAGGAACTACAGCGAGTTAACAGTGTCGTAATTGGCGGGGTCTCTAATTGAAAGTTAATCAGGAAGACAGCGCTTACAGCAGCCGGGCGATTTGGTGGCTCAAGGATGAAGGGTAAGGGTTAAACTTGAATACATTTTAATTGAGGTATGACCATTGAGGTACGTACAGTCACCTTCAGATATATAGGAGCTGTCAGGAGATCACAAATATCGGAACAAGCGTTTTATCGCCTTGACAATAGAGGCTTGTTTCGATATTTGTGACCACCTCCACAGCTACGTAGGGTCGAAGGCTCCGAACTACGAGGACCGAGGATTTAGTCATCATCATTTCAGCCGTAATTCGTTCACTAATAAATTTGGCTTGGACATAGACCTCCTAAATATGACTAGTATCATCTGGGGGCTAGTTGTCATAGTCACCACGCTCGGCAGGCGGGTTGGTGACCACAGTAACTGTAGGTTGGGTTTGGACCGACGCTGCTGCCCATCTGCCGGTTTTCTGCCTTTGTCTGTTCTTATGACACCGCTTGAGGAAATGGGGTAGTGACATTCTAGTCAGCCGGCATCCGCACGGCATATGGTCAAAGTCGCGGGAAATAGTCAGATCCGGGCTACGACCGGTCGTTGTGGAAATTTTGGGGCCCTTGTCCAGCTGTGGACGTCTTACGGCTGATGATGATTGTGTTGAAGTAAAACTGAAAGTTTCTCTATGCGAATGCAACAAAAAAGGGTATTATACAGCAGCGGCGGTGCGTCCATACAAGCCGATTCCCGCCGGCTTTACTAACTCTCCTGCAAGTCAACAATTTTACTCGGGTTCACAAAGAAAAGGCAAAGCTAATATGGCCTCCGTCTTGCCTAAGAAAATAATTGACCCGCCGCCACTGTTATACAGTCACTATAAGATACATGGGATAAAAGTGAAGTGTGCATTACGTATGTATGTGAGTGCATTTTTAGGATCTCAGGCGTTTTGGCCTTTTGGGCCTTTCCGCACTACGTCCGATCCGAACCCGATACGAACCCGTGAAAATATGGTCCGTAGTAGCCGTAGAACTATTTCTATGGCAATTTACGCACTAGATCCGATCTCCGTCATCCGATTTCTTTCCGTCATAGTGCGCAACTTACCAAAGAAATAGTTCTACGGCTACTTCGGACAGTTATCGGAACTTACTTTCTCGGATTCGGATCGGACGTAGTGCGGAAAGGCCCTTTGGCCTCACCGACTAGCGACTGTACCTCTATTCTTTGTAACTCAACAGGCCAAGATAATAATCATCCATACCCTCTGACGTACAAAAGCATCTTGTTTGTGTTCAAGATGTTGAAAATGCCAAGGGCACTATCGCGCAACCCCGCTATTGGTTACGTCATCCTTGGTATTCCTTTGTAAACGCCGTGTCCCGGTCGCAAACGACGGAGGTAACCTACTACAATATTGAAATTACAACTAAAATCGGGTACAATAAACTTAACTCTAACTTTAACTTTGGCCTCATCGTTAGACCAGCGCTGGCAACTCGCTAGTAATATG
Organism: Grapholita molesta; assembly: GCA_022674325.2. Lineage (NCBI taxonomy): Eukaryota > Metazoa > Arthropoda > Insecta > Lepidoptera > Tortricidae > Grapholita > Grapholita molesta. The sequence goes on from CP053139.2 coordinate 8,691,713, forward strand.
CTGAGGGCCATTTCGTGGCACTTCTTGTAATGTTTTATGATCGTCTGTTTCATGTTTTATGAATTGTATGTGCTCATCTTATTCTAACATACCGATGTTTGGCAGATGTGTATTTTTTTTCTTACTCGACCCGTTGACCACGATCACGACTCACGATAGACAAACACTTTCGGGATATAATTAAGTCACGTGATGAATATATTTCAATTGTTTTATTTGTTGAAAAATGTATTATTCGCATATATATATATATTGGAGAGGGCGCTAGTGTGCTGTTGTTTACATCGGTTCCGTAAAGTCTTGTGTTTTTAAAATATAACGATCGAATAAAACTATAAAGAACAGTGATAATAGTATAAAACAATGGATAGTGCTACTGTGAAAACGTTATACAACTCGTGAGGGTACTAGTTACAAAGATATTAACAGAAAACCGGCATCAACAAAAGTGACAGTTAAACCTTAAAAGCTTACGAAAAACTAAAAAAAAAAAAAAAGGGCTTACAACACGTTAAGTGAAATCGGGGGATACTTTCCCAGATAGAAGTGCAAAGAAAAAGTTCTCCAATAATTACTTCTTACTGCTTTTAACCTCGAAAACAAGAATAACGGTAAATTAACACGTTAACACTATAAATTATTTGACCAAAGCGCCATCTATTGACAAGTAGCGAAACAACTAGAATCAATATCAAAGTTGAACCCAAACTACACGTACGCGCATTATACCAGAAGTTACGGGTCATTATCGATAGAGGGTGTAGATATAAACAAAAACAATGGATCAAGTTCTACAAACTCTAAAAGACATCCAGCTGGATTTATCTAAACAAAAGCAATGTATGAAAGATATGGAGAATAATATTAAAGAATCTATAAATAACAATATAGATAATAAATTCAAGAACATAGAGGAAAAAACAAAGACCTTAGAATTAAAAATCGAGAAACAACAAAAAACTATCGACATATTAGACAAACAGCTAAGAAGAAAAAATGTCATATTTTTCGGAGTTGATGAGAAAGAAAAAGGTTACGAAAATCTACTCTCTCTTATTTTGGACATATTAAACAAAAATATGAATATATCATGCCAAAAATGGGAAATAGAAAATGTGACCAGAATGGGGAAAAACACAGGAAAAACTAGACCTGTGGCAGTCACATTAACAACTATGAGCCGAAAAATAGAGATACTCAAAAAGAAGAAATCACTTGAAACTACGGGAATCTACTTGAAAGAAGATTTCTCCCCTAGCGTTCTACAAAAAAGAAAAGAACTACAAGAAACCTTAAAAAAAGAGAGAGAGTCCGGGAAAAGAGTAGCTCTACACTACGACAAGATAGTGGAATTAAAACCTCACGGCTCACGACCTCATACACCCACCGAAAAAAACACGAATAAGAGGTTTTTGTCTATTTCACCTGAAGAACCGGAGAACAATGAGTCAACGAAGCAAGTACCGAGCACAAGCAATGTAAACCAAATACCTAAAAGAAATAAAAAAAATATAGAGTCATTTGTAATTCGAGAACCAAAAAGTACAAATGCTAAATTGAATTTAAATAAGGATCAAACTACAAACTCCCAATAGCAATTAGCAAAGCCCCTCCAAAATTCATTACAAAACGAAGAACACAAAAAAGAAATAATAAAGTTTCCCAAGCCGGCTGGTCACCGTGGGAACAACGACCATAACCCTCCGATTAAAAATAGAAGTTACGAACAGAATCTTAAAATTGCAACATACAACGTCAGATCACTTTTATCTAAAGAAAAAATGATTGAACTTACTCATGCTTTACAGAAGATCCAATTTGATATCCTAGGCTTAGCAGAGGTGAGAAGAAAGGGATGCTGTATTGAAGAAACAGAAAATTATATATTCTGCTATAAAGGTGAAGTACAGGGATCACACGGCGTCGGATTCCTTATACAGAAAAAACACAAAAACAATATTCACAATTTTACTGGCCTCTCAGACAGGGTAGCACTTCTAGAAATGAAGTACCATAGCGAAATAATCGCAATAATTCAAGTATATGCGCCCACGGAAAGCTCGACTGATGAACAAATAAGTAACTTTTACAAAACAATAGAACAAGCACACCAAATCGCTAGTGATAAACTGATTGTTATCGGAGACTTTAACGCGAAGATCGGAATACGAAAAGCAAATGAAGATATAATTATGGGAAATCATGGCTATGGAAAAAGAAATGCGAGAGGAGAAATTTTAGCACAATACGCAAATGAGTACAAATTAAGAATAATGAACACATGTTTCAAAAAGAATAACAAAAGGAAATGGACGTGGATTTCCCCTGATTTCAAAACAAAAAATGAAATCGATTATATTTTAACAAATAAACCTAATAATATAGTAAACGTAGAAGTTTTAAACAATGTAGCGTTCTCGTCAGATCATCGTCTAGTACGAGCTACCTGGAAACTCAACGCAGCTACTAAAAAAAGCAGAAGTAACTACAAATTCTTAACTAACAGACCCAAAACTGAAAGGGAAATTGAATTATATCTTCAAAACTTAGAAAACAACTTACAACAACTATATACCTGTCAAAAAAACGATAAATTACAAACATACTACGACGAAGTAGAAAATGCGATTAAAAATAGCTTACAAATAAACAATAATCAATTGGTATCAACAAAAGAAAACCGAATTATTAGTCAAAAAACTAAAAAACTCATGATAAGAAGATCTGAACTAATTAAAATGCCAAAAAAGTCAAAAGAAGATAAACAAGAACTCTGCAAACTATTCAAAATTACTAGTAAAGCGCTAAGGAAAGATTATCAACTCCACAGAAAAAATGTTATAACAAGAAACTTAAAATGCTATAGAAGCACAAAACGAGCTTTAAAAGAACTAAATACTCAAAAAACTTGGATACAATGCTTAAAATGTAAAGACATACAGACAAAAACAAGAAAAGACATACTAAACCACGCAACGCAATTCTACAGAGAACTATACAGCCAAAATAATAAAAACTTTCAAGAAATCGAACCATCTAGAGCAATAAACGAAACAATTAAGCCCATAGAGCCAGCAGAGTTACTAACTCACATTAAAAAACTGAAAATGGACAAGAGTCCCGGACCGGATGGCATCACGAATGAAGCTCTAAAGCTGGGAAAAGCCCAACTTATACCGATACTGGCAGAGCTTTTCAATATGGTCCTAGATACAGGCGAGGCTCCAGTACAATGGAAAAGCTCTGAAATCATTTTACTGTATAAAAAAGGCGACCCCAAAGATATTTCAAATTATCGCCCGATCAGCCTCTTATCCACTGTATATAAACTGTTTACTTCAATTTTACAAAGTAGAATGAACGCTAAAATAGAAAACATTCAACCTATAGAGCAAGCTGGTTTCCGCTCTGGCTATTCCACAATAGACCATCTACATGTGATGCAACAATTAATAGAAAAACATACAGAATTCAAACAACCATTATACGTAGCTTTCATCGACTACGCGAAAGCTTTTGACACCATCTCCCACGACTCTATCTGGAAAGCGCTCAACCAAGCCGAAGTGAATACTCAATACATTAACATATTAAAAAACTTGTATAATAATAGCAGTAGTAGAGTAAAGCTTGAAACCAGAGGAGATAGTATTTCGATATGTAGAGGCGTGAGGCAGGAGATCCCTCTCACCGAAGCTTTTTATTGCCGTTTTAGAGACCATATTCTCAAAACTGAAATGGCAAAACGAGGGAATAAAAATAAACGGCAGATACCTTAGTCACCTCAGGTTCGCGGACGACATTGTATTACTGGCATCTACTAGTAGCAACCTAGAAACAATGATTAACTCTCTCAGAGAAGAAAGTGAGCTAATAGGATTGAATATGAATGAGAGCAAAACAAAGATTATGACAAATAGCTTCCAAGAACCAATTTATCTGGGACATACTACTCTACAATACGTGGAAAGTTACATATACCTCGGAAAAGAAGTTTCTTTTAGTAACGATAATACAGAAAACGAAATAGAACGACGTATAGCCTTAAGCTGGAAAAAATACTGGTCTCTAAAAGAAGTACTTAAAGGAGACTACCCATTACAGATGAAAAAAATTGTGATGGATACCAATATTTTGCCGACGCTAACATATGGCTGTCAAACTTGGAGTCACACCGTAAAAACGAAAGCCAGAATAACTACTACCCAACGAGCGATGGAAAGGAGCATGCTAAAGCTAAAGAAAATACATAAAGTGAGAAGTGAATGCATAAGAAACAAAACAAGGATCACTGATGCGCTAAAATATGCACTCAAAATAAAGTGGCGATGGGCCGGCCACGTGGCGAGATACAAGGATAAAAGGTGGTCCAGAGAAGTAACGCTGTGGAAAGGTCCCGACGTAAAAAGAAAACCAGGACGACCACGAAAGCGATGGAGCGACGACATAGTAGCCACCGCCGGTCAAAAATGGCTAAATAAGGCAAGAGACAGGGACAAATGGAACAAATTGGAGGAGGCCTTTACCCAATAAAGTGGGGTTCCGATCAACTTTATTTTAATAGAAAAACGTAAAATTAAGTTTAAATCTACTAACCAAATAAAATATGTATAAATGTAACGTTATAAACTAAAAAAAAAATAACAAACGCTAGTATATACATAAATGTAATTAATTTTGTAAGTAGTTGATATGGAAATAAAGAGGCTTTTTTATTTTATTTATTTATATAGCAGCAAATATAATATTTGAACTATGGCAAACACGCTTCGACCAGAACGAAAAGAATGGTTATCGTTTATCGCCAACGTTTATCGCCTATCATCTTATGCGCCCCTTTTGCACTTACAAACTTGTTAGAAAGTGACAGATGGTGACAAATAATAAAAGCCCGACCCCGCAGGCCAGCAATACGATAAACTGCATAATGTGACAAGGTGGTGGAAATGATAATATGATAATTTGATAGAACCCACTGTAACTGTCGTTTTATATTTTATAGGCGTGCTACTGCTACATCTTCGACCTCATCAACACTTACCATCGAGTGTGACGGAGGTCAAAAGCTGGTCAGTCTTATAAGTAAAAAAAGGTGTGCTTCTTCTTTTCCACCTGATAACTGTCCATCAAAAAGTTACAAGGGCACATTTTAATCAGTCAGCACCATAAACTAGTTGTTGGATATGTAACATAACAACTACTATTTTTTATGAATACTTAGTAGTATTGTAACTTTATATAGTTAAGTGGTCGCACCATTTCACAATACTTATAATATCCATAAGACTGTTAACTCGTGAACAACTCATTGCCATGAAAAAAATGGTATCTTGCCCTTCCAAGGCCTAAACGTCTATATTAGTCCCGTTGAGGCGTAGTAACCAGACCATAGACTAATGTACTTATGTATATATATCATATAACTAATAATATATATATCATATAAACTAAGAGCGGTACCGTGAACATCATACTTCTCTTTTACTACAATCTACAATTAAGGTGTCATAAGAGTGACAGATACAATCGTTTGAAATTTAGGTACGAATATCGTTGTTAGCGGTAGCGCCGCTAATCTAAGTTACCTATTTTGTTTGAAAATTTCGTCAAGAGCAGCCGGGAATCACTTTTTCTCAAACATGCAATGAAATGTCTTCGTTACGTGCGTCATAATAGGCTTCGAAGTATCACGTTTAAGGCGGATCAACTCCAGAGGACAGGTAACGAATTTCACATAAAATTGAAGGCCTGGGCCGGGAAGTAATTTTTTTTTAATTTTTATGTATACCTGCGTCTGTGTTCATGAAGCCTGTTCAAACAGCGGAATTATATTTTTTTATCATTTTTAGTGACTAAATGATTAGCGGGCTAAAAAATAATCTCGCTTATTTCAGACGAAATGGTTTGAAGAGATTTATTTTATTTATCATGTAAATGAATAGTCATATCATCAGGTTATTACATTATTATATTTATTATTCATGCTTTCAATTTTAAAATTGTATTGGCAACACCAAACACTACTCCACGCATGCGCGTTTTTGAACGCATTTTTGAGTCAACCAATAACAGGACACTTTTACTTGTTTGAATAATGGCGGAATGGAAAAGTTTCTCGGCGTGTAAAACTCTGTTTATTAAGACTAAATAGTGGTAAATGGTGTGATTCAATGCTTTTGTGACTTAGATATAGTGTTACGGATGTATAAAAATTGAATAATCTAAGCGGGCCCGGTTTTATTTATCTATATTTTGTTATTATGTACCGCCAAAGGCAGATGCCGTAGCGCCATCATTTAAAAGGTAAGTGCATTCTTTTTTGGTGGTTTTTCTAAATGTTGTATATAGTAATTATAGCCGGACTATTTATGATAGTCATTAATTATTACATCGAAGGCAAAAATACTACAAAGCGGGATTGGAGGGAAAATTAAAAAACTTATGTCGTGAAGCTGTTTTGTTCAGTGGTATTTTTTTATTTATTTCATTGCATTAGTTTAAGAAAAGCACTATACATGCCTAGCCGTGAAAGGGTCTTGAAGGCTTCGTATACGGTCCGGCCTCCCTACGGTCGGCCGTATATACAACTCAGCCTTCAACCCCCTGTTTCCCGGCGGCTGCAGTAATGTACTATTAGATTTTTGTGTTTGCAGCTAATACTCATTGACCTGCATGCTACAATGTTGTTTTAGTTTTTATCAGCAAAAATCTCCGAATGCAGAAGGTCTTAACAGCCTAAATATTTTACTAGCGAAAGTCCCTTTAAGTTCTGGGTTTCAAAACTTCCACACTACAATATTGACTTCACGATTGTAACACTTATAATACTTGTAATAAGTTCTATAATCGCAAGTCACGTCACTACAGTGGAACTAAGTTTGCTTAGTGACGCCGTAACCAAGACAACGGCAAAACAATTCAATCACACCACGCCTTTTTATATTTCCATTTTATTGTTTGTTTAGACGGTTTTAGTGGTTCAGGAGCCATGGAAGATGACGAGGAGGAAGGATTCGGGGCGGCCATCGCCATTGCCTCAGAATGTACGGAAGCGGAGAAAGAATTCGAGAAGGTTTGTTTACTGGTTGGAGCTAAATTGGGTTCGAAGACTACAACGGAAAGTCAAAGTCTACCTACTAAAAACTTATTACATACATACATTTCAGCCGTATGCAGTGCACTGCTGGACATAGGCCTCCTCCAAATATGACTTGTATCATCTTGAGGGGTAGATGCCATAGTCGCCACGCTTGGCAGGAGGGTTGGCGACCGTTGTAGCTGTAGATTGGGTTGCCAAGGACGCTGCTGCCTATCCGTCGGTTTTTTCTCTTTGTCGCCTCTTATAACACCCGCGGGAGGAGATGGGGGAAAACTTATTAGAGATACCCAAAATATTACACTGCGTGTCGCTAAAGATGGGCTCCTGACGGCAGCGATCAGTGAGAACCTAGTAACACTTAGATGGTTGGCAGTCCTCAACTGTGCGTTTTTCTAGAAACTTCCTACCTCGCACAGCAAAACTCTGGAATAAATTGTCGTGTGCAGTATTTCCGGGCCGATATGACATCCAAACCTTCAAGAAAAGAGCGTATAGGGGTATTTTAAAGGCCGGCAACGTACTTGTGACTCCTCTGGTGTTGCGAGTGTCCATGGGCGGCGGTAGTTGCTTACCATCAGGCAATCCGTCTGCTCGTTTGCCTCCTATATCATAAAAAAAAAACAATAATTGATAATATAGTATTTTTAAGGGTCCAATTTTGTATTGGGTCCTTGGCCGGTATTGTGAACAGCATTTAGTAATTAATCTTTTACCAGTTAGGTGCGACATCAACCACAATACGTGTCGATAGAATTTCAATTTTAGTATTTTGATAGAAAGCTTAATTTATATTCAAATGAATTAAGGCAGTTGCCATCCATGTGGCATTCGATCTTTCCGCCCTGTATAATATACAAATGCTTAAATATATAGAACACTCATAACTCAGGAACAAATATTTATGTTCATCACAAAATTAAATGCCCTTACTAGGACTCGTACCCAGGACCATCACACTAGGTCAGACTGGTCGTTAATAAATCTACATTAATATTATAAAGGCGAAAGTTTGTGAGTGTGTATGTTTGTTACTTCTTCAAGCCTAAACGGCTGGAGTGATTTTTATATTCAAATGAATTACCAAATCATAACTGAAAGTATCTATACAAAATAGATTAGGGATTTTTGGGAAACATGAATTATTGCAACCTGGAAAGTGTTAATATACCAATATATGCAATTATTTGAATAACATGCGAGAGAAAAAGTACCGATTTATATACATGGACACTCACAAGAGGTCTCGGGTTCAAACCCTGGATGGTACAAAGGAGTTTTGGAACTTTTAACATACTCATACATACATGTTAAGCTTTTAATCATTTTATGTCCTTATTTTATTGACTAATAAGTTTGTATTTAAGAAAATAATATGAATAGGTATCTTAATATTTATAATGTATTTATCTATTTTGTGGCCAAATGTGCTACTAATTTTCTTTTCTATCTTATTCCCTATGAAAACGACAGGGACTTTTATCTGTCGCCAGCCTCAAGTGTCATTTTTGACAGGTTTTGGAGGAGTTGCGTGAAGCTGAAGGCCTGAAGATGTACGCAGACGTGTATACGAAGCTGTACGACTCCTACTATCAGCTGAAAGACGAGAAGAATAAGAACGTGGCTGAAATAGAATCTTATGTGGTTAGTGACACATACTATACATAGGTAATATATAGCCCAAAGTGATCGACGGTGCAAAACTTCAACAAAACTTGTTAAAATGAGGTATCGTAATACTGACCGTCAAGAAAAATACGAATAACTTTGGCAAATTAGTGTCCAATTTAATTGAATAGCGGAATTTCGGTATGCCGATATTTGGGTGTAAGAATATAATTGTTTTTACGACTCTATACACTCTTTTATGTCCCCTTAACGAGTTCTGTTAAAGTTTTGCACCAATAGTGCCGATCACTGAGCCCAACAGTGGATACCGGCCGCCGGTATAGCGAATTAGGAATAATTTATAATAGCATAATTTTTAAGTGTAGGGGATGTAAGCAATTGACAATCGGAGGTCTGGGAATCGCTTCCGGATTGTGTCCCTACCTATGCTTAAATATGAGACAATTTAACCTTTTCGACGCCATGTCAAACACAAAAGCTATGGCTCAGACGCCACGTCATCGTCATCAAAACCTAAGTTGAACTTTGTGCATGTGCATGTAGATCTATTTTGCTCTGTGGTTCCTGACACATACAGTCTTTGGTGTTGGACCTGCAATGCCGATATATCAGACTTTGGCGTGGAAAAAGTTTATAAATAGGATCGAATACCGGTATTATTTCCATACAAATTACCAGTTTTTCATTTCAACATCTCAATTGTTATTGCATATTTTTGCATTTCATTCAGCTAATCAAATAATGTTTTCTCTTTACCTAAATACTAATTGAAAATAACAATGAAAAATTAGGAATTGTACGGGAATTGTAAGGCAAAATATGTACAGTCGCCATCAGATATATCGGAGCTGTCACAAATATCTGAACAATGCTTCTATTGTTCCTGAGTCATGGGTGTTTCCTATGTATTTATATGTATCTATCTATTAAGTATATCGTCGTCTAGTATCTACAACACAAGCCTTACTGAGCTTACCGTAGGACTAGGTCGATTTGTGTAACACTGTCCCGAAATATTTATTTATTGTCAAGGCAACAATGTGCATGTTCAGATATTTGTGATCACCTCCAAGGCTCTGATATACCTGACGGTACACAAGGTATACATATCTTGTCATGTTGGCCCTATCGAACTATATCCGAACTTGACTGTATCATGTTTCTTATGAAATCATAACATTAGATTTCACTCACACTTCACGGTTTGTATTGATCAAGGCAACACCAATTAATTATACCGTGTCCTTTTTATGACAAAATTTTAATTATTCATTTTATTGCGAAGTTTATACGCCTATAAAACTGCTAACGATTTTCCATACAGGGATACAGGTGGGTATCCCGAAAGTGTAAAAGAATCGCCAAAAAACTATAGATTGAGAGATCGTAAAATTTTCATAGTTAAGGAATATTTCCTCAATGCCATTTTATATTATATAAAAACGTTACAATACACGTGTACCTACTTACATCCGCAAATCGATTATTTGCTAAGCAAAATTGGAGTGATTATTACTGGCGCGGACACAAATTTTCGACGTTCTATTACAGCGGAAGCAAAGCTTTGTTTACACTCCAGTAAGTAATAATCTACTACTTTAATCTTCAATTATACTTTTATAAGAATTCCTTACATTTAGATTTTGATTAAAACCGATAAGTACATACTGTAAAACTAAAAGATTTGGAATTCTTTAAAAACAGTATTTCGAATTAGTAAACTGTTTGACGACTTGCAATTTCAAAAATACGTCGACGTCGATATCCATTGCGCCAACGTCCTTTTTGCAGTACAATCCGTACGACATTGCGGAGCTCTGTGTGAGGCTTTGGTCTCCTATTTTGTGCTACACGCGACGTTTGACGTCAGTGTCAACGTTCCCGAACAAAACGTATGAAATGATAAATGTGGTAAAAGAAAAGAAATATGATATTGTGTTCATTACAGAACCATATATTGGAGAGAACAAACTAAAATTTTCCTGTGATATCGATGGATACGACGTCTACCAAAGTGCAGATATGAATGTAAAAACTAAAGCCTGTATCGCGATAAGCAGGAAAATAGGAAACTACATAGGGCTTACCCAATATATGACCTCCAATTTCGTCACAATTGAATTACTGCATAATAATAAAAAGACACTGCTAACCTCAATATATGTGGAGCCCAAAGAAGACCAGTCGCATACGATGCAGCACTTGGAGCAATTCCTTCAAGAATATGGCAACAGTGAGCACATCGTATGTGGTGATCTAAATGTTGACGTGTGAGAGACCACAACAGTACATTTCTATAGGCAGCATTGTGACGCAGACGCTGTAACGCATTTATAGGAGACCATAGCCTGATATACCCTGCGGCACGCACCGCGTCATTGTCCGGGCGCGCGATTCGTCGCCCCTCCGCGCGTCGAGGCGGATCCAGTGTGTCGTACCTTGCGATTTTTCTATACTAAATCAAGATTCTACATGCAAAGTAAAAAATCGCATCAACGGACTTCGCTGCGAGAGGCGGAACAGTGTGACAACCGCCTAAGAGTGCCAAACGCCTACTTACCGATACGTCACGTTTTAAATTCTTTGTTTATGGTATCAACTATGTACAGTCAGCGTCATATAGTTGGTAGCATCCAAAGTACTCAAAAAGTTCGGTACACTATAGAATTTGTATGGTGTACCGAACTATTTGAGTACTTTGAATGCTACCAACTATATGACGCTGACTGTACCATTGATACATTCTAGCCTCACCTGCAATGTCATGTTATGGATATCGGTAAGGAGTGGGATTTATTCACGTTTTAATTCATTAACATCGACTTTTACCAAAATGTCTGCGAAAGAGATGAATGGTTCGCTCAACCTTGCGGATAAAAGGAAGTACTTAAATATAAAATTAAAAAGCTCTTCTAATACCAAACTAGTACTCGTAAGGCAGCTTCAATTCTTCATCGTTCTCTTTTACTCCAATTAAGATGTCATGAGATTGACAGAGACAATCTTTCGATATTAAAATTTAATATTGAGTTTCCCGGTAGCGCCGCTGGTTCTGTACAAAGAAATAAGACTCATCAGCTGGTTGTGAAAAAAAGAGTGAAAACTCTAAAGTCACAACTTGTTGCTAATCGTAATTGCGAAAAGGGCCCGGCATTAGCAGTCCGAATGTCGAATGAACAACAATTTCATTTGCTTGATTTATTTCTGCCAAATAGGTATAAAGCCCCATTTAGACCAGGCAAGAACTTGTATACGATTTTTATTACATTGCGGGCTATCGGCGTACGGCGAATTCGGTCGCCTTATATAATCCCGCAATGTAATGAAAATCGTATACAAGTTCTTGCATGATCCAAATGGGGCTTTAGGTAGACTACGAATACCAAAAAAAAATTAAAAATATATGTGCAGAAAATATAAACCATAGGCGGGAAGAAGTTTGTAGGCTCTCCTATTACTTGGAAGTATATTGGGTTAAAATAAAGCCACAATAACACTACCTCAATCTAGATTCTGGAACGTTATGGCTAAGGTTATGTATGTACTTTCGAATAAACTTTAACTAGATAACCCCGCGGTAATGATTCCTAGTGTTTATTAATTAATATGCATAGCACTAGACAGGAAATCTGCATTTCCTAATTAAACTGTCTTAGGCCACATGCAGGTTTTACCTTGATTTATTTAAGAACTAGAAAAAAACGCGCACGGCTATGTAATTATTTAAGTTGTATTACGGAACTATTAAAAAGATAATTGTTTCCCTAAATAAAAGCAATCAATAATTTTAAACCTAGTCGAGGCTTGAAATAAATACTTGAACATTGTTTAGTAACTATCTAATAAAAATTAAATCCTACTTAATCTGAAGAAGTGTACAGCTACTAAAGATAGATCTGAAAACTTGTTTAACCTATTGCTTTAATCGCGCCTGCTAATATTTAATTTGGTAGAAACTATATTAAACAAAAATACCTTTATTTTTTTTTACTATGCAGAATCGTCTGCTAGCGACTAGCGAATATCTTCGATATTTAAATCGAAAGAAAATATAGAAAAATTTGACTCGAAGCGGTACTCGAACCCACAACCACTGGATCACTAGCTACCAATTGATATAAATACCAAAATACCTTTGATATATCTGTCTTGGGTTCGTAACAACCCCATCCGTATAATTATAAGATTGTGAATTTGATTGTCTGCAGACAAAAATGGCCCGCTTCGAAGACACGATTGCAGACTACATGGCGGAGATCAGCGAAGCCAACCAGACTATCGAGAAACTGCGTAAGGACATTGGTAAGTCTTACAAACCCGCAAGATGGCCGCTTAACAACTGAGTTGGTTTATTGGTCTATCGGTCTCCTTATTACTGGTTTTATGCAAGAGCGATAGAGAGGGAGATTCGATTTGGCAGCACACTCATATATCGTAGCGTAGTGGTATGGTGTCTATCGGCTTTTTTGGGGGCCTACCGTGAATATAGAATATCGCAAATTTTTAATGGTTGCCTCAGTCATTCGGAGTAAAAGAGAAAGAGGCCCGAAATTGTTGAACATTGATGTACGTGGTAGGCCATTTGGACTCTCGTACGTTGCACTAAGCTATAGGTATACAAAACCAATAAATATGCAATTTCTAAATGTCCTTATTTAAATATAATCACATTACCTCGTAATCCAAGTCTATATACCAGCTGCCCTTGCTGGAGTTGTCCTTCTCAGTCATATAGGAAAGCGCAGCGAAAGTCCACAAACTAAAATGGACCGATGACTCCATAAGGGTCGCTGGGAGTCGTTGGCTACAGTGTGCTGAAGATAGCTTCATGTGGCTCAGGGGACACTTCATAGATTCTATGAGTCACGGACTAGAGAATTCATATAACTATCTATGACATAGATAGACAATCCTACCTGGGCCGTTTTTTTATGATAAAGGTGGCAAATGAGCAGACAGATTGCCTGATGGTAAGCAATTACCGTCGCAACACCAAGCACGAAAGCGGGTTGCCAACCTTTAAGCGGGATTGGAGCTCTGGGAACGTTACTCACCATCAACACAAAACTGCAGACCAGAAAGGTAGCAGTGCTATTATGGCTGTAGTCTTCTGTAAGGAGGAGGTACTTCCCCGGTTGGGCTGCTCCAGATTCAAGCGTGATGGTACTTCGCTGCGCCCTACCTCTCATATTACTGATACCGTGATTTCATATATTCAATTAATCGACAGAGGAGGCTCGAGCGCTGGCGGATGCCATGCACGTCCGGGAGCTCGCCAGCGTGGAGTCTCTGGAAACCATAAAGAAGACCGTGGCGAGACTCGACAAGGAGCTCACTGCGCTTAAGCGGCAAGGCGATGATGATCCGTAAGTGTAAGGTCTAAAGATGGTCTAACAGAAGGGCCATTCGACCTCTACTGTTAGAATCTTTATTATCTTCTAATCACCAAAAGTGAACTCAAACCCTCAAAATTTTAACCGTTCCCTGACTATTCGTATATAGGTACGCCGTTCAAGAATTCACACGTTTTCATAAATCACTTCTCACTACATTTCACGGCAGTGTTTTATGTATTATTTGCCTTTTATTTTAATTTCAAATTAACGGCATCGGTATAGTGACCCTGCCTATGAAGCAAGAGATCTCTTGATCGAATCGTGGCAAGGCCATTTATTAAGAGTGTTTGTCCTGGCTTATGCATGATCTACTCGTGTTTAAGTTTTATAAATGTATATGTACATATCGTCGTCTAGCCTACATACACCCGCCATCTTTGCCTCTGTATGGATAATCGTCGAAAAAATTCCATTTCCGTCCCCTTCAGTTGCCGCACCAAAAATACCATACTTCCGAGTCTGTTATAAGGAGTGTAAAGACAATATTTCAATGCATGCTTGAGAAAAAAAATTTATTTATTATTTACAGTGGCGCAACATCAGCCGCTAAAGAGAAGGAAAAATTCGAGAAAGAAAAGCAGCGGCTCCAAGGAGAACTTGACGGAGCCAAACAGCGTCTTAGCGGAGCCACCAGCTACATTGAGGAGTTGGAGCATAAGCTGAACAAGGCTGATGACACCATCGCCGGCCTGGAGGAGCAGCTGGAGGTACAGACGCCATCAGGTATATCGGAGCTGTGGAGGTGGCCACAAATATCGGAGCAACGCCTATATTCTCTCTCGTAAAGTGCATGTTCCGATATTTATGACCACCTCCACAGCTCCGAAATATCTGATGACGTATGCAGACACTTGAGGTTAGCAATCACAATACCTGGCCACTATGTGGCTGATGATTGTTGTTTGGTTGACGTTTTAAAGACACGGCTTTTTTTAAACTTTTTAGTAAACAATATGCGTAAACTGCTTTTGTTATTTAGACAGACACAATTATCTCTAAGATAACACGTGGAAGTTTGATGGTATACTCCTACATAAAAGAGTAGAAATTAAAAAAGTGGCAACACTGTAGTGTCATCCCTTTCAAAACGATCTATGGAAATAAGGGATGACACTACAGTGTTGCCACTTTTTTATTTCTACTCTTTTATGTCGGGGTATAATCAAGGATCAGGTACAAAATCGCGTTCGATATACGCGTCTTGGTAACGGCACCCAACGAGACCCACTAGGTCTCAGTTCTATAGACATGTCGTGCTGTCAAAATGACTACACGAATCCAGAGTTGGTGCTGCGTACATAGTACCGAATACAGGCAAACAGCTAGTGTTGAAAGTCTGCGCCTTTGTACCTCTATAGGCATTGTCAATCAAAGTGTTTTATGATGCTTGATGGTAATATTGCCGGCAATAATTGCAGGATGCTGGCAACAACGCCATGCGCCAGAACCGCCTCGTGGATCACCTGAAAAACGAAGTGCAAGGTCTCAAGAACGTCGTTGAAGAGCGCAGGGTCATGATCAAGAACCTTAATGATACGGTACTGTTCTAACTTACTTGTTGTGTTGGTCTCTACAAATACATTTATTTTTGGAAATCAGTTCTCGGCCCTTGGAAGTCAAATCATAACATTGTCGGCCCCGGCATAACACTAGGCGGTAGTAACTCTGAAAATCATAGCAATTCTTGTCAGCAATCATAGCAAATCATAGAAGTTTCTTGTATTCCATTTACTATTTGTTATTCCATCAATCAGCCAATAATATCCACTGCTGGCCATACGCGTCTCCCATGGCGCACGCTGCAATCTTTAAGCATGGGAAAATCAATGCCATAATTGCCACGCTTGGCAGGCGGATTAGCGTTCACAATATGCTCCACCGATCTAAATGTGAATTATATTACTGAGTGTTTGTAGGAGAAGGCAGATTGGGATAAGGTTGGCGTAAAACACATAAATATATAAATATCCTTCAGCGACATCTACATCATTTTCTGTGCCTCAGCGTAAAGCGAGTAAAAGTTTATTGAAACCCCTTACAAGGCAAAATATTGAATATATAATATATTAAGGGTTTAAATAAACTTTTACTCGCTTGAGGCTGAGGCACAGAAAATGCTGTAGATGTCGCTTCCATACTACCTAATTCCATATTAATTCACGCTTAAAACGCTAAACTATTTTGGATGACATTTGGTGTGGAAATATTTTGAATCTCAGGAACGGATACATTATATAATATCATAGAATTACCTCTAACTTGAAAAGGCGGAGAGTATTTACTATGGAAGTATAATTAATGCATCACATTATTACATTTACGGCGTGTGATTATTTCCTTATGGCGAGTACAGATATAAAATAACAATTAATCTAAAAGTATTGTTTATCCATCGTCTTTTTTATCAGGACGTTATGTCGGTACTGTATATGATATACGTAGGTAGCTCGTACTAATCTTAAATAAAGTCGTGGGCAGATGCTAGTTATTTATCTCATTTTTAGTTGTCCAAAGCGGAGCACACGATCGAGCGCCGCGACCGCCAGCTGAAGGAGATGTCGACCAAGCTGCAGGCAGCCCAGGCTGATGAGGAGGCGGCCTTGGCCAAGGCCACGCACTTGCGGAAGACCCTGGAGAACACCAACGCTGAGTTTGCTAAGGCAAAGGAGAATCTGTCCAATACGACCAGGGATCTAAAGGTATGAATAGCGGACTGACTTTAGCCCTTTGAACGCCAAGCACCACTATAGTGGTCGCGTAATGTCGTGCTTGCCACGCCACTGACCCCTGAAGTGGCTATGGCGGACGCTGCCAAATCAATTGTCCTGCTGACAGATAAGTTTTATATTTGATCTTCACTAGTCGATACGTTGGCGTACACGTCGCATTTTGACGCTAGAACAAAAGCGTTCAAAAGGTTAACGAGTATACTTAGTCAGGTGAAACATGACACAAATGCTGCATACACCCAGGTTGAGAAAAAACGTTGACAGTCAACGCCATGCATTTCAGCAAAGCCCTATAGAGAACACCAAGGCTTGCAATGCGAAAGAAAATCTGAACTATACAGCAAGGGATAAAAATGTAAGACTTGTGGAGTGACTCGAGCACCTCTATAGTCGACCATTTGTATGTTACTTAGAGCCAGGTAACATGGCACAAAACCTGCATACAGTCCAGGTTGAGGAGAAAATTAACATAGTGGATATCTTCAAGTCCTGTTAAACATGTTGTGTAATTGTTTAAATTCTGTGGAAGATGCTTTTATAGTTTCTCGGGTTTTTCAATTGACTTCTTGATAAACCTCTACAAGTCGATTCGTCTCGTTAGTCTTACATTCCGTTACAACCTAAGCATGTGCAAGTCGAAGGTCTAGACATTTATTAGGAACAAATCATTACTTCAGAAATTTTAATAGTGCCGCTGTGGCTGGGTGGTCTAATTCGTCAGTAGTTTTCAAAAAGCAAGGTAGTTTAGGATTGGACTTCTTAGACAATTTTCACCGAAGCATTTTTTCGTAGTAGGTAGCGAATTTTCACATCGTCTTTTTTCATGATCGTAAATTTATTTATCCAATTTTGTTCGTGTGGCGTTTTTTCATAAAGCATTTTACAATATTATACATTGATAGGTAGGTTAGGTTTGTTAGTCATCTTCAGATACCTGGAGGGCAAACAACTCATAAATAGGAGAAATAGGATCGACATAAAGCAATAACGTCGAACATTATAAACCGCTTTATTAAGAAACGCTACATGAAAAAACTTGAATAAATAAATTTGCGATCATGAAAAAATGCAATGTGGAAATTCGCTACTATGAAAATATGATTTTATATGAATGATCTAACAAATTTAGGATTGTGTATATACTGTTGTAGAACATGACGAGCGACAACAACAAGGTCCGCAACGAGGTGTCCAAGCTGATGAAGCAGGCCGTGCAGCAAATGAAGCGCTACCAGCGGCTGGAGCAGGTCAAGGCTGACGCGGAGACCGAACGGTAATCTACATGAGTGATAGAAAACCCAAATTTCGTCCGCGCCTATCCGGTGGATATGTCCAAAGTTAAGGCTTGGGCATATAGGTGCGTTTTGTGAGCGTGGCGCAGCGGGGAGCGACACTGCCATCCGAATGTGTGCCTTGTTTCGTTACATTAGCCACACCGGTGTCACGCTGCGCTACCGCCACACTCATAAAACGCGCCTATGGGCCTTTAAGGTATGCCAGCGCAATTTTTTTGAATAAATACTGATGCTGCATATATTTATCTATACGGATAGATACAATTTCCTGATCTATCTTAATGAGTGAAAAACATTACTTATATGTAGACAAGCTATTAACTATTTAACAAAGGAGAGACAAAGACGAAGGAATAAAATCTTTTTGACACATCTGTTTTGGATCGCGTCACCAATATTTTAGCACAATATTTGTAATTGGGATTGATCCACTATTCATAATTTTAAAATATAATTAATTTATTTGTTTTAGACAGAGTTTCATGTTAAGGTTCGAGTGCTAGACTCCATAAATTGCCTCTAGGTAATAACATGTGGACATGTCACCAATACCATAAAGCTCTGTCAAAAACATTACAGAGTTCAACCGAAAATTAGTCTTCAATATCAACAGGGCATCCTTAGCTTTTTACAAAACCGAAGATTGACACTTCTAATCATTTACTTTGCCCTGAATTGTGGTCTCGCTCCACAGTAACGAGCTGCGACAACAAGTGACCGTCATGGAGCGAGAGATAATGCTGGGTAACAAGAAAGCGGAGGCCGACAAGCGAGAGATTGAGAACCTCAACAGGGAGAAGGACATCCTCATCAAGAGCATGCAGAAGATCCAGAGTAAGACTTTATAATCCATCAACAACAGCCTAAAGCATGTTCACGAAAAAAAGTAGCCACCGTTATGAGTCTCCACCGTTAATTGGTGGGTCCATGTAGTGGAAACAGTCATAGAATTACGAATTTGCTTGTCTATTTTACGTTTAAGATGTGAGAATCGAAAAAATGTAGTCTCAACCGTCAAAAATATTAATAACGCCAAGTAGTGATAAAACAATAATGAACGTTACAAAAATAAGTCATGTTCTGAGTCAAATTACAAATATATCTGGCTTGTTTATGATAGTAAAATCTAAGATAAATTATTAACGGGACATTCTAGTATTGATAAGTAATTTGTTTGAGTACAGAGCATAGTGCAAGCTTAATGATCCAAATGTTAGAAAAAACTCTCCCAAAATGCAAAGTTTTCTTTTAATGAGCCATAGATTTAGAACACCTGATAAAAAAAATCCACAGCATTACCTAAAACGAAAGAAAATGAGTTGGTTCTTATGATAACTTAAAAAAATAACGATGGTTTCATACGAAAAACAGAAATTATAAGGCAGTGGCTATTTTTTTTCGTGAACAAGCCTTAGGCTGAAAGTTTTGGGGGTTTGCAAAGTAATCGTGATAATTGTCAGTGTCAAAAGTTATGCAGAAAATATCGAATTCTGTACATTCGTAGTTTGTTTACAGACGAAGCCCTCGAGAATTTGCAGGCCCTCAACCTGATGGACAGTCGCCGCAAACAGCTGGAGACCGAGATGGACCAGTGCAACGCGCAGGTGAACCGGCAGCGGCTCGCCATGCGACAGCTGGAGAAGGACAAGGACAGGTGAATCGGGATGTGGACAAATGTAATGTTTCGTTTAGATGATAGAAAAGGACGCAGAGTTTTTAGACAGATCTTGTTTTGACAATTTAACTTTGAATCCTTGGAATGGTGAGATCCTCGGGGCAGGGTTGTGTCCCGTAGTGAACGTCATTTCTTGTGCCGTGTGCCGCAGGCTGAGAATAGCACCAAATAGGTATCGTGAGATACGACAAAGATGATTGATGTTAGCTTTCCTTGATAGCCTATACTTAATAGTATGTGTATGTACTCAGGGTTAGCCAACTAACCCGAAGTTAATCCGTTAAGTCTATATATATTTATTTAGCTATGGATTAGTCTGCTAACCCTGAATGGTGCAAATAGGCTTTAGTACTTTAGCTTGTAAATCTCTTAGTATTCATCTCTCGTTTAAGAACAAGACAGGATAATTTTAATATACCTATCTATTTCTTCATCTAGAATGCTGGAAGAGGCGATAGCATTGAATGAGAAAATGGATGAGATATCAGGTTGGTAAACACATACACATTTACTTCAATATACAGAAAATTTGTGTTTATCAAAAAATGTGTCAATGAATTAAATTGAGGGCCTAACAAAGAAGATTAAATCTCTCTTAACGTGCACGTCCAAATTTTATCGTCATTATCACAACAAAGCAAAATATGTACGTATATAAATATGGTCTCCGCTTTTAACCCTTTGGCCTCCCAGCTCCTTAAGATAAAATTTTATCCTGCCATGACTGGAATGACTCATAATTATGAAAGTGTAAAGCATATGCTGTTATGGTACCTGGAACAGCTTTCCTCCGACGTCATTAGCCGTCTTTAATTTGCAAATACCGTGAACGCTGAACCTTCTCTCTTTTTGTCTGCGTCGTCCCGAGAGCAGTGTACACATGTCCGATTCATACATTGTTTCTTGCAGAGGAAGTTCGTCTTCGTACAGCAGACATAGTGGATCTACAGAAGGCTTTACACGAAGAACAGATCACCACACGAAAACTGAGTGTGGCACTAGGTAAGCCTTTTGATAGGCTAAGGGCTGTCACCAAAATGACGATCGTTTAGTATAGAAAACGCAATCGAATTTCTATTTCTATTTAAGAATATTTATTCCGGGTGTTTCCTGTAATAAGAGCAATAATTTATTTATTAAGGGATCGCATCTTCACCTAGAACGTAGCAACATTTGTTCTACACCTTTAAAAAATTGTGTAATTTATTACTTGGTATTTTTTCCAACAAACTAAATAGTATTTTCAATGTAACAGAATCCAATAGTCTAGTTGACATTTACGGTCAGCCTACAAAGTTCATAGTTTTTACAGTACCTAAGTACATTGCTTGCATGGAAAACATTTTTTTTTTCACAATCGTCGCAATACTTGTTCTACGACTTTTGAAAATAACTTACTGTTTACTAAATATTATAATATTTTGTAGGTTGACCGTAAATGTCAACTAGACTATTGGATTCTGTTCATTGAAAATACTATTTAGTTTGTTGGAAAAAATACGAAGTAATAAATTACAGTAATTATTACGTTTGTGGTGTAGTAACGATGCCTAAAGTTATTGCTGTTAATACAAGAAACACCTATAAATTATTGTAAAAAAAAAATACATATCAAACATAAATGAATGTGATCTATTTTATACTTGTTTATATCAGCTATTTTCTATTGCTAGCCAGGGGAAAACAGTGGCATGGTTTGTTAGAAGAAATGTGGCACCGCTTTCTACCTATATTAATACCTTTGGTAGGTGACCCATTATGGAATGGACATATTATATAGGTACCTACCACAAAATTAAATGTTTAATGACTATGCATTATAACGGTGGTAGTATAAAAGTGTCCCAGTGGACAGAAAATAGTTGATAAAGCCACTTACAATATTTTCGACCGCTATGACTCGTATAAGTGACACAAAGCGGCATATGACATCATGGCGTCTGGATCATAGCTTTACGTCGACGCGACTTGCCGACTTCGGCGTTCATAAGGTTAAATAATGCAATTTAATGCAAATTAACGTTAACGTATATCAGTTCTTTACTTAGTAAACCCGGTAGTTGGTAGTTGGACCCGGGTATGTCCTTAAACTACGTCCAACAATGAGAGGTAGGGCACAGCGAGGTATCATCACGCTTGAAACTGGAGCAGCCCAACTGGGGAAGTACCCCTTCTTACAGAAGACCACAGCCATAACAGCACTACTACCTTTCAGGTATGTAGTGTTGTGTTCCTGGTGGTAAGGTTCCCAGAGCTCCAACCCCCCTTAAAGGCCGGCAACGCGCTTGTGACTCCCCTGGTGTTGCGGGTGCCCATGGGCGGCGGTAATTGCTTACCATCAGGCAATCCGCCTGCTTGTTTGCCACCTTTGTCATAAAAAAAATAATAATAATAGTAAACAATGGATACCTCTTATTTGCCGCGTTGATCGGTAGATATGCGTATAGTCTGCCTAGAAGCATATTACGAGTGTTATGAGTGACTGTCAATATTTCTCGTAGACGCCACGCGGGCCGAGAGAAACGTGTTGCATAAGAACTACACCGATGCCCTGGACGAGATTCAGGACCTTAAACAGAAACTACGAGTAAGTACAAACGGCAACCTTAACACCTTCGCTGCGGCAATTAGTTAACATCGCAGTTAACCATACTTTGTGAGGGATCGCCCCTTGCCGCAGCGAACGTGTTAACCTTTTGACCGCCACAGTCATCTAGTCGTGACATGACAGCCAATGGAATGCCTCACATGCCACGGTCGTCACTACATGACTGCCAATTTCTAGCGTGCAGAGCACGTCACTTAATTCGTATTAAGTGTTTTTGCTAAATAAGCTTCTAGAGTCCCACGCTCTGGCCGAATTTTACTTGCAAAGGTACCTAAATGTTTAATCATTTGGAAGTTTTTCCATAGCTTGATTTAAATTTTTACCAGTGTTGGACTAGAAATTACCATCCACTATGGTATGTTATAGATAAAATATGCAAAAAGATGTTATTTTTTTTATATTATTACAGAACCTACCTTCATAAGGAATCCATTATTAATCTCATTACATCATTATTGCATAATACAACAAAATAGGTTCAATGTTACTAACATGGTTTTCCATCTAGATGTTGGCGTACCAGATCGAACAGCTAAAAGAAGACATTAGCGGTAAGGAGACAGGTCTGAAATCGTGCGAGAGTGCGCTCGGCAAGTGCAACAAGAAGGTGGAGACCCTTAGGATGGAGGTGCAGGCGGGCGTGGCCAAACTCGCTGATGCCAGGGCGGATATTGCGGCTTTGAGGCAGGAGGAGGCTCGGCTCAATAGAATTGTGCAGGTGGGTATTCAATGTATTCACTGTGTACTGAAGGAAAAAGAAGAGAACTAGGATCTATGTCAATGGCCATAGATTTTGTGACAAAACTGAAACGCTACTTAAACATAACTTAAGCCGTGTTTTAAGGTGCAAGATACAATTTAAAAAGCGCAGTTAAACGGCTAATATACAATCTTCTAGCAGAACGTGTGTGTGAACCTGGCATATCAAAAGTTAGCAAACCAAAATTTGACGAGAGTTCTATTAGCATACCGAATAGTTCTAGAGTTCTAATTAGAATTTTTTAATAGTTCTGCTCAATTACGCGAAAAAATTAAATTTTTAAAATGAGATGCTAACTTCGCATATGACATCCCAGCATCCCAGCCGTTATAGATCCCACGACTTTGGGGAAGCGTTTAAATGAAGAGTTCTAACGTGTCTAGACTATTTGTAAAGAGTTCTAGTCAAAATTCGAAAAATAAAATTTTCATACTAATATAACACAAGAACAATGAAAATCAATTTTAGGTATATCAGGTCTTTATGTTAGGATGACGTCAAAAACTTATAAAAAGCCTCAATTACATCTTATTTGAGTATTACTACAATATATCTAGTTCAATACATAAGTAGAAATAAAGAATCTTATCTTCTAGAACGTAATTTCATTTCTAGAAGATTACCATAAAAAAATCAGTAAATCGAATAAATACAAACACGTGTACCCCAGCACCCCAGCAAATATAGCTGTTCGATCCAATATCGCACGCGGTAACGATAATTATCTTCTTTGTACACGTAAAAACAAGGATTTCTTCCTTCTAGACCAACATATCAAGAAGATAATGATGAATCAATTCAGCTGAACTCCGAACGTCGATAACGTACAGGTACTATTTTTGAGACTTAGCATCCCAGAAATTACAAACCTAAAGGGCAAAACTTTATACAATAAGGTTTAAAGCTATTTCGGTTTATTATAAAACGAGGAGTTCTGTCTTCTAGAACGAAATTTAAATATTACTCTGACGATCGAACTTCGAAATAATTGAAATTGATGAGAACGTACAAGTATTCCGTTTGAGACCCAGCATCCCAGAAACTACAGGTCTAAGGTCCAGCACTTATTACAAACAGGTTTAAGGCTATTCTGATACTTTATAAAACGAGGAGTTCTATCTTCTAGAATGAAATTTAAAAAATAATCAGAAGGTCTTGGATATGTAACTTCGATATGTTTCAAATCTATGAAAATTTACAAGTGTTACTGTTTGAGACCCAGCATCCCAGAAACTACAGGTCTGAGGTCCAGCACTTCATACTTGTTGGATGAACATTATTCTACTGCATTCAAAACCAAGGAGTTCTTACTTCTAGAACGAAACTAAAAAAAAACTCGGAAGGATAAATTTCGACGTTAATTAAATCGATGAAACTGTACATGAACTGTGTTTCAGACGTAGCATCCCAGAAAGTACAGACCTGCAATCGAACATTTCATACATTGCGGATAGATACTAGTCAAACACAGTATAAAACGAGGAGTTCTATCTTCTAGAACGAAATTTAAAAAATGCTCTGAAGACTGAACTTCGAAATGTTTCAAATCTATGAAAATTTAGAAGTGCTACTGTTTGAGACCCAGCATCCCAGAAATGACAGGTCTGAAGTCCAGCACTTCATACTTATCGGATATACAATATAATAATGCACTATAAACCCAGGAGTTCTCTCTTCTAGAACGAAATTTAAAAATCAATCAGAAGGTCCAACTTCAAATCTATGTAATTGTACATGAACTATCTTTGAAACCCAGCATCCCAGATATTTCAAGCCTAAGGTCTAGCGCTTTATACAAATAAGTTTAAGGTTATTCTGATACTTTATAAAACGAAGAGTTCTATCTTCTAGAATGAAATTTAAAAAATAATCAGAAGGTCTTGGATATGTAACTTCGATATGTTTCAAATCTATGAAAATTTACAAGTGTTACTGTTTGAGACCCAGCATCCCAGAAACTACAGGTCTGAGGTCCAGCACTTCATACTTGTTGGATGAACATTATTCTACTGCATTCAAAACCAAGGAGTTCTTACTTCTAGAACGAAACTAAAAAAAAACTCTGAAGGATAAATTTCGACGTTAATGAAATCGATGAAACTGTACGTGAACTGTGTTTGAGACGTAGCATCCCAGAAAGTACAGACCTGCGATCGAACATTTCATACATTTCGGATAGATACTAGTCTAACACAGTATAAAACGAGGAGTTCTATCTTCTAGAACGAAATTTAAAAAATGCTCTGAAGACTGAACTTCGAAACTATTCAATTCTATGATAAAGTAAAAGTATTCTGTTTGATACCCAGCATCCCAGAAATGACAGGTCTGAGGTCCAGCACTTCATACTTGTCGGATAAACAATATTACAATGCACTTTAAACCCAGGAGTTCTCTCTTCTAGAACGAAATTTAAAAATTAATCAGAAGGTCCAACTTCAAATCTATGTAATTGTACATGAACTATCTTTGAAACCCAGCATCCCAGATATTACAAGCCTAAATGTCAGAAATTTACACAACTAGGATTACGGCTATTCTGTTATATTATAAAACGAGGAGTTCTTACTTCTAGAATGAAATTTTAAAATATACTCTGAAGATAGAACTTTGTAATTATAAAAATTTATGATAACGTACAAGTACAAAGTTTGAGACCCAGCATCCCAGAAATGACAAACCTAAGGCCTAGCGCTTGTTAAAAAAAAGTTTAGGGCTATTCTGATACTTTATAAATCGAGAAGTTCTATCTTCTAGAACAAAATTTAAAAAATAATCAGAAGGTCGAACTTCTGATGTTAATCAAATCTATTTAACTGTACAAGAATTATTTTTGACACTTAGCATCCCAGAATTTACAGATCTGAGGTCCAATCCTTTATATATTTCAGATGAATACTATTCTAATACACAAAAAAACAAGGAGTTCTATCTTCTAGAACGAAATTTAAAAAAATACTCTGAAGATCGAACCTCGAAATGTTTAAAATCCATGAAAGTTATCTTTGACACCCAGCATCCCAGAAATCACCAGCCTAAGAACCAAAAATTAATACAATTAGGTTTGAGGCTATTCCGATATATTTTAGAACGAGGAGTTCTATCTTCTAGAACGAAATTAAAAAAATGCTCTGAAGACCGAACTACGATATGTTACAAATCTATGAAAATTTAGAAGTGCTACTGTTTGAGACCCAGCATCCCAGAAATTACAGGTCTGAGGTCCAGCACTTCATACTTGTTAGATGAACACTATTCCACTGCATTAAAAACCAAGGAGTTCTTACTTCTAGAACGAAGCTTAAAAAACTCGGAAGGATAAATTTCGACGTTAATTAAATCGATGAAACTGTACATGAACTGTGTTTCAGACGTAGCATCCCAGAAAGTACAGACCTGCAATCGAACATTTCATACATTGCGGATAGATACTAGTCAAACACAGTATAAAACGAGGAGTTCTATCTTCTAGAACGAAATTTAAAAAATGCTCTGAAGACTGAACTTCGAAATGTTTCAAATCTATGAAAATTTAGAAGTGCTACTGTTTGAGACCCAGCATCCCAGAAATTACAGGTCTGAGGTCCAGCACTTCATACTTGTTAGATGAACACTATTCCACTGCATTAAAAACCAAGGAGTTCTTACTTCTAGAACGAAGCTTAAAAAACTCGGAAGGATAAATTTCGACGTTAATTAAATCGATGAAACTGTACATGAACTGTGTTTCAGACGTAGCATCCCAGAAAGTACAGACCTGCAATCGAACATTTCATACATTGCGGATAGATACTAGTCAAACACAGTATAAAACGAGGAGTTCTATCTTCTAGAACGAAATTTAAAAAATGCTCTGAAGACTGAACTTCGAAATGTTTCAAATCTATGAAAATTTAGAAGTGCTACTGTTTGAGACCCAGCATCCCAGAAATGACAGGTCTGAAGTCCAGCACTTCATACTTATCGGATATACAATATAACAATGCACTATAAACCCAGGAGTTCTCTCTTCTAGAACGAAATTTAAAAATCAATCAGAAGGTCCAACTTCAAATCTATGTAATTGTACATGAACTATCTTTGAAACCCAGCATCCCAGATATTTCAAGCCTAAATGCGAAACATTTACACAACTAGGATTTCGGCTATTCTGGTTTATCATAAAACGAGGAGTTCTTACTTCTAGAACGTAATTTAAAAAAATACTCTGAAGATAGAACTTTTTTTTTTTTTTTTTTTTATGACATAGGCGGCAAACGAGCAGACGGATTGCTTGGTGGTAAGCAATTACCGTCGCCCATGGGCACCCGCAACACCAGGGGAGTCACAAGCGCGTTGCCGGCCTTTAAGGGGGGTTGGAGCTCTGGGAACCTTACTCACCATCAGGAACACAATACTACATACCTGAAAGGTAGCAGTGCTATTATGGCTGTGGTCTTCCGTAAGGAGGAGGTACTTCCCCAGTTGGGCTTCTCCAGACTCGAGCGTGATGGTACTTCGCTGTGCCCTACCTCTCATAAAATCAAAATCAAAATTATTCAAATTTATGATAACGTACAAGTATCAAGTTTGAGGCCCAGCATCCCAGAAATGACAAGGCTAAGGTCTAGCGCTTGATACAAATACATTTAAGGTTATTCTGATACTTTATAAAACGAGGAGTTCTATCTTCTAGAATGAAATTTAATAAATAATCAGAAGGTCTTGGATATGTAACTTCGATATGTTTCAAATCTATGAAAATTTACAAGTGTTACTGTTTGAGACCCAGCATCCCAGAAACTATAGGTCTGAGGTCCAGCACTTCATACTTGTTGGATGAACATTGTACATGAACTATCTTTGAAACCCAGCATCCCAGAAATCACAAGCCTAAGGACCTAAAATTAACACAATTAGGTTTGAGGTTATTCCGATTTATTATAAAACGAGGAGTTCTATCTTCTAGAACGAAATTTAAAAAATGCTCTGAATACCGAACTTCGATATGTTTTAAATCAATGAAAATTTGCAAGTGTTATCTTAGACACCCAGCATCCCAGAAATTAAAAACCTAAAGGTCAGAATTAATACAATTAGGTTTAAGGCTATTCCGATACATTATAAAACGAGGAGTTCTATCTTCTAGAATGAATTAAAAAAAATACTCTGAATATCAACCTTCAAAATTATTCAAATCTGTGTTACCATTCAAGTTTTATGTTTGAGACCCAGCATCCCAGAAACTACAGGTCTAAGGTCCAGCACTTATTACAAACAAGTTTAGGGCTATCCTGATACTTTATAAAACGAGGAGTTCTATCTTTTAGAACGAAATTTGAAAAATACTCTGATAGTCGAACTTCTGTTCTCAATCAAATCTATGTAATTGTACATAAACTTTATTTGAAACCCAGCATCCCAGAAATTACAAGCTTAAAGGCCAAAAATGAATACAACTAGGTTTAAGGCTATTCCGATCCATTATAAAACGAGGAGTTCTATCTTCTAGAACGAAATTTAAAAAATGCTCTGAAGACCGAACTTCGATATGTTTTAAATCTATGAAAATTTACAAGTGTTACTGTTTAAGACCCAGCATCCCAGAAATTATAAACCTGAAGGCCAAAACTTTATACAATAAGATTTAAAGCTATTTCGATATATTATATAACGAGTAGTTCTGTCTTCTAGAACGAAATTTAAATATTACTCTGACGATCGAACTTCGAAATAATTGAAATTGATGAGAACGTACAAGTATTCGGTTTGAGACCCAGCATCCCAGAAATTACTGGCCTCTAAGATGTAGCGCTTTATAAAAATAGGTTTAAGGCTATTTTGATGCTTTATAAAACGATTGGTTTTTTTAATAACCATCAATTTTATTTTTAAAACTTGATTTCATCGTTTTTGGGCCACTTCAAGTTCAGTTTCAGATTGCGTGTGTGTCATTCTGCGTATGTGCAAATTTGCGTATGTGTCATTCTGCGTAAGTTTCAGATTGCGTGTGTGTCATTCTGCGTATGTGCAAATTTGCGTATGTGTCATTCTGCGTAAGTTTCACATTGCGTGTGTGTCATTCTGCGTATGTGTCGTTCAGCGTAAGTGGCGTTTTGCGTGGTTAAAATGTGTCATTATGCGTGTAATCGGTCTAACACAGTATAAAACGAGGAGTTCTATCTTCTAGAACGAAATTTGAAAAATACTCCGATAGTAGAACTTCTGCTTTCAATCAAATCTATGTAATTGTACATGAACTATCTTTGAAACCTAGCATCCCAGAAATCACAAGCCTTAGGACCAAAAATTAATACAAGTAGGTTTGAGGCTACTCCGATATATTATAAAACGAAGAGTTCTATCTTCTAGAACGAAATTTAAAAAATGCTCTGAAGACTGAACTTCGAAATGTTTCAAATCTATGAAAATTTAGAAGTGCTACTGTTAGAGACCCAGCATCCCAGAAATGACAGGTCTGAAGTCCAGCACTTCATACTTATCGGATATACAATATAACAATGCACTATAAACCCAGGAGTTCTCTCTTCTAGAACGAAATTTAAAAATCAATCAGAAGGTCCAACTTCAAATCGATGTAATTGTACATGAACTATCTTTGAAACCCAGCATCCCAGATATTTCAAGCCTAAATGCGAAATATTTACACAACTAGGATTTCGGCTATTCTGGTTTATCATAAAACGAGGAGTTCTTACTTCTAGAACGAAATTTAAAAAAATACTCTGTAGATAGAACTTCGAAATTATTCAAATTTATGATAACGTACAAGTATCAAGTTTGAGGCCCAGCATCCCAGAAATGACAAGCCTAAGGTCTAGCGCTTGATACAAATAAGTTTAAGGTTATTCTGATACTTTATAAAACGAGAAGTTCTATCTTCTAGAATGAAATTTAAATAATAATCAGAAGGTCTTGGATATGTAACTTCGATATGTTTCAAATCTATGAAAATTTAGAAGTGTTACTGTTTGAGACCCAGCATCCCATAAACTACAGGTCTGAGGTCCAGCACTTCATACGTGTTGGATGAACATTATTCTACTGCATTCAAAACCAAGGAGTTCTTACTTCTAGAACGAAACTAAAAAAAAACTCTGAAGGATAAATTTCGACGTCAATTAAATCGATGAAACTGTACGTGAAATGTGTTTGAGACGTAGCATCCCAGAAAGTACAGACCTGCGATCGAACATTTCATACATTTCGGATAGATACTAGTCTAACACAGTATAAAACGAGGAGTTCTGTCTTCTAGAACGAAATTTAAATAAATACTCTGAAGGACTAACTTCGAAATTATTCAAATCTATGATGAAGTACAAGTATTCTGTTTGAGACCCAGCATCCCAGAAATGACAGGTCTGAGGTCCAGCACTTCATACTTGTCGGATAAACAATATTACAATGCACTATAAACCCAGGAGTTCTCTCTTCTAGAAAGAAATTTAAAAATTAATCAGAAGGTCCAACTTCAAATCTATGTAATTGTACATGAACTATCTTTGAAACTCAGCATCCCAGACATTTCAAGCCTAAATGCGAGAAATTTACACAACTAGGATTTCGGCTGTTCTGGTATATCATAAAACGAGGATTTCTTACTTCTAGAACGAAATTTAAAAAAATACTCTGAAGATAGAACTTCGAAATTATTCAAATTTATGATAATGTACAAGTATAAAGTCTTAGACCCAGCATCCCAGAAATGACAAGCCTAAGGTCTAGCGCTTATTACAAATAAGTTTAGGGCTATTCTGATACTTTATAAAACGAGGAGTTCTATCTTCTAGAATTAAATATTAAAAAATACTCTGAAGACCGAACTTCTGACTTAACATAATCTATCTAACTGTATTTGAACTATCTTTGAGACCCAGCATCCCAGAAATTACAGGTCTAAGGTCCAGAACTTCATAGATATCGGATAAATACTAGTCTAACACAGTACAAAACGAAGAGTTCTATCTTCTAGAACGAAATTTGAAAAATACTCTGATAGTTGAAATTGTGCTGTCAATCAAATCTATGTAATTGTACATGAACTATCTTTGAAACCCAGCATCCCAGAAATCACAAGCCTAAGGACCTAAATTTAACACAATTAGGTTTGAGGTTATTCCGATTTAATATAAAACGTGGAGTTCTATCTTCTAGAACGAATTTTAAAAAAATACTCTAAATATCGACCTCCGAAATTATTCAAATCTATGTTACCGTTCAATCATTATGTTTGAGACCCAGCATCCCAGAAATTACAGGTCTAAGGTCCAGCACTTCATACATTTCGGATAACCACTAGTCTAACACAGTATAAAACGAGGAGTTCTATCTTCTAGAACGAAATTTGAAAAATACTCTGATAGTAGAACTTCTGCTTTCAATCAAATCTATGTTATTGTACATGAACTAACTTTGAAACCTAGCATCCCAGAAATCACAAGCCTTAGGACCAAAAATTAATACAATTAGGTTTGAGGCTACTCCGATACATTACAAAACGAAGAGTTCTATCTTCTAGAACGAAATTTAAAAATGCTCCGACGACTAAACTTCGAAATGTTTCAAATCTATGAAAATTTATAATTGCTACTGTTTGAGACCCAGCATCCCAGAAATGACAAATCTGAGGTCCAGCACTTCATACTTATCGGATATACAATATTACAATGCACTATAAACCCAGGAGTTCTCTCTTCTAGAACGAAATTTAAAAATACTCTGAAGATAGAACTTCGAAATTATTCAAATTTATTATAACGTACAAGTATAAAGTTTGAGACCCAGCATCCCAGAAATGACAAGCCTAAGGTCTAGCGCTTATTACAAATAAGTTTAGGGCTATTCCGATACTTTATAAAACGAGGAGTTCTATCTTCTAGATCGAAATTTGAAAAATACTCTGATAGTCGAACTTCTGTTGTCAATCAAATCTATGTAATTGTACATGAACTATCTTTGAAACCCAGCATTCCAGATATTTCAAGCCTAAATGCGAGAAATTTACAAAACTAGGATTACGGCTATTTAGGCCAGTAAAATCGACAATAAATTAACAAAGCATGATGTATCTCTGATTTTTTTGTATGTTGTTTGGATCCATTAGGACTATATATCCACAAGTTTGCAATTCGCAAAAAGTTGTGGAATTTTTTTTATACACAAAAAACAGCAAAAATTTGGGGATTTTTTTGGATTCTCCTGTATGTCTCCTAATCCATGCATTTCTTGTCAAAAGCTTCTATAAAGGTTTTGAAGAACATTAAATTTGTGACAAGTTACAATACAATTAAAATCAGTTAAGACTTCGGTTTTTCTCGGGTATCATCGCTTAATTTCCGAGTCGGAAATGACACGATATACATTGCCCCGATTACTTTTAGGTAGCATTTAATTTGAAGTATCATAAACGCAATGTTAAGCACCTGCCAAGATGACATTATTAACCGGTAGACCTAGGAAATTTATTATGCAGAAGCGACATGAATTTGAACATTCATTATTTTATTTAATAAAGCTATACTTGTATGTATACAGTATATAAATATATATATACATACATGAGTCAATATTTTACTGTTTGGTGTAAGTAGGTACGATATTATGTCGCATTAATCATTGATAATAAAATAATCATGAAATTAAAATTAAAAAAAAACCGGCTTCAACCGTTTTTTATTCATATTTCGTAAACGGCTTGGCCGATAAATATTGGCCTTTGGTAATATTTCATTTTCTTACAGTAAAACAACAAAGCTAAGCTCAAAATTTAAAAAAATAATTTTTGTATGATCTTGTCAGAAATGTCTACTTTTCGTAATTTTTCCTTGATCTGTGCTATATGAGGGTGCTTCGTGCCAAATTTCAAGTTTCTAAATTCACGGGAAGTACCCCGTAGATTTTGCGAGTGTTGAAAAGTCTAAAATTTGCACCATTAACGACTGTATCTTTTATTTGACACTAAGAAGGCAGACTGTCAAACTAGTCTAGTACTTGTTAGCATCTTTCTTATTTCAATATAAAGGTTGTGTCAGTTTTGAGATACAAAGGAGGTTTCGTTGCTCATATCGTTCTTGTACCTACTGTATTCTAATAAGACAACGAGTAATATATATAATTAAAGGTCAAATCTGTAAATTGATAACACTATGTGATAGACGAGGGATTCACGACAATTACCGAGGTTGGCCGAAGTCTTAACTGATTTTAATTGTATTGTAAGCTTAATTGGACCTCTATACGTCAATTGATTACGGAATTATGACCCTTTGAAAATAGGTAACTTTTTGCCCAAGTCGATAATTTAAGTATTATACCATTTTTGTACCCAAGTCGTGTAGAGACTGTTTGACCTACGAACAAAAAATTGTTTAAGATTTATAGGCAATTTATTAAACTTTAATTTAAGTGTAGAATGGGGTCTGTAACCCTCGTAGTTCTCTCAATATTTCAGAAAAACCCAAGGCGGAATCGCGTTTTTCTAGGAATGTTCAATGAACTTTCCTATTTTTAGTGTTTTGCATTAGTATTTTTTTTATACAATGACGGGGGCATACAAACATACGACCTGCCTGATGATAAGCAGTTACCGCCTGCAGCTCCTGAGGATTCACATGCGCGTTGCCTACCCTACAATGAAACAAGGCTTGAAATCATTAAATAGACAATTAATGTATTGTTATATAAACATAAGTGATCAAATGTAGTTACTTTTATTTTTATTTTTTTATGAGTCCTGGAAATCAACCATCGTGGACGAGTACACGAATTTAAAAAATAGACCTTGTGGGTCGTGGGTCATAATTTTCGGTGCTCTATTCAATAGATGGGTCTCCAATCGACGGGTCGACAGAGTTAGAGTTGGTCATGATCATAAAGTCCTCTCGAATGATGGACATGGCAGATTCTGGTAAGTTTCTCTAGAAGCTCTTGCATGTGCAAGAGAGGAGTCCTTATTTTTTAAGGTTGAGTAACATTTTTATTACTTCCCTTATTTATTTATTTTCTTAGACTAGGTTTATATAGTTTTTTTACCAAAATATATATTTACATAAATCAAAAAGGTCAAGCGCGCCGTGCCAAGCATTAGCGCTTTCTGAATCTGAGCCTTGATCCTTTACACAACCTTGAAGCGAGTCTCTCAAGATGTCGGTCGAGAATCTTCGGTATGAGATCGTTCGCTGAAACATCTATCAAAACAATGATCGCCGTATCAACTTCCCACATGCCGGTTCTTTCGTAAGCCAAGTTAAGGTACTTGCTAGATTTGTCCTTTTCTGCCTCCACAAGGGTCTCATCACACGGGCTGGTGATGTCAATGAGCATTGCTCGGCGTAGCGAACGATCATCAGCACCGATAAAAGCTTATTGGCTCAAATATTAGTCCTGTCCGCGATAACATATCAATCCCAACAGAGCATGGTACGACTGGAACTGGCGCAGGCAAGGGCGGTACATGAAGTATACCACCTCGCGGTCCAGACTCCAATTCTTAAAGAAAACCTGCTGATGTATAATCCTGACTGCAACGTTGTCTGTTCAAAGTATGCGCCGTTAGCAAGATGAGAACGAACGGAAATATTTAATATACCTGATTGACTCTCTTATTGCAACAATGGTGTTCCGAATACATGATAGGCGTTTGCGAAGCCGATGCTAATAACACGAAAATATACGGGGTACACTAGGCGCATGTTGTCCCTGTTCGTGTCATGCTGATGCCATGTTGTCCCTGTCCGTGTCGTACAGAAAGATACAACACGCGCACGGTGAAAATGAGTGTTGAGATTTAATGGAATCTAAAATGTGCTAAGGCTATTTGTCGAAAAAGACCCAGCCACCTTCCTTATCCTTTATTCTGAAATGGTTTAGTACTTTATTATTAGATAGGTACTATACTCGTACTATTAGGTATCTGAGGTAGGTAAGTGTCTTATATTCAATGTATAGTAGAATATTGCTTGTAAACTTGTAAAACGTGAGATATCACGATAGTTTTGAGGTAGGTATATTATTTTACATTAGTTTTCACATACGTCTTTATTCCAGACACCTAAAGAAATGTATCGTTTTTATTTTATTCAACATTTTATTCTTTTATTAAATAAGTTTTACGTATCCTAAAATTGGGCCTATAGGTATCTAAGTTTTAAATATACTTAACGTTTGCTAACTAGGAAACCTCTTTAGTCTGATATTACGTATTACTTTGTACTATAGTTATTATATCTTCCTCAGTAAAACACACGATTCATAACTCCCGAGGGGATAATGAAGGCTATTGTTTTTAATAGCATACATGCATGTAGCATAGTATAGCAACTTTAACAAGTAATTTTGATGAAAAAATGTTCCATAGGTACATATTTGTTAAATGCGGATTTAACCTCGCTTGGGTTTTTTGGAAATTATGAGAGAACTACGAAGCCTACAGAGCCCGTTCTACATTTATTTTAAAGCTTAATAAATTGCTTATAAATCGTTTCTATAAATGGTACTCGTTGGATCAGTGTTTTCGACGCAATTTTATCCCACAAAAAGGCTATAACTAAAATTTACATATTTTAAAAAAAGTGGCCTATTTTCAAAATGCTGCCCTTCCGTGAGAAATCGTCCTATTGATCTCTAATTAGCTTTAATTTATCACGAATTTAATGTTCTTTAAAACGTATATAGAGACTTTGGACAGAAAATGCATGGTTTCGGAGACATAGAGAGTAATCTAAAAAAATCCTGAAAATTTCGTGGTTTTTTGTGAATATTTTTTTTTCCACAACTTTTTGTAAATTGCAAACTTGTGTGTACATAGCTCTAATGGGTCCTAATAACATACAAAAATTTCAGAGATACATCATGCTTTGCGAATTTAGCTATTTTTTGTGTCGATTTTGACTGGCCTAATTCTGGTATATCATAAGACGAGGAGATTTTTCAAATTTCGTTCTAGAAGATAGAACTCCACGTTTTATACTGTGTTAGACTAGTATTTATCCGAAATGTATGAAGTGTTCGATCTCAGGTCTGTACTTTTTGGGATGCTACGTCTCAAACACAGTTCATGTACAGTTTCATCGATTTAATTAACGTCGAAATTTATCCGTCCGAGTTTTTTTTAGCTTCGTTCTAGAAGTAAGAACTCCTTGGTTTTTAATGCAGTGGAATAGTGTTCATCCAACAAGTATGAAGTGCTGGACCTCAGACCTGTAATTACTGGGATGCTGGGTCTCAAACAGTAGCACTTCTAAATTTTCATAGATTTGTAACATATCGTAGTTCGGTCTTCAGAGCATTTTTTTGATTTCGTTCTAGAAGATGGAACTTCTCGTTTTATAATATATCGGAATAGCCTCAAAGCTAATTGTATTAATTTTTGGTTCTTAGGCTGGTGATTTCTGGGATGCTGGGTGTCAAAGATAACTTTCATGGATTTTAAACATTTCGAGGTTCGATCTTCAGAGTATTTTTTTAAATTTCGTTCTAGAAGATAGAACTCCTTGTTTTTTTGTGTATTAGAATAGTATTCATCTGAAATATATAAAGGATTGGACCTCAGATCTGTAAATTCTGGGATGCTAAGTGTCAAAGATAATTCTTGTACAGTTAAATAGATTTGATTAACATCAAGTTCGACCTTCTGATTATTTTTTAAATTTTGTTCTAGAAGATAGAACTCCTCGTTTTATAAAGTATCAGAATAGCCCTAAACTTTTTTTTAACAAGCGCTAGGCCTTAGGTTTGTCATTTCTGGGATGCTGGGTCTCAAACTTTATACTTGTACGTTATCATAAATATAAATAATTAAGAAGTTCGATCTTCAGAGTATATTTTAAAATTTCGTTCTAGAAGTAAGAACTCCTCGTTTTATGATATACCAGAACAGCCGAAATCCTAGTTGAGTAAATTTCTCGCATTTAGGCTTGAAATATCTGGGATGCTGGGTTTCAAAGATAGTTCATGTACAATTACATAGATTTGAAGTTGGACCTTCTGATTGATTTTTAAATTTCGTTCTAGAAGAGAGAACTCCTGGGTTTATAGTGCATTGTTATATTGTATATCCGATAAGTATGAAGTGTTGGACTTCAGACCTGTCATTTCTGGGATGCTGGGTCTCAAACAGTAGCACTTCTAAATTTTCATAGATTTGAAACATTTCGAAGTTCAGTCTTCAGAGCATTTTTTAAATTTCGTTCTAGAAGATAGAACTCCTCGTTTTATACTGTGTTCGACTAGTTTCTATCCGCAATGTATGAAATGTTCGATCGCAGGTCTGTACTTTCTGGGATGCTACGTCTGAAACACAGTTCATGTACAGTTTCATCGATTTAATTAACATCGAAATTTATCCTTCCGAGTTTTTTTAGCTTCGTTCTAGAAGTAAGAACTCCTTGGTTTTTAATGCAGTGGAATAGTGTTCATCTAACAAGTATGAAGTGCTGGACCTCAGACCTGTAATTTCTGGGATGCTGGGTCTCAAACAGTAGCACTTCTAAATTTTCATAGATTTGTAACATATCGTAGTTCGGTCTTCAGAGCATTTTTTTAATTTCGTTCTAGAAGATAGAACTCCTCGTTCTATAATATATCGGAATAGCCTCAAACCTAATTGTATTAATTTTTGGTTCTTAGGCTGGTGATTTCTGGGATGCTGGGTGTCAAATATAACTTTCATGGATTTTAAACATTTCGAGGTTCGATCTTCGGAGTATTTTTTTAAATTTCGTTCTAGAAGATAGAACTCCTTGTTTTTTTGTGTATTAGAATAGTATTCATCTGAAATATATAAAGGATTGGACCTCAGATCTGTAAATTCTGGGATGCTAAGTGTCAAAGATAATTCTTGTACAGTTAAATAGATTTGATTAACATCAGAAGTTCGACCTTCTGATTATTTTTTAAATTTTGTTCTAGAAGATAGAACTCCTCGTTTTATAAAGTATCAGAATAGCCCTAAACTTTTTTTTAACAAGCGCTAGGCCTTAGGTTTGTCATTTCTGGGATGCTGGGTCTCAAACTTTATACTTGTACGTTATCATAAATATTAATAATTAAGAAGTTCGATCTTCAGAGTATATTTTAAAATTTCGTTCTAGAAGTAAGAACTCCTCGTTTTATAATATAACAGAATAGCCGAAATCCTAGTTGTGTAAATTTCTCGCATTTAGGCTTGAAATATCTGGGATGCTGGGTTTCAAAGATAGTTCATGTACAATTACATAGATTTGAAGTTGGACCTTCTGATTAATTTTTAAATTTCGTTCTAGAAGAGAGAACTCCTGGGTTTAAAGTGCATTGTAATATTGTTTATCCGACAAGTATGAAGTGCTGGACCTCAGACCTGTCATTTCTGGGATGCTGGGTCTCAAACAGAATACTTGTACTTCATCATAGATTTGAATAATTTCGAAGTTAGTCCTTCAGAGTATTTATTTAAATTTCGTACTAGAAGATAGAACTCCTCGTTTTATACTGTGTTAGACTAGTATATATCCGAAATGTATGAAGTGTTTGATCTTAAGTCTGTACTTTCTGGGATGCTACGTCTCAAACACATTTCACGTACAGTTTCATCGATTTAATTGACGTCGAAATTTATCCTTCAGAGTTTTTTTTTAGCTTCGTTCTAGAAGTAAGAACTCCTTGGTTTTGAATGCAGTAGAATAATGTTCATCCAACACGTATGAAGTGCTGGACCTCAGACCTATAGTTTCTGGGATGCTGGGTCTCAAACAGTAACACTTGTAAATTTTCATAGATTTGAAACATATCGAAGTTACATATCCAAGACCTTCTGATTATTTATTAAATTTCATTCTAGAAGATAGAACTCCTCGTTTTATAAAGTATCAGAATAACCTTAAATGTATTTGTATCAAGCGCTAGACCTTAGCCTTGTCATTTCTGGGATGCTGGGCCTCAAACTTGATACTTGTACGTTATCATAAATTTGAATAATTTCGAAGTTCTATCTTCAGAGTATTTTTTTAAATTACGTTCTAGAAGTAAGAACTCCTCGTTTTATGATAAACCAGAATAGCCGAAATCCTAGTTGTGTAAATGTTTCGCATTTAGGCTTGAAATATCTGGGATGCTGGGTTTCAAAGATAGTTCATGTACAATTACATAGATTTGAAGTTGGACCTTCTACATTATTCTACTGCATTCAAAACCAAGGAGTTCTTACTTCTAGAACGAAGCTAAAAAAAAACTCTGAAGGATAAATTTCGACGTCAATTAAATCGATGAAACTGTACGTGAAATGTGTTTGAGACGTAGCATCCCAGAAAGTACAGACTTAAGATCAAACACTTCATACATTTCGGATATATACTAGTCTAACACAGTATAAAACGAGGAGTTCTATCTTCTAGTACGAAATTTAAATAAATACTCTGAAGGACTAACTTCGAAATTATTCAAATCTATGATGAAGTACAAGTATTCTGTTTGAGACCCAGCATCCCAGAAATGACAGGTCTGAGGTCCAGCACTTCATACTTGTCGGATAAACAATATTACAATGCACTTTAAACCCAGGAGTTCTCTCTTCTAGAACGAACTTAAAAATTAATCAGAAGGTCCAACTTCAAATCTATGTAATTGTACAATGAACTATCTTTGAAACCCAGCATCCCAGATATTTCAAGCCTAAATGCGAGAAATTTACACAACTAGGATTTCAGCTATTCTGTTATATTATAAAACGAGGAGTTCTTACTTCTAGAACGAAATTTTAAAATATACTCTGAAGATCGAATTTCTTAATTATTAATATTTATGATAACGTACAAGTATAAAGTTTGAGACCCAGCATCCCAGAAATGACAAACCTAAGGCCTAGCGCTTGTTAAAAAAAATTTAGGGCTATTCTGATACTTTATAAAACGAGGAGTTCTATCTTCTAGAACAAAATTTAAAAAATAATCAGAAGGTCGAACTTCTGATGTTAATCAAATCTATTTAACTGTACAAGAATTATCTTTGACACTTAGCATCCCAGAATTTACAGATCTGAGGTCCAATCCTTTATATGTTTCAGATGAATACTATTCTAATACACAAAAAAAACAAGGAGTTCTATCTTGTAGAACGAAATTTAAAAAAATACTCCGAAGATCGAACCTCGAAATGTTTAAAATCCATGAAAGTTATATTTGACACCCAGCATCCCAGAAATCACCAGCCTAAGAACCAAAAATTAATACAATTAGGTTTGAGGCTATTCCGATATATTATAGAACGAGGAGTTCTATCTTCTAGAACGAAATTAAAAAAATGCTCTGAAGACCGAACTACGATATGTTACAAATCTATGAAAATTTAGAAGTGCTACTGTTTGAGACCCAGCATCCCAGAAATTACAGGTCTGAGGTCCAGCACTTCATACTTGTTAGATGAACACTATTCCACTGCATTAAAAACCAAGGAGTTCTTACTTCTAGAACGAAGCTAAAAAAACTCGGAAGGATAAATTTCGATGTTAATTAAATCGATGAAACTGTACATGAACTGTGTTTCAGACGTAGCATCCCAGAAAGTACAGACCTGCGATCGAACATTTCATACATTGCGGATAGAAACTAGTCGAACACAGTATAAAACGAGGAGTTCTATCTTCTAGAACGAAATTTAAAAATGCTCTGAAGACTGAACTTCGAAATGTTTCAAATCTATGAAAATTTAGAAGTGCTACTGTTTGAGACCCAGCATCCCAGAAATGACAGGTCTGAAGTCCAACACTTCATACTTATCGGATATACAATATAACAATGCACTATAAACCCAGGAGTTCTCTCTTCTAGAACGAAATTTAAAAATCAATCAGAAGGTCCAACTTCAAATCTATGTAATTGTACATGAACTATCTTTGAAACCCAGCATCCCAGATATTTCAAGCCTAAATGCGAGAAATTTACTCAACTAGGATTTCGGCTGTTCTGGTATATCATAAAACGAGGAGTTCTTACTTCTAGAACGAAATTTTAAAATATACTCTGAAGATCGAACTTCTTAATTATTTATATTTATGATAACGTACAAGTATAAAGTTTGAGACCCAGCATCCCAGAAATGACAAACCTAAGGCCTAGCGCTTGTTAAAAAAAAGTTTAGGGCTATTCTGATACTTTATAAAACGAGGAGTTCTATCTTCTAGAACAAAATTTAAAAAATAATCAGAAGGTCGAACTTCTGATGTTAATCAAATCTATTTAACTGTACAAGAATTATCTTTGACACTTAGCATCCCAGAATTTACAGATCTGAGGTCCAATCCTTTATATATTTCAGATGAATACTATTCTAATACACAAAAAAACAAGGAGTTCTATCTTCTAGAACGAAATTTAAAAATACTCTGAAGATCGAACCTCGAAATGTTTAAAATCCATGAAAGTTATCTTTGACACCCAGCATCCCAGAAATCACCAGCCTAAGAACCAAAAATTAATACAATTAGCTTTGAGGCTATTCCGATATATTATAAAACGAGAAGTTCCATCTTCTAGAACGAAATCAAAAAAATGCTCTGAAGACCGAACTACGATATGTTACAAATCTATGAAAATTTAGAAGTGCTACTGTTTGAGACCCAGCATCCCAGTAATTACAGGTCTGAGGTCCAGCACTTCATACTTGTTGGATGAACACTATTCCACTGCATTAAAACCAAGGAGTTCTTACTTCTAGAACGAAGCTAAAAAAAACTCGGATGGATAAATTTCGACGTTAATTAAATCGATGAAACTGTACATGAACTGTGTTTGAGACGTAGCATCCAAAAAGTACAGACCTGAGATCGAACACTTCATACATTTCGGATAAATACTAGTCTAACACAGTATAAAACGTGGAGTTCTATCTTCTAGAACGAAATTTGAAAAATCTCCTCGTCTTATGATATACCAGAATTAGGCCAGTCAAAATCGACACAAAAAATAGCTAAATTCGCAAAGCATGATGTATCTCTGAAATTTTTGTATGTTATTAGGACCCATTAGAGCTATGTACACACAAGTTTGCAATTTACAAAAAGTTGTGAAAAAAAAAAATATTCACAAAAAAATTTCAGGATTTTTTTAGATTCTTCTCTATGTCTCCGAAACCATGCATTTTCTGTCCAAAGTCTCTATATACGTTTTAAAGAACATCAAATTTGTGATAAATTAAGGCTAATTAGAGATCAATAGGACGATTGCTCACGGAATGGCAGCATTTTGAAAATAGGCCAGTTTTTTAAAAATATGTACATAAATATTAGTTATAACTTTTTTGTGGGATAAAATTGCGTCGAAACCACTGATCCAACGAGTACTACTTATAGAAACGATTTATAAGCAATTTATTAAGCTTTAAAATAAATGTAAAACGGGCTCTGTAGGCTTCGTAGTTCTCACATAATTTCCAAAAAACCCAAGCGAGGTTAAATCCGCATTTAACAAATATGTACCTATGGAACATTTTTTCATCAAAATTACTTGTTAAAGTTGCTATACTATGCTACATGCATGTATGCTATTAAAAACAATAGCCTTCATTATCCCCTCGGGAGTTATGAATCGTGTGTTTTACTGAGGAAGATATAATAACTATAGTACAAAGTAATACGTAATATCAGACTAAAGAGGTTTCCTAGTTAGCAAACGTTAAGTATATTTAAAACTTAGATACCTATAGGCCCAATTTTAGGATACGTAAAACTTATTTAATAAAAGAATAAAATGTTGAATAAAATAAAAACGATACATTTCTTTAGGTGTCTGGAATAAAGACGTATGTGAAAACTAATGTAAAATAATATACCTACCTCAAAACTATCGTGATATCTCACGTTTTACAAGTTTACAAGCAATATTCTACTATACATTGAATATAAGACACTTACCTACCTCAGATACCTAATAGTACGAGTATAGTACCTATCTAATAATAAAGTACTAAACCATTTCAGAATAAAGGATAAGGAAGGTGGCTGG
Organism: Grapholita molesta; assembly: GCA_022674325.2. NCBI lineage: Eukaryota > Metazoa > Arthropoda > Insecta > Lepidoptera > Tortricidae > Grapholita > Grapholita molesta. The sequence continues at coordinate 8,734,874 of CP053139.2, forward strand.
GTCTTTTCGACAAATAGCCTTAGCACATTTTAGATTCCATTAAATCTCAACACTCATTTTCACCGTGCGCGTGTTGTATCTTTCTGTACGACACGGACAGGGACAACATGGCATCAGCATGACACGAACAGGGACAACATGCGCCTAGTGTACCCCGTATATTTTCGTGTTATTAGCATCGGCTTCGCAAACGCCTATCATGTATTCGGAACACCATTGTTGCAATAAGAGAGTCAATCAGGTATATTAAATATTTCCGTTCGTTCTCATCTTGCTAACGGCGCATACTTTGAACAGACAACGTTGCAGTCAGGATTATACATCAGCAGGTTTTCTTTAAGAATTGGAGTCTGGACCGCGAGGTGGTATACTTCATGTACCGCCCTTGCCTGCGCCAGTTCCAGTCGTACCATGCTCTGTTGGGATTGATATGTTATCGCGGACAGGACTAATATTTGAGCCAATAAGCTTTTATCGGTGCTGATGATCGTTCGCTACGCCGAGCAATGCTCATTGACATCACCAGCCCGTGTGATGAGACCCTTGTGGAGGCAGAAAAGGACAAATCTAGCAAGTACCTTAACTTGGCTTACGAAAGAACCGGCATGTGGGAAGTTGATACGGCGATCATTGTTTTGATAGATGTTTCAGCGAACGATCTCATACCGAAGATTCTCGACCGACATCTTGAGAGACTCGCTTCAAGGTTGTGTAAAGGATCAAGGCTCAGATTCAGAAAGCGCTAATGCTTGGCACGGCGCGCTTGACCTTTTTGATTTATGTAAATATATATTTTGGTAAAAAAACTATATAAACCTAGTCAAAGAAAATAAATAAATAAGGGAAGTAATAAAAATGTTACTCAACCTTAAAAAATAAGGACTCCTCTCTTGCAAATGCAAGAGCTTCTAGAGAAACTTATCAGAATCTGCCATGTCCATCATTCGAGAGGACTTTATGATCATGACCAACTCTAACTCTGTCGACCCGTCGATTGGAGACCTATCTATTGAATAGAGCAACGAAAATTATGACCCACGACCCACAAGGTCTATTTTTTAAATTCGTGAACTCGTCCACGATGGTTGACAGGACTCAAAAAAAAAAAAAAGTAGTTACTTTTTTTTTAATGTAGTTACATTTGATCACTTATGTTTATATAACAATACATTAATTGTCTATTTAATGATTTCAAGCCTTCTGTTTCATTGTAGGGTAGGCAACGCGCATGTGAATCCTCAGGAGCTGCAGGCGGTAACTGCTTATCATCAGGCAGGTCGTATGTTTGTATGCCCCCGTCATTGTATAAAAAAAATACTAATGCAAAACACTAAAAATAGGAAAGTTCATTGAACATTCCTAGAAAAACGCGATTCCGCCTTGGGTTTTTCTGAAATATTGAGAGAACTACGAGGGTTACAGACCCCATTCTACACTTAAATTAAAGTTTAATAAATTGCCTATAAATCTTAAACAATTTTTTGTTCGTAGGTCAAACAGTCTCTACACGACTTGGGTACAAAAATGGTATAATACTTAAATTATCGACTTGGGCAAAAAGTTACCTATTTTCAAAGGGTCATAATTCCGTAATCAATTGACGTATAGAGGTCCAATTAAGCTTACAATACAATTAAAATCAGTTAAGACTTCGGCCAACCTCGGTAATTGTCGTGAATCCCTCGTCTATCACATAGTGTTATCAATTTACAGATTTGACCTTTAATTATATATATTACTCGTTGTCTTATTAGAATACAGTAGGTACAAGAACGATATGAGCAACGAAACCTCCTTTGTATCTCAAAACTGACACAACCTTTATATTGAAATAAGAAAGATGCTAACAAGTACTAGACTAGTTTGACAGTCTGCCTTCTTAGTGTCAAATAAAAGATACAGTCGTTAATGGTGCAAATTTTAGACTTTTCAACACTCGCAAAATCTACGGGGTACTTCCCGTGAATTTAGAAACTTGAAATTTGGCACGAAGCACCCTCATATAGCACAGATCAAGGAAAAATTACGAAAAGTAGACATTTCTGACAAGATCATACAAAAATTATTTTTTTAAATTTTGAGCTTAGCTTTGTTGTTTTACTGTAAGAAAATGAAATATTACCAAAGGCCAATATTTATCGGCCAAGCCGTTTACGAAATATGAATAAAAAACGGTTGAAGCCGGTTTTTTTTTAATTTTAATTTCATGATTATTTTATTATCAATGATTAATGCGACATAATATCGTACCTACTTACACCAAACAGTAAAATATTGACTCATGTATGTATATATATATTTATATACTGTATACATACAAGTATAGCTTTATTAAATAAAATAATGAATGTTCAAATTCATGTCGCTTCTGCATAATAAATTTCCTAGGTCTACCGGTTAATAATGTCATCTTGGCAGGTGCTTAACATTGCGTTTATGATACTTCAAATGAAATGCTACCTAAAAGTAATCGGGGCAATGTATATCGTGTCATTTCCGACTCGGAAATTAAGCGATGATACCCGAGAAAAACCGAAGTCTTAACTGATTTTAATTGTATTGTAACTTGTCACAAATTTAATGTTCTTCAAAACCTTTATAGAAGCTTTTGACAAGAAATGCATGGATTAGGAGACATACAGGAGAATCCAAAAAAATCCCCAAATTTTTGCTGTTTTTTGTGTATAAAAAAAATTCCACAACTTTTTGCGAATTGCAAACTTGTGGATATATAGTCCTAATGGATCCAAACAACATACAAAAAAATCAGAGATACATCATGCTTTGTTAATTTATTGTCGATTTTTACTGGCCTAAATAGCCGTAATCCTAGTTTTGTAAATTTCTCGCATTTAGGCTTGAAATATCTGGAATGCTGGGTTTCAAAGATAGTTCATGTACAATTACATAGATTTGATTGACAACAGAAGTTCGACTATCAGAGTATTTTTCAAATTTCGATCTAGAAGATAGAACTCCTCGTTTTATAAAGTATCGGAATAGCCCTAAACTTATTTGTAATAAGCGCTAGACCTTAGGCTTGTCATTTCTGGGATGCTGGGTCTCAAACTTTATACTTGTACGTTATAATAAATTTGAATAATTTCGAAGTTCTATCTTCAGAGTATTTTTTTAAATTTCGTTCTAGAAGAGAGAACTCCTGGGTTTATAGTGCATTGTAATATTGTATATCCGATAAGTATGAAGTGCTGGACCTCAGATTTGTCATTTCTGGGATGCTGGGTCTCAAACAGTAGCAATTATAAATTTTCATAGATTTGAAACATTTCGAAGTTTAGTCGTCAGAGCATTTTTTAAATTTCGTTCTAGAAGATAGAACTCTTCGTTTTGTAATGTATCGGAGTAGCCTCAAACCTAATTGTATTAATTTTTGGTCCTAAGGCTTGTGATTTCTGGGATGCTAGGTTTCAAAGTTAGTTCATGTACAATAACATAGATTTGATTGAAAGCAGAAGTTCTACTATCAGAGTATTTTTCAAATTTCGTTCTAGAAGATAGAACTCCTCGTTTTATACTGTGTTAGACTAGTGGTTATCCGAAATGTATGAAGTGCTGGACCTTAGACCTGTAATTTCTGGGATGCTGGGTCTCAAACATAATGATTGAACGGTAACATAGATTTGAATAATTTCGGAGGTCGATATTTAGAGTATTTTTTTAAAATTCGTTCTAGAAGATAGAACTCCACGTTTTATATTAAATCGGAATAACCTCAAACCTAATTGTGTTAAATTTAGGTCCTTAGGCTTGTGATTTCTGGGATGCTGGGTTTCAAAGATAGTTCATGTACAATTACATAGATTTGATTGACAGCACAATTTCAACTATCAGAGTATTTTTCAAATTTCGTTCTAGAAGATAGAACTCTTCGTTTTGTACTGTGTTAGACTAGTATTTATCCGATATCTATGAAGTTATGGACCTTAGACCTGTAATTTCTGGGATGCTGGGTCTCAAAGATAGTTCAAATACAGTTAGATAGATTATGTTAAGTCAGAAGTTCGGTCTTCAGAGTATTTTTTAATATTTAATTCTAGAAGATAGAACTCCTCGTTTTATAAAGTATCAGAATAGCCCTAAACTTATTTGTAATAAGCGCTAGACCTTAGGCTTGTCATTTCTGGGATGCTGGGTCTAAGACTTTATACTTGTACATTATCATAAATTTGAATAATTTCGAAGTTCTATCTTCAGAGTATTTTTAAATTTCGTTCTAGAAGTAAGAAATCCTCGTTTTATGATATACCAGAACAGCCGAAATCCTAGTTGTGTAAATTTCTCGCATTTAGGCTTGAAATGTCTGGGATGCTGAGTTTCAAAGATAGTTCATGTACAATTACATAGATTTGAAGTTGGACCTTCTGATTAATTTTTAAATTTCTTTCTAGAAGAGAGAACTCCTGGGTTTATAGTGCATTGTAATATTGTTTATCCGACAAGTATGAAGTGCTGGACCTCAGACCTGTCATTTCTGGGATGCTGGGTCTCAAACAGAATACTTGTACTTCATCATAGATTTGAATAATTTCGAAGTTAGTCCTTCAGAGTATTTATTTAAATTTCGTTCTAGAAGACAGAACTCCTCGTTTTATACTGTGTTAGACTAGTATCTATCCGAAATGTATGAAATGTTCGATCGCAGGTCTGTACTTTCTGGGATGCTACGTCTCAAACACATTTCACGTACAGTTTCATCGATTTAATTGACGTCGAAATTTATCCTTCAGAGTTTTTTTTTAGTTTCGTTCTAGAAGTAAGAACTCCTTGGTTTTGAATGCAGTAGAATAATGTTCATCCAACACGTATGAAGTGCTGGACCTCAGACCTGTAGTTTATGGGATGCTGGGTCTCAAACAGTAACACTTCTAAATTTTCATAGATTTGAAACATATCGAAGTTACATATCCAAGACCTTCTGATTATTATTTAAATTTCATTCTAGAAGATAGAACTTCTCGTTTTATAAAGTATCAGAATAACCTTAAACTTATTTGTATCAAGCGCTAGACCTTAGGCTTGTCATTTCTGGGATGCTGGGCCTCAAACTTGATACTTGTACGTTATCATAAATTTGAATAATTTCGAAGTTCTATCTACAGAGTATTTTTTTAAATTTCGTTCTAGAAGTAAGAACTCCTCGTTTTATGATAAACCAGAATAGCCGAAATCCTAGTTGTGTAAATATTTCGCATTTAGGCTTGAAATATCTGGGATGCTGGGTTTCAAAGATAGTTCATGTACAATTACATCGATTTGAAGTTGGACCTTCTGATTGATTTTTAAATTTCGTTCTAGAAGAGAGAACTCCTGGGTTTATAGTGCATTGTTATATTGTATATCCGATAAGTATGAAGTGCTGGACTTCAGACCTGTCATTTCTGGGATGCTGGGTCTCTAACAGTAGCACTTCTAAATTTTCATAGATTTGAAACATTTCGAAGTTCAGTCTTCAGAGCATTTTTTAAATTTCGTTCTAGAAGATAGAACTCTTCGTTTTATAATATATCGGAGTAGCCTCAAACCTACTTGTATTAATTTTTGGTCCTAAGGCTTGTGATTTCTGGGATGCTAGGTTTCAAAGATAGTTCATGTACAATTACATAGATTTGATTGAAAGCAGAAGTTCTACTATCGGAGTATTTTTCAAATTTCGTTCTAGAAGATAGAACTCCTCGTTTTATACTGTGTTAGACCGATTACACGCATAATGACACATTTTAACCACGCAAAACGCCACTTACGCTGAACGACACATACGCAGAATGACACACACGCAATGTGAAACTTACGCAGAATGACACATACGCAAATTTGCACATACGCAGAATGACACACACGCAATCTGAAACTTACGCAGAATGACACATACGCAAATTTGCACATACGCAGAATGACACACACGCAATCTGAAACTGAACTTGAAGTGGCCCAAAAACGATGAAATCAAGTTTTAAAATAAAATTGATGGTTATTAAAAAAACCAATCGTTTTATAAAGCATCAAAATAGCCTTAAACCTATTTTTATAAAGCGCTACATCTTAGAGGCCAGTAATTTCTGGGATGCTGGGTCTCAAACCGAATACTTGTACGTTCTCATCAATTTCAATTATTTCGAAGTTCGATCGTCAGAGTAATATTTAAATTTCGTTCTAGAAGACAGAACTACTCGTTATATAATATATCGAAATAGCTTTAAATCTTATTGTATAAAGTTTTGGCCTTCAGGTTTATAATTTCTGGGATGCTGGGTCTTAAACAGTAACACTTGTAAATTTTCATAGATTTAAAACATATCGAAGTTCGGTCTTCAGAGCATTTTTTAAATTTCGTTCTAGAAGATAGAACTCCTCGTTTTATAATGGATCGGAATAGCCTTAAACCTAGTTGTATTCATTTTTGGCCTTTAAGCTTGTAATTTCTGGGATGCTGGGTTTCAAATAAAGTTTATGTACAATTACATAGATTTGATTGAGAACAGAAGTTCGACTATCAGAGTATTTTTCAAATTTCGTTCTAAAAGATAGAACTCCTCGTTTTATAAAGTATCAGGATAGCCCTAAACTTGTTTGTAATAAGTGCTGGACCTTAGACCTGTAGTTTCTGGGATGCTGGGTCTCAAACATAAAACTTGAATGGTAACACAGATTTGAATAATTTTGAAGGTTGATATTCAGAGTATTTTTTTTAATTCATTCTAGAAGATAGAACTCCTCGTTTTATAATGTATCGGAATAGCCTTAAACCTAATTGTATTAATTCTGACCTTTAGGTTTTTAATTTCTGGGATGCTGGGTGTTTAAGATAACACTTGCAAATTTTCATTGATTTAAAACATATCGAAGTTCGGTATTCAGAGCATTTTTAAATTTCGTTCTAGAAGATAGAACTCCTCGTTTTATAATAAATCGGAATAACCTCAAACCTAATTGTGTTAATTTTAGGTCCTTAGGCTTGTGATTTCTGGGATGCTGGGTTTCAAAGATAGTTCATGTACAATGTTCATCCAACAAGTATGAAGTGCTGGACCTCAGACCTATAGTTTCTGGGATGCTGGGTCTCAAACAGTAACACTTGTAAATTTTCATAGATTTGAAACATATCGAAGTTACATATCCAAGACCTTCTGATTATTTATTAAATTTCATTCTAGAAGATAGAACTCCTCGTTTTATAAAGTATCAGAATAACCTTAAATGTATTTGTATCAAGCGCTAGACCTTAGCCTTGTCATTTCTGGGATGCTGGGCCTCAAACTTGATACTTGTACGTTATCATAAATTTGAATAATTTTGATTTTGATTTTATGAGAGGTAGGGCACAGCGAAGTACCATCACGCTCGAGTCTGGAGAAGCCCAACTGGGGAAGTACCTCCTCCTTACGGAAGACCACAGCCATAATAGCACTGCTACCTTTCAGGTATGTAGTATTGTGTTCCTGATGGTGAGTAAGGTTCCCAGAGCTCCAACCCCCCTTAAAGGCCGGCAACGCGCTTGTGACTCCCCTGGTGTTGCGGGTGCCCATGGGCGACGGTAATTGCTTACCACCAAGCAATCCGTCTGCTCGTTTGCCGCCTATGTCATAAAAAAAAAGTTCTATCTTCAGAGTATTTTTTTAAATTACGTTCTAGAAGTAAGAACTCCTCGTTTTATGATAAACCAGAATAGCCGAAATCCTAGTTGTGTAAATGTTTCGCATTTAGGCTTGAAATATCTGGGATGCTGGGTTTCAAAGATAGTTCATGTACAATTACATAGATTTGAAGTTGGACCTTCTGATTGATTTTTAAATTTCGTTCTAGAAGAGAGAACTCCTGGGTTTATAGTGCATTGTTATATTGTATATCCGATAAGTATGAAGTGCTGGACTTCAGACCTGTCATTTCTGGGATGCTGGGTCTCAAACAGTAGCACTTCTAAATTTTCATAGATTTGAAACATTTCGAAGTTCAGTCTTCAGAGCATTTTTTAAATTTCGTTCTAGAAGATAGAACTCCTCGTTTTATACTGTGTTTGACTAGTATCTATCCGCAATGTATGAAATGTTCGATTGCAGGTCTGTACTTTCTGGGATGCTACGTCTGAAACACAGTTCATGTACAGTTTCATCGATTTAATTAACGTCGAAATTTATCCTTCCGAGTTTTTTAAGCTTCGTTCTAGAAGTAAGAACTCCTTGGTTTTTAATGCAGTGGAATAGTGTTCATCTAACAAGTATGAAGTGCTGGACCTCAGACCTGTAATTTCTGGGATGCTGGGTCTCAGACAGTAGCACTTCTAAATTTTCATAGATTTGAAACATTTCGAAGTTCAGTCTTCAGAGCATTTTTTAAATTTCGTTCTAGAAGATAGAACTCCTCGTTTTATACTGTGTTTGACTAGTATCTATCCGCAATGTATGAAATGTTCGATTGCAGGTCTGTACTTTCTGGGATGCTACGTCTGAAACACAGTTCATGTACAGTTTCATCGATTTAATTAACGTCGAAATTTATCCTTCCGAGTTTTTTAAGCTTCGTTCTAGAAGTAAGAACTCCTTGGTTTTTAATGCAGTGGAATAGTGTTCATCTAACAAGTATGAAGTGCTGGACCTCAGACCTGTAATTTCTGGGATGCTGGGTCTCAAACAGTAGCACTTCTAAATTTTCATAGATTTGTAACATATCGTAGTTCGGTCTTCAGAGCATTTTTTTAATTTCGTTCTAGAAGATAGAACTCCTCGTTCTAAAATATATCGGAATAGCCTCAAACCTAATTGTATTAATTTTTGGTTCTTAGGCTGGTGATTTCTGGGATGCTGGGTGTCAAAGATAACTTTCATGGATTTTAAACATTTCGAGGTTCGATCTTCAGAGTATTTTTTTAAATTTCGTTCTAGAAGATAGAACTCCTTGTTTTTTTGTGTATTAGAATAGTATTCATCTGAAATATATAAAGGATTGGACCTCAGATCTGTAAATTCTGGGATGCTAAGTGTCAAAAATAATTCTTGTACAGTTAAATAGATTTGATTAACATCAGAAGTTCGACCTTCTGATTATTTTTTAAATTTTGTTCTAGAAGATAGAACTTCTCGATTTATAAAGTATCAGAATAGCCCTAAACTTTTTTTTAACAAGCGCTAGGCCTTAGGTTTGTCATTTCTGGGATGCTGGGTCTCAAACTTTATACTTGTACGTTATCATAAATTTTTATAATTACAAAGTTCTATCTTCAGAGTATATTTTAAAATTTCATTCTAGAAGTAAGAACTCCTCGTTTTATAATATAACAGAATAGCCGTAATCCTAGTTGCGTAAATTTCTGACATTTAGGCTTGTAATATCTGGGATGCTGGGTTTCAAAGATAGTTCATGTACAATTACATAGATTTGAAGTTGGACCTTCTGATTAATTTTTAAATTTCGTTCTAGAAGAGAGAACTCCTGGGTTTAAAGTGCATTGTAATATTGTTTATCCGACAAGTATGAAGTGCTGGACCTCAGACCTGTCATTTCTGGGATGCTGGGTATCAAACAGAATACTTTTACTTTATCATAGAATTGAATAGTTTCGAAGTTCAGTCTTCAGAGCATTTTTTAAATTTCGTTCTAGAAGATAGAACTCCTCGTTTTATACTGTGTTAGACTAGTATCTATCCGAAATGTATGAAATGTTCGATCGCAGGTCTGTACTTTCTGGGATGCTACGTCTCAAACACAGTTCACGTACAGTTTCATCGATTTCATTAACGTCGAAATTTATCCTTCAGAGTTTTTTTTTAGTTTCGTTCTAGAAGTAAGAACTCCTTGGTTTTGAATGCAGTAGAATAATGTTCATCTAACAAGTATGAAGTGCTGGACCTCAGACCTGTAGTTTCTGGGATGCTGGGTCTCAAACAGTAACACTTGTAAATTTTCATAGATTTGAAACATATCGAAGTTACATATCCAAGACCTTCTGATTATTTTTTAAATTTCATTCTAGAAGATAGAACTCTTCGTTTTATAAAGTATCAGAATAACCTTAAACTTATTTGTATAAAGCGCTAGACCTTAGGCTTGAAATATCTGGGATGCTGGGTTTCAAAGATAGTTCATGTACAATTACATAGATTTGAAGTTGGACCTTCTGATTGATTTTTAAATTTCGTTCTAGAAGAGAGAACTCCTGGGTTTATAGTGCATTGTTATATTGTATATCCGATAAGTATGAAGTGCTGGACTTCAGACCTGTCATTTCTGGGATGCTGGGTCTCAAACAGTAGCACTTCTAAATTTTCATAGATTTGAAACATTTCGAAGTTCAGTCTTCAGAGCATTTTTTAAATTTCGTTCTAGAAGATAGAACTCCTCGTTTTATACTGTGTTTGACTAGTATCTATCCGCAATGTATGAAATGTTCGATTGCAGGTCTGTACTTTCTGGGATGCTACGTCTGAAACACAGTTCATGTACAGTTTCATCGATTTAATTAACGTCGAAATTTATCCTTCCGAATTTTTTTTTAGTTTCGTTCTAGAAGTAAGAACTCCTTGGTTTTGAATGCAGTAGAATAATGTTCATCCAACAAGTATGAAGTGCTGGACCTCAGACCTGTAGTTTCTGGGATGCTGGGTCTCAAACAGTAACACTTGTAAATTTTCATAGATTTGAAACATATCGAAGTTACATATCCAAGACCTTCTGATTATTTTTTAAATTTCATTCTAGAAGATAGAACTCTTCGTTTTATAAAGTATCAGAATAACCTTAAACTTATTTGTATAAAGCGCTAGACCTTAGGCTTGTCATTTCTGGGATGCTGGGTCTCAAACTTTATACTTGTACGTTATCATAAATTTGAATAATTTCGAAGTTCTATCTTCAGAGTATTTTTTTAAATTACGTTCTAGAAGTAAGAACTCCTCGTTTTATAATGTATCGGAATAGCCACAAATCTAATTGTATTAGTTTTTGTTCCTTAGGCTTGTGATTTCTGGGATGCTGGGTGTCAAAAATAGCATTTGTATTTTCATGGATTTTAAACATTTCAAGGTTCGATCTTCAGAGTATTTTTTAAATTTCGTTCTAGAAGATAGAACTCCTTGTTTTAATGTGTATTAGAATAGTATTCATCTGAAATGTATAAAGTATTGGACCTCAGATCTGTAAATTCTGGGATGCTAAGTGTCAAAGTAATTCTGGTACAGTTAGATAGATTTGATTAACATCAGAAGTTCGACCTTCTGATTATTTTTGAAATTTCGTTCTAGAAGATAGAACTCCTCGTTTTATAAAGTATCAGAATAGCCTTAAACCTGTTTGTAATAAGTGCTGGACCTTAGACCTGTAGTTTCTGGGATGCTGGGTCTCAAACGGAATACTTGTACGTTCTCATCAATTTCAATTATTTCGAAGTTCGATCGTCAGAGTAATATTTAAATTTCGTTCTAGAAGACAGAACTCCTCGTTTTATAATAATATAGCTTTAAACCTTATTGTATAAAGTTTTGCCTTTTAGGTTTGTAATTTCTGGGATGCTAAGTCTCAAAAATAGTACCTGTACGTTATCGACGTTCGGAGTTCAGCTGAATTGATTCATCATTATCTTCTTGATATGTTGGTCTAGAAGGAAGAAATCCTTGTTTTTATGTGTACAAAGAAGATAATTATCGTTACCGCGTGCGATATTGGATCGAACAGCTATATTTGCTGGGGTGCTGGGGTACACGTGTTTGTATTTATTCGATTTACTGATTTTTTTATGGTAATCTTCTAGAAATGAAATTACGTTCTAGAAGATAAGATTCTTTATTTCTACTTATGTATTGAACTAGATATATTGTAGTAATACTCAAATAAGATGTAATTGAGGCTTTTTATAAGTTTTTGACGTCATCCTAACATAAAGACCTGATATACCTAAAATTGATTTTCATTGTTCTTGTGTTATATTAGTATGAAAAATTTATTTTTCGAATTTTGACTAGAACTCTTTACAAATAGTCTAGACACGTTAGAACTCTTCATTTAAACGCTTCCCCAAAGTCGTGGGATCTATAACGGCTGGGATGCTGGGATGTCATATGCGAAGTTAGCATCTCATTTTAAAAATTTAATTTTTTCGCGTAATTGAGCAGAACTATTAAAAAATTCTAATTAGAACTCTAGAACTATTCGGTATGCTAATAGAACTCTCGTCAAATTTTGGTTTGCTAACTTTTGATATGCCAGGTTCACACACACTAGCAGAACTTGCCTGTACTTAAAATAAAATCCAGAAAATAAAACGTAAAGATAAATTTCCTTTCATTTCTACCGCGTTACTCGCGTTTCCTTTGCCTTACGCTCGGTTTTATTTATGCCTTTCGCTATACGGGCAATATGTCTCTGTCCATCCCATTTTACCGAACCGGGTTTGTGAAGATCTTCTCTGTACTGGTGGTGCGCCTTTACATAATATATCTTCTATAATCTATCATCTTCCCTTTACATAATATATAGATACATATTCGGTAACAACTTCGTTAGGCAACAGTGCGATAATCAAGCACCCTGTCGACGTACTGTCAGCGAATGTTTCAAATGTTTTGATTGTATTGTTGACCTTCCCGTGGTATATAGGAAGGAGACGCAGCCCGCGCCAAACTCAACAAGGAGCTGGAGGGCCTGATGAACGAGAGAGACGTGGTGGGTGCTCAGCTCGTCCGTCGCAACGATGAGATTGCCTTGCTGTACGAGAAAATACGCATCCTTGAGGTCACACTGCACAGAGGTGCGTAATACTATAATTTAACCTTCAGGGTAATATTTAGGCACGCGCCCAAATTACTGCACCAATACAATTAAAACTCTACGTGGCCAATGGTGAAAGATAAAACCGTACCTATGGAAGAAGTTTGTCTTAAACACAAGGACATTTGGGGAATGACTGATGATGGTGATGAACCTATACCCTATACAATTATACATCCAAAAATGAATACCGCCATTTTGGATTCGGTCATGATTTAAGAAGGCTTTGTCGCATATATGCGACGTTGGCGTATAAAAGGTTAAAGATCGACTGACAGAAGTATTATATCGAATATAACGGCATTTTACGCATGTACATTTTGAACAGTAAATTATTTCACTGGATCGATGCCACCAGCACCAATTGACTGCGTAAATTAACAAAGTTAACTGAGTTCAAACACTGGTCAGTCTTGTATAAAACAAAAAATAACGACGCTCGACACTTGTCAATTTGGCTGGTAGCGTATACCTACTGGCGTCTACGTACCCCTTAGCTTTTCGTAGTTCTTAGAAGCTGTCCCTTTCTACACGGCTAACACGTACTGTATGATCCCTACGTGTACTGAGTTCGACTCTAATTTGTCAGTTTTGAATCTAATTGCAACTTCCATAGAGTCGTAACTCGATTATTAAGTTTACTATTAAATACACTTAAACATTTTGTACGCATTGAGTAGCGCGTGCGGTTTTACTTAACAATAGGGGCAAAGTGTGTGTCATAGGGGCCAGCTTCAAAGCTAAGAACTATGCGATGTATTGGCAATGCCGCCATTGAAGATCAAAACGTCAATGCTCCGAGCCCTTGGGTTAAAAATATGTCTATGAATATGAGCATGGGACCAAATCAAACGCGTATACGTGTAGGGGTTGATACATGGCGCTAGTACGTGTTTTTACCTGAATTACCCTGAATTTCCGGGATACAGGAATGCTATTTTATACTGGGTGTGGCCTGTAAAATTTTTGCTCCTATTACAGGCCACACCCGGTATAAAAATTCACAATAAAGGTTGTTTTGTTAAACTGTATAGTACCTAAATAAAGTTATTCAGTTGAGCTTTAATCGTGATTATGTCATTGAACGCTTTCAGGTGAACGGCAATATGAACAAAGAGTCGAGGACATCAGATTGCTGCGTCTAGAGATCATTCGGTTAAGGAAAGAGAAGAACCTGCTGTCGAAGGGGATAGAAAACATGACTGACCTGCGCCTCGAGGTGAAACTTTATTCTATCTTAATAATTATACTGACTGCACTTGCTAGACTTTATTCATCCTTCTTTGTTTATACGAGGTGCCCATCGTATAGGACGTTGTTGTCAAGGAGCAATTGAGCTTGGCCGATTCGGTGATTATAATCATTGTATTTTAAGTGATAAAGTTACGATCTTTGATAATGAAAAAAAATCAATAGTTTAATAAATAAATGAATATTACAGATCATTCATACACAAATTGACTGAACCCCACGGTAAGCTTAAAAAAGGCTTGTATTGTAAGTCATCAGCCAACGATATATATAATTTAAAAATACTTAAATACATATATAAAATTCTCATGATTCAGGAAAAAATATCTGTACACATCACATAAACATAACCATCACGCTAAATAAATGCCTTTACTGGGATTTGAACCCAGGTTCAACGGCTTCATAGCAACTTACGTAGATGAGTGGAAACCATTCTGACTCCACATCTCGTCCTCGTCATCATTTTCAACATGAATATCATTTGTATACTTATGATGCATTGTTTGGATAAATATTTTCCAACTCTATTCTATTTCAATCTTGTATGCAGGTATTCAACTTGGAGCGTGAGCTGGGGCGCGAACGGTTACGGGTGCGGGCGCTGGAGGAGGCGTTGGAGACGCCCCAGAACGTCCACCGCTGGAGGAAGCTCCAGGGAACAGACCCTGAGAGCGTGCGGCTCACGCAGAAACTACGCGTCACACAAAAGTTTGTCCATACTACTGTTACTAAGTTTTGCAGTTTATTTGACCTAGAACGTTACGGGCTATCGGCACTTTAGGCACGGCAGGGTTAAGAAAGCTTTTGAGACGCAGAAGAATGTATAACGTAGGAGATACTGCAGGAAAGTAATGCTGAGAGCGTTCGACTCACTCAGAAACTACGCATCACACAAAAGTCTATAACTATAACTTATCTTATCTTTGCGTATGTACTTATATGGAAAGGCCTTAAACAGATTGCGTTGCCAGGTCGGCCGTAGTATGGGAAGCATGCTGAAGTGGGGTACTCTAAGCGGCCCAGACACCCAATGTCCATGTGGTTCGGCTCCCCAAACAATTGATCACATGCCAACTTGTCCGGCGTGCCCGTGCTCTAAGCAGGACCTTAGCGATGCGACATCCAGGGCGTTAAGAATCGCTACCCTCTGGTCCCGCACAGTTTGTATGAAACCATCGACACGAGAAGAAGAAGCTCTATAGTAACTATACCTAGCCAATTGACAATTAAAATGATGATTCATTTATCCTCTGAAGTAACACCGGGTCTGACGAATGACCGCGCCTTGACCCGTCACGGTTGGGAACTGCCCCCGGTCCGCAGCCATCGTAAAGGTCATCGGTTTTGCCATGATGATGTCTGTGACAATCTTAGCAACGGCCTTGTAATCATTAGATATACAGATTAATTAGAATAGTTTGCTAATTGGTTTCTACATTTAGTTTCCTCACAACTAATGCACGTGTATTACCTGCTATTTATGAATTTTAAAACTATCCTAATTTGGCCAAGGCTGTAGAGCCTTGACCAAAAGTATTGATGTCACACTTTTTTTTTCTAACTCTAACTACCATCTCTTTCTGGATGCAGTAAAAAAATCTGATATTTCAAACCTAAATATATTTACACAACAAGAGATCACCATCAGTTTAAATTAAAATATAATATCATCAGAAAATATGTAAATACTACACTAAAATATCGAGTATTCATATAAATAACATAGGTGCTGAATACTTCTAGCCAAGGCTGTATATCCAATAATCTAATGCAGCCTAAAACTGCGTGCATTTTATTAACTATTAGACACTTTTCCTATCGCATAAAAATGTGTCGTGTACGCCAACGTATCGACTAGTGAAGAACAAATATAAACCTTATCTGTCAGCAGGCACGACATCACGCGACCACTTTAGTGATGCTTAGCGTTCAAAGGATTAGAGTAGAGACGAATGAGAGAATTATATCTTAGGTATTTATTTATACATATTTTATTATATACCTGGTATATAGTAATTAATATAAAAATAAAACTGCCTTCAAAGTAAAAGGATTTATGAATAAATTACAATAGGCCACGACATTAACACGCGCTCTGTATCTACTTATTTATAGCTTGAAATCTTATCAAGCCCGAGCGAGTCGAAAGTCCAGAGCATCTGGATTTATATTATAGGTACCTATTTGAGTTTTGAAGCTGAATTCTAGGTATCACTGCATGGATGCAAGGAATGATGCATCGTGTGATCTCAGTGCCTTAGCAGGAATTTCCACTATTGGTTAACTAATTATGCGCTTAAAATGATTAACATAGGTTATTCGTGAACCGACTAAGGACATTTTTTTTTAATAACTCAAAGTTCTTAATAACTCAAACTCAGGTTCAAAAGAGTTAGGTCAACCTGTAAAAAAATAAGGTCAATGTGGGTAAGACCGGCATACTTTATTTTTAAGAGAAGTTCGTCATATACCGATGAGATAATGTAGGAAATTGGTGGTAGACGGTCCTTCCTGATAGACGGTCTTACCCACATTGACCTTACACAAATATCCTATATCTAATGGACGAACTAAGCCAGTTCAAAGTTAACCTGCTTACACAAAATCGCGTTTTCGACTAGAGTTTCATCCACAGAGTTCAATAAATTCTTTCGCGATTTGATCGAAAGATGTCGTTACGCTGGTCCGTCCTAAGAATACGACTCACACGCTCTTCAGACCAATAAAACCCGACTTATAATCATAATCCAATTGTCCGACAAAGAGTTTAGTCGCTAATTAGTCTAATTACATCTGATCCTGATCAGCCATTAGCGATTATCCCGTTCGTGTCTCGACATCGTGCTAACGACCCGTGCGAATCGACAATTACAAAAATAAATTACACTTAATTAGTCGAGTTTAAGAATCGCTCTTAACACGACATTCTTAAAGTCTAATTTCGGTTAGAGTGGTAGTGTAAGAGTTTCAATTAAAGCAAATTCAGCGGTTCATGAAATATGGAAGACGTGAAGATTAGACTAATTGCAATGTCCTAGATCTAAGATCATCTATTGTAGCTATAAGTGCTAGACTAACCACTGGTCATTTATCGCTGCCTATTGTTGCAATATAATTTATAGCCTAATTTTCTACCGTTTTCTTGAACCGCAGTTCGAGGTCTCCTTGATTGACACGAGAACGATAGTGTTTTTTCACTTCTCGTGCTCTAAAAGTGTGTGATATTATGCTTGCCAAGGCAGACTAAAGTAGTACATTTAGCCTCTTGGGAAAATATGTATACATTTTTATGATATACAAAACGTTTTAAATTGACCAACCAGAACACTTCACCTTATTAAATCCGCCAATCATGACACATATCGAAGTTAATCGCAACTCTAGATTCTTTTTTGGTGCGAATACTGTTTAAAAATGTGAAATCATTAAACTAAACTTTGTATAAAGTATCAACCAATCAGAATACCGCAATATTAAAATCGACCAATGAGGAAACGCAATCACATTCTCAAAGCTTTAGGTGCTTTTTAGTTCCTACTTCACAAGCATTAAAAAAAAGTTTAAATCGTTGGCAAACTCTTTGAAGCCCCAATTATACGTTGTCTATGGCATTTATTCACGCCGTAGATATATCGTATCTGTATCAAAGCAGTGAAAAAAATACGAAGTCTGCCAAATTAAACATTTTTGACTCAGAATTCATTGCGGGCGAATAAAATTTTATTTGTTAATTGTTGAAATGTTATTTTTTTTTTCTCGCAATCGAAGTGAAAACTAGTATGCATAACTCGGGTCTAAACGGCATATTACCCCTCGAACAATTTTCCCTCACTTCGTTCGGGAAAATAATCATCTCCTGGTACTATGGCGTACTTTAGCCCCTTGTCAAACAATCTACTATTTTTTTCTTCCAGAAAAGTCTTAGCGCAGAGCGAGATGCTAGTACTGAAAGACCGGGAGCTGAAAGAGACGAAGAATCTGTACACGGCGGTTAAAGATATGTTGGCGCTGCAGCCGAGCCCGGAGATACAGGTGAAGACATACATACAGTCAGCAGAAGTTGCTACGCGGCTCAGTAGTTAAAAATTATGTTGACACGCCTGCTGCTGACTGTAGGTAGGGACCTACACTATTACGTATTTATAATAAATTACATGCCAATTACAACGGGCTCCTACTAAAGTCGGCAATGACCAATGTAGGGTATTAGTAACCCTGCCTACAAAATAGTAGGTCCCGGGTTCGAATCCTTGCAAGGGCATTTATGTGTATGTTTATCATGAATATTTTGACGACAGGTCTGGCCTAGTAGGTAGTGACCCTGTCTATGAAGCCGAAGGTACTGGGTTCAAATCCCAGTTAGGGCATTTATTTGTGTGATGAGCACAGATATTTGTTCCTGAGATATTGACGTTGTTTATGTATTTAAGAATATTATTTACTCATCGTCTATACAGTACCTACCCACAACACCACCCTTATTCAGCTTATTGTAGAACTAGGTCGATTTGAAACAATCTTCCTATTTGTGGAAGACGTAGGCTGCGATTTTGACAAAGAACCTAAAATATTAAACGTTATTTCTGTATTTCAGCAAACACTAAACGCAACGCAGCGCGCGTTGGCGCAACGAACGTCAAAGATGAAGTGTTTGATAGCTGGTAAGTTTGTGCAGGGTTCGCAGTCCGATAAATAAATAATAAATAATAAATAAATATTTCGGGACAATCTTACACAAATCGACCTAGTCCTACGGTAAGCTCAGTAAGGCTTGTGTTGTAGGTACTAGACGACGATATATGTTGTCGGGCTCGATGAAACTTGCAACTTGTAACTTTCCAGTAGACAAATCATCCACAAAGCATTCAGCATATACTTTAGTAAGCAACCAAAGACGCAAGAAGCACCATCTAGAAAACTCAAATAATTTATTTCTCATACATTGTCCTTATTGCTTTTTTATAAGTTTAGGTATGTGACCTTGCACGGGTTAATACCTTAGTTTTTCTAGGTACCCAAACAATACCAACTGTAGTTTAGTCATATTTTGTCAACCAAGGAAACTGTGGTTGGCTAATTTAGAATTTTAAGCACGAACTCTGGGTAAAGCCCCTTACATCATTTTTATTTTGTCGACCTAACTTACAGGATAAGTAATGAGAATAATAAATATTTTTTTGTGTTTAGAGGGCACAGAGCCAGTTTTCGAAAAAATATGGCATTAATTAATAAGTATATAAAATTAAAAAAAAAAAAATATTACATGACATCCTCACACAAATTGACTGACAAGGAAGGGTACCCAACTGTCCGGCTCCGATTTGATACATTTTGATATATGTTATAGGGTAGTCTAAAATAACGGACACGTATTTTTTTTTAGCTGCCCAAACTCAACCAGTTTGGAGAAAATGTCCTTCAAAGTACAAGAAATTTCACCAGACCTAATTAATAGGACCTAATTTCTGTAGAGATTTGTTCAAGAAAGTTGACACCTAATTAAATAATCATATGTTGGCGAACATTAAAAAAGCATGGAGACGTGTTTTGTCATTTCACCACATACTCATATTTTATATTTAAAAAAAAACACGTCAAAGTTTCGAACTTTTCGTCGCTTCACTCACTTCCCTTTGGCAATTTTTTTTGGCTGAATACTTGTTGGTCCATGATGTCATGATTCATGGTCCCGAAAAATATATACTTATTTGGCGGTTCGTTCTATTATAAATTATAAAATAACTTTATATTCTTTTCATTGCCGTACTATCTTCAATTTCAACAAAAACCTACTTAAAGAAAAAAAATGCCAGCCAACGATATATGTATAATGTATATAATACGAGTATAATATACAAATAGGTACTTAAATATATATAAAACACCCATGACTCAGACATTTCTCGTTGCTCATCAATGCCCTACTGGAATTTGAGCCCAGGACCATCCACTTCATAGGCAAGATCACTCATTATAGGTATATAATATTTATTTATAGTCACTCCAACATAAATCTGCCTATACGTACTGTACCAATTTCAAAATTAGCTGGGAGTTCGGTCGCCATCATATATATCGCAGGGGCCAAGGTAGACAAAAATATCGCCTTGACAATAGAGGCGTTGTTCAGATATTTGTGACCACTGCACCATAATGAAGTAAGAATAGGCTGTTGCTGAACCAGCGTGCTACACCTTCGACCTCGTCGTCACTTACCATCAGTTGCGACTGAGGTCAAACGCTGGTCAGTCTTGTACAAAAAAAAAAGAATTTTTGTATGGAAATAGTGCATTTAATTTTGATCTTAGATACAGTTTTTTTGTCTTTAACTTAATGTCCTCTCACCAACCCATTTGATACGGTCACCTGTTCTACCTACGATTATTCTTAGATTAGTTTAGAAAAATCAGCTGAAAGTACCTGGCAGTTTTTTCCGACCGCCAAAAGTTTTGACGTCAATGGCGACTTATTCATCCATGTCTAAGATTTCCTGTTAGGTAATCTAATTTAAATTTAAGACGCACACGCTGACGTTCTTTATTGTCTTATTCATAGTTAGTGTGCATGACTACTGGGAAAATACAGCGAAATTATTTTTTTGCTGACAGTATTTTTTTTGTCCATTCATCAAATACTCATGGGACAGGATTCTAACCAGCCTAAACACGACGGGTTACTCTTGTGTATTTCTGGAGTTGCTACGGCTTCCTTCTGGCTCTAGCATCAGATTATATCAATGTTAGCATAATATTGCACCGAAGTTGCATAAGTAGCTAAGTTTCATATCAATCGGTTGAAGATAACTGCATTAAAATTCAGTTGTAAGATTTAATCCGAACATGCATACTTAGTAATACAAATATTGATAGTAAAATTATGATAAAGCGCGTCACATCGTAGTAAACATTGTACTAAAGCCTGATCCATATGTACAGGTCGATTCACGAGAGTTGGCGTCTGTCTATATAAATCTTGACAGTTGACTACAAAACTCACGCCAACTCTTGTGTGTATGGACCTGTATATCTCCTTAACCCTTTACTGCCTATGAAGTCATTTAGGGCTGTTATAATTTTCAACTTTATTGGAAATGAGTAAAGTTCAAATTCAAACAAATATGTTTATAACATGCAGTAAAGGGTAAATAACTGACCTGATATGCACAGAAAAGTAATAGTCATGATCATCACTTTTATTCCCTAGTAAGCAATGAGCTATCAGCTATTTCAAGGAACAAAAGCTAATCGCCCGGCTATGACATATATGTCTCTTTTATTTACACGGAATCGATTGTCTTTTGTCCCTTGAAATAGCTAACAGATCATAGCTTACTACCTCGCGGTGGGACCAGTGCCTACAATTCAAGTAATTCTCTCATCAGAACTAAACATGCGCGAACAGCAAGTGTCAGATCAACGCCTGGAAATCCAGCGCATTACGGACGAGCTGGCGTCCTTCAAGCAGAAGTACTACGAGATGAAGCGAGCACTGGACGCCGACGAGGCGAGACGGCTGCGGGTGCCTACTCCGCCTACTCGGGACTCGGCCGTGCTTAGCTAATTGTAGTTTGGGGTATTTGTTAGTTATGTAACGCGTCGTTGTTGTTTTTAAGTCTGTGCCAATTTTTATTGAATGATCTGCACGTTTTCCACTATAAGGTCTATTAACATTGTGCAGTCTGAAAATCGGTTGACCGAGTGTATATAATTTGTCAAATATATAACTCCGCGTTTAGACATGCTGGCTCGTCACTCTCCTCGCTATTCGTCGAAACGTTCGTCGAAACTTTGCCTGTACAAAAACGCGATGCGAGGGACGAGATGTATAGCGAGACGTCCGCGTACACATGCGTGCTCGCGTTTTGGTTCGCCATTCGCCTTGCTACTCGCGCGAATGTGTGGCGGTAGCATGATAATCAAAGTCGGCAATATAACTTCATCTAGCTTATCTGCAGTTGATGTTGCCGACTGCAGTAGCGCACGTTGTTACTCTTTGATAAGGTAATTGGATCAGTTTTTTTAAGTACCAATCTACTGGGTTGAATATGTGGGCAATTTAAGCTTTATAGAAAATACATGTCTATTTATTTTAAGTAGGTAATCAATTCGATACTATCTATCAATTTGAACGTAGTCTGTTTTTTGGATATTTTTATTGCCATTATCAAATCATTATGGTCTTAAATCCAAATAAGTTTCCGTCAAAAATTTTATATTTGATACTAGCTTATATTTCCCAATCATCAGCTACTGGATTCTAACGAGCCTAAACACCACGGGTTTTACCGGAACATGCTTACGTATTTACACACATTGTAAATTAATAGAAACTTGTAAAAAATCAAGAATATTATATATCTCTTTGAGTGAAAAACGGGAACGAATCTTGCTAGTTAATACTGTCACATTTATGGAAATCAATCAATGAGTTTCTCTGTAATATGAAATGTTGGAACTCTAACAAGTTTTTAATCCATGGTGTATGGAATTCAGATGATATAGCCAATATGTTTGACGATTGCAACGCCATCAACGCGGTGCTTAGCACTATTGAACTCATTGTGATAGTTTTTTTTACATACGATTAAACTTTCGCATTATGTACTTATCGCATAACGCCCCAAAAACTGTCCATGAAAAGTACGAACTAATATAACATGTGCTTTGAAATATATGGTACCAGTTATTTAAATAAACTTAGAATAGTACATGGTGCAATATTGAAATATTTTAGTCAAATAGAATACAAAATGAACAAGTGAGGGTTTTGATATGAAAATGTTTTTCATCTATTTTTTAAATGAATGTTAGTCGCAATATATATCCTTTTAGGGTTGTAACAATTTTGAGGCTAATAATGCATACATACAAAATACCTGTTACTCTGTGTGGTTTAATATAATAAGATAATAATATAGTACATCGTCACTACTTGAAAAAACAAAAACGTAACTCACTGTTACTCAAATTTAAAATGCAATAACTCTATATTCATACCAAACACTGTTAAGACTTTTTTCTTTTGATTGACAGAACATGTTACGGGATTTTTCCAAAGTAGTGACGTTTCAACTTTGTTATTGTTAATTTTATAAGTTGTTGTTTTAATTATAATGTAATAGCTAAAGATGAAGCAGAACTTTTATTAAACTGTATCAAATGAATGCTACCTGGGATCAAAATCATTTTTTTTAACGAAATAAAACTACATATGTATTAATCCGA
Source organism: Grapholita molesta (assembly GCA_022674325.2). Taxonomy (NCBI): domain Eukaryota; kingdom Metazoa; phylum Arthropoda; class Insecta; order Lepidoptera; family Tortricidae; genus Grapholita; species Grapholita molesta. The sequence continues at coordinate 8,758,126 of CP053139.2, forward strand.
AAACAATAGTTTTATTTAAGAACTTTTCACTTTCTCATAAAATATACACATTGTTTTTGTCATTAAACTAAAATGTAAGTAAATACTAATTTTAAATACCAATGTTCGGTCAAACGGCTACCCGAGACGGGCCCGTCAACGGACTATGTTTAACGTGCTCTCATGTACAACTGTTCACTTAAACGCTATTTAGAAAAAAATATCAAATGAAAGCATGATTTTGTACATTTCAAAATAAAAAAATGAAGACCTCCTGTTTACAAAGTGTGATGATAGAATTCTACAGTCCATCTGTCGATACTTAAAAATAACAGTTCCAATGCATGCGAGTCGGACCGGGTCGTGTCGGATCAAATGCGGTCAAATGCTGCGGCCAGCCGGTGCGGCTGCCGTCCGCGACTGCCGTGCGACTGTCGCGCGACCGCCGCGCGACTGTCGGCCGACGGACACTCCACTAACAAACCGCCCGCAGGCACACATACGTTCCTCATACAGATTCCCCTTAAAATACGAAATATAAATCTCTTAATTCACATCGAATAGACTAACTCGTGTACTCGGATAGTACGATCACACACAACAAATCATAGTGTACTTTCGTCCGTCGGTATTTATTGCGTAAACGATTTTATCACTTTATTAAGCTACATGTTTAGCCGAATTATACTAAAGGAAGTTCCAAATATATAAAAATTAAACCTTAATCACGCAACATTCACTTCACTTTAGCGGGTAGTAGGTTAGTCCGGCTCGGCGGGGTGCGGCACTCGCTCGGCTCGGCGCGGATAAAACTATTGTTGTCGCGCTCTCGCGGCACGACGCGACTGCAACGTGGCGTCTAGTGCACGTCCGAGCTCTCCTTGTTCAGCGAGTGGTTCGCCGGGTCCGACGCGTTCATTGGCTGTCGAAATAATGTATTCATAACATTTGTGTTGCATAACACCTGCTAGCGAACTCATGAGAATTAATGGTTTTCTGTCACTCATATCATATCTTCACGTGAAGTGTCATAAACATAGATAATAAATAGCACTATGTTGGGGATCTTATTCGAAAAATGTTCCGTTTACTATTGAGTCAAAATCATTACCTACAACCGCTGTACCAGGGATCACTCAGCCAAGACTGTGTACGCCAGTAGCCGTCATGGGCATTAACATGAAGCGCGATTAGATACTGTTGGACGAGGGAGGGTACAGAATACTGACTAGGCTGATGGGTGGCGGCGGCAGCGCGGGTGCCTCATGCACGGCCGTGGTGGAGTGACGAGGGAGGGTACTGACCAGGCTGATGGGCGGCTGGCTGGGCTGCGGCGGCGGCGCGGGCTGCGGCGGCAGCGCGGGTGCCTCGTGCACGGCCGTGGTGGAGTGACGAGGGAGGGTACTGACCAGGCTGATGGGCGGCTGGCTGGGCTGCGGCGGCGGCGCGGGCTGCGGCGGCAGCGCGGGTGCCTCGTGCACGGCCGTGGTGGAGTGACGAGGAGGGTACTGACCAGGCTGATGGGCGGCTGGCTGGGCTGCGGCGGCGGCGCGGGCTGCGGCGGCAGCGCAGGTGCCTCGTGCACGGCCGTGGTGGAGTGACGAGGGAGGGTACTGACCAGGCTGATGGGCGGCTGGCTGGGCTGCGGCGGCGGCGCGGGCTGCGGCGGCAGCGCAGGTGCCTCGTGCACGGCCGTGGTGGAGTGACGAGGGAGGGTACTGACCAGGCTGATGGGCGGCTGGCTGGGCTGCGGCGGCGGCGCGGGCTGCGGCGGCAGCGCGGGTGCCTCGTGCACGGCCGTGGTGGAGTGACGAGGGAGGGTACTGACCAGGCTGATGGGCGGCTGGCTGGGCTGCGGCGGCGGCGCGGGCTGCGGCGGCAGCGCGGGTGCCTCGTGCACGGCCGTGGTGGAGTGACGAGGAGGGTACTGACCAGGCTGATGGGCGGCTGGCTGGGCTGCGGCGGCGGCGCGGGCTGCGGCGGCAGCGCGGGTGCCTCGTGCACGGCCGTGGTGGAGTGACGAGGGAGGGTACTGACCAGGCTGATGGGCGGCTGGCTGGGCTGCGGCGGCGGCGCGGGCTGCGGCGGCAGCGCGGGTGCCTCGTGCACGGCCGTGGTGGAGTGACGAGGGAGGGTACTGACCAGGCTGATGGGCGGCTGGCTGGGCTGCGGCGGCGGCGCGGGCTGCGGCGGCAGCGCGGGTGCCTCGTGCACGGCCGTGGTGGAGTGACGAGGGAGGGTACTGACCAGGCTGATGGGCGGCTGGCTGGGCTGCGGCGGCGGCGCGGGCTGCGGCGGCAGCGCGGGTGCCTCGTGCACGGCCGTGGTGGAGTGACGAGGGAGGGTACTGACCAGGCTGATGGGCGGCTGGCTGGGCTGCGGCGGCGGCGCGGGCTGCGGCGGCAGCGCGGGTGCCTCGTGCACGGCCGTGGTGGAGTGACGAGGAGGGTACTGACCAGGCTGATGGGCGGCTGGCTGGGCTGCGGCGGCGGCGCGGGCTGCGGCGGCAGCGCGGGTGCCTCGTGCACGGCCGTGGTGGAGTGTGCCGCCTGCGCGCCGCCCGAGCCGTAGTAGCCGCCGTTCATGCCTACACAAAAACAACGCTCATTAACACCATTGGTAGTCATTATCGAGTCTTCCGATACAATTTTTTTATTGGAGGCAACCTTTCTGTAGGTCACACTAGCGAACCGTTCCAGGTTTATATAGGCACAATGCAACCCTCATAACAACCTGCCTCTTGAATCACTGTGTCTATTGATGAAAACCGCTTTAAAATTCGGCCGTCACGTACAGGCGGCGTGAGTTATTTCGTTTATAATATGAAATTAAGGTTCATGGTTTCCACGGATAAAATGTTACCGTTAACAGGAATTTCCAAGATTTTCTGGTAGGTTCCCGGAGCACAATATCAATCCTGCAAGTGCGATGTGATGTAGATAATCGCAGGCGCTTAGTTAAGATAATAATCTAGCAATAGATTTAGAATATAATATTAATATCGTACACGTAAGTGGAGACATGGTACATAGCACGCATCGCATACCTTCACTATAGGTGCTGGGCGGCGGCTGCGGCTGCGGCTGCGGCAGCGGCGGCGCGGGCGGCGGCAGCGAGGGCGGCGCGCCGGGCAGGAAGTAGTCCTTGTTGACGCAGTTGCGCAGGCAGTCTGGGATGCGGCCTACGATCGCCCGCCGGATCTCCGACGCAGCCATCTCGCGCAACTCCTGCAATACACGACACGACCGAATCCATTATTGCTGCCATTTGATTAGTAGGACGAGACGTCGCAAATGTCTTTCATAAATCGCTGCAATATTCAGTTTCATCCTTGCATCCACGAAATATATTTTGATTGAGCTATTAGACAAGTAGACGACTTTCACAACACGAATGCGACTATACGAATTGATGATAATGACTTTTGGTCTACGAAGAGCTTCTTGTTATCTAATGAATTTGAACGATATACGAAGGTGTCATTTAGCTGTCAGTTTGCTTCGAATATATGCCAGGTTGGCGCTTAAGAAAGTCAAGGTAAAATTACCTCCTGGTCAGTAACCTACAAGTAGTTAACAATGGGGTATTTATTACATTTTCCCCGTACCACGGTATAAGTGCATGTATCATTATGAACTGATAGTAACCCTTTATAAGGCAGAGACGAATTGGAAACCACTTAGTTAATAAACATTTACAAAGAAAGAACATCCTCTTTTTTATTTAACTATAATGGTATTATATAGCAAATATATCAGGCTTTCTTTTCTTATTTATACTTTTTCGGTCATAATTTAATTTTAGTGTAATTAGTTAATCTAAAGTTTGTGGTCAATGAATGCACTGTGCCCGTTTAGGGAAGCAAGCATTTGTCACTGTTTCCATTATACTATTAAAAATACACAAGTCGCTGAATCTAATAATTTCAATTATAGCTCTTGTAATTGCGAGTAGCGAGACTGTTATTGGTATGATAATAAAGTCTAATTTTGATAAATCCACTCTCCATCGTGAATTGCAATATTTGCAATAACTGAACTACGTTGTTTGTAGTATCAGGAAAGTGTATCATTTGCCACTTAAGATTAATAAAATTATAAAAGGTTACATGCTATATCGATAAATATTGTAATTAGAACTATTTGCATGAAGAAGTATTGAGTATTGCATGTCACGTATCTGTCAATGAATAGGTGTATTGGAAACAGATCATCTGAAAACTCGAGTGCACTAACGGGCTGAGTGCATATAATGACCACATGTTTTTATTAATGATTTCGGTTTTTTTTTGCCGTAGATGTGTTCCCCAGTGCATTACAAACATGGGAGTGTATTTAACTTTGACGTAGCATATCTGTATAACTGCGGCCTTATAAAGGGGTAAATATCCTATTAA